>CM032456.1:142826790-143189290 GCA_019049505.1 Pachyrhynchus sulphureomaculatus
AAGATCCGCATGATTGGTATGTCTTATCAACAACTAAAGTAGTTCTGTTGATAATGATTGAACAAATTTATTACTGAAGTTTGATTAACAAAGGATAAAAATCATATGATAATGGAAACTAGCTCAGGAAGTTTGTTGGATAATAGTTTTAAACGGTACATGCAGTTGTTTTAACGGGATTCGTACTTTGTAATAAAAAATCTCCAGGTTTTTTCCTAATAATTTTCCAGGTACATTGAATATTAAAAAAACAATCGGATAATTAAGAAGTCATGGTACTTAGGCTTGAGCTGTATCAAATTGGACTAACTACAGCTTTTTGTAGACTTTTCAAGCTAGCTTACAGAGAGCCGATACGAAAAAAAGGTAAGAAAACCTTGAACGAAAGTTACGGAAAAAGCTATCAATCGGCATCTTTTAAAATATGTCGAAGGATTTAACATTATTAGCAATCATCAATATGGCTTTTGTATGCTAAGATCAACAGGAGATCTTCTGTCTTATGTAACACGGATTGGGAACAACGCAACTGAAGATTTTGGAGAATCTCGGAACGGTTTTGCAAACGGAACCAGTTTTGAACGCGAAACTCTTAATTCAAATGAATATCGTAATTTCTCCTCCTTCAACCCCCATTTCATCCCTTAAAAGAGTGCATATGATCAAAATGACCCTGAAAATAGATTCAGCGACCCCAGAAACCCTCGAGGAACCAGTTTTGAAAGAGAATCTCTAATTCAGTTGAATATCGTAATTATTCCCCCCAACCCCCATTTTCACCCCTTAAAAGGGAGCATATGATCAAAATGATCCCAAAAATAGAGACTCCCAAAAAATTTTGAGGTTATGTTTTGCAAGTCGGCTTCCTTACGTTTGTCCGGAATTCGCTTACAAGTATTTAAAAAAAAGTGTCTGATTCGTTAATAATCGAGGGTTCTAGACAATTTTGATCGAAAAATCAGATTCCTGGCCCACTGTGCGCCGGTGTACCCCAAGGGTTCATGTCTCCTACTCTGTTTCTCATATACATAGTACACTTATTTCTTCATTCGCTTTGAATGCTCGAACATCGGCTACTCGTGCAAATATCCGCAGAACACAGGAAATCGTTGAACTTAGCGTTAAACTAGACAGTAACCAAGTAGTTTAACGCTACAAAAATTAAAGCGGCAGTTTTTTTTTTAAAAGTTAACATTGTGGAACCCGACACTTCATTCCTCTAGCATCGTCACTCAAGTTGCTGGTTAACTTGGTAGCAAATATGCCTTGACATGACTACGTTGCATGCATAGCGAAAAGAGCTCAAAAACTGGGAATACTATTCCGAACTAAAAAGCTTTACACTCCACAACGGTTAATTTTATACAAAGCTCAAATTCGCCCGACGATGGAATACTGCTCCCATGTTTGGGGCTCAACTCCCAAATATACACTACATTTGTTGGATTCTATTCGCCTGATTGGAGACCCAAAACTTACCAGCAAACTTGATTCCTTGGAACATAGAAGAACGGATGGCGATTTCAGCCTATTCTACAAGTATTTTCATGGAAAGTGTTCAATCGATGTAGCCCGCTGACTTCCTCCCAGAGCGATCCATGCTATTATTACCCAGCTCGCTAATACATCACACCGTATGAATTCCATCTTGTTACTCCTTGTACAGTATTTTTCAAGCAGTTTTTTGTATGAAGAACATCATTGCTTTAGAATGATGTGCCCAGGACTGTGTTTTCTACCAAGTACAACTTACAGCTTTTCAAGACCTACGTGAATCGCTTTTTCCGCTCGGGCGACGTTCCCATATTTCTTTAGGGATTTCCCTGCAGTACGTGTGCCACGCTTATAAAAAAAAGAGGATTTTAAAAGATGTTTACTTGTCCAGAATTGAATTTGCAGACAAGAAGACGAAATCAGTTAGAGTATCCATTCCACATTAGGCTGAAAACTATTAGAAATATCTACTGTTATAATAACACAAAAATCTTAGGTGGTATGAGGTCCTCCGAAAGTTGGAGGAAACGGGCAACAAATGGAAATATGTTTTAAGGGGGTCACTACCGAGGTCAATTTACATTGAAAAGTAAAACCCATTTTCTCAGCAACCGTTCATCCTATTTCAACGAAACTTTGCACACTTATTATTTTTATTATACAATTTAATGGGACTAAGGGTTTAAAGAAATAATTTAAATTACATTTTCTAGAAATTTTGAAAGTTCATGAATTTTATTTGTAAGTTTGAATTGACGCGGTAAATTACCAGCTGTTTCGTTTGACATTTCCTTAGTCCGAACTGTAGACAGTGTTGCCATGGATATTAAAAAAAAAAAAAATAGCTCAATAACTTTTATAGTTTTGAAGATAATGGGGCAAATGTACAAAAAAGTCAATTTTTCAGGAGAGCCGAAAAACTAAAAAGTTGTAGTTTTCGTCGACTGCTTTTTTTGTTATAATCAACTTTTTTTAATTTATTTCTAGAGTGTTTGTCTTCTTTTTTTTGCAAAAACAAGTTTGGCAACACTGATTGTTTACAACAAAATGTTTTTTTCCAAATTTTTTTTTTTTTAGTTTTGTTTTGTTTGGTTATATTTTACGTGAGAGATTGTTTTTGTTTACATAGTTACAAATTTTTTTCCTGTTTTCTGTTACTATTGCTGTTTTAAATTTTATTATATTGTTATTTTATTATAGTTTTTTATTATTGTTTTGTGAAGAAAAATGACTAAGCCAAAGACTAGCTTCAAGAGCAAGAAAAGGAATAAACCTTTTAGTGGGACACATATTTTCTGTTGCTCGTAAATTGCTCATGTCCTTACCATCTGTTGAATCAACACCATCAACCTCATCTGAAAATCGTACACCTTCTTCTTCTTCAAAAAAACTAGGTAATCAAAATAAATTTGAGTCATTCATGAGCAACCATGCGTATGATTTGGTGGATGTTGGAGAGCTGAGTAAAGCACTGAACTCAACAGTGGACTGCAAAAAATGTGGTGGTGAAATCACCCTAAGTGTTTGTTTGAGAAACGGTTTGGCATCCACTATAAAGATTGTTTGTCAGAATTGTCAAGTCCTAAATAAACTAAGGAACTCCAAGAAACTGGATTATGAACTCGAAGGTAAATCTGTGAAATTAGATACAATAAATATTAGATTTACTTATGCACTTAGGTGTACTGGTAAAGGATTTGCTGGAGCTAAACTTCTTTGTGCTATGATGAACATTCCTTCCCCACAAAGCAAGCACTTTTTGCACCAAAATGTTATTCGTTCAGCTCTTGAAGTAGTTGGAAAAGATATAATGGTGGCTGCCGTAGAGGAAGCCTGTATTTCAAATAGTGGCAACAGGGATTTGGCCATCTCACTAGATGGCAGTTGGCAAAAAAGGGGCCATACTTCTTTGAATGGCGTGGTCTCTGCTGCGAGTACTGACTCAGGCAAAATAGTGGATATTGTGGTACTCTCCAAACACTGTCGTTGTCCACTAAAATTTCAGAATACACATAATGAAAATTGCATAGTCAATCGTAGTGGTACCAGTGGGGCTATGGAAGCAGCTGGTGCAGAGCAAATTTTCCTGAGGTCAATGGACAAATACAATGTGAGATATTCTCACTACTTAGGTGATGGAGACTCAAAGGGTTTCTTGAAGGTTGTAGAACAAAACCCTTACGGAGATAGTCTCTTAGTTAAGAAGTTAGAATGTATAGGACATGTACAAAAAAGGATGGGATCTAGACTCAGAAAGCTAAAAACTTCCTACACGTCCAAAAAACTGCAAGATGGAAAGCCGATAGGAGGAAAGGGCAGACTCACGGATGTGGCAATAAATGACATTCAAAAGTTTTTATGGCTTAGCCATACGAAGAAATGTTGGCAGCTTGGCTGAGATGAAAAAAGCAGTATGGGCAGAATTTTTTTATCTCGGCTCAAACGACCAGAATCCGGCACACAATTTATGCAGCTTGGACTGGTGTAAGTTCCTCAAGGCCCAGGCAGAAAAAAAATTATATGAGCACTCAAAGCATTTTCATCTACCAAAAGTAGTAAGACACAAAACACAAACGAAAGCTATAATAATGCATTGTGGGTTAGATGCCCAAAAAATATTTTTGTAGAGAAAAGCACACTAGAATTAGGTGCATATGATGCACTATGCTGCTTCAATGAAGGTAATATTTCCCGCTGCCGAGTACTTGAAAAACTTTTCATTGACCCTGGAAAATTTACAATTGCTGGGCTGATGAAGGAAGATGAACTGAGAATAGTGAAAGCCGAGAAAGACTTACAACAAGCATCGAAATGCGAGAGGCAAAAAATTTCAAGAGCAAGAAAAAGTTTAGAAGAAAAATTTAAGAAATTAGAAAAAAAAGAAGGCCCGTCATATGAAGCGGGTTCATTTTAGTTAAAAAAAAGTATAACAAAATAATAAAATCTTATTACTACTTTTCAAAATATTATTGTAAAAATAAAGTTTTTTATTTGTATATAGTAAATAGTATTTCAAAATATTTTTGTAAAAATAAAGTTTTTTATTTGTATATAGTAAATAGTGTTATATAATTATTCCTAAGCATTGTTAATAAAAAGTGGGATAATAATAATAATAGTGAAAATAATAATAACTTCATAATGGGTGGAATGGGGTGGTATATTGAAAGGTGCGTAGTGCGAAGCTAGGCGAAGGCTGAGCGGGACTCATATCTTGGCGATACTGACTGATGGCTCATACCTTGACTACTTTATATAAAAATTTCAGGCACTTATACTCATCGTATAATTGGGGGGGTTGGATTGTTTTGTGCAGAAATGATTGTAGATTATAAAAATGGAAAAAAAACGAAAAACGTATTTTTTTTCATTTTTCTCGGTATATTTTTTGAAAAGTTTGTTCGAAGATAGTAAGGCCTTGGACAAAAAGAAGAAAACTGTAACTTTAGCCAAATATTTCAACCACGCAAATCATTCCTGAGATTTTCTTTTTTGCACATTTTAAAATTTTTAGGTTTTCTTTTAAACATCCTGATTTTTGAGAAATAAAAATTTTATGTCATTTATTTACCGTCCTGTAGAGTTCTAGGCAATAACTAACTATGAGAAAACTTTGTTATCATTATCGTCCCTAGAGGTATAAAGTAGTAGATGCCCCGTAACGTCATTTTCCGCCAAATCAATGATCCAGAAGAAACCTCGATGAGTGCGGTAAGGACAAGTAGAAAAACACTGGCCAGATTTCCAACTATCCCGCGTCCATGCAGCGGCGCTAAAAGCCTGAATGATCGCACGTGTTCTGCTAGTAAAACCTGCTGTGGATATGTACCGGTGTTGTCACTTATATTTGTTAATTTTAATAGCAAGTTATACATGGTTATATATAATCCATTAAAGCAAAAATTTAGAAAATATTAAACTGTTTCTTTTAAATATAATGTTATTTACTTTCTCCTATATGCTAAAACTATATTTTACTTCATTAGATTAGACTTGTCCTAACACATTTTTATTATTATTTTTTCCATGGTCTCAGTTGTTTCTGATACCTTCAAAAAATCTAGTGTATTTGTTACATATGCTTAATATAATACATAGATATTTTTTAACCCTTACAAATCACAAAGGGACAATAAAACAATATATAACTTTCGCCTTTTAATTATTAACCACCGGCAACACACATTTCCTTCACTGGTTTAAAAATTACCGGTAAGATTCGACTTATACTTCAAAAAGAGAAAATAACGCAAATTACTGTCAATTTTACCAATTCCTAAATCTTAACGTAATCCGAAGAATTATTACATTGCATCGTCATTAAGCTATGTGTATGCTAAAGAGCTACTTTAACGTCGATTATAATTTAGCTAGTTTGGTGGTTTTTCCTTCAGCGTTATCTAGCGATAATGTTTTATATAGTCCTAGGGCTTAAAAACTGACTGGGCTTCAGTAATCTCAAAAGCCTAGTCCCTTGGATTGGATCTAAGAGAATCCTTTATTTTGATACAAATTTTATTTTTTTCAAATTAATTGTCATTCCTGGATACTCATGGCCCTTTCTACTTTTAGCTATTCTCTTTTTCTTCGTAGTTATGAAACACAAAAAAGCCAAGTGTCGCTGTTAAATTCCTCTTTAAGTTATTACTTTTAAAATCGAGACAGAAAAGATGATCAGCACCCTTCCCCTGTTGTTTCCGATATAACAGGTAATAAGTAATAAATTACAAATTTTAACCAAAATAAGATCTACACACATAAAATATACAATTTAGCACCAGAGATAAGTGAAAATACACTCGTAAAATGTAAAATCCATCTATTTAATATATATTTTAACCACCAGGTAATCTTGTCTCCATTTTGACCGCTAAATTGCCGATTGTTCGATGCATATCAAAACGTCTTGAACGAAACAACAAAAAAAACTACTCGTATTTTATGACGAGGACAATGCAAAATAATTTTAAATTGCAGATTTCAATATTTTTTCATGTCATTTCATTGAAATTTTTTTGAGAGGGGTTAGAAAGAAATAAATGGTCAAGACATCTCATATAAAAGCATTTAAATCTGTTAGTATTTCTTATTGAAAGGTAAGTACGGTTGCTAAATAATGGTAGCTAATCAGAGAGAACAGTAAGTAGGGTTGTTAATTTGCAAACTTTCAATGTAAAATCACGAAGGGTGCTTGCTCTCATTAATATCGAAAGTTATGCAAAAGGCTATCAATCACCACCTTTTAAAATATCTGGAAGAATTTAATAGCAAGATTTATTAGCAACCACCAATATGGCTCTTGTAAGCCAAGATCAAGATTGGATCTTTTAACTTATGTCACACATATTTGGAACTACTCAATTGAACATTTTAGAGAATCTCAAGCGGTTGCACTTGATATATCCAAAGCATTCAACTGTGCTTGGTATGACGGATTGTTAGCTAAGCTAAGTTTTTATGGTATATCTGAAAGGTTCTGTTTATGGTTCTCCAGTTGACGGATTTCTTTCAAATACTTATACCACTATTAACGCCGGTGTGCCCTAAGTTTCCATACCGTGCTTACGCTCACTCTCCTTTATATTAATGATCTGCTTGGTTGGACAAGAAATCTAATTTTTTCATTTACTTTGAATGCTAAAACATAGCTAATCATGCAAATATCCACAGATAGCAGGAGGTTATTCAACTTGACATATTCCTGGAAAAAATTCAATCATGAGATGACACTTACTAAGTATAATCTAACGCGGCAGTTTTTTTCGAAAAAAAGTTTAGTTATTCAACTTGTTAGGCGCTAATTTGAGGGCAAATATGTCTTGGTATGATCATGTCGCATACTTAGCAAAGAGGGCTCCAAAACTGGGAATATTATTTCACCCTAGAAAGCGTATCACTAACAAGTTCTAATCCCGTACAAAGTTGAAATTCGACTGATGAGATATTGTTTCCCATACTTGAGGCTCTGTTCCCTGTAGATTTTTTCAGAAGGATAGGAGATCCGAACCCTAATAGAAGACCCACAATCTTGAGTCCTTAGAATATCGAATATCGATTCACGATCAGCTTATCACTCTTTGTACCATTACAGAAAGCATAGCTATCGCTACAGAAAGACAAACATGTGAAACAAAACGTGGCAGCAAAACGAAATCGGCTAGCTACCGCCGGATAGATAAAATGTGCCTCGTTGAGTTTCTCAGCGATGCCGCACATATTTTGCCCTACTATTATTATATATAATACATCTACTCAGGCGGTATCTCTAAGAAAATCCAACAGTAGCCAGACGGCTTCGTTTTGCGACAGTTTTGTTCCACCTGTTTGTATTCCTGTAGCGATAGTTACATCTTCTGTAGTACCGTTCCTTTAAACAATTCTTTTATATGGAGAATTTCATACCATCGCCCAGGTTTGTATTTCCCACCGTGTATAATTTGCAGCAAGACTAACGCGAATCCATGTGGCGCCGCTCCTCTAGGGCTTTGATGACTCCTTGCAGCGCATGATCATAAAATTTCCTGAAGATTTTCTTGACATTATTTTAATTAAGTGATCTAACATACTATTGTCCTATAGAATTTCGTTTTTAATTTTTCCAAGTCTGCGAAAGGTTTTCTATTATTTTTTTTGTAAAATTTTTAAACATTTTTAGGTTTTCGGTCGGATATAAACTCTGCCTAATGGCAATGCATTGCCCATCTATATTGATAACTAGCATTTGGATAAGTTTTAGATTTCCAATCAGGAAAACTGGTATTTTATTGTGTCGTTTTACATACGTAAATATCAAATTCAGCACCGAGATTAATATTTATGACATTCTTCCTGCGTTCTGTACCTTACAAAATGGAGCTAATATGAGGAAATTACACGTGGTACGAAGTTTAACTACCTGTACAACTGAAACGGTAAAATTTAAAAGAAATAACCGTCCAAGTGCAAGTCGGACGGTTACGGAGGTATAAAATGATCGATGACTTCACAAAACATACCCCAAATGAGTTTTCAACAAAGTTTTTTCCGATCGTTACTGAAAACTGATGACTGAAATTTTTGTTTTTTTTTATATACCAGATAAATTATTAAAGGTAATGCATTCGTGAACACACAACTAGAAAATCGGGTATGACAGACAGACGGACAGACACCGAAGCAATCTTATAAGTGTTCAGTACAAAACACTAAAAGCAATCATTGTCTCGGTGTATACCAGCTTGATCACCCATATCTTTTCTGCATTTTCGGTACAAATAAAACCGGCCAAGTGCAAGTCGGACTTGCGCAGTTAGCGTTCCGTACGCTGATTGCTTTTAAAATAAAACTTTTTGTTACGGAGGTATAAAATGATCAATAACTTCAAAAAACACAGCCCAAATGAGTTTTCAACAAATTTTTTTTCCGATCTTTACTGGTGACCTTGAAATTTTTTTTTTTTATATACCAGATAAATTATTAAAGGTAATGCCCTCTTGATAATTTTTGTTCAATCTACACTCTGTGGAGAATATTCCAGAATTTTTTTTTTCAAAATTTTTTGATCAATACTTTTCAAGATAAGGGGGGACGGCGATTTTTCGCAATTTTACAAAAATAATACAAAGAAAAGTGTGGGCAAATATTATATATTATATATATATATATATATATATATATATATATATATATATATATATATATATATATATTTGAACTCGTGTTTTTACCAGCTTTCATTTGATATCCCACTCGAGTTCCGATTTCACCCCCCCCAAAACTAACCCCTTAAATAAAAAATTTAACTTTCAAAACTACACAGCTCTGATGAGGCCATCAAGTCCTATATTAGTGCCAAATTTTAACTTTCTATGTCAAATAGTTTCGGAGAAAATCGGGTGTGATAGACCGACAGACAGACACCGAAGTGATCTTATAAGTGTTCCGTACGGAACACTAACAAACTAAGTTATTGAGCTCAATTGTGTGAAAATTACAGAAACGATATATATATATATATATATATATATATATATATATATATATATATATATATATATATATATATATATATATATAAATAACAGAACAGTTTTAAATATATTACTATGTGGAAAATTAGTTCTTTACGAGTTGATTTTTTTAACGTTAATTTGTATAGCTTGGAGCAAATTCAAAGGTCAATATTTGACCTACATCTCAGCATATTAGCAAGGACAATTAAACAAGAACAATAGTAACATACTACTTTTGCAATCTATATTATACAGTTAGCAAAAAATAATTAAGTAATGTTCTCAATTTAAATTTTAAATAGCACGGTATGTTTGGAATAAAAATTATTTTTATTTAAAAATTACTAACAATTTTATACGTAAAAGAACAATCAACATTAAGAGAATTATAATTATCAAAAATTACAAAAAAAAGGCGAAACTATTGGAAATTGGAGGTGTAAGTTTGAGCATATTATGGAAATGAAGTGCTTAAGAATAATACAGTGTAACTGTGTAGACGTGGACTTAAGGATCAGGTGGAGAGCTGTAGCGTAGCCAGATTCAAAGGACGTAGAGGACATACCAATATAAAAGGCGTATTTTTAAGGAAAAAAAGAAAATATTAAAGGCGGAGCTACTTATGTAGGGGCTGCGCCAATCGACAAAGAGTAGGGGGAAAGGACAACCAGGCGGCGAAGTCCCTTTATGAAAAAAAATCCCCTTGCACCAAAACTCTAGATGCTTAGCCCCAAACCAGGGCTGTCCAGGCCGGAGACGTTCACGGGCCAATAAAAATTACGCCATGGACTGGCGGGCCGTAGAAACTAAATATTGTCAGTCTTCAATTAAAAGCAAATAAAAAAAATACAGGGGATATCATTCATACATTTTTTTATTATTTTTTCATTAATTTCTCTTCTACAATTCTGTCAATGTCAACTTTAATATTACTCGTTGCCAAACGCAGTGCGTGAACAAATGACTTAGCCGATAATGACCACCTGTATTTAGATTTTGTAAAATTAATTGTGGAGTAAGCACTTTCACATAGTTAAGTACTGCTCATCATCAAACCCATTTTTAAGCCAAAATTGGTAAGTTTGGGAAAACGATCACCGAGGAGCTTAAAAAAATCTAACCCTGTTTCAGTTCTGTCCTTGTAAAAGATGTCGGATTGTAGATCACATAGCTCCATTTGATAGTCGATCTTTACGCCTTCAATAGTAATCGTTAATGGATGAGTGAAAAGTGACAAGTTTTCTAATTCTTTGAAATCCACAAATCGCTGCTCAAACTCAAAAATTACCTAGTCAATGTACTTAAGGTGGTCAGAAAAGTTGGATCCTTCGAAATTTCCCATCTCAATGTAGTGTTCTTTGCAACTTGGAAAAAATGAAAAAAACTTTCTCTTCTAGTGACATTTTGAACAATTTCAGTTTACCCGTTCATATTTCCATACAAGTTCGCTATGTTGTGTTGTTTCCCTTGTAACTTCAAATTCAGTTCGTTCAAGTGTTATATCATGTCGGTTAAAATGGCGAGATCTTGCATTTTGTCTTCTAGTTCGCTCGTATCAGATTTTATTTCATTTTTCAGGAATACAGGTATTTCTTTTTGTAAAGTAAAAAAAGGCTGTAAGTACTAACCAGCACTTAACTATCTGATTTCTTAGTGTAAAAGCAAATCTTCATATGCTGCGTCAATTTTCGTTAAAAAAAATCGCGAAATTTACGATGAGTCAAAACTTTATTTTCGTCTCTAATAAAATTTGTTAATTTAACAGCCACCTTCATGGCATACATCTTGCACAAGGATCTTCTTGGTGTATGATGCTGTGGATTAATGGGCAACCAATACCTTTTGGTTGAAGAAATCCCGCATATCCTGTCACTGTCCCTGTCACAGCTTTAGCTCCATCGGTCACAATGCAGGAACATTTGTGAAACACTCTGTAATCCATTACAATTTTATTAACAGCTTCAAAGATATCACTGCCGTTGGTTGGTCCATGTAATGGCACCAAATTTAACATTTTCTCCATAATAATAAAATCTTGTGAAATACAGCGAATAAAAATTAAGAGTTGACTTGCGTCTGTCTGACCGGTACTTTCATCCAAACATATGGAATAATATTCACATTCTACAATGGTATAAAAAGCAGCTAAACTCGGTTCATTATCTACATATTTTTGAAAAAATACTTGTTTGTTGCATCAGTTTTTTCTTATACTCGGCTACTATAATTTTTATTGGTTCACCGATATGTTTTTTATACGTATAAAGTGGTATAATGTCGTTTAACATTGTATTCTTTATACACCGACAATACTTGCATACAGATCATACACTGAACTTTATTATTGTTGTTGCAGATAAAAGTCTAGTTCCCATCATTAAATGCACGATTTTCATTACGTACTTTTCACTTTTTCGTAGACACGATATGGTTTGTTATTTCTCACGAGGATTTTGGATATTAATTATTCACGTAAGCAAATATGAGACACAAAGTGGTGTTACACGTAGAAACAAACGAGTCACGAACAAAAACGCGCACAAAGATTCACCTGTACTTATTCGAATATACACTTTTGTTAATTCGAGAATTCCCTAACAATAAGAGAAAGACCCATGTTGTCATACCTACGAATAGATATTCCATTCATTATTTGGACTGCCAGAAAAATTATACCAAATATTTTGTGAATTCGAGTTTTTTTTTTAACTGCAACGCGATTTTTAATCTACAAAACAAGATTAAAAATCGCTTTGCAGGCCGCACAAATACGTGTCGGTGGCCCGCGGGCCATGATTTGGACAGTCCTGCAGTAAATTAAAACTCGATGACAGGGAAGATTTGTCATAAAAAAGAACCTCTAATAAAAAAAAAAGCCCTGTTTCTAAGGAGGCGCTATTTTTTACATTCATAATAGAGCGGGTAGGGGCATTCACCTCCTTTGGCTACGCCACACGTAGAGAGGCTAATAAACTGCCAAGATGTTTAAACACTGCAATATGGAGAAATAGGCACATTAGAAAATAAATCAAATCTAGAATATATAAAACTTCTCAAAGATTGCTAATTAATTATACGATGCAATGGAAACAAGAAATGACATATCTACAACACAATGGTTACTGGAATGGTGCAGATAGAAGTTTCTGAGCCTATAATCTTCATCAGGTAGGCTTTAGGCAACGGTATCGATCGTTAAGCCTACCTGATGAAGAGTATAGGCTCAGAAACTATAGTCGTAGGAGGAAAGGCATGGAATATAGCATTCATGGGATCTTTATTTGTTGGTCATTTTGCATTTGCAAATTCTCGACATTCTGTTGTAGTGACCAATCAAGTAACAAACTATATTCCGAAATTTCATTTCGAAATATCGATTTGATTGGCAAATAGAAGTATTGATAGGATAGTAATGTAACACGTATTACATCAATAAGTAAACACTAAGCAAGATAAAACAATGTTTAACCACGTAAGTAGGAATGATGAGTAGTTTAAGATAGTAGAGTCATGATTGGACAGGAAAAGCATAGATAGACCTGGCAATACATGGACCAGTAACGTCTCATAACCACATAACCAGATAAATAAAAGTTAAATTGCCTTAATAAAAACATAAGCCTGAAAATTTTAAATTGAGTCTAAAATATTTTAAGATCGATTTCGAAAAGAACATTGTCTGGAAGGTCACACAGTTTAGGATGAAAACAGTTTCGGTCAAGCGCGCGGAATAGAAGAATGAAGTCTGACCGTATGCAAATGACACGGATTTAGCAAAATAGGGGGCAAAGCAGAGATTACTATTATGTAGAGTATTTAAGAGTCATACAATCTCTCTTTAAAATCCTTTACCTTAATTTCTGAACAGCCTAAAACAAAGTTCAGCAAAAATCTAGCCGGTAGTTTTAAAACAAAACAGTATAAATATAAAATCTCTCTGCATATTAGCAATACAGCACAATGAGATGAAGATGATATTTAGAGTCTTTATATTCTTTTTTTGCCTCAAATTTCAGATCATTTATGGTAGGTAGAAAATTCTTCCGACCTTTCACACTGCACAAGTCGTTTAAGGTTTTTAATTTTACATCTCTGCGTGCAGTTTGTCAAAATATTACATTTATTTAATTGTGACTTCATTAGGCCTAGAAAATAAAACATAAAATCTGTTACTAATTCATGATCAAGCAAAACGTTCTTGCCTGTAATAATCTGAAAACGGCAGCAATCTAGTGTATCGACACCTGAAAGTTTAAAAGCAACAAAGTGACAAGTCCTGTAAACGTTAATATTTGATCGAGTCATATTTTCAAACGTAAACTCAGAAAATAATTAACTAAAATAAATTAAATTATTATGCGATATCAAACTACGCTCGGGTTTGTTGAAGTATGAGCTAAAATAGTATTCTAAAAAAAACTATATTCTCTAACGTTTATTCGCAAATAAAAAACATACATACTTAAAATATTACGCACTTTACATATTTATTTACTGGATTTTTTTCTAAGTTGTAAAAATATACTGAAATGTTTTTTTAATTTCTTTGACTACATAAATTTCATTAAAATCACGTAAAATGACATGTTTGTTTTTTCTGATGTATAACAGTTTAGATAATTACCAGATATTTTTTCAAACCACTTAACTTATTAAATTTCATAATGCACCTTTACAAAAGTTGTAAAAATTACTCAGAACAAATGACAGATTTTGCTTTGTGTTATTAAAAAATATCTATCTGGCTATGCTTCCTACTGACACAAGGATATAATTAAGGAAAAATAATTTGGCGGTACCATACCAATGAATTCACCAACATATATGACAATATAACTGAAATATTTCTCAAAATATTGCCGACAAGCGATCTCAATAGACATAACGTCTAATTATCATTATAATTTGATGAACTTAGATTTATTTCTTTTATTAAGTTATTAGGGCTAAAGCCCAGAGCACCCAATCGACAACACTTGCCTCTTTATTATACACTACATGGTAATAACAAAAAAATGTATACCATAGAAGCTCGTCAGTTAGTTAGTAAGGTGAGTAGGGTTGTTTAATTCTGTTTTGGAATCTTAATTTTTCATAAAAACTTGTATTGTTGTCATTAAATATTGCTCACAGATGAAAATAAGTATTATTTGAATCTGATTTTTAAATTATTATTAAGTAGTCATCACAGTGTTTATCTTTTGTCTTTTCTAAAGATATTTGGACATGTAGCACGCACGACTGATGATCGATGGATCAAGCGAACATTAGAATAGAGACCACCAGAGAACAGAAAAGGAGCGTAGGACATAAAACAGATGGGGGATAACATACAGAGGGTTGCGGGCATTGGATGGATGACAACAGCTGCAAATAGATTGAGATATAAATTCAGGGGGAAGGCCTACATCCAGCATTGAACAGAATTAGGCTTATAGTGATATAGTGAAATATATTTAGTATTTTTTGGAAACGTAGTGAAAGGCAGGTTCCTAAATAGATAACTTAGATCTTTTCATCGTACATTAGATGGACACTAGTTGACAGTGTTTTTTGAATGTTCTGCTCAAAAATCTTCTTTCTGTTAGTATATAACTATATAGTATATAACCGTTCCTCGAGACGTTTGGTTAGAATGTATTTACAAGAGCGTTGTAAAAAAACTGGGCGAGAAACATAAGTTCTCAAACCTAGCACAAAAGCGCTAAGTTTTTGTATTTGCTGTGCTAGAATAAATTCGACTCTCGAGCCAACCGAGCAGTACAGTTGGCAAGTTAGAATGGAAAGTGGAGAGACATGACAATGTTTTTCTATAATTTCCATTACATAATTTTAGTTCGATGCTGTAAAGCATGTGGCTATTGTAATCAAGGCTCCACATGCTTACATTAAAACGAGATCACACATCTAACCTGGCCAGAAAACTGGTCGGCTGGATAGCATGCGAACGAATCGGTCAAATTTAGAATGTTGTCAACCAAAATTTAAAAATTCATTGGCTTTCTCAATAACATTAAAAGTCCAATCTAATGAAATGCATAATTTTAGCTAATAGAGAAGATAGTAAATAATATATTTGCAACAAACAGTTGAATATTAAAATGAACAAATATAAGTGATATCGGTACCTATCCACAGGAACTTTTACTACCAGATGTTGCACGGAAGCGCACAAGAAAATTTTTTGTATAAGTTGCAATTTTGTTCAGTGTTTTCTACTTGCCCTTTTTTTATGGGTCTAGCACACTTGCTACAGGGAAGTCCCTAAAGCGCTCTAGGAGCGGCAGGTGTGCGGAAAAAGCGATTCACGTTGTTCTTGAATCACTGTAAATTGTACTCGGTGGGAAACAGCCTTGGGCAAATTATTCCAAAGGGATGATGTTCTCCATATAAGACTGCTTGAAAAGCGTTGTACGTGGAGTAACAAGCGGAACTTCATACGGATGTAAAGTATCAGCGCGACGTGTATGCACCGCTCTGGAAGGAATTAAGCGGACATCCTTCGAACACTTTCCATGAAAATACTTGTAGAACAGACTCTAGTCGCCAACCGCTCTTCGATATTCGAGCGAATCAAGGCCGCCGGTCAGTTCTGGGTCTCCAATCAAACGAGCAGTTCTTCTTTGAACAGAATCCAACAAATGCAGTGGGTGTTTGGGAGCAGAGCCCCAAACGTGGGAACAGTATTCCATAGTTGGTCGAATTTGAGCTTTATAAAGAATTGTTGTTGTGGAGTGTAAAGCTTTCCCAATTTTTGAGAAGCTCTCCTTGCTATGCCTGCAACATGTTCATGCCAGGACATATTTGCTCCCAAATTAACGCCTAACAAATTGAGTGACGATGTTAGAAGAATGGAGTGCCCCGACATAACCATGTCGGGTTCAACAACGTTAACTTTTTTTAGAAAAAACGGCCGCCTAGGTTTTTGTAGCGTTAAAATCCACTTGGTTACTGTCACCCCAAGATAGAATTTCTTCCAGGTCTTTGTTAAGTTGCTGTCTGAGGATATTCGCCTGAGTAGCCGATGTCCGAACATTTAAAGTGAATGAAGAGATAAGCGTACTGTCATCTGCAAAGCTGTAGATTGGATTCCTGGTCTTTTCCAGCAGATCGTTAACGTAAATGAGAAAGAGAGTAGGAGACAGTCTGGAGCCTTGAGGCATTCATTCATGATAGTAAAGGTGTTAGAAAGAAATCCATCGACTGCCACTTGTAAAGAACGCTCTCTGAGCCAGAAACAGAGCTTTTCAGACATACCATAAGAGCGTAGCTTAGCCAACAGTCCATCGTTCCAAACACGGTCGAATGCCTTGAATATGTTAAGAGCAACCGCTCGAGATTCTCCAGAGTGTTCAATTGCGTTGTTCGCGCCCTTACCGTAACAATGAAAAACTTTGTACTTCTCTAGACTTGTTGAATTTTAACTTAATGCTTTTTTATGATTATAAAATTCCCAGTAGTATTGATATTTTGCCGTTAAATTGTCCAAAACGGAACAAATGATAAATTATCGATAATTCCTCGTTTCTTCGTAGCAACTTACGCGTAATTCATTAAGGATTTATGACACTGTCTTGGCAATATGGGATGCATGCTTTCATTGTATACACTTTTTGTACATAAATTTATCCAAAAAAGGCTCATATATTAAGTTTGGCGGTATTTTTTTTCGGCGATTTAGCGGCAAGTTTTGCTATAATGTTGACCTATTTTCATATTGATTTTCAAAAAATAGCAATAATAATGTGGTTTAAAATAAAACTACTGAAAACAGACAAAGTTCATATTTCCGCAGCATACTCACTGCTCTCTTATTTGTCAATCCATCTCGAGACGCATTTCGCCGTATTACGACTCATCAGTTGGGCTAGGTTCGACAAACAAGAGAATTTTATTTTTTTTTTTTTTTTTTTTTTATACAGGGAGAAATCCGCTTTATGGATTTCTGGAGCAGTCTGTGTCACCGTAAGGGTGCCCCAAAGTGCTCCAGGTATGTGGGGCTCACCGACCTGAAGGGTTGGCATACCCACTAAAACTCCTTGTGAGCTGGGAAAACCCTCTACTCCTTTTACAATTCTGGTTTGTCAATGTCTAGATATTTGATGTATGCTAACTCTAAGGTTAATTTTCTAATATGTGGATCTAACCTACCTTAACCTAACTTAATGCTAACTTAACCTAGTTCCCCATTTTCCGGGGGTGTGGTGTTATAATTGTGTTAGTCGTGTGTGTTGTTTACACTTTTTAAAACTGAAGGAGTTGCTCAACTAAACTACGGCCTGAATTAATCAAGGGTAGTCCATGTTGAATCTAGTGTTAGTTAGTCTAGTGGAAGAATGTCCGTTGGTCGTAGGTATCGATTGCCGACATTTACGTTGCCTCTGAAAGTGTTTGCTATCTCGGGGTTAGGATGGACCGCTGCTTTCTCAAGGAAGCGAAGCTGGGCATTACGCGTGAATTCTTTTATCGTGGGCATTTCAAACTCCCTGTGCAACTGATTGTTGCGGACGAACCAGGGAGCTCCTGCTATGATACGGAGGGCTTTATTTTGGACTGTCTGGACCTTGGTCCGATGAGTTTTGGACATCTGGCACCAGGCGTGACAGGCGTACGTAAGTCCGGCCCTGATTATTGATTTGTAAATTAGCAACTTGTTGTTAGTTGATAACTTACTACGATGATTCAGGAGCGGATACAGCTTCCCTAGAAGCTGATTTCCCTTGCGCACGACCATAGGCACTTGGTCCTTCCATACGAGCCGTTTGTCGTATAGAAGGCTCAGGTACTTGATGTTGTTGGCCCATCGGAGCCTGGTTCCATTCAGTGAGAGTTGAGGAGGAGATATGCGGAAGCCTTTTCCAAAGATTATGGCCTGAGTCTTGGCTGGATTGACCTTAATCCTCCACCGGTCAAACCAGTCAGAGAGGCGCGTTAGATGACGTTGAAGTCGGGCCGTGATGTGATCAATTCTCGCTGCTGAAGCGGTAATGGCCGTGTCGTCAGCGTACAATTGGAGGTTGGTGAATCGATCCTTAGGGATATCGGACGAGAAGATATTGAAGAGGTGCGGGGATAAGGCGGAGCCTTGTGGGACTCCGGCCCTTATACTCTTTACCTCGGACAGGGATTGTTCGACACGGACTTGGAAAGTTCTATCGGAGAGGAATGATTGAACCAGAATTGTTAGGTGAGAAGGGTAGCCAAAACGGATAAGCTTAAGGATTAAGCCTTCGTGCCAGACTTTATCGAATGCTTTGGAGATGTCAAGGAAAACAGCGCCAACCCGGAAACCGCGGTTGAAACCGCTGGAGATGTACTGTGCCAGTTTTGTGGCGTGATGAATGGTACCATGCTTTGGTTGAAAGCCGAATTGTTCATCAGGGATGATGTTGAGTTCGGTGCTTTTGTCTCTGATTTCCTCAAGGATAACCCTCTCGGGCCACTTTGCCCAATGTTGATATTAGGCTAATTGGCCGGTAGCTGTCAGCCTCGTGGGAAGGAGAGCCAGGCTTCCGAATCATCACAATTTCGGCTTTCTTCCAAGTCGTGGGAAAATAACTGAGTCGGAAAATGCCATTGATGATGTTGGTGATCTCTGAGATCTGCTTAGGAGGAAGCTCCTTCAGAGATTTGGCAGAGATTTTATCATGGCCTGGGGCTTTCTTAGTTGAGCGGGTCTGAATGATGGACTTGACTGTTTGCGGAGTCGTAAAGATCCGCACGGGAGGAAGTGGGGTTTGATTGAAGATGCGAATGGTTTGGGCCACCACCGCATCTCTGCCGAATCGTGGGTGAGTGTGAGGGTTTGGTTGAAACCTGTCCTCGAGCATTTCTGCGAATAGACCTGCCTTCTCTAGAGGGGAAGATGCGGTGCCATTCTCGTGACGTAAGGAGGGAAATTTGGCTAGGTCCGTCATTGGAGACGGCTCTCGCCATCCTCCAGACGGATGTGGTGTCAGGGTTTAAGTCTTCGAGTTTGGAGTTCCATCTATCATTATGAAATTGATATAGGGCCTCTCTGACTATTTCAATATGTTGATTTGCGAGCCTTTTGATGTTAGGGTCGCCGGTCCTTGTAGCTCTCCGCCGGATGCGGTTTTTCTCTCGGATTAGTTCCTTGATGTGGGCGGGAAGTTTGCCCTGCATCTTTGCTGGAAAAGTTCGAGTGACAGTGGCATGGGAAAAAGCCTGCTGAATGTCTGCGGTTAACTTGTCAACCGCAGCATCCAGTTCTGAGGGGTGTTGATCCTTGGGATTGGATCAGTATTGTGAAGCTGTTGTTGGAAACTAGTCCAATCCGTAATTTTGCGAGTGACAGTATCGGGGGTTCTGTCAGCCGGATTTCCCAGTGTGAGAATGATTGGGAGATGATCTGAGGAAAGTTCGTGGAAAACTGTGATGTTATGGCGGAGATTCAGATTCTTGACTAGGAACATGTCAAGAAAATCTGGTTGACCTCTACCGATGAAAGTGGGCTCGTCTGGAGTTATGGGATTGAACAGAAATCTTTGTTGAAGGGCGTATAAATCAGTGCCATTCCTGTTCGTTGTTAGGTTTCCCCACAGAACATTCTTGGCATTGAAATCTCCGCCCAGGATAGTTACTTGGTCATCAGGACCGAAAAGTTGCCTGTAATCATTTAAAACTATGGGATGGGTTGGGGAGCCCCTCTGGTAAATGCAAGAGATCATAACAGAGCTATTATTTGACATGTTGACTGTGATTGTGGACGCCTCGGCAGAGACTAAGTTGTAGCTTGGGGGTGGGGGGTTGTGGCTGAGGGAGCGCCTGACAAGGATGAGAGTGCCACCATTCAGGACGCCCACCTTGTCATCCCTGTAAGCATGGAAATTTGGGATTTTGAAACGTTTACCTGGTTTTAAGAAAGTGTCTTGTATGAGGGCAATATCGATTTTATGCTCTTGCAGGAAATGGAGCAGTTCTTGTTTTTTATTGGAGATGCTGAAGCAATTCCAGGACATAATGTTTAAAGTCGACGGTTGAGTTGTGTATTCATGTCCGTGCGTTAGTAATAGTTTGGGTCATGAGCGTTTTCATCTGCTCCGCGAACATCTTGGCTATTTGCGCAAGCTGTGCGTGGGAGAGAAGGGATTCGTTAGAGGAAGCAGGTTTGGGAGCCTGCTTTTGGGGTTTTTTGGGGGAAAGACGAGAGTTGTCTTGGGTCCCCCAACCTTTAAAGGAAGATTGTTTTTGGGACCTGATCTGGGAAGGGTGCCGCGGGCACCCGCTGAAAGAGGCAGGATGGTCACCTGCGCAATTAGCGCATTTGGGTGGAACTTCTTTTGGTTTTGTGCATTGAGAAGTGTGATGATTTTCACCACACTTTACGCATTTAGCAGGGATATGGCAGCACGGGGCGGCATGCCCGTGGTCCTGACAGTTGTAGCATTGAATGCCACGGGACTTTTTTTTTGAGATTCTACACGTACTTCGAACGTGCGTATGACTTGGAGTTTGAAAATGTCTGTCTCGGATTTTGGTAAGAGAACTAGTACAAGTTTCATGGGCCAGCCGTTGGTGTGACGCCAACGAATAACCTTTTTTGGGTGGAACCCTTGGTCTTTAAGATCGTCCAGGATCTCCTCGTCTGTGAGGTGTGCAGGAATACCACGGAGGACGACGTGGTTGGATTTTTCTTTCGGGAAGCGGAAGGTATAGAATGGCTCCTTGTTTTGGTCAAGGAGCTGCGTGGCTTTCCTGTAGTCTTCCTCGGAACAAGGAAAAATCTTGATTCCGTTTCGGACTACGATTGCTGATGAATATTTGATATTATTTGTTCTGAAAAGGCTGGAAATGCTGACAAATTTCCCAGCATTTGTGATTACAATGGGGGGTATGGATTTTGTCCTGACAGGTTTAGGGACGATTTTTGGTGCAATTGTCGGAGCAGCTGGGGGGATGGTCGGGGCAGCAGGGGGGGTGATTGTATTTCCGGGAGTAGGGGTAGGAAGGGGTGGGAAGTCTTCCCGAGTCAATTGTCTATGATTCGACATGGACTTACCTGCTGGGGCGTTCGTGTTATCCGGCTTTAAATTGGTCTTCTTAGGAGGCTCGGCTTGTTCGTCGTCAGACGATTGGGCAAACTTCCTCCTTCTCTTCTCTTTCCTATTCTCTTGTCTGGTCTGGATCGTATGGAACTAGTCCTTTAAATCCTCCTGTTCCTGGTTGGCTACGTAGGTATCCATTGCGTCCTGGGGAGCATCGCTTCCAGAAGCGGAAATTGCTTCTTCCCCTACGCTGTCTACGGTTGAGTTATTTATCTTTGCAGCTTGGTATTGAATTATTTCAGTTAGCTCATCGAGCTTTTTCCTGAGTTCGGTTATCTCGACGAGTAGACGGTTGTTTACTTCATCTTTCTTGATGGCGTCTTCTCTCTGCTGACGGATGGTATCCTTAAGTGTCTCGATCACCTCCGCATAATCCATTGTCCGACACTTAAAGTCACTTGAGTTTTAAAGGAAAACACTTTATTTAAAAGAAACACTTTAATAGTTTTAAAATTCACTTTGGACTGCAGCTTGGGTTTTCCCCACAATAATGAACGGCTGCCCGGTTTCCGCCGGGCTTCACTTTTGTTGAACTCCGAGTGCACGTAAAGTGTCGACCTTACCGGACCGAGGTCTAGACAGAACTAAAACAAGAGAACAGAATTTACTAGTCTGTATCCAGGTACTTACGGAACGTAATGGTAAGATACAATGAATTGTACCAAGTACGTACAGCTAATACTTCGTAGGCTGATACAGCAGCCACAAGCCGACAGAGTACTTGACAAAGTCAACACTTCAAGGCAGGCGGCACGGTTTTCGAGGGATCCCCCTCGGGCATATGCGGTTTAATTTAACGCGCCGCCTGCGTTGAAGTGTTGACTTTGTCAACCACTTTGTCGGCTTGTGGCTGCTATGTCAGCCTACGATGGAGTATTAGGTGTGCGTACTTGGTACAATTCGTTGTATCTTACCATTAAGCAATAATAATAATAAAAGTAATTCAATTGGCCTGTTATGAAGTTAAAGGTATTTAAAATTTTTGATGACACGTCCGAACTAGTTTAAAATACCCATAAATTAAAATAAGTCCCTGTCCCTACAAAACGTCCCTAGGTAATAATAATTAATCTTAACTAATTAACTTAAATCTTGCAACATTTTTGACGGGAGAGAAAAAATTATGCGCCAAAAATTATAATCAAAACTAAAAAATATTAAGAGCTCATATATGTTTTAGGTATTTCAAAAAACTAGCTACAGAATATTTAACAAAGGGGGGTTCCCTTTTATGTCTGCACTTCAAATATTATAATATTTCACACTTTGTAAAGGCACAATAGACATTTTTTTATACGAAATCCCTGCAATAACATTGATAAAAAAATAAAAGCGTATCAGTATTCTCTTAATATAAAATAATTTGCAAATAAAAATATATTAAAAATGTTATTAAAAATTCAGGTACAGTCTATAATTTACTGTAATCACCATAACAGTCACTAACTGTCTATTTTGAAAAAAAATTATAAAAGTTAATCCTATAAATATAGTGGTCAGTGCTTACAAAAGGCATGAAATAGAAAAAACCAAATCAAAATAATTTAATTTTGAGGGCACTTAGAAGTTTATCAATTATTAATACTAATACAAAAATATTTTTAATATCTTAAATCTAACATTTTTGGAATAACGTATTCTTAAGGGCACTTCCTATCAATTTGGGCTTTGCCAGATTCTTGATATTCTTGCATTGACATCCACATTTGTTGGAATGTACCAATGGATGCTAAAATTGAGCCTCCCACCCATGCACCAAATCGTCTTTCCACCGTTCCATTTGCTGCTATCATTTTTAGTCTCATGGAACCTGGTGTTCTTGACGATAGATCTCTACTTAGCCGGTCACTAAAGCCCTGAAATAACTTTAATTAGAGGAACTGAAAAAAAAGCAAGAAAATATGAAACAAGTTTTCTTGTTTTTTAATTCAATTCAAATTATGAATATAAAAAGTTTGTTTTTAAATATTACAATCTATAACAGACGTCATTTGTGTGTAGAACAATTTATAATATAAAGTAATATAAATTCAATTTTCAACAATACCGCAACATAATTTTAGAAAGTACAAATGAACACCTATTAATGAAAATAGTGAATGGCATACTATAAATTTCCTCCATTTAAGTTAAAAATTTTAAATGTTAAACTGCTGATGCTATAAAACTTGGATTCTCTTTTTATCGACTAATGATAGGGAACTGACCACTGAAACCTTCCCCTAACTGTATGAATGGTGTATAAGAAAAATTCATGCATAGGTAGAAAACGAAAGTGAGATTAGTTGCCTTTAGTTACTAAAGACTTTAAACTCGTCACAAATTCTTCAGGTCCATTGTCAATCAAGATTTTGCAAATTTCAATATCTGTTGATATTAGGAAAGTTGGGAAGTACAACAATTATGGCAAGAAAATTAGGAAAGACATATTAAGTTTGCAATCCCATACAGCGTCGTTTTTGTCACTACATTTAACATTTATATGAAGATCTAAAATAATCTCGATATACTCTTTCAAATCAAAGGTGGGCATGTAATACATATTGCTGTACAGTTTGTGTAAAACATTTTTTTAAACCTTCCAGAAAAAGAATTTGCGAGACCTACCTTCCGAATGGTGTATTTCTTTAATATTTATATTGTATTGAATTTTTATTAACCGTTTGAGAGATATTTAAGCCATTTTTCTCAATAGAGTAGAGAAATTTAGGATTCCGGGAGATATAAAATTAGTTCAGGTTAGTTTAGGTGGTACATGCATGGTGGAGCCAGAGGGGGAGGTATATGCCCTCGCCCTATGGATATGGAACTTTATTTATTAGGTGTTTCCTTTGCAAAAAAGGTGCACTAGGTTATCGATTTTTAAACTGAGTGTAAGTTTTAAGTGTTCCATTGTAGGTAAGAATCCTTTTTTGTCAAAAATCATCAATTTTTAGTTTACTGCATCGTGAGGGTTTTAAGCTTTTAGAGTTCAAGAGCGTATTTTTTCAATAAGGGGGTTGGCGCTCCTCTCTATAAGTAGCTCCAACTTTAAGTGTTCTTTATTTTTCCTTAAAGAAATGCCACCTATATGTGATGCGAGACGTAACTAAAGAGATAAAAACCCTTTGAGACTTTTTTCAGATTAACGTATTTTAAATAACCAGGCGACTGGTCTATAGCAGTAGTGCTGCCACGGACGTTATTGCATTTCTGCAAACAACTACTACCTATGTATAGGTGGTCTAAATTGAACACTTTTAAAGGGAAACCCATGTCCCTAAAGGATATAGACGAAAACAGATGTCGGTGTCTGAGGCTCAATTGTGAAAACCGCATATCGATATCTAGTACTGTTTCAGATATACAGGGTGTTTTTTAAAAATCTGCATTTTGGAAAAATGTTTGTAATTCTTTTCCTATTGAAAATTTTTGATTTCTGTAAAAACATTCTCAAAGCACTATTTCACGTGGATTTCAAGAGTGTAAGTTACATTTTTTTACAACTAATATTTTAATAGTTATTAACGCAAAAATATATTTTTTAAAATGGGATACCCTGTATATTTTTCCTTATCGGAATAGAGCTTTAAATTACCATTCTAAAAATATAGCACACTTTATATTTTGCTTTAATCTACTTCAAAATATAAAGGTCGGCTTTGGACGGAGCGGCAATATCAATTGTTTCCCGATAGCAGTCAAATCGTAAAAAAAAATTCCCAGAAGTAACTCTAAGAGTTATAACTACAATGAAATTTACTAAATGCTATGTACTTTAAACTATGAAGAAAATGAAACAAAACAATAAAACAATTTATTCCGAGTAGAACAAAAGAAAATAAAACAATTTTCTATAAGAGATGTTCGAAATGTCGAACAGTGTCATTTACACATAAGCGGCACCTTTTCTGGACACTTCTTACCGAGTTGATTAGTTCAAGAGGAGTGAGAGCTGCAAAACTTTGTGTCACTGCGACTTCTAACTCTTGCCTGGTGTTTGTCGGCAATTTAAAAATTAGGTCTTTCAATCTTCCCCAGAGATAGAAGTCCATGGGTGTTAAATCCGGTGACCTTGCTGGCCAACGGTTCGGACCTTGGTTGGCTATCCAGTTATTGTCGAAATTGGCCGATAAAAAATTACTGATAACTGCAGCGTTATGAGGTGGTGCCCCGTCGTATTGAAAAAATATATTTCTAAGGTCCATTAACGGCAGTTCATCAACAAGAGGTTCTATTTGATGACTTAAAGTTTCTAAATATTTCCGAGAGGTGAATATTCCTTCGTAAATAAATGGACCTATAACCCTGCCTCTAAAAATTCCTGCCCACACATTAAATCCAAATCTGCCTTGATTTCTTTACTCCACAACTAAATGAGGATTTTCTTGTGCCCATGTATAAGAATTGTAACGGTTAAAAATACCTGCATTACCTACATAAGCTTCGTCTGTCCAAATGCAATTTAATGAAAAATTCGGAACATGGTTACAATTCTCCAGAAACCTTGGCAAAAATCCATACGCCGGCCGTTGAAAATCTCCGTCTCTAAGGTGATGAACTTTTCTTGTCCTATATGGCCTCAAGTTGTGGTTCTTCAAAGTACGACTTACGTTAGTTCTTGGTAGTTCAGTGGATTCTTTTAACTGTCGGGTTGAAATGTTGCAATTATTTCCGATAGTTCCTAAAACTACTATTTCTTCTAACTCCTTATCCCTGTTTGATGCATAATTTTTGGGTCGTTTCTTTTCAAACTGGCCACTATTAACTAGGTTATGTCGCAATCGAGCGAATATATCCTTGAAGGGTTGACGCCTCTCTGGATACCGTTCGTGGTAAAAATTACTTGCCGCTTCCGAATTTTGCGTTAATAACTATTAAAATATTAGTTGTAAGAAAATGTAACTGTTGAAATCCACGTGAAAAAGTGCTTTTGAGAATGTTTTTACAGAAATCAAAAATTTTCAATAGGAAAAAAATTACAAACATTTTTCCAAAATGCAGATTTTTGAAAAATACCCTGTTTATCTGAAACGGTACTAGATATCGATATGCGGTTTTCACCATTGAGTTTATCATAAATTGAGCCGCAGACACCGACATCAGTTTTCGTCTATCTCCTTTAAATAAAGGGGTTTACAAAAGTGTCCAATTTGGACCACCCTGTACATGACCAGGCCAAATATATTTAAATAAATTAATAAATAAGTATACCGACCTGCGGGATTAAATCCTCGACCTTCTACACCGTAAGCAAAATACTACGCTACGGAGCCACGGGCCGCCACGAAAATATATATATATATATATATATATATATATATATATATATATATATATATATATATATATATATATATACATATACAATGATTATAATGATTACATGAGTTTTAATGTTAATTTTTGCAGGTTGACTGTATATATATATATATATATATATATATATATATATATATATATATATATATATATATATATATATATAATGATATATATATATATATATATATATATATATATATATATATATATATATATATATATATATATATATATATATATATATATATATATATATATATATATATATATATATATATATATATATATATATATATATATATATAGTCAACCTGCAAAAATTAACATTAAAACTCATATAATCATTAAAATATAATTGGTAGTACACTCAAAACTACAAGTACACGCAATTTATTGGAGCATAGGTCCATGTCTAATGCAATGAAATTACTGTAATATTCATGATAGATGAAGTAAATAATGGGAGAGTAAAAATATAAATAGATTAAATATATTTAAGATTCCTGACAGTTTTCATCCATCTAAGTTTATATTATGAATGTTTCTTATAGTAGAACTTACTTGTACTAACGAATTTCCTCCTGTTAAAACAACTGAGCTATATAAAGCAGGTCTAATATCGACATCGCACATTCCAGCGCTTGTAGCCGCTAAAAATATATAATAAATGCATATGTAGTTTAAACAACAAACAATTAATAATATGTACACTTAAATAGAAAATTTCAAACATAATGAGGAAATTAATGCATATACATGGTATGGCAAATTGATTAGAAACTACAGACTACATATCTGATTCAATATTCAATTGGTCTCAACGAATATTAGACACATTATAGCTACAACCATTCCATCCTGACATAAAAAACGGTTTAAAAAAAAATCGGCAAAGTGATTTGCCAAGCACTTTTCTTGCAAACACGTTCTAAAATAAGTACTGAATTTGACCTTCTCAAGTAAAGAGTAAATAAATTCCCTCCTCTTTCACCCCTTTCCCCTAGAATGTTATCGATTAAGAACTATCGATTACATCCATAATTTAAATATCATATTACAATCTCGTTCAAGAGTTATCCTGCCAACAGATTGACAGAACGACGAAACTGGGAAAATACATTTCTCGTGATCTAAAAACCTTAAGACGTGAAAAAAAGCAAAAATTTCGAAGAGTAATTTTCTTACGAGTATATTTTCCGTTAACAAGGGAAGTAAATACAATAATTTACCTGCTATGTCATAGGTACGTTACGGCTAACTTAACCGTTTGTATTTCTAAAACTTGTTCTATATTCAACTCAACATTTTTTAATGTGTAAATGTAATCAGATTTCAATCCCTTCTATTTACTATTTCTGCTAAAATTTGAAATAACTGTAAAATAAGAACAATGAAATAAAAGTATATTCCGATATATACCTCTTCTAGCCCCCTACCTCATTCTTTTCACTCCTTATATATTTTACTATAAAATAAAAATAAGAAAACAAATGTGTATTTCGATTCCTTCACTGAAAGAACCAGGGAAAATACCTAAAACATAACATGATAAATACGAAGTCATTCTTCTACCTCCCTTCTCTACCCCTTTGGTCCTTATATGTTTTATAATAAATGATTATGCTTAAAATTTGTTCATTCTCCCACCCAAAAAACGGGAAAAATTCTCATAATACTATTGAAACTACATAAATCCTCTCATCTCTTTCACCCACTTCCCCTATTAAAATTGGAAGTAATGAAAAAAATAACATAATTATCATATTCCTACAGTCTAAGAACCCTGAAAAGGACATATAGAACAATATATATTAAGCAACCTCTCTAACCCCTTACCTCACCCATGGAAAAACTCTCAAAATAATACCATTGAAATTATACAATATCTATTGACCCCTCTCGCCCCCTTCTTGGGTTAAAATTGAAAGTAATAAAAAAATAACCTAATTTTTCAATTTCTCGACTCCAAAAACTTTAAAAAGGACCTATATCGCTATATATACGAAACGACCCCTCTAATCTCCCCCCCCCCCCCCCCACCCCTTTCATGTCTTACTATAACTATTTCGGGGATATACTTGTATATTATCTCAACCAGAAAAAATTACCAAATATTGTCAAAACCATACAAAACTTATCCAACCCCACCACTTTCACTCCCTTCGCCATAAGCAATATGGCTCCATCCCTTCATATATATATATATATATATATATATATATATATATATATATATATATATATATATATATATATATATATATACATATATATATATATATATATATATATATATATATATATATATATATATATATATATATATATATACATATATGTATATATTTATATATATATATATATATATTATATATATTATATACCCTGTATGTACCTTATTTATATATATATATATATATATATTATTTCTGTATGGGTTTTTTTCTTTGACCCTGTATGTACCTTTTTTATTTTTCATTTTTCTTGGTTTGGAGGTCAATTATAGAATGAAACTTCTCAAAATTTATTGTAATCCTATCCTTTTATTATTGACGTTTCGGCACAGTTTGCCTATCTCAAAATTCTTGTTTAGTTTGGCTAAAATTACACATATTTAATCCATAAAATGGTTTTTGAAAATGCATGTATTGTTAATTTATTAAGACTAAAATAATTAACTTTATGAATGTTAGGTTAATTCTTACCTTGGACGTGAATGTTTAGGTTAATATTTATCATAGCCCATTTCAACGAATTACAACGTACTCTTTTTTCATTTTTTCGTTACAAGAACCACATGTTAATCAATTGTCAGTATCCTGTATTTTAAAAATTGGGACGAACACAACATGTAAACTACGTTTATAGTTAGTACTGCCATATATAGCGGTTGGTGTTTTTTGTATCATAATGGATTCCAATATTTCTCTTTTTTTTCCTATTATTCCCAGTGATTAAGATCTTGGTCCCTTCATAATTAAATGTGTGTTTGTTTTCCTCTTCGTGCTTTGTTAGTGCTGTTCTATTATTTTTGTCATATTTATGTTGTCTTATCCTATTTTCCAAATATTGGCTAGTTTGCCCTATATAACTACCCTCACAATTATTGCAAGGAATCTGGTATACCACATTGCTCTTTTTGTTTTTTGGGGTTTTGGTGTTTAATTTTGAAAGGTTGGTTGCCAGTAAGTTATAGGCTGTATGAGCGATATTTATATTATGCTTTTTGGAAAGTTTTTCAATTTTTTGTGAAAATCCGTTCAAGTATGGTAAAACGATATGCTTTGTTTTTTTTTGGGCTTTTTTGTTGTTGGATTTTTGTTTTCGGTAGAATTATAAAATTTATGTATTCGTCTTTTGAATATTTGGTGTACAAGGTACACCGAATATTTGTTTAATTCCAGTGCTTTTCTGGCTTTGTTTATTGACTCTTTCCGGTATTCTGGGTCTGTTAGGAATATTGTCCGATCCGCCAGACCAATTATGACTGATTTCTTGTATTCTAGTAGATGGTTTGAGTTATAATTTAGATATTTAGCCGACCATTTTTCTTTGTGTACCATTCTGTTTTTATACTGTGGACTTTGTTGCGTAATGTTAGGTCAAGGAAATTTATTTTTTTATCTATTTCTATTTCTATTGTAACCTGTAGTTTTTTATTGCAATTGTTAAACTTGTTTAAAATATACTCTATATAATTTTTTGGAATGGCAGTAATACAATCATCAACAAACCTATAGAAAAGTGGTATTTCAAATGGTTTGTAGGAAAGGACATTCTCCTCTAATTCCTCCATTACTAATTGTGCCACCACACTGGATATGGATGAACCCATTGCACATCCGTCTACTTGTTGATATAGATTTTTTCAAATTGAAAATATGTTGAGTTCAGAACCAATTTGGTTGCAACACTAAATTCCTCTATTGGTATATCAGTAAATATTTTGTTTTCGTTCCATTTTTTCTTTATAATATCAGTTGCATGAGTCAGAGGTATATTGGTGTATAATGATATGATGTTAGGGGATACCAATATATAGTCTGATGAAAGTTTTATTTTTGTTATTTTTTCCTTGAAATGGAATGAGTCTATCTATCTTATAAACCAAATATTCAAAAGACGGATATATAAATTTTATAATTCTACCGAAAACAAAAACCAACAATAAAAAAAGCCAAAAAAAAACAAAGCATATCGTTTTACAATACTTGAATGTATTTTCACAAAAAACTGAAAAACTTTTTAAAAAGCGTAATATAAATATCGCTCATAGACCCTATAACTTACTGGGAACCAACTTTTCAAAATTAAAAACCAAAACCCCAAAAAACAAAAAGGGCAATGTTGTATACCAGATTCCTTACAATAATTGTGAGGGTAGTTATATAGGGCAAACTAGCCAATATTTGGAAAATAGGATAAGAGGACACAAATATGACAAAAATAACAGAACAGCATTAACAAAGCACGAAGAGAAAAACAAACACACATTTAATTATGATGGAATCAAGATTTAATCACTGAGAATAATAGGAAAATAACCGGTCAAGTGCACGTTGAACTTGCGCAATTAGTGTTCCGTACGTTGATTGCTTTTCAAATAAAAAATTTTGTTACAGAGGTATAAAATAATCAGTGACTTCACAAAACACACCCCAAACGAGTTTTCAACAAGGTTTGTTTCCAATCTTTACTGAAATCTGATGACCTTGAAATTTTTGTTTTTTTTATATACCAGATAAATTATTAAAGGTAATGCACTCGTGATAATTTTCGTTCAATCTATACCCCGTGGAGAATATTCCAGAATTTTTTCAAAATTTTTTGATAAGTACTTTTCGAGATAAGGCGGGTGGACGGCGATTTTTCGCGATTTTTTAAAAATAATACAAAGAAAGGTCCGCGCAAGTATTACATTATATATATATATATATATATATATATATATATATATATATATATATATATATATATATATATATATAATTTTACTCGTGTTTTCACAAGCTTTCATTTGACACCACACTCGATTACCTAGTAGTAAAAAAAATTTTTTTTCACTTCCGATTTCACCCCCCAAAACTAACCCCTTAAGTCAAAATTTAACTTTCAAAACTACATGGCTCTGATGAGGCCATCAATTCCTATATTATTACCAAATTTCAACTTTCTATGACAAATAGTTTCGGAGAAAATCGGGTGTGACAGACGGACAGACACCGAAGTGATCTTATAAGTGTTCCGTAAGGAACACTAAAAAGAGAAATATTGGAATCCATCATGATACAAAAAACACCAACCGCTATCAACAACAAAAAAGAAACAAATAACCTAAGCCAAATATATATGGCAATACAATAAAGGTAGTTTACATGTTGTGTTCGTCCCAATTTTTAAAATATATGACACTGACAATTGATTAACACGAAAAAATGAAAAAAGTACGTTGTAATTCATTGAATGCTATGATAAATATTAACCTAAACATCCACGTCCAAGGTAAGAATTAACCTAACAATCATAAAGTTAATTATTTTAGTCTTAATAAATTAATAATACATACATTTTCAAAAAGCATTTTATGGATTAAATATTTGTAATTTTAGCCAAACTGAACAAGAATTTTGAGAAAGGCAAAGCGTGCCGAAACGTCAATAATAAAAGGAAAGGATCACAATAAATTTTGGGAAGTTTCATTCTATAATTGACCTCCAAACCCAAGAAAATTGAAACATCTGAAAATTAATTTATCTTTTTATATCTTATGTCAGTTTTATAAAGTTTATATCGAGTATTTGAATAGAATAGGCTATGCATATTTTGTTTCGTTGTTCATGACAGAAATCAAAACAATTCGTTTAGATTTACAGTTTTAAAGAATTTTTTAGAAGATAAACAATTTTCTGTAATAATGCGATAGATTTTCTTTAAAAGTAAGCTTATAAATTGTTCCCTTTTTCAAAGTAATACGTTTTTGTGGTAGAGTGTTTTATTTTTGACCTCGAAGAATTAGAAAAATGAATCGAACAAGGAATTTAACTGAACACGAGGTAGTGCGAGCCTCAGTTTTGGACGAGGGATATTGTCAGAGGTATGATGTCAATTTGTTAGGCAAACATCGTTCCACAATAAGTCGTATGGTAAGACGCTTGAATGAAGTAGGAACTTATTCTAGAAGGCTAGGGCAAGGGCGAAAACGATGCACTAGCGACCTAGATGAACGTTTTATAAGACAATATGCTTTAAGAAACAGGACTGTCACTAGTTCTATAATAAGAAACGAACTCGAAGCTGTTCGCAATGTCACATTTTCTTCTAAAACAGTTAGAAGACGGTTAAATGAAGCTGGATTAAACAGTAGGAGACCAGCCACTGCGTTGCCAGGTTACGTTTTACTCGACATCACGACAACTGGTCTGTGGATGATTGGAAACAAGTTTTCTTCACAGATGAAACTAGGGTTAGTCTAAAACATCCAGATGGTCGTGAGCGAGTATGGCGAAGACCAGGAGAGAGGTTTGCTCCTTGCAATATCTCTGCAAGGATTCCATTCGGCGGTGGCTCTGTTATGTTCTGGGGTGGCATCTGCTTGATGCTCGCACAGAGTTAGTTCCTGTCCGTACGAGATCCATGAATGCTGACTACTATCTTAAGAATATTGTAATAGAACATGTGATGCCTTTCGGTCATTTTGTGGGGCTCAATTTCCTGTTTATGCAAGACAACGCTCGACCTCACGTGGCTAGGGAGGTACTCGATTATCTTAATCAAGTTGATATACCGATTATGCAATGGCCACCAAAAAGCCCGGATCTGAATCCGATAGAACATGATCACCTTAAGAAAAATGTGAAACGTCATATACCTGCACCTAGAAACCTGAGGGAACTTGAAAAAGCAGTTATCACAGAATGGGAGCAAATTCCTCAAGATTTTAACCAAAATTTAATTAGAAGCATGCCTAGGCTAATTGACTTTTAAAGTATCCGAGTAAGTTTTTTCTAACTTCTAGTGTAACCAATGTAAAGGGTGATTCATTTAGAGGTACTTTTTGTGATGGGGATTTAATTGCAGATTGCGCATGCGTCGTGTCAACTGAAGTGGCATTCCTGTTCAGTAGTGTTTGACAATTCATAATGGAAAGACTTAGCCCGGCACAGCGTCTACAAATTGTTCAACTTTATTACGAAAATGGGCGTTCTACGAGGAATGTGTATCGGGCGCTTAGAGCAACTTATGGTCCACATAATCGGCCTACCGAACGCACAATTCGCTCTACCATCAATAAGTTTGAGACCCAATTTTCATTATTGGATAATGCTCGACCGAATAGACCACATCCAGCACGTAGTGAAGAAAATATAGGGGCGGTAGCGGAGAGTGTACGCGAAGACCGTGAAGTGTCGATTCGTCGCCGTTCTCAACAGCTTGGCCTGTCATATTCAACAACTTGGCGTATTTTACGTAAGAATCTTTCTTTAAAAGCATATTAAAATTCAACTAGTGCAACAACTGAAGCCGACCGACCTTCCGAATGGTTTCCGTTTTAGTCGTTGGGCTCTTGACAAGCTTGCAGAAGATCCACTGTTTTCGAGAAAAATTTTGTTCACCGATGAGGCCCATTTTTGGCTTAATGGGTTCGTGAAGAAACAAAATGCCCGTATTTGGGGTGATGAACAACCTGAAGAGGTTCAAGAGCTGCCATTAAATCCAGAAAAAACAACTGTTTGGTGTGGTTTATGGGCCGGTGGAATAATCGGTCCATATTTCTTCAAAACAGAGGCCGGCCGGAATGTTACTGTGAATGGTGACCGTTATCGCGCCATGATAACAGACAATTTGATGCCAGAAATTGAAGCCCGTGGTCTCGACGAAATTTGGTTCCAACAAGATGGCGCCACTTGCCATACAGCCCGTGAAACCATGGCTTTACTGCGAGAGCAATTCGGCGAACAGATCATTTCACGCTTTGGACCAGTGAATTGGCCGGCTAGATCATGTGACATCACACCTCTTGACTATGTAAAGTCCAAAGTCTACATGGATAAGCCAGCTACAATTGAGGCATTGGAGGCCAATATTACTCGAGTCATTGGCCAAATACCACTCGAAATACTCACACGCGTCATTGAAAATTGGAACTTCAGAATGGACGTTGTTAAACGTAGTCGCGGACAACATTTGAAAGAAATTATGTTTAAGAAATAATTGTAAAGAATGGTTCTTTTATATGATAATAAAGATTATAAAATAAAATTGTTTTTATTCGTTTTTTTTTTATTTAAAAAAAAGTACCTCTAAATGAATCACCCTTTACATAAAAAATTATTAAAATTAATTCATTATAGAGATTTGTATGATTTAATATATTGTTGCGTTAATTTTGTCCAGGAGTGCATATATATATATATATATATATATATATATATATATATATATATATATATATATATATATATATATATATATATATATGAATATGTATGATTCCATTAAATTCACTTACGAAGTTGAGAACAAAGGACAACTGCCTTTTCTAGATATTTTAATTATTAAAAATAATAATAGATTAGAATTAGAATCTATAGGAAAGACACAGTAACAGACAGATATATTCCTAATGATTCATTTCATTGCAAACAACACAAATTAGTCGCCTTATATTTTTTAGTTCATCGTTTGGTCCACTTTTCCTCTGAATAGAGTAAACTTTAATCATGAAAGGAATCGTATTAGAAATATAACTAGAGTTAATGGTTACGAAATATAGCAGGGGACTCAATAAGGTATTTAATAAGGTAGGCCTCACCTTGGTCTATAAGTCATCAGACAATCTGAAAAATATCTTAGGAAATTCCAAAGATAAGATTCCTTATTGTGAGAAAAGTGGAATTTATGAAATTAGTTGTAATGATTGTGACAAAAAGTATGTTGGACAAACTAAAAGGTTAAATAAAACACGATTTAAAGAACATTTAGCACAATTAAAATACAGTAGAACAGAAACGTCTAGCATTGCCGGACATGCCCTTGAAGCTGATCATATTGTAACATTAGATAATCTAAGATTAATTAAAAATATATCTGATAGGACATTGTTGAACGCATACGAAAGTATGGAAATTATAAAATGTAAAAGTAGTTTAAATAAAGACAGGGGGCCTATTCCTTATAGTTCCCTCTACTGGTTACTTGACCGAAACTGATGGCCTCGCCTAGGTCATTAGTTCCGCCTGAGTAATTCAAGGGTTAGGCTAAGTATAAATAGGGTAGATTTGTAGTTAAGCTTTAGTCAATCATCGCTCCTGATGAAGCTAACATGGTTAGCGAAACGGGCGTCGAGTGCAAAAATAAAGTGTTTGGTGTAGTGATAATATATATACTGAGTAGTGTCATTGTGCCAAAGATTCCACATTCCCAACTTAGTTACTACAACTATTACTTAACAAAACACTTAAATTGTTAAATTAAACTTTGTTTTTGCAAACTGTATTTTTCAACATGCGCTCAAATTTTTACTTATTTTCCTACTTTTTCCCACAAGCATATTTTTGTAAACAATTTAACACGCGAGGATTTGAGAAATAACTCCACATTCGTTAACTCTAATGTTTTATAGAAATTTTTGCATATGAAATTAGATTTATAACACACTAGAAAGACTTGAATTTTTTTACTATAAAGGTGTCCACAACTAGTACAAAACTTTAAATTATTTCAGTAAAACATAATTACCAATATATCCAGCACCCAACATCGCGTGGTCAAACAAGCCTTCAGCTAGTTTAAATCTTTCATTACTAAAATCTTGATGGTATCCTGAAGGAAACTCGTAATGTACAGCAGGAATATTTCCCACTACTCTTTCATCATATGGACTTTCAGCAACCTAAGAAATATATTGTTTTCGTTACTTCTTACTTAACCTACTACTATTTAAAATGTTCAGTAATGTGATTATATTGTATTACCATTAGCTTCTGTCAAATAATTTATAAATAATAACCGGTTAAGTGCAAATCGGACCTGCGCAATTAGTGTTCCGTAAGTTGATTGCTTTACGTTACGTGTTACGGAGGTATAAAATGAACAATGACTTCACAAAACACACCCCAAATGAGTTTTCAACATAGTTTTGTTCCGATTTTTACTGAAAATTGATGACCTTGAAATTTTTATTTTTTTTATATACCACTTAAATGATTAAAGGTAATGCATTTGTGATAATTTTCGTTCAATCTACACCCTGTGGAGAAAATTTCAGAATTCTTTCAAAATATTTCTAATCAGTACTTTTCGAGCGGACAGCGATTTTTAACAATTTTAAAAATAATACGAAGAAAAGTGTGCGCAAGTCTTACAATATATGTATTTTTGAACTCGTGTTTTTAAAAGCTTTCATTTGACATCCCACTCGATGAAAAAAAAAATTTTTTTTCACTTCCGATTGGTAAGTTTTTTTTTCACTTCCGATTTCACCCCTCAAAACTAACCCCTGACGTAAAAATTTAACTTTCAAAACTACACGGCACTGATGAAGCCATCAATTCTTATATTAGTGCCAAATTTCAACTTTCTATGTCAAATAGTTTGGGTGTGACAGACGGACAGATAGACAGACACTGAAGTGATCTTATATATACAATAATACAAAATTACTATTATAGTTCACTTCCATATGACCTTGAAACGCATATTGGTAAACGATTTTGATTTATTTTTTGGTTGGTCACAATACGTGGTCGTCGATTGATAGTGACTATTGTTACGGTTGACAAGTGATCTTAAATGCATTGTTCGTCTGTTAACTCTAACATTAATTTTCTAATTTAACATTTGGGAAGATCAAGGTCGAGTTTAATGAATTTTGATAAGCGAGTTTTTTCTAGAAAAAATGAACCAAAAGGCATTTTAAAAAACTGATTGTAATTTTTGCAAAACGTTCATTTTTGTTATACCAAAAACTTCTTGGAAAATATTTCATAACGAAAAATAAGTGACCCCGATAAAATTTTCCTTATTTTTTACTGATCATTTTTTACTGAACATGGTTATTGTAAAATGAACAAGGCGCAACTGAAAAATTTTTCCCAATCCTTATTTTCAACCCATCATTCTATTCATACACACATATTGCCTTTTGAAATTGGTTTGTTCTTATACATTCTTAGAGCTTAGAGCAATTTCCGGTTAAAAAAATTGATGATTGAAATGAATTCGCAACGCAATTTTTAACCTTCGTAAGTTATTTCATTATAATATATTCAAAGAGTGACACAAAAACTGGCTAAAAACCGCCCGTTTTGGCACCCTTAAATTCTGATAAAAATTGTATACTAAAAGATTGTTAATGATGAGGACTTACTCATGACAAAGTGGTAACGTCCATCGTTTTTACCTCAAAAAACAAATATATACTCAACTTGAAATTTTGTGGGAAAGTCATCATCATTAACAATCATTTAACATACAATTTGTATCAGAATTCAAGGATATCAAAATGGGCAATTTTTGGGGGTATTCTTTACAATGTTACTCATAAGAAACATAAGTTCATTGCTTATCAAAGATGTTTGTTTATAAATTAATATATATTTTACAATTTTTTGTGCGATTCTGAAAAAATCCTTACTTGATTCTGCAAATATATTTAAAATCGGCGGCTCAAAATCAAGAAGAAAAATACAGTATGGACAGATTAAACTAAAAATAAAAATTTTGCGATCATATGTAATATAATTTGTAAAAAATGAGTGAGAGATGTAAAATCTTCACCTGAACATAAGCCTACCTGAAGTACGGTCTGCTGAAAATCTTGCACTGTCTTTTTTACCATATATGTCATCCAGGAGTTTGATGGTTGAAAATTTAATTTCCTTTTGTTAAATCTGGGCTTGTCCTTGTCACGAACAACATCTTTACCGGCTATAAGTGCTACCGGGGTTAAATCAATTCCCAGTGATTCCAACATTTCTCTCGCCCTATTTTAAAAATGTAATATTTTTCTAGAAATAACTAGTTACCAGTTTATAAGATTTAGAAGATTTATATGTCGCTAATTTTTAAACTTTTCTTAATATATCTAGTTTCATGGTAGGGCAGTTAGTTGCGTTTTTATCCCTAATGATAATTAAAATGTCTGTAGGATTTAAATAGTAGTCGAGATAACACTGCTAGGCAGTCACGACCATGAACATACATATATTCATGTTGTGTCCTCATTTATTAGTTTTCTCAAATGATATTTGGAATTCTACATCTCCTAGAAAGATGGGACTCAACAAATATCTCGAACCTTTTACTAAGTAATCATGGGACTAAAATTTTCCCTAGTTTAAAAATGTTGTTTGAACTCAAAATTGAAAATTGTTTCTTTCTCTAATGTGAACTTCAATAAATAGATTTCTTGCTACGTTTGATAAGATATCGGAATTTTTTCAACTACGTTTTTGTTACCAGTCCCGTGACCTTCTGGTGACAATGGTTAATCGCGCAGTGTAAATAAATAATCTGTGGGCGGTGAGGTCACCACAGCTCTACACTTATTTATTATCATTACTAAAATTCATATTTAATAAAATACTACAGAAACCTACTATAATAATTTCATTATTTATTATTTAATTAACGGGCAATGCCCAATTTTAAAACAATACAATAAAATATCTTAAGACGACAATAAAGTAAAAAAGAAAATTTTAGAATAAGAATGAGGGAAAGAGAAAAAGGAAAAAAAAAGAAAATTATAATAATAATATTAAAAATAGAAAAGGAAATAATGACTGTAACAATAAATAACTAAATGCACATCATACTCCACACAACTCTCTATAAAGTAAAGATGATAAAGTCCAGACTGATTGATTGCAGCTATACTATTAAAGCCCAGTGTAATACGCTTAATAAATTCCAAAAGCTGGAGAGACTTGGAAAGGATATTCTGTATATGAGATATAAAAGTTAATTTTGAGTCAATAATAAACCCTAGATCTTTGACTTCAGACACTCGTTCAAGAACAGCATCCCCGATCTCATATGGATAATCTAAGTCCGGGACTTACTGAAAACGATAGAATGGCACTTAGTCGCATTTAGCTCCATACCATTGTCCTTGCACCAAGATACAAGCTGATTCAAATCTGTCTGAAGTTTGTAACAATCATCAAATACAGACACCTCAATATACAACTTTAAATCATCGGCAAAAAGGAGGACCTCACTATGTGTAAAATGATGAGTCAAGTCATTAATAAATAAGTTAAACAGAAGAGGACCCAAGTGCAATTCCTGAGGAACTCCAGAGGGGATATGTATACTATCTGATAAGTAGTTATTGAAGCGGACAGTCTGTGTACGTCCAGTCAAATAGCAGGCAAGCCAATCCAACATCACTCTTCCAACACCTGCCCTCCTTAACCTGGGCAGAAGAACAACATGGTTTACCCTGTCAAAAGCCTTGGAAAAGTCAGTATAGATCGAATGCACCCGAGTTCCCCTCTCCAAAGCGCCAGACACAAAGTCGACATATGACAGCAGATTCAGATCCGCACTTTTGCCACCCTGAAACCCAAACTGACGGGTACTAATATCGGGACTTAGCTGAGTAGTCAAGAATTCAGTTATTATGTGTTCGAAAACCTTGGGAATGATGCTTAATATGGTAATTGGTCGATAATTATATATCCGATCACGACTGCCTGACTTCTGAATTGGTGTTATGTAACCCAGCTTCCAAAATTCGGGAAAAACCCCAGTAGTTAAAGATTCATTAAAAATACTATGCAGTGGGCGAGCGAGAACAAAACTGCAGTGCTTAAGTAATGCTGGAGGTAAGCGAAGGTAATAGTTAAAAAATATAATTTTGACATATGAGTGGTACTTTAAATTTAAATTATTACAATTTTTTAACCTTTATTTCTATTACTGTACTTTTATACTGTCAATGCAATAAACTTTACATGCAAAAGTTTAGATATTTATCTATTCTAAATGGAGAAATATTGAGATTATAGGCTTACCTTAAAATCAGGTAATCCCCACCTAATGGTGATTTGACAACAGCATTCGATATGACATAACCATCCAGTACTGGAACAGCTGATGTATGTGTAGCTCCACTATCTATTACTAAAGCAGTAGCTCTACCGTTAGCAAAGGCAGCTAACGCCGCGTTTTTTACCAGGAAGAATGCTGGCACTTTATACTTTTCAAACATCAATTCTGTAAGTTTTTCACGTTTTTGCCGTTGATTCCAAGGAGATTCTGAGAAGAGGACGGGATGATATTGAGATTCTGACTGTATGATCTAAAACAGTGTATAATTTTCACTCAAATGGTAAGAAAATAATGTTGGTGAATAAACTAAAAGGTAGAAAGTAATAGACCAAGAGGGCGACCCAAAATTATGACCTGTTGACTAACAGTCTAGTTGTTCATTCTATCGGACAAGTCGAATAAAAGCCTTTAACGTTGATTTTGCGGCCCCGTGCCCTAGAATGTCCAGATAAGGCCCAAAACGCTACTTCCAAAAATGGACTGTCATTTAACCACTTGAATCAAGCATCATAACATTTTTTTACACTAAAAAAGTCGGGCACCCGAAGAGCAGACGCCGCCGAGACCGGACCCAACTTTAGGGCCTAAAAAAGTCTGTTGGTATGAGCGAAATAAGATATCAATTTCAAACTTGGCATATATATAATACCTAATGAGGGGATGAAGCTTATAGTTTTTGAGCGATATAGCTTAAAGCGAAGGGGGTGAAGGGGAAGGGGGTGGATGAAATTTATTTATTTATACAGTATAATAAAAATTTGACAAATAAAAAATCAACAACAAAAAATTACCTGTACTAACTAACTTAACTAAGGTAATAAAAACAAAACAAAATTAAACAAAGAGTAAAAAAGTAAAACTTAGGGTAAATATTAATGAATAAAAATGAAAGCTTAGAAAGCAACAACCGAAAGATAACAAACAAGAAACCAAGGCACAAAACACAATGCACAAACATCCACAAGTGTCATAGCTGCCTCAAAGAGTCATCCCATAATATTCGCCTAAGGCAGGCAAGTGATACATTATAAAAATCAACATCAGCCATATTGCCTCTGGCGTGAAGCAGTGCGATGGGGGAATGTAAGGCATAGTTGGATCTACGAACAGACGATGAAAATGTACAATGACTCCTTGTATTTCTGGGTGGAACAAAATTACTCAATTCTCGATTCAAGTGATCAGGACAGTCCAGCTAAGAATTAACAGTTTTATATACAAACAACAGTTCCGCATTAGACCCTCTCACTGACCTCATGGCTATTGCAGAAAAATTTGAATGGTGGATATGAAGCCTCCCAGAAACAAAACGCAGGAACCTGTTCTGCACCCATTCAATTGAGTAAAAATAGCACTCATAATAAGGTGCCCAGTGAAAAGTTTGAGTACCGGCCTGGCAAGGGAACATCTACAAATATAAAGGAGAAGGGGCGGTATGCTATCCGGTCCCGGACCTTTATTACTCTTTAGAGAACAAAGCATGTTGTAAACTGTCTGCACATCAATAGCACAGTCAACAATGTCAGTGATCGTGTTGGAGAAAGAAGTTCGGGCATCCCCCGCAATCCCCGGTTTGTAGATTGAGTTAAAATACTTGCCAAAAAAAGAAGCAATGTCGGCAGACGAACTGCACTCAACTTCATCCAAGAACATGGAGTGTGGCAATCTGTTATCAGTGCGCTTATCATTGATAAAATTCAAAAATGATTTCATGTTGCCAGGCATAGCATCCTCCATGTCATGAACATATTTTTGATAGCATCTTTTACAAGTTATTTTACTTTGTTCACGGAGATGAGAAAACACCATGTAGTCTCCAAAACGACACGACGACCTCTTATCTATTATTAACGATTTTAATTCATCATTATATCACCGTGGAAATTTAGGGGTTTAAGCCTAGAAGTAGGAATAAATTGGTTAACGCCATAATAGAGGATGTCATAAAATCGATCCAGCATAACATTTGATCTTAGAACATCCCAATCAACACCAGCCAACAGATAATTCAATCCAACCCAATCACCCCTTTTAAAATCAAAGAAAAGACTCATATTCAGGAACCACCATAGGAGAATGGACCTGGACAGTAGAGAAAAGGGCGGGATGGTGCTGGTCAAGGGGCAGGAGAACATCATTAACCACAAAGACATTAGAAGCATGATCATTTGATATAAAAAGGTCAAGCATATTAATTTGTTGAAGATCATGAAAGGCCAGTGTGCTACACAAAATCCTAACGGGAGGGGCCACCGCCAGTTGCAATGAATCTATCAATGCTGAAATTAAACCAGGATACACCCAGTAGATTGTAGTCCCCCCCAAATAACAAAACTATCAGGATGCTTGTGCATCACTTCATCGACGGTGATGCAATGCCACTCATGAACATCTGAAGAAGAATTCAGTGGAATTTAAACTCCACCTACTATAAGAGTAATACTGTTCAGATCATTGTTTAAAGATTTATTGTCCTTTCTTCCAGACTCGTCCAAATTGTAAACCATAATATTCTTGGATCTAATTAGTCGATCTTCCAATTCTGATATAAAGGAGTTACAGTCTAATTGTTTTGAATCTGTAATAGGATCCATTTGAATCTGTTAACTGGGAGAATCTATTTTTGTTGGATTTTTAACGAGAATATTGACTTTATCCAATACCTCAGACATTTGAGTTTCGAGGGCCTTGATTTGCTTCTGCATGACAGGTAACAAGCATAGTGCCTCAGAGCAAGCCTCACAGAAAAACTTGGAATTCTATTTTTCTTGGGCTCCATATCTTTGACCTCTGATGCAATAAGGCCAGAACAGGCGTCGTAGAACATTTGTTTACAGCCATCGCACTTACACGAGTCGGAAGGCAGGTCAGCTGCCGCGTCGCACACAAAACAAACAGACATGATCTAATTTGTTAAATTAATAAGAGGATAGAATAACAGGTACTACAGATACTTTTGCAACAAATAATTAATTAAGTTATGTCCAAATAAATTCTCGTTTGATCGGACTATTGATAAACTCTTCAACAAAGCAGACAGTTTTTTATTACAATAAGAAATGTTTTTTTTTAAGTTTTTTGATCCACAGGACGATTGACAACAGTTACAATTTCAATAATAACATAACATTACAACTTACAAACACAAAACCATCAAGCGACATTACAACAGTTTAAAGCGAAAGAATTTTATGGACAATTTAATATCTTTATTACTAAATTATTGTCAGTTTAACCTGTAGAAATTTCACGATTTGTTTATATCTATCTGGGACTTTATGACAGGAGTTTTGAACCACAAGTTGCACGAAATGTCATAATATATTATCTTTTTAGTATTCCTATTTTTCCATTATTTCTCATTTTAATAGAAATAATGTATAAAAGGAATCGAGATCGGATTACACAGCAACATAAAAAAAAAATGTTGACTTGAATATAGGACAGGTGTCAGAAATACAAATGATTAAGTTGGTCGAAATATACTTATGAAACTGCAGGTAAATTATTGTATGTACTTTCTCTGATAACAGAAAGTACTGTATTCATTCACAAAAAGGTTTATTTTTATTTACATATCAAAAGGTTTTTTTTGGGCATACCTGACAATTTTTCATCTGTATCATCCACATTTGAATTTTATTCTTGAATGTTTACTGGCAGAGAGCACATAGTTTATTTGATGTGATTTTAACAGAGTGGAATATAGTTTTTTTAATCATTTAATACATTTTTGATTATTTAATCAAGGTAAATTTCTAATTCATTTTAATAATATTTCACCATAAACTGGACTATATTCTTTAGTGTGAGATAGTCCAATTTAGTGTTTATTGTAGAACTGCATGACTGCCAGGAAAGGAAATTTTTTTCTATTGTTGATACATATTTCTCAACAATTAATAATTTACAAATCTAATTGTCTGCTACAAAAAAACTTGTATCTAATCATTATTTACCTTATCATATGAGTAATCCAGTATTTTTTCAAACATATCCCAATTTTCTATCATTCCTTCTTTCATATAACTGTGCAACTCCATGTTTGGACGAGGTACATGCAAGAATGTTGTATCAATGTAGTACTTATTTTCTAAAAACATTACATGTTAACAATTTAGATAAATAATAATTTTACATTTATATTAATAAAGCTTTAAATTTTAACTATCATACAAAGTACATTTAAGGGTTAAGGCCACTCCAGGTCACAGGAAAAAAGTCTAATTTTGAAGTGAAGTCTTAATTTCTTTTGATGTTAGTTCTTTGTTCCCAAGTGTGCCAATTCCACAAACTTTACAATATCTCGAAGAATTACTTAGAATGAATGAATTTGAAGACGAAACTATTCGTGAATACTTAACATTATTTAAACTTTGTATGGAACAAAATTATTTCCAATATAACAATCAATTTTATGTTCAGAAAGAAGGAACAACTATGGGTAATTGCTTATCACCTTTCATAGCCAATTTATTCATAAGTAAGTTTGAAATCGAAGCCAGTCAAGAATTCGAATATTTCCCAAGGGTATGGTATAGGTATGTGGATGATATTTTCGCGATTTTTGATACAAATAAAGCAAATATTGATGATTTTGTTTCTAAATTAAATAGCCGTTGAGTTGAGAACAAAGGACAATTGCCTTTTCTAGATATTTTAATTATTAAAAATAATAATAGATTAGAATTTGATATCTATAGGAAGGACACAGTAACAAATAGATATATTCCTAATGATTCATTTCATTGCAAACAACATAAATTAGCCTCATTACATTTTTTAGTTCATGGTTTAATCACTTTCCCTCTGAATAGAGTAAACTTTAATAAAGAAAGGAATCGTATTAAAAATATAACTAGAGTTAATGGTTATGACGACGACTTAGTAAATAAGCTAATAAATAGACATAACTTTAGGTTTAATATTCAGAATTCCACCTTTTTTACACGTGAAGAAAATAACACCAAGTATGTCTCCATACCATATAATCCGAAATATAGCAAGGGACTCAATAAGGTATTTAATAAGGTAGGCCTCACCTTAGTCTATAAGTCATCAGACAATCTGAGGAATATCTTAGGAAATCCAAAGATAAGATTCCTAATTGTGAGAAAAGTGGAATTTATGAAATTAGTTGTAATGATTGTGACAAAAAGTATGTTGGGCAAACTAAAAGGTCAATTAAAACACGATTTAAACAACATTTAGCACACTTAAAATACAATAGAACAGAAAAGTCTAGCATTGCCGAACATGCCCTTGAAGCTGATCATACTGTAACATTAGATAACCTAAGATTGATAAAAAATGTATCTGATAGGAGATTGTGAAACGCATACGAAAGTATGGAAATCATAAAATGTAAAAGTAGTTTAAATAAAGACAGAGGGCCTATTCCTTATAGTCCCCTCTACTGGTTACTTGACCGGAATTGATGGCCTTGCCTATGTCATTAGTTCCGCTTAAGTAATTCAAGGGTTAGGCTAAGTATAAATAGGGTAGATTTGTAGTTTAGCTTTAGTCAATCATCGCTCCTGATGAAAGCTAACATGGTTAGCGAAACGCGCGTCGAGTGCAAAAATAAAGTGTTTGGTGTAGTGGTGATATATACTGAGTAGTATCATTGTGCCAAAGATTCCTCATTCCCAACTTAATATATACTAATGCAAATTTTTTGTTGTTTTTTTTTTATTCTAGGTTCAAATCCACCGGAGCAATTGTTTCGCCTATTTTAGGCCTCTCATAAAAGGTGCCTTGTCATCTTGGATTCTTAAGTGAAAATAAAAAAATATTTTTGTACACTTAAATATTTGATTGAGTGGTCCGTTACTTTGTGACAGTACATTTTAAAAATAAAACTACTTAATTACTCTTAGTCTAGTCTTAGTTAAGCGTTTGACAATGTAGTTGTACTACGAAATCGCGATAACGCAATTGTAAAATCTTTACAAATATATTTAGTGACAGTTAACAAAGTAATTAAGTAGTTTTACTTAAATATTTGTTTAAGTACTAGTACTTTAAATAAATTTTCGACTGCTTTTATTATACTCTTGAAAAAAAATTCTGAAATTAATCTTTTTTCCTGGGACCTGGAGTGACCTTACCCCTTAAGTACTGTACTGTTAATCTATAAGCTTCAAAGAAAATAAAAAATGCTTCATTTTAAACAGATAACTATAGAAAAGGCAAATATAAATAAAAAATGTCAAAATTTATCGAAAAATATGTTCATCACCTTTAAAAAAGTATTATAAAAATAAAAACTTGTATATATATTTACCAATGCATCTAGAATTTATTCTGATTAAATCTGATTTTCGTTTTCAATCTACAGGGGTGATTTTTAAGTTATCTACCTAGCTCTAAAAGGAAAGTCGCAGCATAAAAAAATTACTACATAACTACCATCTACACTAATATATTTCTCGAGTTATTTAATTCCATTAAAAAATAAATTCTTTTGATTATGCCTCAAAAAACAATGCTACAGGAATTCTCGACCCCTGAGGTTTTTCTTCAGATGTCCAAAAAAAAGCCACAGCTCACTAAATTGGGGTTATAGGGTGGATGTTACAACTCAGTGAATCACCAACTTTCAGTAATGACTTGAACTGTGTAAACCTTGTGGACCTTGCAGTTGTTATACAATAGCAAAATTTTAGTTCTTCATCATTTTTTAGTGTTCTGTACCGGACACTTATAAGATTATTTCGTGTCTGTCTGTCCATTTGTCACACCCAATTTTCTCCGAAACTATTTAACATAAAAAGTTGAAATTTGGTACTAACATAGAAATTGATGGCCTCATCAGAGCAGTGTACTTTTGAAAGTTAAATTTTGACTTAAGGGGTTAGTTTTGGGGGGGTGAAATCGGAAGTAAAAACAAAATTTTTTACTAGGTCATCTAGTGGGGTGTCAAATGAAAGCTTGTAAAAACACGAGTTCAAAAATATATATAATGTCTTACATGTGCAAACTTTTCTTTGTATTATTTTAAAAAAATGGCGAAAAATCGCTGTTCCCCTCTATCTCGAAAAGTACTGATCCAAAAATTTTGAAAAAATTCTGGAATATTCTCCATGGGGTGTAGATTGAACGAAAATTATCACGAGTTTAATAATTTATCTGGTATGCAAAAAACAAAAATTTCAATGTCATCAGTTTTCAGTAAAGATTGGAAACAAACTTTGTTGAAAACTCATTTGGGGTGTGTTTTATATCTCTATAACAAAAATTTTTATTTCAGAAGCAATTAATGTATGAAACACTAATTGCGCAAGTTCAATTTCAGGTGGTGGATCATCCTTCCTAAACCTCTCCATCAATTGTGAACTCTTTTCCATATTATTAATAATCAAATTTCTTTGTTATTAACTTTGTAGAAGATGACTGAGTCCTCCTGTTTTTTTGGAGGTGGAAAGCCCTTATGAACCCATTGCATGGTCTCCCACCTCATAGAACACCCCAGTCTCATCCCCTGTGACAATTTTCAAAAAATGACTCTAATTGTTTCCGATATATAGTAAAATGTAGTTTCAAATACTACAGCTTCTTTATCATGCATTGAGATTTTCATTTGTTGATCTAACAGCAGCAATGCACAACCGTGATAACTTCCTCAGTTCTTGCCTGATCTGGAGTTATCCTGAATTGAGTCTCGGCCCTTTTGAAACTGTTAAGACCAAAATTTTACTCGAAAATAAGATGGGCCATCATTCCTGTACACCTGGGACATCTTTTATAAACAATTTTTGGCCTATTTCCCTTTTTAGTGAGACATTTTACCACTGTGTGATACTCCAAATTATTTTCACTCATTTTTCAGAAAAAAATATGTTAAGCACTGTAAACTTGTACAAAATATAAAAGTACTTATAACACTAATAGTGATTTATCAAACAAGCAATTTGTTTGTATTGCATCATTTTAATGACTAGGTAGATAAGTTAAAAAAACACTCTTGTAATCCTCTCTTTGGACCATAAACATAAAAATGACAAAAATCTTTAAATGTTGTAAGGGCAAACATATGGATGGATAATATGTAGAGATGGATACCACAGAATAAAATAAGGGCATATGAGTTTCTTATGCCTTTAAGAGATATTTACTTCCTATTGAGTAGCAGTTATTTGTATTTCAAGTCTGTATATCAATCCAGTCATCTAGGTTATAATTCTACTAATAGTATGAAGGCCTTTCCATTAGTTTAGCTACTATTGAGTAACTTCTAACCCATACTTAATACTAAATTTTTAATTTAAAATAACTAAAAAAAGATTATTAATTATAAGTTAATATCTCAAAATTGATGGGGCTGTATTTATTTATTAAAGCTTAAGTTAAAACATAAAGTCTCTTCTGAAAATAAGAATGTAATAAGCAGTTTAACCTGAATTTATGTTATCTAACTTAAAATATTTAGTTTCTTTGAAAACTTCTATCGTATATTAAAAGAAGTCATGGTTATATGTAAACAAATAGGGTTTGTTAATATTTAAATACTTACTTGATGGTGTTGAAGAAATGTTGCTGTCGTCAGGTTTAGCCTCAGGTTCCAGCTTTATAGAGTCATCAGGGGCTACTCCAACAACAGCCGGAATTTCGGCTTTTGGTGTATCTTCCTGAGCGTAACCTACACGCAGGGAATGGTGTCCAGGATCAAAAACTAGTGCTCCAATTTCATCACCACCATAGAGCATTCCTCCGGACATGGCTAAGTTATTTTGCAAATAATATAGAATATGAAACGATACTCAGCAAGCTATCACTTGGTTTACCTAAAACAATAGGTTATGATTTTCGATATTTGACAATTGACAGCAAACGTGAAGGACGAGTTCAAATCACAAGAAAAGACAATTTCTCGATTCCGATTTGATATAAATAAACATAATCCACATCAGGAATAAATGTGCCTCCCACTTCTTGAAATGCTTTCAAAAGAGTCTCAATTGAATCATCTGCAATAAAAAAAAATGACAAGGGTTATTATGAAAATTTTATTTTCATAAAAACAGAAACGTAACTGCTGAGGGAACTTACTGCACCAGCAGATGATGCGTTCATTAGCAGGAACTGTTTTTGTGTAGATATGGTGTATCAAACAACAATAAAAGGAATAGGTGCTTAAATACCTATAGCTGCTCTGGAACTCCTTTCCTATAAAAAATACTCTAAAAGCGGGAAAGAGACTGACAAATGTGTTGTTCTGACCTATTTCTATCTCATGATTTTAAAACCGTCCTATTTTCAGTTATTTTCAATTGAAATAAAATGAAGTATATATCAATAACCGTATAGTAATAATGTCTGAATTACCATTTTTCTTGTTTTCTCGTTGGACCCTGAAAGTATAAACCGGATTGCCTAGTGCGAATACTTGTGATTTTTTACTTGAAATTCAAAGTCACGTACAATATATTGTAAGCGCCATACTTTGGTAATTATCTCACGGAACAGGAAAAAAAATAGCAAGCACTCTTTATTAAAAAATAAAGCCGCTACCTATTTAAATATTATTAACTAATTATCTACAAATAAAATAAGATCGTAGAGAGAAGTTATACAAAATGAATGTAATACTGGGTCCTAGATTTGACGTAAATGTTAGTAACATTTTTTTCGAATTTCGGTATATTATGAAAAGAAAACTCAGGCAGGGTTTTCTTTAATAATAGGCGATTATAACATGATATGCTCCAAGATTAAACATAATGATTTCCAAATTAATCATTGGGCCGTATTGGTATATTTTCCAGTACAATATGCCCAGTTATAAGTAGAGACCCAAAAACAGGAAGGCTGGTACCTAGAACTAAAAAATATGTTAACTAAAATGAGTAATTTTTTGTAATCTATTTAGGTACTATTCCCAGTCCATACCCATTCAACTACCTTATGGACTCGACCGGATAAGAACGCTGCTATTTGTCATTTGTTCTGTGGTGAAGTCGTCACATTTAAATAAATTAAATTGTCAATAGATGGCATCGTGAAGTATTTTAAAAAACTTTTCAAAGTAAAATTCAAATAAGACACATTTTTATTCCTTTTAGTATCTTTCTGCATCATTAAAATAGAGTTAAAATTAAATATAGCAAGTCATACCAGGTGTTCATGGTTTTTTTAAATTATTTTTTTCGTTTCTTCTACTTTTGTTGACATCAAATGACAGCCGAATAGCTGACAATTTTGACAGTACTTGTTTAGCGAAAATGCAAATGGCAGTTCGTATCATGTACTAAAGAGTTATTACGTATTTTTATTCTTTAAAGACAGTGTTTTTCTTTTAAAAACTGTATCAAAAACTAATTTAGAGATTAAAGTCGGTGCTATGAACAAAATGGAAAAGCTTCCTAAGCTAGTGGACGTTTATCAGCCTGCGAATAAACTAGAATCCAGACAACTACCCTTGGTGGTAGATGAAAACTTAACGGTAAAAATAACAAGCATTTTTAACACTACAAATACTTTTTTCGGACTTTTTCAGGAGGTAGAGAGACCTATACAGTTTATTTTTGATTTAAGTCTAATGGGATGCTTGTTTAGAGTTGGTTGACCTAGAAAAATGTGATGGTGAACTGTAAACTTTTTGAGGACAAAACTTAAAAAAAATTGTTAATAAAAATTATGATTTTTCTATATTTTTCAATAATGCATCAATTTTTTTAATGTATAGGGTGTAGTAATAAAAAAATATGTGACAATAGAAAAGAATTATTGGAAATTAATGTTTTTTTTCAGTAATTTTGATAAGTAGGTCTGGGCTATGAGCCTAGATTTTTATTAGGTACTGTTGTGGAGAAAAGGAAATAGAGGAAAAAATATATGTTTCTTAACTACAATGTTTAAAAGTAATGCTTCAGTAACAGTTATACTGGTGCAAAATTTTTTAGTTTAATAGGTTACATGACTAAAACATATTTATAGGTATGCTCAAAAGAAGGTTAATTTTTACTGTTGTCTTGTAAAAATATCAGGATTTTAAAAAGATATATATTTTTCAAGTTTTAATATCAATCTAGGTATAGTAAATTAAGAAAGTGACTTATGTAACTTTGAAAATATAGAATAGACAAGAAATCAATGGTATTTTCAATATCTCCTTCATACAATTTTTTTGGACAGCTGAATTACCTGAGAATTTAAAAATAACAGTTATTTTGACTACCTGGTTTCTTTTTGTTATTTAATTTCTATAAAATCAGTATTTGGCTTAACACAAATCCCTTCACCTTTTTTCTAGGAAAGCATAATTATTCTGATTCACCCAGGGATAAAATTAATATTTTATATTAATATTTAATTTTAATTCAGTATTACTGTTTTTTGCCTTGAAAAACAAATTAATTATTACCAATATTTATAAAAATATTTACCACTGTATGAAATTTTTAACATTATTAGTTTTATTCCTTCTTATGAATTCATATAGTAAAAATGACACAGTTTCTTCAGTACAAGAGAGTAATCTATATCCACTTTAAATTATTTTTTAATTTATGTGAAAGTACCAAGATAAAACTATACACTGAGATATTCATTTTAATACAAATATATTAATATGAAATAAAAATCATTATTTTTTCATGCAGCTTGTCATGGATATTAAGAACTCTAACATAATCTGCGATAGCCAAACTTTAACCGGTAAGGAACTCAATGAATTCGCCTCCAAGTTAGCTATGCTTTCTCATGAAGAGTTTCAGACTTCTTTGCAGATCAATAAGAATGAATTAATGGAGGTTTTGAATCAAAATGTACCATGTGTTGGATGCCGTAGAAGGTAGGAATGGTTTTAAATGCTTTCATTTATACAAGTTATTGCTGAGTTGGAGTACTATTTTAAATAGGTTAACTTTGTGAAATATTGTCTATGTGAAAGTTGCCCAGAAACTTCTAAAAAGAACCAATTACAAGTACAATTACCTATTAAATTGTTTTCAGGGTGGTACATAAAATTTTAATTAACATATCACAGGATATTTTATTACATCTTCATAATATTCATTCAGCATGTAATATGCTCTGAAGACCAGGAATGAATCAAGGCTTTTTTAAACAAATTTAAGGGTAGATTGCATAATTAAACTGGGAGTTTGTTCAATAATTTCTTTATGGAAAATCCAATATTTTTTTGAAAGTATTGATATTTGTTAATTAGTTGTTGACTATATTTAATTTGGTGTTATAGGTATTAGTTAATGAAGTATCTAGCAATAAATCTTTTTTTTTATGTAAACAAACTCCATTTCAAAATATAATAGTACACTAGGATCAAAATCTTGCTCCTGATGAATACTAGCTTACAAATATAGGATATAAACTCCATATGCTTCTTAAACATCTTTTCTGGAGTATTAAGACCCTATTTATATGAGATGTGTGACCCTAGAATATAGCTCCATGGCTAAAGGTCACACAAAAAAAAACATACCCATAGAGCATAATTGTACCTACCTAGAAATACATACATATGCACATTTGAATATAATCTGCTATCAAACATTTTTCTTAGAAAGGATGCAGCGATACTTGCTTGTAGTAGTAATAACTGTCATAGGTTTAGTGCCAAGTAAACTGACCAGAAAGATTTTTTTGCCAACCCCAAAAATTTCCCCCAACCACCTGTGGAATTTCCCCCTACGTACCTATAAAGGTCCGGGGAGTGGTCTTTCCTTCCTGAGCATTGCTGAGTCAATGACCTCATTTCTGTGTCTATCCAGCACCTCATAAGCACAGATAAAGTGCAATGGCATCTCATCATCCTCTAGATGAAACTGACTTCGGTAGTCCTCCATACACAAGAGGATTATTTGCTCTTGTCATATTTTATCTGTATATTCGAGATTTCAAAGTCCATCAACTCACTGTTGTCATTTATAGTATTAAACTTAAAGATGGAGTTTGAACAATGTTAAGGATCAAGTCATTTTTTTCCTAAGCCAATATTCGAGTTTGCTTGTGTTTCCCATCATTCTTAATTTACATTTGTTCTGAGTTGTTGTTCTTTAAGTCTGGAGGTATATTAGGTAATTATAAAATATAAAAATCGTACCGAACCCTTCTGCATGGCACATTTAAAGTGCCAGATTTAATAAGTACTCCACTTTCATAAGTTCTTACTATTAGTTTTTTTTTATGAGATTTTATTAGAGTTAGTGATACATCACCTTTCTCATATCTGTTAGGCTTGATATCTAATATCTCGTGATCCACCCAGTTAAATGCTTTGGATAGGTCCAAGCATGCTGTCAAAATGTTGTTCATTTCTGGGTAAGGTTCTAGCCTATCATATATGATTTTTGTTGTAATTGTCTTTACATTTGGTAATAGGATGATTGGCTTGTAATCTTCAATTTTATAATTGTTTTCTTTTTATAGTGTGTCTTGACAAACACTTTTAAAAAAATTCTTCAATATAAAACACATACCTTTAAAAGCATAGCTACTAAAAATCTACAAATAATGTCTCTAATATATATATACATATATATATATATATATATATATATATATATATATATATATATATATATATATATATATAAAATATCTATATATATATATATATATATATATTATATATATATATATATATATATATATATATATATAAAATATTCGTAACAATCAAAAGTCTTTATTGTCATAAAAAAATCAATGGTCATAAAAAAAAAAGAGCATCCAACCCACAGCATCTTCACAATCAAATGGAATAAAAGCCAACAACAGACAAAGGGGGTCATACAAATCAGCATAAAGCTCACCCAGATCATAATATGATTTCTTAATTAATAATCTTTTAAGACATTTTCAAAACAAGTGCAGTCTTGATGTGAGTTGGCAAATAAGCGTTTTCTGCCCTCGTATATTAATAAGTGCATCGTGAGTGCTTTAACGGGAATAGGCAACGGAAGATCCGCAGCGATTTTATATATTAATGAAGCGATCTCCAAGGTGAACAGGGAAGTGATGGTCAGAATTCTCTGCTAGAGAAAGATAGGTCTACATGATTCCCTCTGATCGGCATCAGTGATGAAGCCGATCGCCTTCTTTTGCAGAAAAAACGAAATATTCAGACAATATTGCCTGGTAAAACCCCAAAAAGGAATATCATATCTGAGATGGGACTCAAAAAATGAAAAATAAACTGGGGCCAAGTTCATTTCTCACAATCCTGATAGCAAAGCAACCCAAAGAAAGTTTCTTACGTAACTTCATTAGGTGATTCTTAAAACGGAGATCAGCATCAATGAGAACATCCAAAAACCTGACCACAGGCTCCTACCACAAAGAATCGTCACCCAAGTGTATCCCCTGCATATTGCATTCAAAACGAATAACATGTATCTTATCGACATTAAAAGACAATCGGTTAGCGCTACACCACTTCCTAACTTCCAACAAGTCAATGGAAATGTTCGACCTAAGGGTTTCAATAACTTTATTATGATATATAACGGAGGTGTCTTCGGTAAAAAGCGTAAATTCTCCTGATATTTTGATGCGAACAACGTCATTGATGTATATTAAAAAAAGAAGCGGTACCAGAACAAATCTCTGTGGGATTCCACATTCTACACTCGATGTCGACGATCACCGACCAGAAACCACCACCGATTGGCCTTGGCCCCCCGAGATAAGGCTTAAACCAAACAAGCGAGTTTCCCCTAAAACCATATCTCTTGTGGAATCTCGTGATCCACGCAATCAAATGCCTTAGACAGATCACAAAACCATCCAGGGCACACTCCGGCAGCCTCAAGAGGACCTCGGCCGATATTCCATCATCACCAACTGATTTTCTATTCCTGATACTATGCAGGGCATTTATTAAATCATTGGTGTTGGCGGGAAGGAAAATGAATGACTCAGGAAAAGATAAATTCTCCAAATAAGAGAGTGGATTAATATCAGAAAGCAATTCCTGAGCCAGCCTTTGTGCAATACTACATTAGTATTTATTAAGAATATCAAGATCTATTCCGTAATTCAATCGATCGCGACCGTTCGTACCAGGTAGCTTATCAACAATATGCCAATTTTCCCTTTGAACATTATTTGTGAAGGAAAGTCTAATATAATAATAAGCTCTTTTCTTAACGCTAACCAATTTACAGTACATGCTGCGATACCTGTTATAATATAAAATAATATCATTATTATCACAAAATTTCTTTATATAATTAAGAAAGCGTAAGTTGGCTGTCGACACCTTTAATCCCTTACCGAGTCAGGGTTTCGATCCTCTTGGCCTGGGCTTGATCATATGCAGTGGAAAAGCTTGATTAAAAATATCCAGCAGTACTACATGAAAAGATACTATAGGGTTTGGGGAACAAACCACCCTCCGCCAATTAACCGCAAGTCCGAGGCGATGCAACTAACTGCATCATGGTCAGAAAGAGGCGCGGCGAGAGTATCACATGAAAAAAAAAAACTGGTCAAGTGCAAGTTGAACTTGCGCAATTAGTGTTCCGTACGTTGATTGCGTCTGAAATCAAAAATTTTGTTACGGAGGTATAAAATGATCAGGGACTTCACAAAACACACCCTAACAAAGTTTGGTTCCGATCTTTACTGAAAACTGATGACCTTGAAATTTTTGTTTTTTTTATATACCAGAGAAATTGCTAAAGGTAATGCACTCGTGACAATTTTCGTTCAATCTACACCCCGTGGAGAATATTTCAGAATTTTTTCAAAGTTTTTGGATCAGTAATTTTCGAGATAGAGGGGAGGGACAGCGATTTTTCGCAATTTTTTAAAAATAATACAAAGAAAAGTGTGCGCATGTAAGACATTATGTATATTTTTGAACTCGTGTTTTTACAAGCTTTCATTTGACATCCCACTCAATGACCTAGTAAAAAAATTTTTTTTTCACTTCCGATTTCACCTCCCAAAACTAACCCCTTAATTCAAAATTTAACTTTCAAAACTACACGGCTCTGATGAAGCCTTCAATTTCTATATTAGTACCAAATGTCAACTTTCTACATCAAATAGTTTCGGAGAAAATCGGGTGTGACAGACGGACAGACAGACATCAAAGTGATCTTATAAGTGTTTCGTACGGAACACTAATAAAAGCAAGTTTGATTTTGTCTTTAGAGGGAAAGCCGTTAGATATGTTAATACATACATATATATATATATATATATATATATATATATATATATATATATATATATATATATATATATATATATATATATATATTCCCTCTAAAAACAGGATCAAACTTGCTTTTATTTTTAAAATTTTCATTAATTTATTTTATCTCAAATATTTTTAAACCGGGGAAGGGAAAATATATCATGAATGAAAGCAATAAATAAATCCAAAAAATTTGCTACAATCTAGTGCCAAAATCCATTATAGTTCATTCACCCTAGTGGTTACAGTATGTTTAAATTTTGAAACAAATTATTTATGATTTTAGCATTGTTTTGTTGTATAGACTTTAGGATTATTGAGAAGTATTTTTAGGGGTAGTGTTATGTTTGACCATTAGAAAATGTTTAATTTATTTTACACTGGTAAAAGTTTTTGTTTACATGCAATAACGATGCATTCCAAAAAATGGGGTATCTTTTTTGAAAATCTTTTAACTATGACATAATTTATGATAATAAATACATATATAACTCGGTAATAGATGAAGTTATTTTATCGGAATGACATGTTTTTCATCTTTCCTGTAAAAAATTGTTTTAGTAGATTGTAATCAATGAATATAGCATATCCTGTTTGTTGGCAAGTTGTTTTAAGCCAATTTTCCATTTTTCTTTATTAAGAGGACCAAAACAAACCTAATAGTGAAGTAAAAAAAGCATTTGATATTGCACAGTCTAGATACAGCAATATTATGATATTATCCTCTGGGATATCACGAGGAGTGTTGTCATGAGTTTTCGACCTCGAAAAACTTGTGCTCTGTTGTTTATAAGTTTTCAAAACGCGTGTTTTGAGCTTAAAATGCGAAAAACTCCGGTTATATAAGTCGAATCGAGACAAAAAAAAACAAAACTCTTCATAATGAAATTTCCAACAAAGCCTCGTTGGTTTTAAGTCGGTCAAGTGTGTACATAATCTAAAAAATTGAAAAAACAGGCAAAAAAACTTTTTTTTCATCTTATTGTACAGGTCGACTAAGTGAACCGATCGGCTTCAAACTTTCAGAAAATATGCCTTTTGTTATAACAAAAATACCCTGAAATTTTGGTACAAAAATATTGAACCCAGTGGGCACAATTGAATTTGTTATTTAAAATTTGAATTGCCCGCCATTTTATGCTATTTGGTCCAAAATGGATCTTTATTTTTTCAAAATTTAGGTCTCGACACCAGCTTTCCGATGCCATTAACAAAGTTTTTTTTGGAGTCATTTGTTTATTATTCAAATAACAACAAATGTGTTTTTTCGGTCATTTAAAAAAAAATCTTAGAGAATCGCGAGACCTTTATTTAAAAAAAAAATCATTTTCGTTAACAATTTTTTTTTCAAAATGACCGAAAATAACGCATTTGTTGTTATTTGATTAATAAAAAAACGGTTAAAAATTACTCCAAAAATATTTTTTAAATGGCTTTGGAAAGCCAAAAAGATCCATTTTTGGATCAAATGGCATAAAATGGCGGGCAATTCAAATTTTAAATAACAAGTTGAATTGTGCCCACCGGGTTCAATATTTTTGTACCAAAATTTCAGGGTATTTTTGCTATAACAAAAGGCATTGGTCCACTTAGTCGAGCTGTACAATAAAATGAAAAAAAAAACAGTTTTTGCTTGTTTTTTTTGTAGGTTATGTACGCACTTAGGGACTTAAAATCAACGAGGATTTGTTGTAAATTTCATTACGAAGAGTTTGTTTTTTTGTCTTGATCCGACTTATATAACCGGAGTTATTCACATTTTAAGCTTAAAAAATGCGTTTTGAAAATTTAAATTGTTTATAAACAAAAGAACACAAGTTTTTCAAGGTCCAAAACTTAGGATAGTATTCCTGGTGATACCCCATAGAGGATAAAATCATAATATTGCTGTATCTAAACTATGCCTATCTCATCATTATTTTCACCTTTTAGGGATATTTCCCAATTTAAGCCCATTTCACAAATAGCGATTTTATCAACACCTAATTCAACAAGAACATATTTGGAAAAATAAGTTGTCAATTTTATAGAAGAACAAAATGATTGTTCTCTATAATACGCATATTAGAACAAATTACATAAATTATGTTCTGCATAAAATATTTAAATATTAGAGAGATATCAAGGTATATTAATATTTATCTTTGAACGTTCACTGGAGAAATTGTTATTATCTGAACAATTGTACGTAGTCTTTACTACACTAGTGCGGAACATACAATATTCTGTATGATTTCACCAGGCAGAAGCCAGCCATAAGATGTTTGTCAATATTTCACATCTATAATGTAAATTTTGACAATCATATTATTATTTATTTATTATTGTTTATATTAATTTACAGAATGCATAAAGACTGTTCACCCAAACAGTCTTAGCGATTTAACACGACTCATAAACTTTCAGGACTCCACCTACAGTGTCGGCCTATAGCTTGCTTACTTTTTTAATATACCAATTTCTGAACTTGACACATAGTTAACTGTGATAAATATATCTAGTGGCTTACTGCTTCCTGGTATATTTATTTATTTATTTACGGGTAACCCAGTATAATAAAAATTTGACAAATAAAAAGTCAACAAAAAAAGTAACTATACTAACTATCTAACTAACTTAACTAAGGTAATAAAAACAAAACAAAATTAAACAAATAGTAACGAAGTAAAACTTAGAGTGAATATAAATGAAAGCTTAGAAAGCAGCAACTAAAAGATACCAAACAAGAGACCAAGGTACAAAACGCAATGCACAAACATCCAAAAGGATCATAGCTGCCTCAAAGCAGGCAAGTGACACATTAAAAAAACCAACATCAGCCATATTGCCTCTGGCGTGAAGCAGTGCGATGGGGGAATGTAAGTTGGATCTATGAACAGACTGTGAAAAGGTGCAATGATTCCTTGTATTTCTAGGTGGAACAAAAAAATCAATTTGAGCCAAGAGATCAGGACAGTGCAGATGAGAATTAACAATCTTATATAGAAACAACAGCTCTGTATTAAACCTTCTCACAGATAGCCTAGGAAGCCGGGTCACTGACCTCATGGCTGTTGCAGAAAAATTTGAATGGTGGATATTAAGCTTCCTTGAAAGAAAACGCAAGAACCTGTTCTGCACCAATTCAATTGAGTGAATATGACACTCATAAGGTGACCATAACGGGTAACAGTATTCCAGTAATGATCTCGCCAAGGATTAAATACAATAGTCTCAATGTGTCAATGCTAGAGAAATCCCTACCGGCTCTGAAGATAAAGCCGAGTATTTTAAAGACTCTATTGACCAGGAAGTCATAATGCAAATGATGATGATACACCCAGATCTTTAACTTTATTCACAGTCTGCAAAACCTGTCCATCGATGCTATAGGGGAATGTAACAGCAGCATCGGCTCTACAAAAAGACATCACCAGACACTTGTCAACATTGAAGTCCAGGCCATTGAACTTACACAACACAGTGAAGGAATCAAGATCGTCCTGCAAAAGGCGACAACCCGTTAAAGAGCTCACAATTTTATAAATCTTGCAGTCATCTGCAAAAAGTAAGAAAGGACACTCTAGGTAAGTACCCACATCATTAAGAAAAAGAGGACCCAAATGACTGCCCTGAGGCACGCCTGAGGTCACAGCAAAATCTTCAAAGACTGCACCCATTAAACGAACAGACTGAACCCTTCCAGACAGTTAACACTGGAGCCATCTCCATAAACGACCCCCAATACCAAAAGAGCTTAATTTAGCGCATAGAATACCAATTTCGACCATATCGAAAGCCTTGGAGAAGTCTGTATAAATTGTGTCCATCACCATGTAAGTGATTTTCAAGAATGCCTGTAACAAAATGAGTTAAACACATTAAATTGGTGTTCGCTGATCTAGCACTGCAGAAACTGTGCTGATGCCAGGTCAAACCAGAAGTGACCCTTACCTTTATTTCATTAGTTATAATGTTTTCGAATAATTTGGATATAGTACTTAAATACTTACTAGGTCTGTAATTCAGCATGTTCGATATACATACTACCCTTTTTTGTAAAGAGGTGTTATGAAACTCTTCTTCCATCGGTTGAGAAATATTTCACACTTTAATTAAACAGTGAAAAGTTTGAGTAACGGCCTGGCAAAGGAACATCTACGAGTATAAAGGAGATGGGGCGGTATGCCATCCGGTCCCGGACCCCTATTACTCTTTAGAGAACAAAACATGTTGTAAACTGTCTGCAAATCAATAGCACAGTCAACAATGTCAGTGATCGTATTGGAGAACGAAGTCCGGGCATCCCCCGCAATCCCCGGATTGTAGATTGGTTTAAAATGCTTGACAAACAAAGAAGCAATGTCGGCAGATGAACTGCACTCAACTTCTCCCAAGAACATGAACTGTGGCAATCTGTTTATCAGTGCGCTTATCATTTACAAAATTCCAAAATGATTTCATGTTGCCAGGAATAGCCTCCTCCGTGTCACGAACATATTCTTGATAGTATCTTTTACTAGTTATTTTATATTGTTCACGGAGACGAGAAAACGCCATGTAGTCTCCAAAACGACTCGACGCCTTATACCTCTTATGCGCCATCTTCTCTATTATTAACGATTTTAATTCGTCATTATACCACCGTGGGAATTTAGGGGTTTTTAGCCTAGAAGTAGGAATAAATTGGTTAACACCATAATAGAGGATGTCATAAAATCGATTAAGCATAACATTTATATCATTGACTGGTCTTAGAACAACATCCCAATCAACACCGGCCAACAGATGATTCAATCCAACCCAGTCACCTTTTTTAAAATCAAAGAAATCATACTCGGCAACCTCCGTAGGATAATAGACCTGGACAGTAGAGAAAAGGGCAGAATGGTGCTGATCAAGGGGCAGGAGAACATCATCAGCCCCAAAGACTTTAGAAGCATGATCATTTGATATAAAAAGGTCAAGCACAACACTATTACAGTTATTAATATTATTAATCTCATGAACGGCTAGAGTGCTATACAAAATCCTAATGGAGGGGCCACCGCCAGCTGCAGTAAATTTATCAGTGCTGAAATCGGACCCGGGTACACCCGGTAGATTGTAGTCCGCCGCCACAAATAAACAAAACTATCAGGATGCTTGTGCATCACTTCATCGATGGTGATGCAATGCCTCTCATAAACATCTGGAGAAGAATTCGGTGGAATATAAACTCCCCCTACTATAATAGTAATACTGCTCAGTTTACCTTTGACAAAATACCAGGTGTACAAGTATGAAATGCAAATTTTTTTTCTAAAACAACATGTTAAATTCGGAAGAATGATAAAAAGTGCTTTATTCAAAGTATACTTCATCGCTTGTTATACATTTTTCCCATCTTTCGGGCAATTTGTGAATATCACGCCAGTAAAAATCTTCCCCTTTTGCTGCGAACCATTCATCGAGCCATTTTTTCACATCTTCGTACAAAGCGCTGCTCAGCAAGCGTGATCCATCGATGCAAACAAATGGTAATCGGAAGGAGCCAAGTCCGGTGAGTAAGCCGCATGGGGTAGAACTTCCCAGCTGAGTGCTTCCAACGTGTCGCGAATTGGTTTTGCCGTATGTGATGGAGCATTGTCATGAAGAAAAATGACTTTGTGTTGCCTCCTTCAGTATTCTGGCCTTTTTTCAAGCAGCGAACGGTTCAAATTGGTCAATTGTTGTTGGTAACGTTTAGTATTAACCGTTTCCCTAGGTTTTAACAGTTCATAATAGACTACGCCCCTCTGGTCCCACCAAACACAGAGCATCGTCTTTCTGCCAAAGCGATTCGGTCTCGCGGTCGATGTGGATGATGCGCCTGGGTCTAGCCATGATTTTTTGCGCTTGGGATTTTCAAAATAAATTCACTTTTCATCCCCTGTAACTATACGATGCAAAAAAACGACTTCCTTTTGTATCGAGCGAGCAAAATGTCACACGTGTTTTTGCACTTTTCCATTTGCCTGTCGTTCAACTCATGTGGTACACATCTACCGGTCTTCTGAATCTTTCTCATCTCTCGTAGCCGATTGGAAACAGCTTGTTGACTAACGCCCAATTGCTCGGCGAGTTGTTTTTGTGTTTGCGAATCATCTTCGTGCTTGCAACAATGCTTGTAATTCCACATCTTCGTATTTTTTTCGCGGTTTTCCACGTTCCTCGTCTGCAACATCAAAGTCACCACTTTTGAAACGCCGAAACCATCGTTCACACGTATCTTGCGATGGAGCATGTTCACCATAAGCTTCTCGAAGTAATCGGTATGAGTCAACAGCAGTTTTCTTCAAATGAAAACAAAAAATTAATGCTGTCCGCGAATGCTCTTTGTTCGGTATAAATTTCGACATATTGAACACAACAACACAACACTATGCACACACTTTTCCAGTTTATCACTCGTGCGCGTCTGACACTTGTTGATGACACAACAAAATGGCGCAGTGTCAAATCTTTATAGCATAAACTGCATTGGTGCACCATCTGTTGTCTGTATATATATATATATATATATATATATATATATATATATATATATATATATATATACACGTATATACATATATACATATATACATATATACATATTATACATATATATATATACATATATACATATATACATATATACATATATACATATATACATATATACATATATACATATATACATATATACATATATACATATATACATATATATATATACATATATACATATATACATATATACATATATACATATATACATATATATATATATATATATATATATATATATATATATATATATATATATATATATATATATATATATATATATATATATATATATATATATATACATACATACATACACATATTGTATGGAGAGTTGTATTTTTCATACTAGTCTACCAAATATCCTTTTACGAACATGAATTTTCCAAAAGTAACAACTTTCCAAAATAATGTAGAAAAAACAAACCATTATCTTGATTTGAACAATATTTCTCCTTTACCATCCATTACCCACTCTATGAAATCAGAAGTTACTTGGTTGGAATATGGTTTATATCCAGCTGTTATTCGAGCAATTCATTTTGGACATCTTATTACATCCGGTTTAATCAGAACTTCTTATTACTGAATCGAAAATGAAAAATGACCTCTGTGAGTTTTTTTTTTGTTTTTTAGTGTCGAAAGGCTTTATTTCCAACTATTAAGTTTCGGTCATCCCACTCTTGACCCTATTGTAGTAAAGCCTGATGGTACCATCACTTTAAGAAAGGAAAAACATGCCTACAATATATTGGCTAATATATTCCATGATCATGCGTGAGTATATTTGTAAAAATTGCAATTCTAAAAAGTATGTAATTATACATATACGAGGGTGAATCAAATGAAAGCCTTAAAAGTGCAATAAATTTTATATTTTAACAATTAATCATACATATTATTTTTCGACGTTTGAATGCAAGTATTTCACCGCTTTGCAAGTGCTTTTTTTATGAGCCTAGCACACGTGCTGCAGGGAAATCTCTAAAGCGCTACAGGAACGACATGTGTGCGGAAAAAGCGATTCACGTAGGTCTTGAATCGCTGTAAATTGTACTCGGTCGGAAACACAGTCCTGGGCAAATTATTTCCAAGGGATGAGGTTCTCCATATAAAAGAATGCTTGAAGAGGGTTGTACGAGGAGTAACAAGCTGAACCTCGTACGGATGTGAAGTATTAGCGCGACGTGTATTTCTAGCCTGCACTGCTTTGGGGGAATTAAGCGCCCTACATCCATTGAACACTTTCCATGGAAATACCTGTACCGTTCCTAGATGTTCCGATGAATCAAGGTTGCTCGCCAGTTCCGGTCTCCAATCAGGCGAATAGAATCCAATAAATGCAGTGTATGTTTGGGAGCACAGCCCCAAACGTGGAAGCTTTGTACAGAATTAACAGTTGTTGTGGAGTGTAAAGCTTTCTAGTTTGAAATAATATTCCCAGGTTTTGAGAAGCTCTCCTTGCTATGCTTGCAACATGTTCATGCTGAGACATATTTGCTCCCAAATTCCCGGCCAGCAGATTGATTGACGATGCTAGAGGAATGGTGTGGATTATTGTAGCGTTAAATACTGCCTGGTTAATGTCACCCCAAGATAGAATTTCTTCCAGGTCTTTGTTAAGTTGAAAGACCTCCTGTTGTCTGCGGATATTTGCATGAGTAGCCGATGTTCGAGCGTTCAGAGTGAATAATGACATAAGCGTACTGTCATCTGCAAAGCTGTAAATTGGATTCCTGGTCTCTTCCAGCAGATCATTAATGTAAATGTTAAAGAGAGTAGGAGACACTATGGAGCCCTGAGGACACCGGCGTTGATAGTGAAGGTGTTAGAAAGAAATCCGTCGATTGCTGTGTTACATAAGTTAGAAGATCTTCTGTTGATCTGTGTTTACGAAAGCCATATTAATGGTCGCTAATAATATTGAATCCTTCAAGGTATTTTAGAAGATGCTGATTGATAGCCTTTTCCATGACTTTTGATATTATTGAAAGCAATGCGACTGGTCGGTAGTTGTTTGGCAAGGTCTTCTTGCCTTTTTTGGGTATCGGCTGACTTGTAGCGCATTTCCAGCAGAAGAAAATATTCCCATGGATGCCACGTTTAGAGAGTTCTGTTGGTCGGGGCTGTATCTACTCGTGCACCGCGGTTTTCACCTCTTCATCACTTTGGAAATACTTGTATCCCATCACCTCTTTGAGCGGTCCGCATACATGAAAGTCACTAGATTCGAGGTCTATTGTATGAGACAGTCAAATTTGATATTCTCGATAGTCTGAACTGTCAACCGAGCAGTATGCAATCGAGCGTTGTCATGCTGTAACAATACATCTGTAGTCAGAAGCCCTTGTCGTTTACTCTTGATTGCAGGGCTAAGTTGATTCTTAAGCAAACTTTAATGGGAAGTACTGCTTACTGTCACGCCCCTTTCCATGTAATGTTCCAAAATTACTCCCTTTGCATCCTAGAGGAGTGTGAGCATGACTTCTCCCGCTGGTGGTTGAATGCGGAATTTTTTTGGTTTCAAGGATGAGCTAGGGCGCCACGCCTTGTTTGATCATTTCGTTTCTGGTTGGTGATAGTAAACCCACGTTTCATCGCCTGTAACAATTTTTTCCAGAAGTGCTCCGACATTGAAACGACGCAAAAGTTTTTCGCAGGCATCGGCAGCCTTTTAATTCAGCACTGACCATTGGCGTGGAATTGCAGCACATTATGGACAATATTCTGCACTAAACCAAAAACCAGTATCCTAAGTTCTGGCTATTTCGTTCAGAGTAATACTCCTGTTTTCCTTTACAAGCCGTTCCACTAACGCAATGTTTTCATCCGTTACTACGTGGTGAGCCTGCTCCGGTCAAGAGGCATCCTCCACAGAAGTTACGCCGCTTTTAACTTTCTACACCACTCGTACTGCAGAGACAAACACGAATCACCGTAGGCGTTGTCATCCTGCGATGAATCTCAATTGGTTTGGCATCTTCACTTCTCAAAAAATGCATTACAGATCGCTGCCTTAACCTGGTGCATGTTGATAGTGAGACAGCCTTCCTCTCTGTTACAGTATTACTCTGCCACCTGTCGGTCATTTTGTGAGACTCGAAGAACACTTCCCATTTATCAAATCAATCATACAACTTTTCAGAATTTTATCGTATGTATATATATATTTACTAACAAAAGCTTCTATATGTCTTTTTTTGCCTACTATTCAAGCTTCACAGTCATATAAAACTTACATATTTACAGATTAAGCTGGAAAATTGTTAAGAATTCAAAAGAGAAAAAATATCTGTAGTTGAAGGATCTTAGACCACATTATTAGATCTGTAGATCAATGATCTTATCAACCAATATATCCTGTAATATTTTTTATGTATCTGCAGTGTTCACATGATATTAACGGCATTAATACTTTGTAGACAACGTCTCGAAACTCTAATAGAAACTCAGCCAAAAAGGAACAAAAAGAGTGTACGTTGCCTCTTACACTCGCTCGACTCGCAAAGAAGTCGCCCTCTGACACCCGTATGGCGAGATATCTGGGACTGTATGAAAACGGACTGTCGCAAGGACGTCTGTATTATCGAGGCTTCTAGTCTACATTCGACTTTGGAAAATTATCTTAGGAAACATAGGTTTTGTGGGGAGTGTAGGACCAAGGTTTTGAAAGGTAAGTAACTCTTAACAACATCTTTATGTACATACATGGTGGATTAAAGTTGATGGTACAAGTTTTTTTTCCATTAAGATGATTAAGTTTTATGTTTTAACATAATAGATATGTATGTATTAACTCTAATAATCTAAAAAATATAGGTAAAGGCAGTTATTTTTTTCTAAACTTGGTTACTTTGCCTTAGTCACCGCATATTAGTAAAGTATTGCTTTCCTTTTTGTTAGACTTTCCTAAAATACTTACATCTTTTGTAGCATATACTTTACTAGTGGAAGAGCCTGAACCAACCAAAGAAAAAGGTTATGTTTCCTCTCTGTACGCCGGAATCAAAAGGTGTCTACAAGATAAACACATCCATTTAAATCCCAAAACGGAATATATCACTAAGTTAATCAATAGGGCAGAACCAGAATTATTGGGCAGGTAAATAATAAAATGTGAAGAGTATTTTTAAAATATATTGAAAAATTTTAGGTTGAATCGCATGATCAAAAAAATGGTACTCTCAGCTCCTTGTTTTACAATCTTGCCATGTACTCCGTCAAGGGCTGTATACTACCTATGAACGTCTTTGTGGCATTGCGGCGAACTGTGTTTTTATTCGTGGCGACCCTCGATACATCCAATCAGACTTCAGATATGTATCCGTCTCGAGAACAACAAAGTCTGTCTTCATTGTCAATCATTTCTGGTTTCACTCCAACAACATGCCGTCGACTGTTTCCATTGTGGGAGGTCCTCGATCCTCCGAAGTCTGATTTCAGATATGCATTTCTCCCATCTGTCAAGCGGAGCAGATGCTGTCGTTAGCTGTTCCGGTCATAATGGCCTGCCATCAACAACATGCTCTTCTTACAGCTATATCGGCTTAGAGAGTTTAATGTTGACGTACGGGGCTTAGTCATATATATATTTAAATGAGTAAGTATACCTGCTGGCGATTGAACCTGAGGCCCCGGGCAAGTGAACTATACTGCTGGTACATCCATTGCCACTAGTGCTATCCACATGCGTACTTTCCTTTTTTAAAGCGAAAAAAAGACAGTGCAACTTGAGCGTCACTCAACTGTCAAAGCCATTATCAAGTGTTTATTTTGATTTTTGACCTTTTATCTAATAACAAAATGATTGTTTATATTTCCCTATGCTTATTTGGTATTACTGAAATCCAAGTGACAGCTAAGTAGTAATTAGTTTTTATTGCAGTATCCTTGACACATGACACGCCTGATTACCGGCTCTGGATGATGATCGCACTGGATATAGGATACTTTCTCGAGTGCTTCGTTATATGATCACCGCGGTCATTTAGTTTATTGAACGATTCCTGAATGGTAAAAATTTTCTCATTGGCAAAAAGGATGTTTCGGCATTCTTTGCTTTTGCCGCAGTACTTTCTCAGTGATTCATCGCTTTCAATTTCGCAGTTAAAAGGTGTCGAATACATGGTTTGCACTCAAGAACACACTCAAATCATTGCATTTAGCGAGCAAAATTTTTTGTGTTCGTAAGGGATTACGCCCAATGCATGCTGGAAACAAATTTCGTTCGCCCTGTTTCCGCACCGAGACCATACTTACCAACCACGTATTTGTTATGCCGTGAACAGCTGGCTCGTAAATACTCATGAACTACCGCGTTTCGACTACACGTTGAAACATTTTCCGACTATAAATTATGTTATTATATAAACACAAGAAGATCTACCTCACAAACTAAAATCCATATCAAATATTGTTTGTTTTATTAGTTGTAGAAAAATCTTTTCAACAAACCGCTTTTTCGTAGTCCATTAAATTTTTAACATTTGTCATTAATTTTTAGTCGTCGAGAGCGACACGCAAAAACACTAGAAATTGCCCAAGAAGAGGTATTAACGTGTTTGGGAATTTGTATGTATGAAAGGTTACACAGGGTGTATATGAGGGTTAGGTAAGTTCTTAACACGATTGTTTTTGCAATTTAAATAATATTTTTTACTATACTTTAAACTTTAATTGCAAAATTTGTGTTTTTCTCTTGATATTTTTTTTACTCTGAACTTATTTCTGATACAATTTTAGGGAAGAAGAAAGAACATGCCAGTTGTTTGCCGCTGTAGCTGTCTATAGTTTAAGCAGAAGTTTTGAGACTGTTGTAGAAAAAGTTAGGGGAGTATCACAGTTAGAATTGTTATATGAAGAATTTGCTAGGTGTGTGTTGGTTTGAAAAAAACATACTTTGGTTAAAAAAAATTTAGTGACCGTGAAGAAATAAATAACGTATCGTTAATATTTTTTTATGTATTTCTAGGGAAGAACAGGCCAAACAAAAACATAAGGAAGCGAAAAAAATTCGACGCAAGCGCAGAAAGGGAAAACTTGCTGAATGCGATGGGAAAGAAAATTGTTGTGGAAGGGATGATGATGAAAAGGATGATATTGAAAAGGTGATATTTTTTTTCGGAAAATGTTAGTATTTTACTAATAATACTTTGTTTAGGAGTGTTCATGTTCCTCGTCACCTGGAAAAGATAATTTGAGAGAGGATTGTGGATGTAGCAGCGAAGAATTAGATGATTATGATGACTGTTCTAATAGTAAGCTCAATAATTCTAGTGGCAAAACGGATAAATTAAGGTAAAATATTTTTTTTTTTAACTGTTCAGTAGATTTGTATATATATATTAAAAAACCATAATCCCATCAGTGCAATATGTGCATTCATTGATTCTAGTAATTTAAATTGGAAACTATTAAACTATAGAACTAAAGGTAAAATAGAAATTAGTGTAGGCATCATAAGATCTAACTTTATATCTAAAACACCCTTTCATTACTGAGAAATAAAATTGCAATATGCATGAGATCTACCACTCTATATAATTTATTTTAAATTTAACGTAAATTTAATATAAAAGACTTTAAATTCGACTTGTAGATGTAGCAACGAATTGTGGATAGACGACTGTAAGTGTGATAATGATGTAAAAGACTTGAATAGGAATGGAATTAATAATCGGAAGGAATTACAGTCAATGTGCAAATGTGATTCAAGTGGAGATTACAATAATAGGTAAGAAGATATATCTCATATAAACTTTAAGTTGCGAATTGAAGACATATTTGTCTACTTTCTATTTATCGTCATCTGAAGGATCCAGGATTTAAGAGTAGAAAAATACATGGTGAAACGCGAAATCTTGTTTTTTTTTGGTCATTTTCCTATTGACCTTTTGGTGGGTTTGTAATAACGTGTTTTTATTTTTTCATGTTTGGGAGATGAGAAATTTTACCTTAATTTTGGTTCTGTCATAGTCGAGGAGAGAGCTATGATGATTTTTAGTGTTTCGTACGAAACACTTATAAGATCACTTTGGTGTCCGTTGCATAATAGGCGCTGGATGTATCCTTTTTTTTATCTGTTCTGTATGGAACACTTAAGGAATCACTTTGGTGTTTGTCTCTGAAACTATTTCAGATAGAAAGTTGAAATTTGGCATTAATATAGGAATTGATGGCCTCATCAGAGCCGTGTAGTTTTGAAAGTTAAATTTTGACTGAAGGGATTAGTTTTGGGGGGGTGAAATCGGAAGTGAATTTTTTTTTTACCAGGTCATCGAGTGGGGTATCAAATGAAAGCTTGTAACAAGACGAGTTCAAGAATATATATAATGTAATACTTGCGCACAATTATCTTTGTATTATTTTTAAAAAACCGCGAAAAATCGCTATCCCCCACTTTATCGTGAAAAGTACCAATCAAAAAATTTTGAAAAATTCTGGAATATTCTCTACAGGGTGTAGATTGAACGAAAATTATTACGAGTTTTATCTGGTATATAAAAAAAACAAAAATTTCAAGATCATCAGTTTTCACTAAAGATCGGAAAATAACTTTGTTGGAAACTCATTTGGAATGTGTTTTGTAAAGTCACTGATCATTTTATACTTCGTAATGAAAATTGTTATTTAAAAGGCAATCAACGTACAGAACACTAATTGTGCAATTCCAACTTGCACTTGACCAGTTATTAGAATTACTTTTTTTTTAATTGCATAATTAGAAAGCACTTTCAACTAAAGGAGAGTTTATTTATTAATTCATGGGCGCCCAATTTTACAAACAAGTACATAATATGTCGTTTTAATAAAAATCATAAAAAAAAAATAGAAAGAGTACTAATACAATATGCAATAAACAAAATAAAATGATAGATCACACATCTTAAGTTATAGGTAAAACAAATAATATCAACACAAATGTAAAACTCAAAAATAACAAAGTAAAATAAAATTGAGCCTTAAGAGCCTAAATTTAACTGTCGCCAGAATGACAGACATCAAAAAAACAAAAAAAAAGTATTGTGCCACAGTGCATATAGGGACTTCAGATAAGTTACAGTTCACTGGTGAATACTGAGCATTTTGTAAAGAAATCGATATGGGGACAGGCATTAGACACCCTGCACGAGCGTGAAATAAAGGAATTTTCACCATTCTCAAAAAATTAGTATTGAGTGACTTTGATTTTTTGAATGTGAATCAAAAGGTGTAGATTCCATACACATGATGAATGTTCCAAGTGCGGTCTCATTAAGGAGCAATACAACTGCTTGATGGCATTGATGTTGGTGAAGTCAGAAGCATCCGCCTTATAAAAAGCTGGACGGACTTTGAGGTTGCGCCTTGAATATAAGTCGATAATGTTAGTTTGGAAACTATAACGAGTCCTTGGTCTTTTACCCCACACATGTTTGGTAGAATGGTGTTAATAATGTGGTACAAGTGTTCAAACGTGACTCTAGATCTATGGAAAGTAACAGAATGACATTTAGAAGGGTTAAGATCCATATTCACTTTCAAAGCTCAAATATCGGATACTCATGCAAATATCCGCACACAACAGAAAGTCGTTCAACTTAACAAGACCTGGGAGAAAGTCTATTTTGGGGTGACAGTAACCAAGTAAAATTTCACTCTATAAAAACCCAGGTGATAGTCCTTTCTAAAAAAAGTTAACGTTACTGAACCTGACATATTTATGCCCGGACACTCGATTCCTCTAGCATCATTACTCCATTTGCTGGGCGTTAATTTGGAAGCAAATTTGTCTTGGCATGAACATGTTGCATGCATAGCAAAGAGAGCTTCTTAAAAGCTGGAAATATTATTTCAAACTAGAAAGCTTTACACTCCATAACTGTTAATTCTGTACAAAGCTCAAATTCGACCAATGATGGAATGCGCTCTCATGTTTGGAGCTCATCCCCCAAACATACACTGTATTTGTTGGATATTATTCAGAAGAGCCTGATTAGAGACCCAGAACTCACCAGCAACCTTGGTTTCTTGGAACGTCGAAGAACGATTGGCGATGTCGGTCTCCTCTACAATATTTTCATGAAAAATGTTCGATGGATGCAGCCCGCTTAATTTCTCTCGGAGCGGTGTATGCTAGGGATACACATCGCATTAATTTCTCATCCGTATGACGTTCAGCTTGTTACTTCTCACACAACCCTTTTCAAGCAGTTTTTTATATGGAGAACCTCATTCCTTTGGAATGATTTGCCCAGGAGTGAGTTTCCCACCGAGTACAATTTACAGCGATTCAACGTAAATCGCTTTTTCCGCACACGTGTTCGCTTCTTTGGCGGTTTAAGGATTTCCCTGCAGGAAGTGTGCGTTTTAAAATTAGAAGGCTATCAAATTAAAAATTCTAGCGATTTAAGGCTTATAAGTGGTATATTTTTATCTTTCTTAAACGTCAGTAAAGTGTTATAGTAATAAACTGTATGTTTTCTTTTCTTTTTGTTGTAGCAAAAAAGAATCTGGTTCAACATCTGACCATTCTCACGACTGTGGATACTCTTCTGAGAACAATAATGGATGTTGTGAAACAGGTTAGATATTTGCTTTGTTTCTTTTTTCTCTAAAGGCACACTTTTTTTGTAAAAATTTGCCATTATACAAAACTAGCACTCCGTTTTTACCTAACAGGGATATACCCCTGTTAGGTAAAAAAGAGAAATGAAATGTTTAGAACTGTAGTATATTGAAACCCAAATAAATACAAATATTATTAACTAAAGCCAGCTTAACAGCTATTTTGATAGTTATGCAGAAGGGTAGAAACTTAAACAACATTTTAAGTTTATTTTTAATAATAACTGTTAAAACTTTTTTAAATGTCATTCAGAGGATAAAGTTGTTCATCGAAAACACTGCTGATTCCGATGTAGAGACAGATTTTAATATCCCCCTCCAAAATCGCAAAGGGTCGTACTAACAATCTCACGAGGGAACATCTTACATGTACCTATAAAAAGTGATGAGTGAAATGGCATCGTGGTTAAAAACTACGGATTAGTCCATGTCTAATTAGAGTTCCATGAATGCATATTGGCTTAGCGGTCCACTCTCAGTCAGTTGCATTAAAGAATAGAAGCTCTAAGGCAATGAGCCATACGGGCATACCATGAACCATTCAAAAAAACTAGAACATGACTTTTCACTCCATTTAAAGCTCGTCAGCTAGTCATAGGTGAAGATGATATTCATCAATGCAGCAGTAAAAGTTTAACATAATCATATCTAAAGGGATAGTATACAGACTATCGGACAGGAAATTGCGGACATTTTCTAATTGGTTAAAGAAGGAAACTGTACTATTACAGCCATATAAATAAATCTTTGTCCGCTAGGCTATTGTGTATTTTGCTCCGAGTGCTATTCACGGACGCTAGGTAGCAGGATGTTCTAAACCGTCAGCCTATTTTTTTATTCTCTCAATCGACTTCGATGATATTTGGTAAAAATGTAACTTAACAGACACCAAATATTAGACAATTTATAGCCAAAAAACTCACCGTAAAAAATCCATACAATACTTTAAATTAGTGAGAGAAAGTTAAAAGATGTGATGTACTAAAAAAGTTTAAAAAATTATAAATTGCCATAAAACTCCTGGTTTAGACAAAAATAGCCAATATCTTCATAGATAAAAGTTTGAGGTGCCCCTTAAGTTAATATCATATTGTACATTGCTTTTCATATTAATAAAGGTATTCCATAGATATTCCAGAAAGTATTGCTGTATCATATTTGTTTAAATAAGTTTTAAAAATTATTACAGTAACAACCTATTAAAACTTTTAACATCTTGAAAATGGAAGTCTTATTAGACCTATGTTTATTTCAATTTTGATACAAAAATTAAGGAAAGAATCACCCCCTGAGGTTTGTCTGTGGACTTAATACCATGTACAAACACTAGATATACAAATCATAATAAATGTTTTCTTTTTAAAACATTTAGATAACTAAAATTTTAATTTTTATTGAAGGTTCTTTAGTGTCCAGTTTATCCAGTTCACCGGAAGGATCCGAATTGGCCTGTTCTGATTCTTGTTGTCAACCAACAGACTTTGGTAGCCAGTGTAGACTGACTTGTGGAGGGGGATTAAGTTTACAAGAAATGTTAGAGGTAGGTTATAAAAGACGTGTTGTGACATCAAGTGAATAATAAGTTTGTATTTCTTGCTATTATGTGCAAAAATTTGTTACAACTTGTGTTTGGAAAAACCTACAAATTTCAATAATCGGACTCACGGTACTCAAGTGATTGTATAGGTACTCCAGTTCACTTGGAGTTCTAATTTGAGTAGTGATGGGTATTAAACTGATAACTTGCATCACTTCCAAAATTTTTTTTATGGGTCACACGTGCTGCAGGGAAATCCCTAAAGCACTACAGGAGCGATACGTGTGCGGAAAAGGCGATTAACGTTCTTGAATCGCTGTAAATTGTACTCGGTGGGAAATACAGTTCTGGGCAAATTATTCCAAAGGGATGATGTTCTCCATATAAAAGACTGCTTGAAAAGCGTTGTACAAGGAGTAACAAGCCGAACCTCACACGGATGTGAAGTATTAGCGCGACGTGTATTTCTAACATGCACTGCTCTGGGAGGAATTAAGCGGCTACATCCTTCGGCACTTTCATGAAAATACTTGTAGAATAGGCTCAAGTCGCCAAATGTTTTTCGATGTTCCAGCGACTCAAGGCCGCCGGTCAGTTCTGGGTCTCCAATCAGACGAACAGCTCTTCTCTGAATAGAATCCAACAAATGCAATGTACGTTTGGGAGCGGAGCCCCAAACATGGGAGCAGTATTCCATAGTTGGTCGAATTTGAGCTTCGTAAAGAGTTAATAGTTGTTGGGGAGTGTAAAGCTTTCTGGTTCGAAATAATATTCTCAACTTTTGAGAAGCTCTCCTTGCCATGCTTGCAATAGGTCCATGCCAAGACATATTTGCTCCCAAATTAACGGCCAGCAGATTGATTGACGATGCTAGAGGAATGGTGTGCCCCGACATAACTATGTCGGGTTCAGCAACGTTAACTTTTTTAGAAAAAACTGCCGCCTGGATTTTTGTAGCGTTAAATTCTGCCAGGTTACTGTCACCCCAAGATATAATTTCTTCCAGGTCTTTGTTGAACGAGTTTCCGCTGTCTGCGGATATTCGTCTGAGTAGCCGATGTCCGAGCGTTCAAAATGAATGAAGAGATAAGCGTACTGTCATCTGCAAAGCTGTAGATTGGGTTTTCAGTATATTTGGAGTAATCAGTGATTTTTAACTTGAAATTTAAACTCGCATAAAGATTGATACAGCTGGGAGTAGTTTGTGGTCTTCGTTAATTTTTGGCGAAGTGCGTGGAACAAGCGCGAAATCTCGTTGCCGATGTTGGATAAATATATCAATATACACTTTTATTCATGAAGTAAAGCAACGCCTTGCAACAGTCGCGGATCAAGCAATAGATGCTAACAGGGTACTTTAAACACATATAATTAGATTAAGATCAAGATAACTTGAATCATTTCGAGAGATATTTAGCAAAAATAAAATACCGTCATCTCTACATATATAGGGTGTTATGAAATGAAAAGTCAATGAAATTGTAAATAACACCCTCGATAATAACACGTAAAACGAATTCACTCTCTGTCTTGGTTACTACTTGCGGATATGTATTCGGGCAATACAGTTATTACTAGTAAGCATCAAAGTAACAAACAGTGTTAGTCTGTATCAATTACGAATTTCATAGTAAGAAATATATTGAACACATCAAATTAAAGTTAACAGATATAAAACAGCATAAAAATACCACTACATTTATTTAAGTAATTTTGTTAAATTAACCCTGTTAAAAACTGAGCGTGACTAAACTTTCGGCAACACCAATAAAACACTTAAAGACACTTTTTGCATTACCAATTTGCAATATTTTACGAAAAAAAACATTTGTTTTGTAGCACATTTCACGACATAAAGAAAACATATCATCTTGGATAGCTGACGGTGAACACTCTACCATTTCCCTTCATCTCGTCTTAAAAACTCCCTCTCTTTCTCATTCATAAATTACAATGTGTTTCAGCTGATTCTAGTACCAATGTACCAAACTAGGAATACTTTACCTCAATATCACGATTTCCAATGCAATATCAGAAAACATATTACAGCCAAAATCCTTAAATATTAGAAAAATTCTTTTTATTTTATAGCATGTCAAAGTTTACGGACTTTAAAAATTAGTACGATTATTTTAAATGTGGTTTACATCTAGTGTTGCCAGGTCCATTATGCTAAATTTCAGGACGGAAGGTTAAAAGAAATCGGGATTTTGGTTGTCCAATCGGGACTACTAAAGAAAACAAGATTTTTATAAATCAACATTTATTTTTGTCATTAAGTGGTGAAAATAATGGTAGTAGTACAATTGGCAGTACCTATTTATTTGGTAACTAACTTCGATAAACTTTTTTTAAAGATAACGAAACGGAACAACTTGATACCTCTATTGCGGTATTTGCAGTCGGAAAACGATACGCGCGAAGTTTGAACCTTTTATAATTACCGATTGACCCAAAATCGGGACATTTGGCGTCCCGATCAAGGATGAATACGGACGTGTCCACAGACCCCTGAATATCTCGTCTATGTATTTTAGTCTTCAGTGTATGGCGTTATTTATATATTTTTATGAATAAATAAATTAATTTGAAATAAAAGTATATTTGAAAACATTACTACTCAATATTCTAAGGAAGTATGTGTATGATAAGACAATAATCACAAGATATTGGAATCTATCTTCCTGTCCGTAACCCTTTATCTTGCTTTTAAGGAGGATTAAAAATAATATTTAAAATTAATTTTCTTTTATAACTAAAAATAAGTGAAAAGAGAAATAATGCATTTGATTTTTAGATTACTTTAAGTCAGATTTCAGTTTTCTGTACATACTATTTCTATTAAGATTTGAAATAATTAAAACATTATATGATTTTCAGACTCGTTCATTTCCTGAAACACATACAAGAAAAAATTACTATCCATTGAAATTCAACAAAATTTATTGACCCCCCACACCCTCCCCTCTCTCTTAATCATTGGAATATCTTACTATAAAGTTATAGAAAGTCTTTTACAAAAAGGACTAAAGTAGCAATTCCATTCTTTATGTTAAAATTGCCAAAAATACCAAGTATCACTTTTAAAGGGATTTTAAATCTTTACGAGCTAATAAACTTTTCAGATGCTTATTATAGGATATTTCGTAATTAAAAAATACCAAGAGGTATAGTGTGCTTGACTCATTAAGTTAAAAAATCAACTATCTCTTTAAAAACTGTTTAAAGCATGGTCAAGTTCTCAAAAACTTTTAAAGTGGGCGAGATCAAATTGATGGAAATTTTATTTTTACTTTGCTTAGTGCAAATTGCCCCAAATTGAAATTTCAAAAAAAAAAACTAAAAAAATCACCTTTAATTACAGAAATAGAAAAAAAGTTCCACTTTAATCTTTCAAAGATGAGGTTTAATTTTTAAACACCATGTATAAATAATGCCTGACATTTTGTAAGTTGTGTTATTATCTCTAATCAGTATTTTCCAGGATTAATCTTATTTTTCCATTTATTTAACAGATAACAGAAAGTAATCAGCATTTATCAATTTTTTTAAATTAAATTCTTTTAAGATTGGCTTTGTTTTTAAATTCATTGATTTAATGGCATTAATTTTTTATTTATCCTTGTTAAAATAGCAGACATAAATTTGAGTATTCCGATTAAAGTTACATTTTTATATTTTAATTATAGGTACATAGTGAAGATGATGAAGAATGCTACATAACTGCCGAAGAAGTCAGAGAATTTAAAAGTAAAAGTCGACAGGTGTTCGAGAAACGACAAGAACTGAGAGAAACATTGCAAAAACGATTCGCCCAATTCTGCCACAACGGGCCGTTGACCGTGCCCCGTTTGTTGGTGCAGACAAAATACGCTTCGAATTGAACAGTAAAAACCCCAGAAGGAAAATAGTCTCATAGTATCATACACTCACAGTTACACATTCATACAAGCTAATTGGTTTTGTTGATGGTATTTCATTTGTTTTCTGTTATTCTACTGCAAAGATGTATTGGTCTGTAGATGGTTTTTTTAAGTATATTTTTCTAAAAATTACCTTTTGTATTTTGAATCTAAATAAAGCAGTTGTTACTGTCAAAAATAATTTTATGGTATTTTTCAAAATAAAATTTTTTAAAAAAAATTGTTCTAAATTAAATTTTTATGAAATATCAAAAGGTAGAACATCCAAATACTTGTGCAGACTGCACTTATTAACAAGCAGTATAGGAAGTATTAGAAGTATACCGAGAAAGATTATTCTAAAAAATACCTCTATTTATAGACTACTACATCTTAAGTTTTTCTTGTTTTTTTATATACCTTTTTTTACAAAAGTTTTGGCACAATACAGACAGATTTTTTTGTTCGCAATGTAGGTTTTAAACTCAATGTTGCTGTTAAAACTTCATATTTAATACAAGAAAATATATAAGATGTCATATTTTCGATTTTCTTTCCATATCAAGACCTAAAATTTATTAATTTTAATTTAAATAAAGCATATGATATCAACTGCTAAATTCTTGACAAATGTGAAGAAAGTAATGACAAAATATAGGACATCTTATATGATATATGTATTTGTTGCATTCCATATTGGGTTTATATTGTTATTAAAGAAATAGAAATTGTTTTGTATTTTGCCATTGGCGTTTTATATACCCGTCACTGGCTCAGTCTATATAAGTCAAATAAACTATTAAAAATTAAATATTAAGAGTTTCCTTAAAGTACCTATTTTTTGTAGTTTTTTCCTTTATGATGGAGATCATATTATTAGGTATCTTATATGTGTTTGTTTAAACCAGTTTGAAAACTAAAAAATTTTGTCATAATCAAAACTTATACCTTTTATTATACACAACAAAGGTCCATATTTCAGGGGGTATTTACTAAAGTTAAAAACTGAGTATAAGTTTCTTCTTCTTTTCAACAGCACAAAAATATATATATATATATATATATATATATATATATATATATATATATATATATATATATATATATATATATATATATATATATATATATATATATATATATATATATATATATATATATATATATATATATATATATATATATATATATATATATATATATATATATATATATATATATATATATATATATATATATATATATATATATATATATATATATATATATATATATATATATATATATATATATATATATATATATATATATATATATATATATATATATATATATATATATATATATATATATATATATATATATATATATATATATATATATAATATATATATATATATATATATATATATATATATATATATATATATATATATATATATATATATATATATATATATATATATATATATATATATATATATATATATATATATATATATATATATATATATATATATATATATATATATATATATAATATATATATATATATATATATATATATATATATATATATATATATATATATATAATATATAAAATATATATATATATATATATATATATATATATATATATATATATATATATATATATATATATATATATATATATATTATATATATATATATATATATATATATATAAATTATATATATATATATATATATATATATATATATATATATATATATATATATATATATATATATAAAACCATATATTGCTTTAAAAAGAGTATAAAAAACAAATCACAAAACAGTAACTAGTACAGTTAAAAATTATAAATACTTTTTACTTATTTTTACCTAACAAATTGTGCAATACAAACACTTGCGTTAGTCCCCCCAAACCCAAATGCATTTTTTAAAGCTATTCTTTTCTTGGCCTCCCATCTTTGACTATGCATTGGTACAAAATTAATGTCTGAATCTTCACTACTTTCTAGATTTATTGTAGGTGGTAAAATCCCTTCCTCAACTGCCTTTACTGTAAAGGCAGCTTCTAAGTTTCCTGCGGCCCCTAAGAGATGGCCATGAGCACCCTTGGTTGAAGATACTGCTAAATTTTTGGTGTTTTTATTAAATAACTTTTTTATAGCTTTAGTTTCAATAGTATCTCCTATTGGAGTGGAAGTAGCATGAGCATTGATATAGGTAACATCTTCAGTATTAATTTTGCCATCTTTAATAGCTCTCTCCATGGCTAAGAAAGCTCCTATTCCATCAGGGCTAGGTGCAGTTAAATGAGAGGCATCTCCAGATAAACCGTATCCTAAAATTTCAGCATAAATATGAGCATTTCGATTTAATGCATGTTGGAGTTCTTCTAAAACTAAAATAGCACTTCCTTCACCCATTACAAAACCTTCACGCTTCTTGTCAAAAGGTCTGGAAGCTTTTTGAGGATCCTCATTAAAACCAGTACTAAGGGCTCTCAATCTACAAAATGCAGCGATAGAAAGTGGTGATATACAAGCTTCTGCACCCCCACAAACCATTAAATCAGCATATCCATCCCTTATAAATCTAAAGGAATCTCCTATAGCATGTGCTCCTGTAGCACATGCTGTAGATACCGAGTGATTAGGGCCCTTGAAACCATACTTAATACTAATTTGACCTCCTGCCATGTTTGGTAAAATTCTAGGAACAAAAAATGGGCTAACATGGTGATATCCTTTTTTTAAAGCTTCATAAGTAGCACAAATATCTTGTAAGTCTACTATACCCATTCCAACAGCAACACCAGTTTGTAGCTTACTCTCCTCATTTAAATTGAGGATATCAGCATCAGTAAGTGCTTCTTTGGCCGCTAAAAGCGCAAAACTTGTAGCAGGAGCCATGGTTTTTAATTCACTTTTTGTAAAATGTTTAGTTAATTCGTATTTTTCGCCGTTTTCTTTAACAAAACCTGCAATCCGGCATGGCAAATCTGCGTACTCGGGCGATTCTAATTTGGTAATGCCGCTTCGACCACTAATAATGTTTTTCCATGATTCTTTTAGGCTTGCACCTAAAGGGCTCAAAACCCCAATTCCTGTTACTACAACTCTTCTCTGCATTTTATTTAAAATAACTACATGCGTAAATAAACACACATAACCACACTTAGAATCAGCTGATAAAAATGACCACTAAAAGTTCGGTAAAACACCGCCAGAGCACAAAACGTAAATGTGAAGAAATAATATTTTCTTTTTCAATTCTGGTTTTTTTATCGAATGGGCTACCAATTTTGTTATAGGTCAAATGTGTAACTAACTTCGTTTTATTTTATGTTTTTTGTTTTGCGCGAAATCATGATCGCCAAGGAATGCGGCGTTGGTAGTGGAAATTTTTAGAAACGTCAAAAACAGTGTTTCGTTGACGCGAATATTAGATAGTCGTTTTGGTCGATTCGAATTCGCAAAACGATGAGGGTATAAGATGATGGGCGATCAGTTTCGAAAAGTAGAACAATATTCGCCAAAATCATCTCCGAGAGGGGCTAGGTCCCCGGTAGTTTCTCGTCAAGATTCGTCTGGAACGCTCAAAACGACCATTCTGCTAGGAAAGAACCCCTCCATTGTCCCTAGTGGACCTTTCTATCTGTTAAAAGAGCCACCAGGTACAACCCCAAAATAATACCATTATTACACATTAAAATAATAAGTTAAATCAACTAAGTCATTGAGTTTATTCATGTACCCTTGACTACTAAGTACCCTAACGTCCAAAAATTTTATGTTACCTATGTGTGATTTTCAGCAGGCGGCTATTAGATTATTTATTATTATTTATAATAATTTTTTGTTCTAAAAAGTCATTGAACAGAAGTTACTTGTGGTAAAATTAGTTACATACAGCTAACTATTGACATGAGAATATTTAACATGTCATCGTTTAAAAAAATTACATCGTCATTAATCACTAAGTGTGTAGTATACTCTGGAGGACAGAAATGATTCAGGATGTTCTTGAATAGACTACATATTTGAGTGTAGAGTTTGTTCCTTATCTTTTTATGGAACATTCCATGGGTTTCTGAAATATTGATATTTATCAGAAGCATTTTATAGTTAGAGTATCTGTGTTATTCACAGTATTATTTCTTGTCAAATCGATCATTCAGTTAAAATTTTAGCGATTGCTATAAGAATAAGTAGAAAACAGTGGACCAAATTGTATTGCTTATGTATGCAAAAAGTTATCTTACTGTAATTTCATACAATACTGCTAAGAAAATGGAACAGTCACATGCTATTTTCACATACAAATATGCCATGGACATGTGCTAGTGTTGCCACTTACATTTCTTAATTTTAATAGTTAGTTATTATAAGTTATTAAAATATAAAGTTAGAAAATAGTCAGTTGTTAACCAAAAATATATTATTTATGTTCTCTATTAGTGAGAACTAGGAATTTATATCACCATTTATATGAACCCCGATACATTTTAAATTTTGAAAGTTTGACAACACTATACACTTGAACGATTTGTTAGTAGTCCATACAGTTAACCAATTTTGGAGGCAATTCAGATGTCTGGTCACATGTAAAAAATATGTGGAAACTTGATATTTATTAATTGATGTTTGAGGATTATTGTTATTTTTGAGCTTGTTATTATAGTTTTAAATAAATAGCAATAAACAGAAGTTTCGAAGCATGTTTTGGACTGAATTATTTTGTATAATTTGTATTAGATGATTTCTACAAAATCATTAATGTTCCAATTGATTTTTTTATTTTTTTTTTCTTTAAATTTTAGGAGAATCTGAAATAACAGGAGCAACAAATTTGATGGCCTACTATGGCCTTGAACACTCCTATAGCAAATTCAGTGGCAAGAAATTAAAAGAGCAACTTTCTTCATTTTTGCCAACTTTGCCTGGAGTGATAGGTAAAAATTACATAAAAATATTTATGTCAATTCTTGAAAAGTAAAGGGTAACAATTTAAGGAAAAATATCTATTGAATACTGATGTTGCATATAATTTATGTTTTTATTTTTTAACTCTAGATTCTCCAGGTCAAGCAGACAATAGTTCCTTGAGGAGTGTTATAGAAAAACCACCTGTTGGTGGCAAAGATTTGCTACCTCTTACCAATGCTCAGCTAGAAGGATTTAGGTTACATCCTGGGCCTGTAAGTGTTGTAATCTTTTCTATTAGTTTATAGGATTGCTTTGTGTAACATAGTTTAAATTATAAAACATGTTTTTTTAATCACTATATTAATAAGAAGCAAATGTACAACACTTTTTGAAGTACTAAAAAGACTATTTTTTATTGAAAAAAGTTAATGCTTTTAATTTTATTTTAGCTTCCTGAACAATACCGTTACACCACTGCCACACCAATCAAAAAACATAAAAACAAACATAAAAAACACAAGCATAAAGAAGGGGGTCCTCCGTCAACAGAAACTGCAGTAGCAGATGCTGCAGGTGATACACATGAAAAGAAACACAAAAAACAGAAAAGGCATGATGAAGATAAAGAGAGGAAGAAAAGGAAAAAAGAAAAGAAGAGGAAGAAACAGAAACATAGCCCAGAACACACTGGAGGACTTACTCCAAGTCAGCATTCTAGTTGAGGTGTAAAATAAGAATGAATAGGTATAAATGAAAGGTTCTGCTACTTTGTATAGATGAACCTGGGGTAATAAGAACACGGTAATTTTTTCCTGTAATATGTTCCAATGGATTAAGAAAAATCACATTAGTTTTATCTAGACACGACAATACAGAGAGTAATTCGTAATAATTGTTATTTGGATTTTTTTTCAACTCGAGTTGTTATGAATTGACCCGGGACTATTGCTGATCGTGTAGCATATACTTACCTATGTATCTATGATCTTATTGCTCGGGTTCCCCTACTGTTATTTTTTGCATATTATATAATAAATTTTGTAGTTGTTGTTTTATTTATTATTATAATTTAGTTAAAAATAATTAAATATTTGCACTGGAATTAAAAACCCTTTAATTTGGAAAATTTTTTTACTTAATTAGGTTGAATATAGAACAAATAATTTTGTATAATACAATTTTTAAATTAATTTTGTTACTTTTGGAAACAGCTTTTAGAAGAAATGAATTTTTGGGCTTTTTACTGAATTTATTATAAATTTTAATTTATAATTTAAAGAATAAAGAAAGAAACCGTGAGTAGGTTTACATTTCGTTAAAACACATTTTACGTATATCTTAAATAACATTGCCAAAAAATTACAAACTTATTTAATGCTTTTAATTTTTTGTCAATACTCAAAAATTCTCTTTCATTCGCTATCAAAAATACAAGAAACAAAATCATACTATTATACCTTTGAACTTAGACAAATGCATTAACAGTTTAGAGTTTTTTACGATTGATATAAACATTCACCAGATGGGCTACATGTCCTTATTAAATCTCTAATGCCCATATAAAAATTCTGACTGTTAAACAATGTAACAACATGATTTTGTTTGAGGCGTTTTTGATAGAGAATGAATCAGAATTTTCATTCACTGTAATGTAATGTAATCTAGAAAATATTTGCTCCACAGGGAGTAGAAAGAAAAAATTTTATAAGTAAAAGCAGTATTTTGGTATTGAAGCTCTGAAATTATACGGATCAAATACTGACTAAAGTTTTGTATTGTTTAAAATTTGGAAAAAAAGCCAAAAATTCCTTTCAATTTTAATGCTCTACGTTCTGCCTAAAAACAATGTAACAGAGCCTAACTTAGAGTAATTTAGATCTCTGTAAGATTTATTAAAGTTTTTCTGTCAGTCATTGATTAATGTCATATTGAATAACAACAGTGTGTTATTTACCATGACTTTTTAATTTTGTATATTACAAACTTAAGTTGTGGTGCTATGTTGTTAAATGAAGTGATTTAGTCAGTATCAGATCATTGATTTAAAATAGTCTCAATTGTAAAGTATATAGATCATTGTTATGTAAAAAAACTGTAAATATAGGGTCATTTCCTTTAATGTTTTAAGCAGGGCTTATACTACAGTTAAAACTTTAACAGCCAGATTCACTAAAAGGGTCTAAAACCTAGACCCAATCTAGTTGTTTTAGAATTTAAACCTTGTTTTGAGAAACAATACCTTGACCTGGGAAGTTTAATCGTTTTTAGAATAATTTTAGATTTTTACCAGTTTAATTATGCTGTACATCTCTTGCACTCCTCAGCTCCATAAGTCTTGTTGGGTAATTACTTTGTTAGTGTTCCGTACGGAACACTTAATAAGATTACTTTGGTGTCTGTTCATCCGTCCGTCTCTTTGTCAAACCCGATTTTCTCCGGAACTATTTGATATAGAAAGTTGAAATTTGGCACTAATATAGGAATTCAAAAATATATATAATATAATACTTGTGCACAGTTTTCTTTGTATTATTTTTAAAAAGTTGCTAAAAATTGCTGTTCCTCCCCCTTATTTCGATAAGTACTGATCAAAAAGGTTTGAAAAAATTCTGGAATATTCTCCACAGGGTGTAGATTGAACGAAAATTATCACGAGTGCATTACCTTTAATAATTTATCTGATATATAAAAAACAAAATTCCAAGGTCATCAGTTTTCAACAAAGATTGGAAACAAACTTTATTGAAAACTCATTCAGGGTGTGTTTTGTGAAGTCATTGTTCATTTTATATCTCCCTAACAAAAATTTTTATTTTAAAAGCAATCAACGTACAGAATACTAATTGCGCAAATCCGACTTGCACTTGGCTGTTTATTTTTAATTTAAATCCCTAATTGCCAAATTAGACTAGTTTTAAAGTTGAACCTATTTAGTGCATCAGACAGTTAAAGTTATTCCATGACTGATAATTTATGACTACTATATCGGTTTCTTAGAATGTTTGTGTTGCTATGAACTTAAACTATTTTGAATGTTAGAAGTAGGAAATAAAAATTAATTTTTCATTGCAAATATCTTCAAAGTTCTAGGTAACCTTTGTCTTATGGTATAGTAATCAACATTCTTTATAAATATTTTTGGGAGTTATAATGAAAGAAAACATTATTTTCTTAAATATTCTCAAAAGTCATACATCCTGTATAAAGTTGTATTTTATAAATATATAATTGAATAATTGTTTTATTAATATGATGGTTTGCTTTGTTCCAAAAAGAGGCTATTGCTTTACAAAAATTTCTGTAAAGGTAAAGAACACATTTTATAGTCTATAAGATATCAAGAAGTTAAGTCTATAAGATTTGTATAATATTGGAATGAAATATGAAGGTGACTTAAGTGTAGCAAGATTATTTTTAAATTTACTTTTAAATAATTATTTAGCTATAAACATTTCAAAAACCCAGGCAGCAGTTTTTTCTGAAAAAAGCTGATGTTATAGAACCCGACGTAGTTACGTCGTAACACACCATTCCAGTAGCATTGTTACTCAGGAATATTATTTTGTACTACATAGTTCTATACCCCGCAACAGTTTTTAATCTTATACAAAGCTCCAATTAGACATCTTTGATTGTGTTAGCTGAGACTTGTCCAAAAATTAGACTGTTGATGGAATATTACTCCCTTGTTTATTGATCTGTACTCAAACACCCTACATTGGTGAAGACTGGAACTCACCAGAAACCTTAATTCTTTGTACCAGTGGGAAAAAGTTGATGATTTGAGTCTTACTTTCATGGAAAGAGTTCAATGGATGACGTCCGCCTCGATTTCTCCGGAACAGATGCATGCTAGGAATACACATCGTGCTAATACATCACACCTGCATGAGGTTCATCTTGTCACCCTGTATGCTCTCCTCTTCAAGAACTCTTTATATAGAAAACCTTATTCCATTGTAACAAACTGCCCAAGACTGTTTATCCCACCGAATACAACCAATTTTCGTTCACTCGCCACTATTTTAGCTATCTAGGTATGTTCCTGCAGCATGTTTGCTGTGGCCATAAGAAACATTTTTATAGTTTTGACTTCCAAAATGGTATTAGAACTGTCATATGAAATTAATATATAGTCTTCCTCTAACCTCGGAAACAAACATACACCTAGAAATAATTTATTTTCTACCAGAAATTATTGTTTAATTGTTCTTACAGTTCTTAAATTTCTTTTGAGAGTTGAAATATTTTTTTTATCTCGCTGATAAAAACTTATTTGGTGACACTGAAGATACTGCAACAAATTTCTGTAACATGTATACATTTTAATAGGAAGCAATAAATGTTTCTATTTTAATTTTTTTGCAGCTATTTGTAAGTCCGGTTTAATTGAAAATAAGGAAGTGTTACAAACGAAAGGAAATTTTAGAAATCATATATATATATATATATATATATATATATATATATATATATATATATATATATATATATATATATATATTATATATATATATATATATATATATATATATATATATACATACATACATACATACATACATACATACATACATACATACATACATACGTACATACATACATAACGATATACATACCTACCTTTTATCGCGCCGCTACATTTTAAAAAGTAAATTTTTTTAAATTTTTATAAAATTAATATTGTACATATTAATTCTTATTTGTAGCATAATTTTAATTAAACACACAGTGTGGCCTGTTTATTTTGAGGAACTATAGGAAGTAGAGAGAAAAATTAAATATGTACCAAAGTTTTATGGTTTTAAAAAATTTAAATTTTGTCTAGATACACATTTTGGGCTTCCAGTTTAGTTAAAAGAAACTGTAAATTGGTTTCTTTAGATAGATTACGAAAGACTAAGGTAGAAACATGAAAACTGTTGTGCTCTAAGATGCACTATTTGAATGCTACTATCAGTTGAAAAACAACAATTTTCAGGGGCCAATACTTCGAACTTTTTAGTATATCTGTCATATTTCATATATCTAAAAAATTATAGATTATATGAATATAGGTGTTCCTGTTCCAGTGAACCTTGGCCCAAGAAAGTGAATCACCCTATAATATGATAGACAATTCTAGAATAAAAAGGTTTGTTTAAAACCTTAACAGTTTTGCATGTGGCTTTTCTTTCTTTCTGTTAAAGTTTCTAGCCCAAAATAGCCGTTTCAGTAATGTACAATATTGTGCTGTATATTGTATTGTAGATTTTTAACTTGTAGAATTAATTATTTAAACTATACTAGGACTGACAAAATGTTTTTAATTTGTAACAAAAAAATGATTATCAAAAATTAAAAATTATTCAGTTGGGTCAACTCTGTCTCGTATCCGAGTCGTCAATTTTTAAAACCCCCTAATTTCATTAAAAAGAAAATGTTTACGAATCCGCTAAAAATCTATAAGACTCAATCTATAAACTTACTTTATCTTAAAACCTCCAACAACCTCATTAAAGTATATATTTACAAAACATTTTGAATAAAATTTTGCTATGAAACTCCCTACATATTTGCAAAAGAATTACTTTTTCATATATTGGAGGAACTTTGGTTTTTAGTGTTCCGTACGGAACCCTTATAAGATCACTTCGGTGTCTCTCTGTCCGTCTGTCACACTCGATTTTCTCCAAAACTATTTGACATAGAAAGTTGAAATTTGGCACTTATACAAAAATGGCCTCATCAGAGCCGTTTAGTTTTGAAAGTTAAATTTTAACTTAAGGGGTTAGTTTTTGGGCGTGGAATTGGAAGTGAAAAAAAATTTTTTTTACCAGGTCATCGAGTGGGGTGTCAAATGAAAGCTTGTAAAAACACGAGTTCAAAAATATATATAATTTAATACTTGCGCACACTTTTCTTTAAATTATTTTTAAAAAATTGCAAAAAATCTCGAAAAGTACTAACCAAAAAATTCTGGAATATTCTCCATAGGGTGTAGATTAAACGAAAATTAACACGAGTGCATTGCCTTTAATAATTTATCTGGTATATAAAAAAAACAAAAATTTCAAGGCCATCAGTTTTCAGTAAAGGCTTCATTTAGAGTGTGTTTTGTGAAGTCATTGATCATTTTATATCTCCGTAACAAAAATTTTTATTTTAAAAGCAACGCACGGAACATTATTGCGCAAGTCCAACTTGCACTTGACCGGTTATTTATTTTTGGCTTATATAAGTATACAGCAAATAAAAACGTAAATTTCGTGGGTCGAGTAATTTTTATTAAAAAAAATTCATAAAATGTAAATAGAAATAAGGTTTATTAACTTTAAGGTGATTACCCCTTATATCTGCTCAAAGGATTACAAAAAACAATATTAATTGAAATTATCATGTTAAAATCTGCAACAAGTGTAATAATTAGTAAGCCAAATCCAAAAAATAACATTTTTCTAATAAAACAAAGTAGACTCGAAGTATTTAACTTAACTCTGAACAAATACAGTTTTTTTACAATCTTGGTTTTGGAAAAGGACGACTTATAGGTATTATTTGTATCTCATGAAAGGGTTATGTGTAAGTCTTTCTTTTTTCTAAATGAATTAAGAAAAAGCTGTTTAAATACTGGAATGATGTTTTTATTTTACAAAACAAACTATTTCTATTATATTAAGACTTGATCAAAATAATTGTACAGAGGTTCACATGATAAACTTCAGCCGTATTAGGTCATAAACACGCACTGAGACTGTGAACGCTTGTGGTTATTTTGTCCGCGTACCTACTTATTAGGGCTAACATTTTCTAACATTGAATTTTTTGTTTGTATATAAATAAAGAGGCTGTTATTTTTTCTAAAATTTATTTTATCTAAAAAAATATATATATACACATATTCACAACAATAAATGGGACACATTGTTCAAAACTAAATAAAAATGGTGCAATTAAAAATTAAGATCAGGGACATTTTCACCTCTTTTTCTTTTAACACCTTTTTCCAAATTTCTTAAAAATTCTTTAAATAAATTGATAGGTTTTAATAGGCTAGTTTTCTTATAATCCTTGATTTTAGCTTTACTTATGACATCTGAATCTGTAATCATTTTATCTTGTTCTTTCGTTTTATTGTCATATGAATCTACTTCTTTAATAATCATTCTAAAATGAAAAAAGTACTTATACATATTGACTAGATTTTTTTTTCCTCTTATATACACTGCCAGTATTTTTAATATTAATTGCCTAAAAACTTCTACTGTTCCAAAAATTGTTTGGCAGCATATGTGAAAGATGATTTTTAGTGTTCTGTACAGAACACTTATAAGATCACTTCGGTGTCTGTCGGTCCATCTGTCACATCTGATTTTCTACGAAACAGAAAGTTGAAATTTGGCACTAACATAGAAATTGATGGCCTCATCAGAGGCGTGTGGTTTTGAAAGGTAAATTTTAATATAAGGGGTTAGTTTTGGGGGATGAAATCGGAAGTGAAAAAAAAATTTTACCAGGTCATCAAGTGGGGGGCAAATCAAAGCTTGTAAAAACACAAGTTCAAAAATATATATGATGTAATACTTGCGTACACTTTTCTTGATATTATTTTTAAAAAAGTGCGAAAAATCATTGTCCCTCCATTATCTCGAAAAGTTCTGATCAAAAAATTTTGAAAAAATTCTAGAATATCCTCCACAGGGTGCAGATTGAAACAAAATTATCACCAGTGCATTACCTTTACTAATTTAACTGGTATATAAAAAAAAACAAAAATTTCAAGGTCATCAGTTTTCAGTAAAGATTTGAAAAACTTTGTTAAAAACTTATTTGGGGTGTGTTTTGTAAAGTCACTGATCATTTTATACCTCCATGACAAAAATTTTTATGTCAAAAACAATCAACGTACGGAATACTAATCGCGCAAGTTCGACTTGCACCTGGCCACGTATTCTAAATTGATTACTAGTACGTGAGGTTGTAATCATATAGATAGACTCTCCAGAACACTTTTTAAACCTCTCTTACATCCTTTTGTTTCATCAAAATACAAGACAGTATCACCAGCATATAATTGGACAATCCCTTTGAGTTTTAACTACAAATTTTAACCAAAAATAGTGTTGGATCAAATATACACCTACCCCCTGAACAAACAGAGACATTTTATGTCAGAGAGACACTAATAAATTATATCATTACATTATTCAAAGGTAAATGGGTACTTCCTTCAACAAAAGGAAAAAAATAGATTTTGATTTTAATTATTTCACCAATATGAAAATATTAAATATTTAAATATGTACAAGTGATCAGCCCCTAATCTTGATATTAGTGGTGTAGACAGATTCAAACAGTGAGGGGGCATGTTTTAAAGAAGAAAAAAATAACACTAATGGTGAAGCTGTTTATAAAGAGAGACAAAGCACCATGATAGAGACTGACTCTGGAACTTTAGACCTTTCCTACTACAAATCAATGACCTGGGGTGAAGATTTTTCACAAAAAAGAACCTTTTCATACAACAGAACTTTAAAAATTTACACACACTACACCACTAATTTAAAAATTAATGACCAGAGAGGAGACTTTATAAAAAGGAGCCCAATCATACAAAGAAACAACTTCAATTGAGAAAGTTGATCACTTGGTGGTAAAGATTTCTCATAAAAGATAATCTTCAACAAAATTTTCTAAGTGCTATTTCTGACATTCATAGGGGTGGAAAACATATGCCCCCTTGAACTTCCTTTGGCTTGACTTTTAACATAAATAACTATTAAAAATGATACTGAAATACTTACGTTATTGTTGGCACATTTCGTGGATCAAAATTATCTACAAAGTTAACATTAAACGGTACACAAATTTTTCCTGTCTTTGGGTGAACACAAAAGGGGGCCTTGAGCAAGTGATTTAGGCCCTTTGTTACAGCTATATCCAATCTGGGATAAGAGTAATATAACTTTATTTCTTCTTTAAGATTTTTTAAATTCCTAGGTATCTGACCCTGTAATAAAAACGGATTAGATTTTATGTAAAAAGACTTGTAGATTGAATTTTATGATTTATCCTATTGGCTAAAAGCAATGTTTCTTACTTTTTGTTGCATTTCTGCTAACGTTCTTTCAAATGCTCCCCATCTCTCAACTGAAGTATTTACTTTCTTCATCTTATCTTTAAATGGATCTCTTATTCCTCCATCTATAATGGCTAGAAAATTTTTCAATCGTTCATCTGTACCCAAAATATCTTGTTCCTTCACTATAGATTCCATAAAGTATTTGTCAATTATACCTAAAGCTCTCCTACAAAAATAGCATTGAAACAAAATTATGAACGATGACATATGAGCTACCTTCATTGTAACTATTTTTGATTCAGAAATTTGCAAGAAACAATCTAAGCTTCACAGAAGTTTTACTTTTGTGAATAATTTTCAATTTGAACACGAAGAGTCTTAATGGATTCTTTAGCATGGTAAACTTGATAACTAATAAACATATTTCATACTTTGTTTTTGTAAATAGATCTTAACTTACTCTAAGGATGGGTGAATATTTCCAGGCAAATTTACTTTTTTAGCATTATTTGTACCACCTCTTATGACTTGCAAATATTCTGCTATTGCTGACCTAGCTGTATCTTCTAAACTTCTAGCTTGCTCATCAGACACCCAACCATGGATACCTATAACAATTAAAAAAATATATTTTAAACACTACCAATGCTCCTAAAAATTAAAAAACGGATAGTAGTATCAAATAATTAAAGATCTGCATTAGAAAATAACCAGCCGAGTGCAAGTCCGACTTGTGCAATTAGTGTTCTGTATGTTGATTGCTTTTAAAATAAAAATTTTTGTTACAAAGTATAAAATGATCAATGACTTCACAAAACACATCTCAAATGAGTCTACAACAAAGTCTGATTCTGATATTTGTTGAAAATGATGACCTTGAATTTTTTTTTATATACCAGATAAATTATTAAAGGTAATGGACTTGTGATAATTTTCATTCAATCTACACTCTGTAGAGAATATTCCAGAATTTTTTCAAATTTTTTTGACCAATACAGCATTTTTTAAAAATAATACAAAAAAAATGTGCACAAATTTTACATTATATATATTTTTGAACTCATGTTTTCACAAGCTTTCACTTGGTACCCCACTTGATGACCTGATAAAAAAATTTTTTCACTTCGAATTTCATCTCTCCAAGTCAAAATTTAACTTTCAATGTGACAGACGGACAGACACCGAAGTGATCTTATAAGTGTTCCGTATAGAACACTAAAAATGGCATTATAAGAATACTTAAACTTAATATGAACAAAACTTATATACTTGCCTCTTCTTCCAGAAAACACCCACAAAATATGCTGAAATCCAAAGTCTTCTCTCAAAGCAGTATCAATAATTCTACAAGCAATTGCCATGAATTTCCAACATTTCTGACATACATCTGCTCCAAAACAGCATGTTCTGATTTCATCATAATCTGTCATGTCTATATCAAAAACCATTTCTTTAGCTACTGGTGTCAGGACACTAAGTAAGTTTCTATCTTTAGGCTTTGTAAGATAAACAGCTCCAATATCAATTTTTATTGGAAATTTTTTATACAGCTCATTAAGGAAATCCTCATGTGTATCGAAGGATTGAAACCGAATATAGATATCTCCAATTAGAGTAAAGGATATTTCTCGTTTTGAAAAAGTATCTGCTCTTCCTGAAATGTGAGGAATAATGATTAAAAAAATTGTGGTGCCTCAAAGGTATTAAAAATTACCGTAACTTAGCCAGCGATAAAATTGTAAAGATGGAAATAATCTCTTATAATATAAGGGTAACAAGTCGCCAAGATAATCCTCACTAAACTCTGAAGACATTTTCGCTGCTATACTTAATGTTTGTTGATAATGTTTTACCAATACTTTTACTTTAAAGTTTTTCCCGCCAAGATTTTAAGGTTTAGTTTAAAATCTCTTCTCTTTACTATTTTGATCTTTTATCTCTTGGGGCTAGAAAAGCTCTTCCTTCTATTTCTGTATAAAAAAATTATTTTAGCTTTAGTCCTAATAGCTAACATTTACAAAAGAAAAAAGAAGAGTTGTGTGAGTACAGTTGCTTTAGACATAGAGATACTAGAATAGAGGAAAGTATATAGCCTGCTGTAAGCGAAAGCGTATAATCGTTAAAAAGAGAAGGAATTATTAGACAATTTGGTCTTTCTTACTCTGCGCTTGAGCGCTGAATTCCAGCGCCAAGTAAGAGAGATAGAATGACTCTCATATTATTTCTTTCTCTTTCTAAGAGCACCACGCTTTTCGCAAGAACTTACCTCTATTCTAATATCTCTATGGTTTTAGACTGGAGGTTTTTTCAAATTTTGACAGGGAAAAAAATAAGAGTAAACAATGGATGCTGATGAAATAGAATTTTTAGGTGAGAAATCTATGATAGAAATAGTGCCTACGTTTAACAGCCCTCCAGCCTATTTAATTGGAGGTGATATTGGACCTTTTCGAGCTAGTATACCTACTAAAGTGCCTCTTTGGGTTGCCGTGAATCTGAAACAGCAACAACAATGCAAGATGATGCCTCCAGAATGGATGGATGTTGAAAAATTATCGGAGTTAAAAGAAGAAGAGAAAGGGAGCCAGTAAGTGGTAGAGATTAATTTTAATACTTTTAAAAATTTAAAACTTATCGATAGTATTTTCCAGCAGAGCTGGGCGGTAGCTAGCTACTGAATAACTAATAACTTTGATACTTTTTGATAATAGTTCAGTACTAGGAAGAACTTAATTTGGACCAATTAGCTGCTCATATCTTGCATATCAACAAATGTCCACTTAAATTACTTAGTTTTTTAAATAACTTGAGCTTTTTTGGTGCTGCTAAAATCCTTCCGTCATATCCCACACTGTGAAAAATGGGGTACAACATAATATCTCAATTAATACTACTCAGTATATATCACTACTACACCAAACACTTTTATTTTTGCACTCGACGTGCGTTTCGCTAACCATGTTAGCTTCATCAAGATCTCAATTAATAATTAGAACGCCATAATAAACTGCCGGGAAAAAAAATTATTTAACTTTTTCCCCTGACAGCTCCCTTTTGGGCCTCCTTGTCATGTGGGTAGTTTGTTAAATTTAAAAAACAAGATAAAATATATGTATTTCAAAAAGATCTTTTGTTTTATTATTTAAGGTCATTTACAAAAATGCCAAGTGAACACTATATGGTAGAAGCAAAGTTAATCTTGGGTTATGCCTCAGATGATATCCCTAGAGCTGATGAAATAAGAACAATTATAAAGGATATCTGGGATATTCGGATGTCAAAATTACGGTCATCTGTAGACTCGATGATTAAAAAGTCATCCATGTATGCAGCCGTTGATAACCTGACATTAATGGAGATTAATTCCATAAGGCCTATTTTGCCCCATGCTTTGGATCAAATTTATAGAATGAAGAGTGTAAGTACAGCCTTTGAATAAAATAATTAGATGAATTAGAATTATTAAAATGTGACATGAGCTCAACAGAATATTTTTAAAAAACTCTTTTTCATTTTATTTTTTTTGCTCTAAATCAGTTATCAACATGCATTTTGAAGTATAAAAGGTAAGTGATAAAAAAGGATCTGTTTTTAAAGATACTATCTCTAAATTTTTGGAAATTTTAACTGCAAAATCATTGTTACTTCTGTGCATAGTTTATCCTTCAATACTCTAAATTTTTGATTTATATTTATTTTTATTAAGTACTGCCAGGTAAGTTGTTGGTGGTACTATCAAACTTAGACAATGAGGCCAGGGCCTCTCTGTATTGGTGGACTAACTAAATTTGGCCCCTTGAGGGCTGAGAGGTGAAAAAATAATGTCGGCGGCACATTGTTGATCGGCGGCCGTCTGATCGAGAAGGCAGACAAGGTAGATAGCGCTTTTGACTGAGACATAAGGCTGAAGGCAAGCCGGAGGGATCAAACGCCATTACCGGCGAACATAATTTGCTGGCGGAAAGTTAGAAAAACAATAATACAAGACTGTAAAAATAACAGACTGACTGACACAGTACAATCCTCCCATCATATGGTTTGAATCACACATTAAACTGTAGGTCCTAGATGGTAATATAGGGTTAGCAAAAGAATCTCTCTGGTTTGTTTGCTTAGCTAAAGATCTCTCCACTCATACTACTACTGCTTTAGTAAGCATTATTACAACCACAGTGCTTTTTTGTTTTTCCCTCATGGATATAATTTCTTTTTAGTACCTACACAATTGACTGTAGTTCCTAGATATTTCTTATTTATTTTATTCTACACGATTGTTTTTTTAATATTAATATACTTTTAAAATTAGTTATTTTAAAGGCATCAAATTCAAGTTTAAGGCTTAACTGTAGGTTGTAACTGTTAATATAATATCAAAATAATTATTGCTTATTGATGTTACAATATTTCATATTGAGATAGTCTTAATTTCATGTTTATAAATAATTTTTATCCATAAATTTGGCTTATTTTGAAATTAATAAAGTAATTTTATTAGATTAATTTTATAATCGAATTATATTCTTTTAGACCAAGAGAGGGCCAAGATCGCAAGGAACAAGCACATTTCTATCTCATTCTACCAGAACAAGTACTTCTTTGACCAGTTAGCATATGTAAAATTTGATATTAAATATAGAATAATCAGAATTATGTCTTAGTAATGTAGACAGTTATTTTTTACTGTTAAAAATCTTAAATAAAGGTACAACTTTTTCTGTGTTTATCCAGCTTTTAAAATAATAGTACTAAATATTGTTTTGTAAAATTTTATTCTTGGGTTGTAAAAATGTATTGAAACCCGTAAGGCACTTAGTTGTTAATCATATCAAATTATTATAAAAATGATAAGATTCAACATTTTTGGTTATAAATACAAAATGAGTTCTAAAATTTTAAGTACATTTTATTTTTATTTAAAAAAAAAAAGTTAATAAAATCACTATTTTTTAAAAAAAAACTGCATTTTTAATTTACAAATTGCAAACATTTATACAAAAATATGTCTATGAGATAGGGTTATTATCATCTTTAGATCCTGTTTGTGATAAATGTCTTACAATATCCACCCAGTCCCAACCTCTTGGTTTTTCACCTTTATTGTCCAGTCTAAAAACAGAAACAAACAGAGGAATGTAAAAGTTTGTATCGTAAACTAAAAAATTTTGTTAAGGACAATTAAGTTTATATACCTATTCCATTGCCTTCTTTTTTGGGCCTTTGTTAAATGTTCTTTCTTTTCTTTCTTAGCAACTTGCCCAGGTTCTTGGACCTCTGAGATAACTAATTTATCCACTTCAATTTCAACAGGGTTTTCTGGTTGTTCTCGAATTAATTCTTCAAATTTTTCTTTGACAAATTCAAAAAGAGAATACGTCATTGACATTCCCAAGTACTGATTAGCTTCAGTTTTGACTAGATCTATGACTTTTGTTTTCAGAGAGGGCATTCTATAATAAAAATGACAATATCCTTTTTATTATTACGATGTATATTTCAGATGGTGCATTTTTGTTATATGTAATTCTTGTATCTTTTTCCATGCATTTAGGTGTATTTTAAACTGTACAACAATATACTTTTTAGCATAAGATGTTTTTGCTGGTTTTACAGATAAAAATGTTAGATCCAAACTTACATATGTTTATTATAAAATAAATCCATATTTACTTCTGGTAACTCTTCTGGATACTGCGGCCCCCATTTTATCTCCAATAAAAAAGATTTTATGGTGTCACTCTCCCCATACTAAAAGTTATAGTTAATAATAAATAAAAAGGTTTTCCAGCAAGTGGAGACATTTAGATTTACCATATTTAGTTTAGATTTGGCATATTATTGTATATCAGAAGATATAAACAAATTTAATTGTCAATAGGGTTGACACAAAGGTAATTTAAACAACTTCACTGAATCTTGAACTAACATAACAAACAAAAAGCCCTCCTAGACATATTTCCATTAAAAAGTATCTTGAACATATACAAACATATAATGGGCATATAAAGAATATGTATTGGGGTTCGTTTAAATTATTATTGGGGTTGATAATCAAGTTTTGATATACCCTACCATCCAAAAGTTTGGAAACAGCAATTTTTTTCAATAGAAAACTAAGTTTTCATGCGTGTGCCTTAGAATTTTTATTTTTGTAAATTTCCGATTACACACGTGTTTTATTATCTGTGTATTAGCCCATTCAAAAAAGGTTGTTAACCTACAAACTATAAGTTTAATAAATAGCTTCACATTTAGTAAGATCTTATGGTGATTTTTCAATTTAGTGTGTTTTAATGAGTTTGTAAGGGTGTTTAATCAGAAACATTTCAGCAATTTCAAACAGTAGCAAAAAAGCAGCTGAGTTTTGAACAGCTAAGTATCATCTGTCCATTACATAAGGAAGGTTATAGTAAGTGAAAAACACAAAAAAAACTTTGTATCTCAAATAAAGGCGTATGCTACGAGTAACAGAGACAAATAAAAGTGAAGTTCATCACTGTGATGTCTAAATGAAATGGATTCTTAACTGCGCCTCAAATTATCACTGTTTTAAATGAAACTCTTGTTAAACTAGCCTCAATTACCACTGTTTTACTGTATGCAGGACATAAGCAAAACAGATTACAATGGGCTAAAATACATAGAAACTGGACACAACATCAATGGAATAAAGTAATTTGGATGGTAAATCAAAATTTTTGAAACTAATATAATTGCATGCTACTCAAGTAATGAAAGATATTTATTTATTTATAACTGATCCCAACACAAAGTAATTTATAGGGCAGTATAAGGAACTAAGTCTATACCTAACAATGTTAATAAAAAACAGCACTACAAACATGTGCATATAGCACTGACACTTGAAACAACACAGTATAAGTTCATAAACCTGTAACGAATCTGCAAGGCTACAAATGAATTTTTTAAAGGGCATGCTAAGATCACACTGATGCGCTATTCAGTTGTAAGTCAAACATTTTTTATATATTGATGATTCTAACATAACATTCAGAGTGCTCTAAGCAGATAGAAATTTTCTTGATCTACCAGGACCTCTGTGAACAACAAACTTGAATTCTTCCAACAAAAAATAAACAACACTAATGATTTTAACCCCTGCAATAATATTGCATTGTCTATCCTTCTCTGTAGGTACACTCCATTCTTTTTTAAAGAAAGATGTAAAAATTTTCTTTGCACTTGCTCCAGTACTAATTACATATTTACTACCAACTTGTGACATATCGAGCAGCCATATTTGCTTCTCGCCAAGGGCATAAAAAAAGGTTATAAGTACAGCTGTATTCTTAAATGACTTATACGTTATTGTAAAAGTAGACCTTTAATTTACCACAACAAAACCCTTTTCTAATTTTTCATGTTCAGTTTTAATTAAAAATTTCTTAGTGTTTTCTAACTTTTTGGTGACAGTGTACATATTTCTATGTAATTAGTACATAAACCAGGTTTGGTTTATGTACTAATTACATACCAGGTCCAGGAACCACAGAGAATTTTATAATTTCTTTAAGAGTTGTTTTTGCAACGTTATACTACTGTATGCAAGAGGAATTTAAAAGCCTGTTTTAAAATATCAATTGTGATTTTAATTTCAATATATTAAATTCTTCAGTAAATATTAAATTATATCACAGGAAAATAATTGGCTCTGTTGGAAAAAACGGTTTGATAAGTAGTAAGACTGTATGTATAAAAGGCAAATTTATAATAGTTCTAATCAAAATATAAAGAACCATTACCTTATATTGAAACGTATTTGACGTAGTTTGCTTAAAACATTCGTCTCCTTCATAGATAGAAGAAAGGACCTCACGCTCTTCTTCTTGTAATGCTTCAGCCTCTGACATTGTGTAGTTTTATTAATTATTTAATCATATTAAATATTATTTTTAACGAAATATAAGTGAAAAACGTAAAAAAACTTAGTATTTCATATAACCTAAAAAATTGACATCGAGAATAATAATAACTTGAAGATGGGCACATCTTCTTTGTATTATGACGAGGCTTTATCCTATCGGGCTATAAAATTCTAATTTCAGGGTTCAGTTCAGAATTTGTTGTAATGTACATATTTTTTACATTTTTATTTCCTTTACTAAACTCGATGATAAAGCAAATCCGGTCTATATTTCTTTACGATCCTTCAGGGTATAAATCACCAGTCGTAATCTGACTAACCTGAACTAACCTTTTTTAATTCTAAGGTCGTAATTTGTTTAACAACATAGCCCAGATTTAGCGCCCCCGGAATGCCAATCTAATTTTTCTCAGTTTAGGCAATAAATGATTTTCTAATAAAGAAAATCCCTAGAAAAAAGCATCTGTCAGATTTGTCAAGATTTTTCAATGAATGAAAAATAATGCAGTTGGGTTTGCGGGTGTTGTCGGTGTTGTCTTTGTGTTGTGTTCCGTAAAATATTGATAATTAAATGTTTTTCTTGAAATTCTTATAAAATATCCGTGATTTTTTGGTTTCTTCTTAAAATGACATCACTTTCTTTACCTCGAGTGTTGCATCCAAGGAAAACTAGCTTGGAAATAGAGAGAGAAAACTTCGAGAAGGCCCAGGTGTGGTGTTTTGATTACTATTTGGTTAATTAATTATTTATCTACTTGTTATGTGGAAAACTGACAACTTTTTAAAATAATTGATAGGTAAAAGGTTTTATGAATCATAGATTTAAAGGTGTGTTACTGAATAATAGTTTTCAATGGTGTTTCATAAGGTTATTGGCAACTAAAAATCGATTTGTTTACAGGAGAAGTTCCTGTTTACTTTTTAAGTATTTTTAATTTCGCGTCTAGTAGATCATATGCTTAATTATTATAATATATAAGATAATCACTCTGTTTTCAAGTAGTATCTTGTAAATTTAGTTTCTATATTTGGTATTTAATTATTAGCAAAATTTACTTTTTTATTGTTTTTTGTCTACACTTACTAACAAAAAATAATAAATACAAAATTTAAATTTTAACGGTTAAAATCATGAAAACCTTATCACTGTGTATTATTACGATAAAAACAATATACAAAACTAAGGTAAGGAAGCTGAACCAACCCGAAGCAATTATAGTAGTATCTACAAGTAAAATTAACCAAATATATATTTTTGAGTGGTAAAATGAAAATATAGTAAAAATACTACTACATCCAATAAAAAAAATCCACAGACCTAACCTAAACTGAGGTACATATTGCATATTTGACTAGACCAGAAATTTGTTAGTTTAGTTTTAAAAGCATTTACTGTTTTAACTTACTTCTCGTGAAATAAGGATGCTTTTCTTCTCATAAGCTAATATTATCATTAAAATATGTTGGAGGCCCTTACTTAGTTTAAAAATAAAAGCCATTGCATGATAGTACCTACAGCCTTTGTTTCACTGAATGAATCATCCCTGTGGACACAGCAGGTTTATCAGAGTGTAAGAGTTGTACTTTAAAGTCATTCTGATCCCCCTATTAAATATAATAAATAAAATGTAATGGAATAATGAATCACGTAATGCTGACATTAATATCTTTTTACCTGAAATTATCTAGGTTGAGATTTTGAAATCTTTGAGAAAATTACACTATCTAACAGTTATCATCACTGCACCAAATACTTTATTTTTGCACTCAACTAGAGTTTTCTAACCTTGTTAGTACCATCAGGAACAATGATTGTCAATCAATATAATGACATTATCTACTTATCAGCTTTATTTTTTTTATAATAAGTACTACTCTTAAGACCTAAATTAATAATGTTCTGTGAGTTCTGACAACCACATAATTTTTATTTCATTCAAAATTAGTAGACTAATTGGCTATAAGCTGAGGATCACTTATTTATTAATAAAAACAAAAGAATACAACCACTGATATTTCTAGTTTTTAGATGCGAGTTAAATAGATAGTATTAGACCACCCCACCTCTTTAAACATTTTTTATAAAATAATTATTTTTGAGGAAATAAAGTTACAGTCAGTCAAGTAAGGACGGGTCACCTATAACTTGTTCCTTTCTTTTGAGCTTATTGTTGTTACCCCTGCAAACAATGCTTTCTAGAAAGAGAAACGATGAAAAAATGATTATTAACATGTTTCCCCGAAATCCTCAATTAAGGGTGTGTCAAGAGGCGCAAAAACTAAATCATTGTCATTGATTTCGATGTTAATCATCTTGGGGCACATTTAAAAACATTTTTTCGGAAGTTGTTTTTGTAGTATTCGTAGAAAATGGTATGAAACAGGCACGATAACTTTTTATATTAGACATTTGCAATATATTTATCAATACACTGATGATAATAACAAGAATAAATTGATTGAAAACTTAAACACTCATATAAGCTGTTTGTGATGTTGAGGAGAAATAAACATTGTGACGTCACACGCACATGGATTTTCCGGGAACTGTCGGTGTGTCATCGGTACTAAATTTAAAAATTTATTTTCAGTTTGATATAACTTTTTAATTATAACAAAAATAAAAATAGTTTTGTTATAAAACTTATATACGATTTTCCTTCTATGACAAAATTTTTTTTTTTCAAAACCTCATTTATAATATTGTTATTTTCAGTTTTTGCATTATTTTAAAAATTATATCCTTTAAGAATTTATTAAAAATTGTTCAAAAGTATTAGAAAATTATATATAAAAAAAACCAGTCAAGTGCAAGTTGAATTTGCACAATTAGTGTTCCATATGTTGATTGCTTTTAAAATAAAAAATTTTGTTACGGTGGTATAAAATGATCAGTGACTTTACAAAAGACACCCCAAATGAGTTTTCAACAAAGAGTGTTTCCAATCTTTACTGAAAACTGATGACCTTGAAATTTTTGTTTTTTATATACCAGATAAATTATTACTCACTCACTGGTGATAATTTTCGTTCAATCTACACCCTGTGGAGTACCTGGTTCAGTACGAGATAAGGTGGGGGGACAGCGATTTTTCGTGATTTTTTAAAAATAATACAAAGAAAAGTGTGCGCAAGTACTCGTGGTTTCACAAGCTTTCATTTGACATCACACTTGATGACCTAGTAAAAAAATTTTTTTTTCACTTCCGATTTCACCCCCCAAAACTAACCCCTTAAGTCAAAATTTATCTTTTAAAACTACATGGCTCTGATGAGACCGTCAATTCCTATATTAGTACCAAATTTCAAATAGTTTCTGAGAAAATCGGGTGTGACAGACAGACGGACAGACAGACAGACACCGAAGTGATCTTATAAGTGTTCCGTACGGAACACTAAAAAGAATGTAGCAAGTTGATTAGGTACTTTTATTATCTTCTAAAATATTAATTGTTTTTTATATTTTGATAAAGAGAATTTTCAAAAAATAATTTTTTATACTTTATGGAGCCTTATCTTTTCTAGTGTAAATAATGTAGTATTTATGTAAAGTAAAAGGGGAATTACCAAGTTTTCGTATTCTAGAGACAAAATAGTTTCCAAAATTAGTAAAATTAAAAAAAAACTTTTTTAATAAAAAGAATGCTATCATATATTTGGTAAAAATAGTTGTTAGTTTTGATATTTGTTTATAACATTTTTCTTACAAAAGACATTTTGAAGATGCAAGAAGCAATTTGAGGACACAATCTCAAAAAAAAATTTTTTTAGGCTTGTCCTTTATTTTTTAAAGAATTTATTTAGAACATTAATGTATAGTAAATTATTATTTTTTTTAGCGCTACACATTAAACATTATGTATAGAGTACATCATTCCTATCTTTTCTCTCCTAATTAATAATCCATAAGAACTTCAGTAAATGCGATAAGAAAACAATGGACAGATTTCTAATGCTGTCTTATACAAGAACATTACCCGTATCCCGCGTCCGTGTAGCTCCGCTGAAAATCAGAATGATCTCCCACGTGTTCCCCTAGTAAAACCGGCTGTGGCCCTAGTAAAACCAGCTGTGGATACGTACCGGTGTTGTCACTTATATATGTTAATTTAAATAACCGATTATATGTGGTTATGTATAACTTATTAAAGTACAAATTTAGAAAATATTCAGCTGTTTCTTATAATGTTATTTACTTTCTTGTCAATTAGCTAAAACACGATAATTTTACTTCATTAGATTAGACTGCTAATAATATAGCGAAAGGCGATGAACCTTTGAATATTTTAAATGTTACAAAATTTGGCTACACTTACATTTAACCAAATCGTAACTCATCGTTTCCAGTGGCCCTTCCTTGAGTTTACTGTTAATCGACTTTAGATGTAAACAAGCGGAGTCAGTCAGTAAACGGGAATTCTCATGATGACAAAAACATAAAAATTAAAGAAAAACGATTTTTCCGAGTTTGATAATAGCAACTTACGCTTTTAGCCCTTTTAAGTTTTTACAAAAACACTGAAAGAAAAACATTTTTTTGGTACAAATCGTTTTATTGTTTTTCAAAATATTTACCTTTAAGATTTATACACTTTTGCATGCGTTTGAACCAGTTCTCGAAACATTTTTTCCACGCTGAAGTGGGTACCCTTAAAAACATGGTTTTGGAAGGATTCAACAGCTTCTTGAAGTGATGTAAATCGCTGTCCACGATTTTTTTTTTGACATTCGGGAACAAAAAGAAGTCCTTAGGCGATAAATTAGGTAAATACGGGCAATGAGACATTAATTAGATGTTTTTCTTCGTCAAATAATCAATTGTTTGACATGTTGTGTGAGAGCTGGCATTGTCATGATGAAGAATGATGCGACGTTTTCAGTGATTCCATCGATGACTTCTGACAAACAAATTGTTGTATATCATTCATCATTCTTCGAACCTCTAAAGCAATGGTTGCAACTTGTCTAGTATAACCAAAGAAACGAGCGATCATTTCCTTGGAAGTACTTCGCAAACAAACCACTTTTGTTGGATTCAGTTACCTGAGAACACCCAAACAGTTGATTGTTGCTTAGTTTCTGATATAAGGGGGGACAGCGATTTTTCACAATTTTTTAAAAATGATACAAAGAAAAGTATGTGCAAATATTACACACTGCAGTAATTTTTTTTTCACTTCCGATTTAATCCCTCAAAACTAACCCCTTAAGTCAAAATTTAACTTTCAATACTACACGACTCTGAGGAGGCCATCAATTCCTATATTAGTGCGAAATTTCAACTTTCTATGTCAAATAGTTTCGGAGAAAATCGGGTGTGACAGACAGACAGACGGACAGACTGACAGACACCGAAGTAATTTTATAAGTGTTCCGTACGGAACACTAAAAAATTACCTTCTATGTATCCAACTACTGTCTTTGGAAAATTATTTTTTAAAAATAATGTCATTTGGATGTGAACCATTACATTCCTGGTGCTTTTCTAAGCGAGTAATTTCCTTCCGAATATTTTCTTCAATTGTTCGAGGCAACAAAGAGCAAGTTACTGTAAACCTTAGTTTAGAGATATCCCCTCAAAAATAAATCCATCGATGTAAAATCAAAGTTTTGTAAAGCCCAATTTACGCCACTTGTTTTGGAAATCAGTTTATTCGAAAACGTTTCTCGAAAGATGTGTTTGAAGTATGTATTATTAGCTCATCCAGCAGAAACCAAGATTTCTGGTAATAATCATCAAAAGTTTGTATTGTAGGTGTGCGGAAGTTCTGAATCATTTCTACACATCTACATTTTTTAATCATTTGAACACTTGGCGTTTCCTTTACGCTTTATAAATGATATTAGATGCGGAATTTTAGCCGCAATGAAACCCTTGATAACAACTAGTTTTCTAAGGGTCTGGCTTACTCTATGTACATTCAATTTGCCGTCCATTGCTTGCGCGATATAAGCCAAATAAAATTTGACTTATTTACAGGATACTCTGTACCACGTTATCCAAAAATTAATTGTAGGCATACCTTGAAGCTTAATCTTTGACAAGCAAAAAATCACTCAAAAAATATCATAAAACAGTAGGCTGATATTTAATTAAACGTTCGAAAATTAAAGGTCTTTGACACCAGTGTGCTAATGTCTGTTTCCTTTCTATAATAAGTCGAATATCCGCGCTCACGGGATGGCAACACTCTCCATTCCAAAAATAAAATCCACTTAAAATATATGCATTTTTCATTTGAAGGTGGGACTAAGTAACAATTTTATAAGATAGATTAACGAATGAGTTTTTAAGGGCTGCTAGGCATATAATGTATGTTGAAAATAATTATGGTTTAAAAATTGCTTATATCACAAACAGAGTTTCAGTTTCGAGGTCTTTTAAAAACAGAAATTTGTAAAAACATTAAAAAATTTTGTTTTAAAATAGTAGCAGAAATTACTATACTCTATTTATTTGAAAGCGATAGCAATAAATCATTTAGAATTATGAAAATTAGCATCAAGCAGTAGTAAGAGCCCCAGAGTTTTACAGACATTTTACCTGTAATGCAGCAGTTCAACAACTTTATTGGAATACCATCTGGCATCGGTCTAATATTCACAATCTCTTATATTTGAATATAATTTGGGGCTAAATAGTCTGAAATAGTTCTGGTCAGTGGTGGTGCGCCTGGGCGTATACGTATTATTTGCGAATAGTATGAACGAAACAGTTTTATAATGTTTAAACATTTATTAGAAAAAAATAACTTTTTATAATGAAACATGATTACTAATTAAAAAATATACAAATAAGGAAGTCAAACAACAATGAAGTATTATCAGTCTTTTAGCTCCAGCATGCATGAATTTACATATATAATTAAAGTTTGACAATGGCATCCACTGCCATGTCCACAGTCCACATTTTATCTTCCACTCTCAATATATGCTCCACGCATTTTCGCGTTTCTGTGGAAACAATAGATATGGCATTCTGAAAAAGGTTTCGTATGTCTGCTAATTTATACGTCATATTGATCCTGGCGACATCACCTTTAACCTCTGCCATATAAATGTTATCACATTGAGCTCGCAATGATATGATGGCAGGCGATAAACAGTAATATTACGTTTTTTTGCCATTTCGTCGATGACGAACCCTTTGTACTTGTATTTGTTCTGAGAACTTCAAGCTTTACAAGTTCTAATTTTTTTTAATGCTGTCTTGGAAATGAAATGATTCAAGATTGGATGTCCTTTTTCAGTCAAGCCAAGGTTGGAACTCGTTCTAATTTTTTTGAATGATAGCTTGCGTTATCTACTACAATAACAGAACCGTCTGGTATTAAGTCTATCATCTGCGAAAATCAATCTTCAGATACATCGGAATTCATATCTTCGTGATAATCTCCTGTTTTCTTAGATACAAATGTTAAAAGACTTCCGTTTACAAAACCACTTTCGCTTCCAATATGCGTAATAATTAACCTACGTCCCGTTATGACGATTTAAAACCAGATAGTTCATTGAGTGCTTGGCGAGCATTTTTAATATTCCCACCTTGCGAAAATTTCTTGATTGTGTAATCTTCATTTATCCACGCCTCATCTAAGTAATATATCCTTTTTCCTTCAGGGCAAACCTTTCTAACTTTCCTTAAATAGTTTTTTCTCCAGTGTAGAATTTTTCCACTTTCTATCAATGAAGATTTTTTTTCACACTTTTTCTAATAAAAATTCATACCTTTTAAAACACTCCATAGTCATGAATAATACGCCTTACTGCTTATTTTGTGTTGTGTGTCAGCTGAAGTTCTTTTCTGCCTGGTCTCTTTTTTGGAGAGTCTATACGTCCCTCCTTTTCTTCTTTTAAAATTCTGTGAACTTTAGCTTTACCAACTCCGGTCATTAAGGAACATATTATCACACAATCGTCCACACTTAAATCACAATTTTGATAGTTTTTAACGTATTCAAATACATTTTTAACTATACGCTTTTCATTATGGTTTAGCTGTCCGAACTTCTGGCGTTTCGCTGGAGAAGACATTTTGTTAACACACTAACTGACTTGTCACTAACTGGCTTGACACTTGGGCATGCTGCTCTAAACATGTATTTAGATTCGGAGCAACAGGTAGGTATGTAAATAAAATGATTTGATCGGCAATAGAACTTCGTTATAAAAGAGCATTGTTACCTGAAAAATATTTGGGAATAGATAGCACACCTCTGTTATAGGACCGCCAGGCAGTCCACTGGCATTTTTGTTACTATCAGTTTCAAATAAATAGAGTATAAATTTTTATTCTGTGCAACATTTTTCAGATTTTATATATAGAGTCAAATTTGTTACACCTTGTATGAGATTAGTTACGGGTCTAGAATTTTCTAAATATATCACACTTAAATTCGTAAATAAATAATTTTGCACGTACATTTAAACAAATAAATATCCATAAACCAAAACCACAAGGATAATGACTCCAAATTTTACTACCTAATAAATAAATATAATTATAATGCAAATTACAAGATCACAGTACAATATACTTAAAAAACAAAATATATTATTTAGCTCTCTTACTTGTTATCCACTATCGTAGACAACAAAAAGCATGATAAGATAATTAATATTATTATCGATTGGAACTTTTTTTTTTTTTAAAAAAAACGATATTAAGTAAATGTTCAAGAATTTATTACTCATTTTGAAGTTTATCAGTTGGTTTAGTTAATTTGTAATAGTGTAGTGTATGTTAGCATAATACAATATTCTCCGAAGGTAAGTCTTCTACCCTCCGATGATCAGTACTACATACTGTAGTAAATAATAAACTGTTCAAAAGGCATCTTGTATATTGGTTGTTAATTTAAACAACTGTTTTGCATTAGTATTAATGTACTTACGAGGACTACCTTTTAAGTTTTTACAAAAACAAGGAAAGAAAAAAATTTTTGGTTCAAATCGTTTTATTTCTTCTCCAAATTTTCGCCTTTAAGATTTATACACTTTTACATGTGTTCGAACCAATTCTCGAAACATGTTTTTCGACTCTCGGACTTCAGCTACTCAGGCGAATATCCGCAGACAACAGGAGGTCGTTCAACTTAACAAAGACCTGGAAGAAACCCTATCTTGGGGTGACAGTAACCAAGTGGAATTTAACGCTACAAAAACCCAGGCGGCAGTTTTTTCTAAAAAAGTTAACGTTGCCGAACCCGACATAGTTATGTCTGGGTACTCCCTTTCCCTAGCATCGTTACTCAATTTGTTGGGCGTTAATTTGGGAGCAAATATGTCCTGGCATGAACATTTTGCAGGCATAGCAAGGAGAGCTTCTCAAAAGTTGGAAATATTATTTCGAACCAGAAAGCTTTATACTCCACAACAACTGTTAATTCTTTGCAAAGCTCAAATTCGACCAATTATGGAATACTACTACTCCCATGTTTGGGGCTCCGCTCCCAAACACACACCGCATTTGTTGGATTCTGTTCAGAGAAGAGCTGTTCGTCTGATTTGGAGACACGGAACTGACCGGCGGCCTTGATTCGCTGGAACATCGAAGAACCATTGGTGACTTGAGGCTGTTCTACAAGTATTTTCATGGAAAGTGTTCGTAGGATGTAGCCCGCTTATTTCCTCCCAGAGAGGTGCATGTTAGAAATACACGTCGCGCTAATACTTCACATTCGTATGAGGTTCAACTTGTTACTCCGTGTACAACGCTTTTCAAGCAGTCTTGTATATGGAGAACATAATTCCTTTGGAATAATTTGCCCAGGGCTGTGTTTCCCACCGAGTATAATTTACAGCGATTCAAGAACAACGTGAATCGCTTTTTTTTTTTTTTTTTTCCGCACACATGCCGCTCCTGGAGAGCTTTAGAGACTTCTCTGTAGCACGTGTGCTAGATCCATAAAAAAACAACTCTGAAATTGGTAGCTCAAAAACATGCTTTTGGAAGGATTCAACAGCTTCTTGAGGTGATGAAAAATCGCTATCCGCATTTTTTTTTGACATTCTGGAACAAGAAGTAGTTAGGCGATAAATCAGGTGAATACCGGTACTGAGACATTAATTCGATGTTTTTTTCCTTCAAATAATCAATTGTTTGACGTGCTGTGTTAGAGCTGGCATTGTCATGATGAAGAATGATGCAACGTTTTCGTTTTTTTTTCCTGATTCCATCGATGACTTCTGCCAAACAAATTGTTGTATACCATTCAGCATTAACTGTTCTTCAATCCTTGATAGCAGTGGTTGCAACATATTCAGTATAACCAAAGAAACAAGCGATCATCTTCTTGGAAGTGCTTCGCGAACGAGCCATTTTTGTAGGATTCGGTTCATCTTGGTACACCTAAACAATTGATTGTTACTTAGTTTCCGGCTCGTACGAATATATCCAAGTTTCGTCTCCTGTTAAGATGTTGTATGCGGATTTTGCATGTCCTCTGTCCAGTTTTTTTAGCAGTTCGTTGTACCAATTGACACGAGCCTGTTTTTGAGTTTCGGTCAAATTATCGGGAATCTATCGAGAAGAGATCAGTTTCACAGCAAAATATTTATGCAAAATCGAATGTTCTGCAGCCGTCAATATGTCTAAGGATGCCTCTGTCTCACGGTAAGTCACATGTTGATCCTCTTCAATCATGTTGCTCATAGCATCGATCTTTTTTGGAACAACAACCGACTATGGTCGACTTTTACGAAATTCATCGCTGATGGAAGCACGATCATGACGAAATTCTGCAAACCAATTTTAAACAGTCTTTTTAATTCAATTTCAATTCAATTCAATACTAGAATAGAATGAAGCCATTCGAGGCATTGTTAAGTAAAGCCTATACTAAAATTGTAAGAAATCCTCAAACGAAAACCTTCACGTGAGATTTCCATTTGTTCACAAAACTGTTTTTTTTAAGGCTTACTGTAAACTAACTACTTTCCAATTTCTGAGCTACCACTATTTTAACAATAACAGATATCAAATTTTAAAGCAATGGTAATGTCATGTCTCAATAGCGTCATCTAGTGGTTGTTTGTGTGAAAATTTAAAAGCCGGCCCTAACAGTATTTACCCTCACACTGTCAGTAATAGGTAGTATCTGTCACATGAAATACGGACAGTCTGAGTGATCATCCAAGGACTGTAAAACATGTTCGTTTACATATTTTCGATGCTTTTAATAACAGTAATATTATAGTTGTAAATTACAACATTCAATTACAACGTCCTTATTAAATTAAATTTGAATGTATTTTAAAAGTAAAGTGTTGATACTTTTTATTTTTTACTTTAAATATTTATTTTTAAGAAGTCAGATAAATAAAACTAAAGTGTCTTGGAAACTATTCATTAAAATTAGTTATCAAAAGTTTCTTTGAATGTAATAGATCCTACTTAAAAATTATGCGGTTTCAAACGTAAATTATTTCCAAAATTATATTGAAGATCTGCTATATTTAGTGTTCCGTACGGAACCTTATGGGATCGCTGCGGTGTTCGTCTATCTCTCTGTCTGTCACACCTGGTTTTCTCCGAAACTATTTGACATAGAAAGTTGAAATTTGACACAAATATTAAAATTGATGGCCCAATCAGAGCCGTGTAGTTTTGAAAGTTAAATATTGACTTAAGGGGTTAGTTTTGACGGGTGCAATCGGAAGTGAAAATTAATTTTTGTTTACCAAGTCGTCGGGGAGGATGATGTCAAATAAAAACCTGTGAAAACACGATTTCAAAAATACATATGATGTAATTCTTGCGCAGACTTTTCCTTGTAATATTGAAAAAATATATACAGGCTGTATTTGTCCATCCTGCCTGAGACTACAAAACCTGTATTTTTTTTCTCAGATGCTAGAACTTTTAAGATCCATCAATCCTAGGGGTTAGTTCCCTCCTCCTAGGGATGATTTTCGACCCTTTTAGAAACATGATCTAGTTGTCTTGAATGTTTGGCACAATGAGATAAAAGCCCATGTATCCTTTCCGAATTTCAGTAACATCCATGTGCATCATTAGAGCGTAGGGGTAGTTTCTGCGGCTAATATAGGAATTGATGGCCCCATCAGAGCCATGTAATTTTGAAAGTTAAATTTTGACTTAAAGGGTTAGTTTTGGGTGGTGAAATCAGAAGCGGAAAAAATTTTTTTTACTAGGTCATCGCCTAGGGTGCTTGTCAAAACACGAGTTCAAAAATATATATAATGTAATGCCTGCGCACACGTTTTTTGTATTATTTTAAAAAAATTGCGAAAAATCGCAGTCTCCCCTTTATCCCGAAAAGTTCTGATTAAAAGATTTTGAAAAAATTCTGGAATATTCTCCAGGAATACATTAACTTAAATAATTCATCTGGTATATAAAAAACAAAAATTTCGAGCTCATCAGTTTTCAGCAAATATTGAAAACAAACTATGTTGAAAACTCATTTGGGGTGTTTTGTGAAGTCATTGATCATTTTATACCTCTATAACAAACATTTTTATTTTAAAAGCAATCGACGTATGGAACACTAATTGCGTAAGTCCGGTTTGCACTTGGCCGGTTATATTTGTATAATTATTTTTTTTTATTATTTTAAGGGGAATTACAGTACGGAACACTAATTGCGCAAGTCCAACTTGCACTTGACCGTTTTTTTTCCTTACAATATTAAATATTAAAAGTATAAGGCTTAACACCAAGCTGTAACTACCATTAATGTCAATATAATGACGGCTAATTAGTGTTGCCATAGTATACATTTTCGTATTAGTGTTAACACCACTTATAACAACTGAGTCTTATGAATTTGCCTCCTTGTCTAAATTGTTAAAAAATTGAGTGTATGTATGAGAATCTTAAAATCCTGATAAAATACTAGGAGTTTTTGTGGACGATGTCCGATAATTCCAGGAAAGGATTTCATGGTTTTAAGTGATAATAATTAATGTGCCTACAAAATATCGTGTTTCCAAAAAAATGTTCAGCTTTAAAAAAAAATTCTCAATACTTTTTAACTTATTAAACTTTTCTTAATTCCAATCCATATATTTATCTTTACAGTACTTCATGTGGTTATTAACTAGAGGTTACAGGAAGGATTTTTGTTTTTAAAGACTGTTTATAATTTTGTTAACGCGTGGGATGTGGTAGGATCAAGAAAAACTAATACAATTCTTTTTGAAAAGATATAATTCTGATTGAATGGTACAATTTATTAATGGTCACTACCAGATACTAGTTTTTAATGCAATGCAATTGGAATTGTTAGCACGAATTAGTTTTCCCTATTATTCAAAAAATCTTGGTATTGGATGATTACGTCTGTGTCGGCTTGCCTGATTGTCTACCTTTGAGATTAATTGTTGGTTATATCTGAATACTCGTGGTATGTTTATTTATTTTCTTATAGTTTTAATATATAAAAACAAATCCGTACCAACACTCATTACAAAAAAAAAAACTTGTAACGGCATATTCTGGTGGTGGAATACAATACTTTGTCTACAATGGTACAATAAAACTGTTCAAACGTAGGTAGAATTTGCTAGAATTTTCTAAATATATCATACTTAAATCCATAAATAAATAATTAAAAGTTACATTTAAGCAAATATGGTAAATAACCATAAACCAAACATACAAGGACAATGACCGAAAGTTTACTATCTAATATTATAATATAAATAATAAATATTAATAGGTGTTTCGTTTAATAATGACGATTTTGCTAAGAGATGGCGTTAGTAATACAGTTGTTGGTATAGACTAGGGACATCTACGGCGTTTTGGAAGATAAACATACGCCATCAAAAGAAAGTTCGTTATTAATTGTCATTGTGCGAAAAACATAGTTCCTCATAGCTTTGAATATATCGTGTTTTGTACCAGAAAAAGACGTTTTGCTTTTAATTTGAAGAAAACGGCTGCTGAATGTTATCGATTGTTGGTTGAAGGTTATGGTGAAGATGCTCCAACCCAAAAAACTTGGGTAGACCCAGGCCAGCCTTTAACATCACAACCAGTGCGCAATATGCAGGGAAAGAAAGGTTTGCTGTGTATTTGGTGGGATAGTAGAGCAGCTGTGTATTACGATCTGCTGAAACCTGGTGAAACGATTTCTGGCGATAACAGTTGATAAACTTGAACCGAGCATTGAAGGAAAAACGATCAGAATACGCCCAAAGACACGATAAAGTCATTTTTCAACATGACAATGCTCCGCCCCATGATGCAAAATGTGTTAAAAATTATTTGGAAAACATCAAATGGGACGTTCTACTCTAGCCACCTTGTTCACCGGACTTAGCCCTTTCAGAATACTACTTATTTCGATCGATGCAGTACGGACTTTCAGAAAAACACTTACATTCTTACGAAGAAGTGAATATTTGGCTTGATGAATGGTTAGCCTCAAAAGATGACAAGTTTTTCTTGTGCGGAATCCATTCTTTGACAGAAAGGTAGGAAAAGGTAATTTTGTGATGGAAATAAACGCTGAAATGTTGCGAAAAAATCGACATTATTAACCGAAACACCTCTTATTTTACTCTAGTCTTGTAAAAAATAAAATACAGGATCGTAGACAAAAGTTAAAATTTGTTTAGCTTATTGCGCGAACGAAACGGATGGGACAGTGCGTAACCACACTCCGTGGAAATTTTGTTCTACTGAGTGTTTCATCGGAGTGACGCGTACTTTTTGTGTGCGAGAGTTTTACAGAAATAATAATTATATGTTTAATTAGAGCTGTCGGTTATTTAATTGCAGTAATGGTAAATAATAATCAAATTACTTTTGGTAATGCAATTACTTTAATTCAGTTTGCGATCTTTAGGTCAATTTTCAGTCATAAGTAGCGTTTATCAAATGAAAAGTCTGATATAATCCATCTGAGAGTATATTTATGACTTGAAAGCATGTTCAGTTGAAGTCACTTTACCCATAGAAATAGCAATTCATAATTATAATTTTGAAATTTTCGTACCTTCAACTGAAGTGATTTTATAATTGTAAAATCAAACTTTTAATTGCAAGGTCTTTATGACCTTTACGTTATTTAATATTTTTGGCTTATATTAATTTTTTTCGTTTACACAAAAGGTTCACAGTTCCCTTTCAATATAAAAAGAGTAAAATCAGCGCCATCTATATACGTGGCAGAATACATATATAAACACCCACAAGTACTTGAATTAGAAATAAGGTTAAAAAACATAAATCTTATTTGAAGCAGGCGATATTTACTATGAAATACCGTTCGTTAACCTCCAGGTTTATTCTGCTAATTTTGTAGCTCGTTATAGATTATACAAATGTAACATAGTACTATACTAACCTGCTGCAGTAAAAGCCCCTTTTAACCATTTGACAGAACTGATTCCATCCTTACCGATTTACAAAATGGCCGTTGGTGAAAGGATAATAATCACAATGTAAGTTAAGTTAAAGGTGGCCCTGATTTCAAAACATCTTTTTTTTTTTCCATCATTTTTATTCGTTATGCAGCTGTATTCTTAATCGGAAAATTTACAAATATACTTGAATTTTTGTTTTCCACTGCTCTTGTTCTTGTTCCTTAGAAGTATCTTTGACCGTAGTGTCACAGAACTAACTGTGAGCGTAATAATTTTGCACCAAAGTGATGTCGGTTTGACAGTTACTATCTTAAACTTAAAAAAAAAAGTTTTGTACTATTATTGTTATTACTGATTTCTGTTAATTTGTATATAATAGATATATATATATATATATATATATATATATATATATATATATATATATATATATATATATATATATATATATACACTACCGTGTCAGAAAGTATTTGCCCATCTAATTATTTCAGTCCCAAGACAACAAAAACCCAGATAACATATATTTTTTAAATTTTAATGAATTATTATTTATTTTCACATTATTGTCTAGAAAATCAGAAAAATATTCATGATTTTCCAGGATTTTTCTGATCTAGGTGACCTTTGTTTTTAATTACCGCTTTACAGAGTTTCGGCATTCTGTCCAGTAGTTTCTTCGGTTATTTTAACCCATTCTGCTTGTAAAAATTCCCACAAGTGATTTTCTGATGTTGGTTTGAGTTTTCGAACACACCTGTCTAAATGATCCCACAGCAATTTGATGCGGTTCAAGTCGGGTGATTGTGGAGGCCAAGTTATAACTTGGACGTCCAGGACGTCATCGGATTTCCATTGGTCCAAAAGTTCTCTAATTTGTTTAGCAGAATGTTTAGGGTCGTTGTCATGCTGAAAAATAAATTTCCCCTGAAAAATATCTCTTCCAGAAGGAAGCATTTGAGTTAGCAAAATTTCTTGATACTGTTCTTTTCGCATGATTCCTTCTGTCCTAAAGATTTTTCCAACTTTATCGTTGCCAAAACAACCCGAAACCATTACTGAGCCTCCATCATGTTTTACTGTAGGCAACTGACAGACTTCCAACATCCTCTCTCCAGCTGACCGCCGCACGTAAACTCATCGATTTGAACCGAAAATTTCGAATTTAGATTCGTAGCTTCAAAGGACGGAATTCCATTGTTCTGATGTCCAATTTTCATGTTCTCGGGCCCATTCTAATCGTTTACGTTTATTCACTTGCCTAAGAAGTGGTTTCCTCACTGCAACTCTCCCGTGTAGTCTACCTTCTGCTAACCTGTTCTTCACGGTTGTCACGCTGATGGGGATGGACCGCTCCAGGTTTACTGGTGCGGTTAAGAGGCGATTACGTCTGCTAGACATTGTTATAGCTCTGTCTTCAGCGGGAGTCGTTTTTCTAGACCTTCTTGGACGTTTTAGGTTGAGAATTCCATGTCCCGCAGAAAAATTTTTTACGATGTAGTCCATCGTTCTTCTTGGCATCCGCTTGTTGTGCTATGCGGTTCTGATCAAAGTAGCAAAGTCAATGTTTAAATTTTTATTTTAAAATGAGTACACTAAAACGTAATGTGTTTACTTTAAAAGACAAACATGATATTGTAAGGAAAATAGAAAATGGAGTTAAACAAAGTGATGTTTGCAAACAGTTGAATTTAACTAAATCTACGGATTCTACCATATGGAAGAAGAGGCAAGAAATCTTATTAATGTATGATAAAAGAAACTTTAGTTGTAAAAAAGTAAGAAAATCCACACATGACCAAGTCGATAAAGGACTCCTTAAATGGTTTAGTCAAAAACGACATGAACATGTTCCTATTACCGGCTACACTTTACAAGAGAAAACCAGTGAATTGAGAAGGAAAATAGAGAACACCGAGTTTAACTGTTCTAGAAGTTGGATTGAACGATTTAAAAAGCGACATAATATTAGTGGGGGTAAGATAGTAGGAGAAACTGTAGGAGTGGATATGACTGTTGTTGATCAGTGGCTGGCCAATGTATGGCCGGAAATCCAAGAAAGTTATGAATATGTGGACATTTTTAATGCGGATGAAACGGGTTTGTTTTACAATATAACGCCTGATAAGACATTAAAGTTTGTCGGAGAGAATTGTGCTGTTGGAAAGTTATCAGAAGTAAGGATTACTGTGTTGGTAACTGCAAAAATGTCTGGAACAGAGAAAAGAAAATTGTTGGTGATAGGAAAGTCCGCCAATCCCAGGTGTTTTAAAAACAAACATTTACCAGTAAAGTACAATTCAAACAGTAAAGCCTGGATGACATCAGAAATTTTTAAAAACGAACTGATCGAATGGGACAAAGAATTAAAATTCACAAACAGAAAAATATTATTTTTGATTGACAACTATCCAGCACATCCTGAAGTTGATCTACAGCAAATAAAATGGGTTTTTGTGCCTGCAGACACAAGTGCAAAGATTTTACTTATGAAAATGTTAGAGACGATCGGTAAAGGTAACATTTTTTCTGTAACTTTCTTGGACGCTATAAACTTTTCCATATGGCAAAGAGTCAGTAGAGAAACCGTTGCAAACTGTTTTAAGCATGGCGGATTTTTAAGGAAGGAGTGTAGATATGATTCAGATGATGAGCTACCGTTGATTCAGTGGATTGAAAAACATCAAAAAGATAATACTGATTGTCTAGAATTTGTTTACGATGCTGACATTCAACAAAGTACAGTGGAAATCGAGATTAATCACTTTAATTTTGAAGAAGATATATGTGCTGATAATAAATTAATGACGAGAGAAATATTAACTGATGATCAAATTGTGACATCAGTAACTTCTGGAAAGATTTTAAGGGATAATGACGACGAAGACGAGCTTGGAGAAGGAGATAATATTTATATTCCATCCATTTCAGAAATGACTAAGAAAATGACTGAAACTCGCAATTTTTTGGAATCTCGTAAAGTTCATGAACATATATGGAGTAGTCTTTTGACCTTGATAATTACATTTCTTTTTCAAGTAAAATTGTACAAACGAAAATTACTGATTTTATTGTATAAACTACGTATTTTAATGTTTACACAACATGCATAATAATAACTTTAGTGTGACTTGTTTTATTTTCCTTTGAACGTTTTCTTATAAAAATTATAATAATAATAATTATTATTATTCATTTTCTAAGCATTAGCGCCTAAAGTAGTGAAAAATGATAGTAGATTTTATTTACTGTTTGTAACGAACTTCGGATATAGCGAACCATTTTTATTGATTTTTTTGACATATATATATATATATATATATATATATATATATATATATATATATATATATATATAAATTTTATTTAATATTTGGCTTTGCCATTAAAAATAAATCATTAAACTAATAAATTTTATTTTAATTTCAGATTTGCATGTAACATATTACCTGGCGTGCCGCTTATTATTTATTTCTTTTAATTATTATGACTATAAAATACTACTAACTTTATGTTTTGCATGCATTTTAACTTTCTGACCAAAGTTTTGTATGGTAGTTTTTATAATGGCCAAAGAGTACACTGATAGAGATTATGAGAAATATGTAAGTACTACTAAAAATTAATATATTGTCGTTTGTGGTTGGTTATGTCTTGCTTTGAGGGTTTTCCTAGAGTTTTAACTCTGCTTCTTGTAATGAGTTGTGTGTAGAAAGTGCCAAAAGTATCAGGGTTAACACAGCTTGTGTTTAAAATATACTAAAAGAAATTGCTATTGGAATTTTGCTGCCTAGTTTTAGTCTCGTCCTGTTATACGAACAACCGTACAACTCTGATACTTAGTGGCGGACTTAAGGTTTAAGGCACCCTAGAGACTTTGGTCTTTCCTCCATATGTTTATTTATACCTCACAGGATAGAGTGTCGTGTAATTTTTAATTAGTATAGTAATTATAGGTCTAATGATGTACTTTGGTTAAGGTGGGGGCAAAACATTAAATATTATATATTGATAACATTTATTTTTATAAAAACATTTATGATACTAAGATATTATCTATTTTAAGTTGTATTATTATATAATATATATAACCTTGGAGAAACAAACCTAAAAAAAATCACGCCCAGTGTTACATCGTATCTTGAATAATTATCTACCATATCAGAATACTAATTGATTTGTGAGCCTATTTTTTCAGTGGTTAGTTTTTTTTATTTTCATGTAATTTTGCCCAGTGTGTAGCCTCGTATAGGGGTACATCGAAAATGCAATCCTAAATGTTTCAGATGTTAAATAGCATGTGGATTTTTTCCCACGTTCAGCATAGTTAAAATATAGACGTTAACCACGTATGCCTGAGGAAGATCTCTCAAAAAGCGCTGCCTGCTTAGATGGAATATTAGCTATGTGTACTTAATACAATTCGTTGTATCCTACCTTAAATATAGACGTTTAACTCTTTCTTTTCGAAATAGTAGCTGAACGTCTTTCTTCATTTTATTTCGCTGCGGGAAGCTAGAGTGATACTACAGACTAGATATACTTAATTTTTAGTTTGATAATAGGATTGAATGATTTTGAATGTAAAAAATGTTGGCTTATACAGGAATACATGTCATAAAGACTACAGGAAAATTTTAGCAAGTTTTCTGCAGCAAGGGTTTTCGTACGATATATATTACCGTCCAAAAGGAATTTTATATTAAAACTAAAAATATAAAATGAAACATACAGTGGCGTGAGATATAGGAAACAAAATAATATAGTAAAATAATATTATTTACGTTTGTGAATATATTTATTATTATTCTTATATTTATATGTGCAAAAGTTTCCGGCCACTTTGTACTACGAGAAAAATTATTAGTCCATAATAGTCCTATAATAGACTTAAATTATATTTTTATGTTAATATTTTGTAGCCATACCCTTTGCAGCTATAACAGCCGCACAACGATGTGGCATTGACTCAATTAATCGATTAGTACAAGGTGAAATTTTATCCCATTCTTCCTTCAATGATTTGAATAATGCAGCTTTATTTGAATATGTATGCTTTCGAACTTGACAATCTAGCGTTTCCCATAAGTGTTCTATTAGATTCAAATCCGGTAATTGAGATGGCCAGCTTAAAACTCTCACATTTGAAGCGGAAAACCTCTGTTTTAACAACTTAGATGTATGTTTGGGGTCATTATCCTGCTGAAATATCCAATTCTACGGCAACGTTTCTTCAGCATATGATAACAAATTGTTTTCTAAAATGACCTTGGGGGGGGGGGCAATCAGCGTTCATATTTCCGTTGATCTCGATCAATGGACCGACTCCTTGTGCAAAGAAAATTCCCCAAACCATCACACTTCCTTCACCGTGTTTTATAGTAGGAATTTGGTACCGAACATCTTTTCTCGTACCAATAGGACGTCGTACATGTTGTCTACCATCGCTTCCAAAAAGATTAAATTTAGATTCGTCTGAGAAAGCTACTTTTTTCCAATCTTTGATTGTCCAATTTAGGTGATCTTTGGCAAATTGTAATCGGGCCTTCTTATTCTTTTTACTGATTAATGGTTTTTTTAATACCTATATGGCCAAAAAGTCCCACATCATGTAGTCTTCGTGTCACAGTACTACGACTAACATTAGCCAGGTTTTTATCCTTTAGCTCGCGTGCAATTTCGGCAGCAGTTTTCTTGACATCCGCAGTTGATTTGCGTTTAATGATACGATCTACTTTTTTAGACGTTTTTTTTGGTCTTCCACTACGCGGACGATCTTTTAAACCATATCCACAACGGTATTTTACAATAATATCGTTCACGGTTGATTTACCTATCGATAGTAATGAAGCAATCTCACGAGAAGAGTTTCCTTCTTTTGAAAATTTTATTACTCTATCACGAATTTGGATTTGCATATGCCAAGCCATGTTTATGCTCCCACGACCTTTTATGAACTAAATGTGAACATTCAACACGCTCTTATTCGTAAATACGTCTTTGAACGTCCTACTGCGTCAATGTATATTATGTGGCCGGAAACACATAAACACAAACATAAATAATATTCTTTTAATATATTATTTTGTTTCCTATATCTCATACTCGCATCTCATAATGATTAAAAATCATTAGTCTTTTTTTTAATAAATTAGAGTACGAAATGTCACTAGCCGGAAACTTTTGCACGCCACTGTATATTTATTGTCGTGAATTAAATATATACTATTACAATGAGGTGTTATCTATTAAATCAGTCATAATATACTTTTAAAAAATTAATCATCAAATCTTACTTTTGTCAAAATGGCCACCTTTATTTTTAATTACTCTCTCACAAATGATCGGCATCATATTTTTTACTTTGTTAAAATACCGGGCACTCAACTTTTCCCATTCATTTCTTAGGTATTCTCGACACTGCGCAGAGATTGACACTCAACGAGTTTTAACTTTTCGATCTTACTCATCCCATACTAGTTCGATGGGATTGAGATGGCATCTGCAATATATCTATTAGTTTGTTCTTTTTTAGTGTTCCGTATGGAACACTTATAAGATGACTTCGATGTCTGTCTGTCTGTCACACCTGATTTTCTCCGAAACTATTTGTCATAGAAAGTTGAAATTTGGTAATAATATAGGAATTGATGGCCTCATCAGAGCCGTGTAGTTTTGAAAGTTAAATTTTGACTTAAGGGGTTAGTTTTGGGGGGTGAAATGGGAAGTAAAAAAAAAATATTTTTTACTAGGTCATCAAGTGTGGTGTCAAATGAAAGCTTGTGAAAACACGAGTAAAATATATATATATATATATATATATATATATATATATATATATATATATATATATATATATATATATATATATATATATAATGTAATACTTGCGCACACTTTTCTTTGTATTATTTTTAAAAAATCGCAAAAAATCGCTGTCCCCCTCCTTTATCTCGAAAAATACTGATCGAAAAATTTTGAAAAAATTCTGGGATAAATTACACAATTCTTATGTTTTTGGGTGTACTGAATCCGAAAATGACTTTCATTTTGTCATAGAACGTCACGTTTTCTGACAATGTAGGTATCTATGTTAAACAAGTTATCATCTTAAAATAAAAGGTAAAAGACTAAAAAAATTTTTTTTAATTTATAATTGCGTAACAAAACTTATTTTTTTTTATCTAAAATATATTCATTAGTAAGCACTAAACACATTTCTTTTTCCCAGTGAGACTCCTTTTGGTACATTTTCGCTTGTAGGAAGCATCTGGAAGGTCACTCTGAAGCGTCCAACAGTAGTCTGCCATCATTGAGACGCTCCATCTTCCCTGGTATCTTTTTTCAATCTCCTTAATATCTTGGTGAAATCGTTCACCTTGCTCTTCACTCAGATCTCCTAAATTTTCTGGAAAGTAGTCGAGGTGGGAATGAAGAAAATATACTTTTAAACCCATTAGGCAACCTAAAGCTTGAAATGCTTTTAACATTCTTTTGACGATTTGCTTGTAGTTAGGGTCTTTGTTATTGCCTAAAAATTTCTCTATGACCTCTTTAAAGGCAATCCACCCTTCTTTTTGAGGATCCGTCATGGTTGTGATAAATTGTGGATCAGCCATAAGCCGTCTAATATCTGGTTCAACAAAAACACCTTCCTTCAACTTTGCCTCCGAGAGGCCTGGAAACTTTGATATTAAGTATTTGAAGCAATTTCCATCTCTTGGAAGTGACTTTACAAATTGCTTCATCAATCCCAGCTTTATGTGAAGCGGTGGTAGAAGAACTTTATGAGGAGGCACCAAAGTTTCATGCAGGACGTTCTTTTCGTCAACTTTAAGCTCCCTCGGAGGCCAACACTTTTTGGTCCAGTTATTTGCTCGGTCTCTACTATCCCATAGACACAAAAAGCAAGGGAATTTGGTAAACCCAGATTGTTGTCCGAGCAACATGCCCAAGATTTTTTAAATCACCGCACACTTGCCAACCGTGGTCTTTATATTTTAATTTGCAAAGAACCAATTCCAAGTTCTTGTAGGTTTCCTTGAGGTGTACGGAATGACCGACAGGAATGGAAGCATAGAAACCGCCATTGTGAAGCAGAACTGCTTTAAGGCTTCTTTTTGAAGAATCTATGAAAATACGCCACTGTGCTGGGTCGTATGAGATCTTAAATGTATCCATCAAACCTTCAATATTGGTACAATAAACCAACTCGTCCTCTTGGGCAAAGTAGGAAGTGAACTGCTTCTCACGATATCTAAACCAGGAGGAAGACACTCCCGGCAAAAGTAAGTTCCTGCTTTTGAGCCTTGATCCAAGCAACTCAGCAGCGTTTTTGGGAAGATTCAAGTCTCTTACCAAATCATTTAGCTCGCCCTGGGAAAACAATTTCAGACTGCTGTCATCTTCAAATTGAAAACTTGACTTGTCATCGGGTTCAGGTACAGCACCATCTTCGTCAGAACTTGGAATCTCTTCCAAGGTAGCAGGGGCCTTGAGCACTGGTATTTCGGTCCCATGAGGGATGGGATGAATAGCTGATTGCAGATGGGGGTATGAAATAGACTGCTTCCATTTGGAATTATACCCTTTCACATTACACGAACAAAAGTAACAATCATCACTATGGTTCTTTTGCTCGCGCCATACCATAGGAATCGCATATCGGAAAGCTTTTTTCTTGCCCTTAAACCAATTTCGAAGGTCTTCAACATATCGTTTGCAGACTTTATGAGGTGCCCAAACTTTATCCTGATCTCCAAGTTTTAAGCCAAAATACGTGAAGTATACTTTTTTTACAAAGTCCGTAATATTAAGTTGTTGCTTTAATACCATGTATTCGCCACAAATATAACAGAAACTGTCAGACGAATTCACACACACTTCCGCACAGATGACATTGCACTATATTGAACCAAGATCTATAAAACAATAACGACTTAACACGTAATTGTACCGCGCCACTTTCGAGACTATCGGAGCGCGCACGTTCTGGTTACAACGTTTATGTTTGTTAATTTAGCTCACACAGGGCGTTCTTTATTTAGAAAGTAATGATAGTTATGACCTGTGTACATTTAAAAACAATAATCAAAATAAAATTGTACCTATTTATTTATGACTTCAAATTAGCCCAAAAAAAACCCTTTTTTATAATAAAATTTTGCGTTTTGCAAAATAACCTGACGTTCTGGAATTTTTTGAGTATTTTTTTAGTTTTCAGAACACCTAAATACATAGAAATCAGTTGAAAACATCCAGACAGCATTTTTGTTGCAGACCTGTGTTATCACGAGTGCATTATCTTTAATAATTTATCTAGTATATAAAAAAACAAAAATTTCAAGGTCATCAGTTTTCAATAAAGATTGGAAACAAACTTTGTTGAAAACTCATTTGGGGGTGTGTTTTGTGAAGTCACTGATCATTTTATACCTCCGTAACAATTTTTTTTATTTTAAAAGTAATTAACGTACGGAACACTAATTGCGCAAGTTCAACTTGCACTTGACCGGTTTTTTCTCTTTAAGATATCCTTGATTTAGTTTTGAAGAGCGTTTCGGGTCGTTATCTTTTTAAAGGATAAAATTGCGACCAATAATAATTAGCTCAGCTTGCATGACAGGTTCTTGCAGGATTTTAAAGAATTCTCCTTTATTTAGTTTCCCATTTATTTTCACCACACGGCCTGATTTACTGTTAAGCATCCTCTACTTAATTTCCTGTCTTTTTTCACTAAACTCCTTACATCCCCAAACCAAATGACTTTTTTCTATTGGTCTATCGTCCAGTTTCTATGTGTCTATTGCAATCTGATTTACTTGTATTTGATTGTTAGTTTTGGTTGCCCGACAGCTACACATCATTTTAGGATAGTAGACGGCAACCGCCTCTCAACAATGGTAGTCAAGACAGGTTTAACACGAACTTAATTTAAAGCAGCGATAATTTGAGAAGCAGTGAACCATGGATTTCATGTAGGCATTACTGTGTTGAGCTAATCTTTACATTTTGTTGCGCCTTTAGGCCGACCAGTGCTTTTTTGTTTTCATTTGTTCCTGTTACTTGTTTCGAGGCAGGATGCACGCCTTCATTTAAATACATCTGGTAGCTGAGGTAATCAGTAAAGTGTTTTTGTAATTTGTTTTTAAATTTTTACAATAGATTGATTGTTCAACTGGAAATAGTCTCTGCTTCCAAATTTTGGACGGTTTTGGAAATTTTTTAAGGGTCTCACCTAATTCGCTATTTCTTATTCTTCATACCAAGAAAGTTGTTTTAGTACTAAACTTAGTTTTCTATGAGAAAGCTAAATATAATAACAAAAAATTTGTCACTTGCCAAATTTGACAGATGTCAGAGCCAAATAAGATTTTTTTAAATGGCATCTTTTACATATGAACACACCATTAATGAGCATTTTTCAGTCCGTTTATAAAAATATATAACACTTGACAGTTATTTTCAGTTTTTACCGATGTTTTAACTGGCTCACCTGATTTACTATTTTCCTGTTTCGGATATCAAAAAAAAAATTTTGCCCTTAAACGTATTTTTTTGTGAGGAAGTCAAATATGATAACACAAAATCTGTTACTTGTCAAACTTGCCAGTTTGCAAAGGTAACTAGAATTTTTTTTTAGAAGGCGCTCTCTATATATGAGCACACCATTAAATAACATCTAATATTTATTTCCAGTCGTTACCGATCTACAGGGCATTCAAGTTATTGAACTGAATTTTAACTCTTAAGTGGCTCACCCGATTTACTACTTTCCTATTTGGGGTATCAAAAAAATTATTTTACCAGTAAACTTAGTTTTTTGTGAGGAAGCTAAATATGATAACACAAGATTTGCATTTGTCAAATTTGACATTTTACAAAGCCAACCAGGATTTTTTTAAATGGCACCCTCTACATACGAGCACACCGTTAAATAGCATTTTTAAGTTCGTTTACAAAAGTGGAGGAAGAAAACAAATCATCAGTCTAAGGGATAAGGAAGGAATAAAAACAAGAGAGAGACAAGAAATAATAACAGTTGCAGAAAGTCTTTACAAAGATATATACACTTCCCAACTTGATGAGGATCCAGAATATAGAACAACGACAGGGAAGATAATGAATGTTGGATTAGAAGATATGCCTGATATTGATAAAGATGAAATCATGTTGGCCTTATCGAGTATGAAATACTGCAAAGCACCTGGGGAGGATGTTATAACAGTGGAGATGAACTTCTGTCTAGAATGTGCCAAATATTCAACTAGTGCTTGAGAATTGGAGGAATACCAGATGCGTGGAATAATGCGATAGTTGTTCTTCTACACAAGAAAGGGGACAAAACAAATTTGGAGAACTATAGACCTATTAGTTTACTTTCACAGGTATATAAGCTCTTCTCCAAAATTATAACAAACCGAGTTTCTAGAAAATTAGATGACTACCAGCCTGTAGAGCAGGTGGCGTTTAGGAAAAATTTTAGCACTTGTGACCATCTTTTAACAATGAGAATGTTAATGGAAAAGTCAATTGAATACAATTTGGACATCTGTTTTGCTTTTGTTGATTTTTATAAAGAATTTAATATCATCGAACATTGGGCAATTATAAATAGTTTGAAAAAGACACGAATTGACCACAGATACATAGAAATAATAAAGAATATATATGAAAAGGCAACATCAACTATTAAACTGCACACAGACACAGAAAAAATTAATGTTCTCAGAGGAATTAGACAAGGAGACGTCATTTCACCAAAATTATTCAATTCAACATTAGAAGAGGTATTGAAACATCTACAGTGGCACGATAAGGGTATTGAAATAAACGGAAGCAGACTGAATGTAGTCATCGTAGAACAGAAATCAAGTAAAGTTGATCTAAAAATGAATCCGAACAAGACCAACTACCAAACTGAAAATGTCGAAAAATACATTTATCTGGGTCACCAAATTCAACTGGAAAGAGAAAACCAAACAAGTGAAATACATAGAAGGAGCAGGCTGGCATGGTCTGCATTCGGAAAATTTATCACATACACTACCGTCAGAAAGTATTTGCCCACCTAGTTATTTCAGTCCCAACACAACAAAAACCCAGATAATATATATATTTTTTTAATTTTAATGAATTATTATTTATTTTCACATTATTTACGGTCTAGAAAATCAGAAAAATATTCATGATTTTCCAGAATTTTTCTCATCTATGTGTTTTTAATTACCACTTTACAGAGTTTCGGCATTCTGTCCAGTAGTTTCTGGGGTTCAAGTCGGGTGATTGTGGAGGCCAAGTCATCACTTCCAGGACGTCATCGGATTTCCATTGGTCCAAAACTTCTCTAATTTGTTTAGCAGAATGTTTAGCATCGGTGTCATGCTGAAAAATAAATTTCCCCTGAAAAATATCTCTTCCAGAAGGAAGCATTTGAGCTAACAAAGTTTCTTTATACTGTTCTTTTCGCATGATTCCTTCTGTCCTAAAGATTTTTCCAACTTTACCGTTGCCAAAACAACCCTAAACCTTTACTGAACCTCCACCATGTTTTACTGTAGCAACCAACATCCTTTCTCCAGCTGACCGCCGCACGTAAACTCGTCGATTTGAATCGAAAATTTCGAACTTAGATTCGTCACTCCAAAGGACGCTAATGGAGATGGGCCGCTCCAGGTTTACTTGAACCGTGATTTCTGGTGCGATTAGGCGGCGATTACGTCTGCTGGACATTGTTATAGCTCTTTTAGCGGGAGTCGTTTTTCGAGGCCTTCTTGAACGTTTTTGGTTGAGAATTCCATGTCCCACAGAAAATTTTTTTACGTCGTTACATCGTTCTTCTTGGCATCCACATATCACTCGCGATTTGTCGACTCGAGTGACCATTTTGATGTCTCGCAATAATCGGAGCCCGATTTTCAACGGAAACTTTTTTCGTTTTTTGGCATTTTCACAAAACATTTGAGCCTGTATTAATAACAAAGTATTGTTTGCGAATGGTTAATTTCCAAAAGGGCAATGGTATTTATAGCATAGTTTTTATCCTAAAATGTCACTAGGAATTTCCATAATCCCTAGAAACTTGAAATGAGTTCTTACTTCAACTGGAATTCTCAGAAATCGTCTCCAAACGATTATCATTGCAAAACTTGGAAATTTGTTCTAATTGGTTTTTAATTTGTGATTTCACCAAAAAGGCTTATCTAAACAATTTTATGATGGGCACTTGTTAAGAACAATTAAATTTACCTATTATAATAAAACGGTTTAATTAGGTACTAAATTTTCGCAGTTACATTGAAATTTCTAGGTGGGCAAATACTTTCTGACGGTAGTGTATACTTATACTAAAATAAGAACATTACGTTAAAGCTTAGATCGAAAGTATTCGATCAATGTGTTCTTCCAGTGCTTACGTACTGATGTCAGACTTGGAGAAAGCAAACCCTAAAAAGAATAGCAGTTAGACAAAGAGCTATGGAGAGGCAAATAATTGGCATATCTTTGAGAGACAGGAGGACCAATGAATGGATTAGACGAACAACAGGAATGACAGAATGATGTGCTTATATGTAGGGGGTGCCGTTTTAAAAAAAAATCATAGTCGGCTTTGTAATCTGTCAAATTTGACAAGTGGCAAGTTTTTTTGTTATCATATTTGGCTTCCTCATAAAAATTAGGACTGAAAGAATTTTCTTTGTATGTAGGACAGGAAAATAGCGAATTAGGTAAGACACTTAAAAAAATGCTCCTGCACATGATTATTTAGTAATCTGTGGAGCGCGATCTTACTCATACTTCACTAACCATATGCTTATTTAAATATGTGAATTTATATCCTTTATTAAATTCAATAATTTTTTAGTTATTCAGATCTTAATTTTTTTTTTTAATTACATGTATTTAATTACAAATAAGTTATGTAATTAAACATATATATGAAAATGCCACCGCTAATGTCAAAATACAAACTAACCAATTCACCAGCAAATTTTAAATCGAAAGAGGAGTGCGCCAGGGTGATACGCTCTCTCGCAAGCTTTTCGTAACACTTCTAGAAAGTATTCTACAATTAATAAACTGGGAAAAAATGGGGTTTAACATTGACGGTGAAAAGTTAAATCACCTTTGTTTTGCCGACGACATTGTCTTAATAACAAATAATATGCCAGAAGCACAAACTATGCTGTACATGCTTCAAGAAGCTTCAGAAGGGTTAGTTTAAAAATCAATCTCAGTTTATGACAAATCTTGTATTAAACGACACTATAAAACTGAATAACGTGGAGACCGAACAAGGACACAGATATAAATACCATGAAGTCAGCATTGCGCAAGACCACCAAACATATGAAATTCAGCGGAGAATAGGTCGCACCTAAACGGCATATGGCAAACTAGGCTATATATTTAAATCTAATCTTCCGATGTGTTTAAAAAGAAAAAATTTTGACAGACGCGTACTATCCGTTCTTACGTACTGAGCCAATACTCTCACATTTACGAAGAAAAATATCAAGAAAATATGTGTCGTGCAAAGAAAAGTCGATAGGTCAATGTTAGGTATCACATCCCAAATCACATTATTAGAAAAAGAATGGTGGTAGAGGACGCAGTCAAATTCACTCTACATCTTAAATGGAACTGGACTGGACTTGTTGGTAGGTTTAAGGATGGACAATGGACAAAAAAAATTATAGAATGGCGACTACTGTCGAAGTAGAAGTAGACCACCAAATCGGTGGACTGATGATTTCAAGAGAGTGGCAGAAAATTGGGTACAAGTGGACCAGAACAGAAAACCGTGACAATACTTAAGGGAGACTCTCGGCCAGCAATGGACGGTATAAATTGATGATGATAATGAGATCTAAAAATTAAGTTAGTCAGTCCAACATACTCACGTGACCAGAGAGGCAACTCAGAAATCTAAATGTACCCGAATGTCTACACGGGTACATTTATTTTTGACATTTTTATTGAAAAATCACTATTTAATATATCTATGTTAAGCGGATCATGAAATTTAAAAGTTGAGCCACGAGCGCATATTAAGATACCAATTGTGAATTGTCTTCTAGAAGTAATTTTTTACCTAAAATTGAACCTTTCTTGTTTTTTTCTTTTCTCGTGAACACGGTGTAATTTGTGATTAATGCATTAATATAATGCATTAATCACACTGAATACAGTTTTTGTATGTGTAATGTTCTCAAATACAATAAAGCATTGCTATAAATCACGTAGACCATAATGCATTTTTTCGCAATTTAATATTTCTTAAGACAATCAACTAAGGAAGTGAAACAAAAACAATAATAATACCAGTGCATGGTGCAATTTATTACATATTACATAAATTAGTGCTTTTGTTGTTGTTATGGATGGAGTATTTATAGTTGTTAGTTAATTTTTACCGCTTTATTTTAACTAGAATAATGATATGGATGGCTATGTTGTTTTTTACAAATAACTGTAAGATACAGGACAAGGTTAATTATTTAATTAAAACAGGTCATCTTTATGAATATAAGTCAGTGAAAAAGCAACAAAGAAAATAATTTCAATCAAAAACGTTTAACATAACTTATGCCATATCGAAAGTTGTCCAGATTTAAAGCATCTAAATTACTTTATACAATTGATGTTTTTACTCTCTAGGATGTATATGTGTCCATATAGATCTCGAATGTGACGGATTAAATTTTCATACCTGCAAATATATTAACCCGCAAGGTTTCTGCCTATATTCGATTAAAAATGGTACAGTAGTTGCGGAAAAATAATAATTTGTGATCATGCTGACGTTATAATAATAATAATAACATACAGCAGGAAAAGATGAAAACGTCGTCAGAAAGAACACTCCACAGAAAACACAGATACCACATAGAAAAAGATTACGTAAATAAAATATTAACCAGAAACTACTAAAAGCGTATCATCAAAGACCCAACCATTAAAGAAGACAGATGCAGGAAACGATCGAACACATAACAACTGGATGTAAAATATTAATCGGAACGGAATACATAGCCAGACATGACTCAGCGGCAAAAGTAGTTCACCAAGCACTAGCCACAATATACTAATTCATTCACTAATTCAAATACACACCATACTTGAAAATAAAGATTACATGCTCTACTGGAACATCAGTATCCATACAGATAAAACAGTCCCTGACATTAGACCCGATATTATTTTTCAATACAAAAAAGGAAAAGTCACCTCTCTAATTGACATAGTCGTTCCCAACGACACAAACATCCAAACGAAATATACAGAAAAAATCTCCAAATACACAGACCTTGCAACAGAAACAAAAAGGCTATGGAAACAAGAAGTCATCATTGCCCCCCTCATCATATCATCCACAGGCCTTACACCAACATTCACACCACATTTAGTACAATTAGGACTCAACTCAAGCATGCACAAAAACATTTAGAAGTCAGTGATTTTGAAAACATATAACATTGTCAGCTCATTCCTTAATATAGAATGTTAATAGCGTTTGTGCTGACTTGGCTTAGGCCTGTCAGCCAAACATGGAGCCACAATGACCAATTGTGAAAAAGAGGAACATTATAAATGTCTTGATTTATAAATATAATAAATATTATAAAAATATATATTTGAAGAGACGGCGAGATATAACAAAATCTACTCATCTAACCGTCTGGATTAACAATTATGGGACATCTGACTAATAATAATATTTTATTTGCCCATTTTTACAACATTGAAATACATAATAAACAAAATATATTTACGGATACATGCACAAAAGGCAAAAAGGAGGTAAAAAATCAACTTACAAAGATTCTGGTTTAACCCCTTTGAAAAATTAAGATAACTAATTTTCTTACTGTCTTGCCCGTTACCATTACACCCGCTATGCCCAAAAAGTATATAATAGTAAATTCCGGATTTCAATCCGTTCGTCTAATAGTGAATTTGCACGACGTTTCGCCAAAATCTCATTTGGCATTTTCAAGTGCTCCCGCTGCTGCTGCTACGCGATACTGTGATCTTGCTGCTGTTGGCGCTCGAAGCTAACTTAGTAGTTAGAGTTACATAATAAATACATATGTATTTTTCCTCATAAAATTACGTAAATTTAAGGTCACTGTGTACGTTCCTCGGAACTCAGCAAAAACTTTCTAAATTGATATTTAAATATCGTAACTGATAAGGCTTTAAAATGTTGAGAAATGTAAAGTTACATTTTTTTTTTATGGGTCTAGCACACGTGCTACAGGGAAGTCCCTAGAGCGCTACAGGAGCGACTCGTGTGCGGAGAAGGCGATTCACGTTGTTCTTGAATCGCTGTAGATTGTACTCGGTGGGAAACACAGTCCTGGGCAAATTATTCCAAAGGGATGATGTTCTCCATATAAAAGACTGCTTGAAAAGTGTTGTACGGGGAGTAACAAGCTGAACCTCATACGGATGTGAAGAATTAGCGCGACGTGTACTTCTAACATGCACCGCTCTGGGAGGAATTAAGCGGGCCACATCCTTCGAACACTTTCCATGAAAGTACTTGTAGAAGAGGCTCAAGTCGCCAACCGTTCTTCGATGTTCCAGCGAATCAAGGCCGACGGTCAGTTCCGGGTCTCCAATCAGCTCTTCTCTGAATAGAATCCAACAAATGCAGTGTATGTTTGGGAGCGGAGCTCCAAACATGGGAGCAGTATTCCATAGTTGGTCGAATTTGAGCTTTGTAAAGAGTTAACAGTTGTTGTGGAGTGTAAAGCTTTCTGGTTCGAAATAATATTCCCAACTTTTGAGAAGCTCTCCTTGCTATGCCTGCAACATGTTCATGCCAGGACATATTTGCTCCCAAATTAACGCCCAACAAATTGAGTGACGATGTTGTATAGATATAGATATTGTAAGAAAAGAACGTCGGTAAACAGCAGTGCTGTGATATGGACGAGAAATGCGGTCACGATACCTTAAATTAAGTTTGTGAACGTCAGTTCTGAAGCGAATTTTAGATCAGGTTAGTTCAGTTAGATATGACGGACGAATAATGAATGAAATATTTTTTCTATGGAAAGTAGAATTTCCAGATCCAGTAATATCATTTCCTGAACATTTCTAGAGTTACGCTAGAAAATAGAATGTAGTAACTCACAAATGTTTTTTCTTACGGTGCTTTGTAAAGGAAAGAGTAAAAAAAGTAATTAAAAAAAAAAGATATGTTCTTAACAAATAGTTACTTACCCACTAACCCGGTAAAAACAGGTACAAAAAGAACAAGAATTAAAACAAAAATATAACACCTCTCAAAACTAATTAACTATGACTGCAGGACACTTCGCGCTCCCACAATAAACAATTTTAGTGCTTTCTTAAATCCTGAAATGCTCGTCCGGGATACGACAATCTTTTAGAAAATAATTATATATTTTAACGGCATTCTTTTTAAGGGATCTTTGGAATATAGCAGTTGTGTTTCGGTACACTAAACTTACAGCTATGACGAGTTATCCTATTATGAAGATCCTTAGAGTCAACCTTAAACTTATGCTAAATGTACACCTTTTTCTCATTTTGGACTGCCATTATGATGTAATTGCGAGGATCCGTTACTCTCTTCAAGCTGCATCAGTCTTTCTTCTTTTATACGTTGACAAAGCTTTACTACGCAGTTTTATCATGAGCTTACGGTTGTCTGTTATCCAAGGAGCTGGGCCTTAGTAAAGCGAGACGTCTTGTATGATGCGTGATTATCAAATATTCCAGTATACGAAGGACGCCACGGAAGTAAACTAGTAGTAAAGGAAAAGGGAGCTTTGCTAAGTTTTCTTTACTATTTAAATGATAAAAATCGTGTAGTCGACATGAGCGAAGGTGTGGGTCAATGTAGTTTCCAATAAATTTAAGAACACCCATTTAAATCCTCTTAAATAGGACTTCTGAGAAGATTACGAGCCTGTGTGTACGAAAAAACAGCCGCTTTCAATGGAAAATACGTGTGATTGAATAAATTAATGAATGAATAAACATGATACGATGTCTTGAAACAATAAAATTTAAATCGGGCCGTTTAGGTTACTGTAAACACAGTACAGCTTTAAGAAATGTTAATTATAAAAAAAGACGTAGCGAAAATTTATTAGAGAAGTAATAGGAATTAAAAAGTTAATGGCAGTTCTCACAGTGTGTACTAATACGTTTATTTAACATGAAATTTTCGGCTATATAGAGAATCTGGTAAATAAGAAGTAACCGGTGGCACTAATATAGGATCTCTGGCAGTTATAAAACTCCTTTATCTATCTCTTAATTAAGGGACTGGTACGTATATTTTAGTAATTTATTGTGAAAACCCTAGAACAAGTTAATCGTGATCCGATTTACATAAACAATGTTATGGATCTCCGCCTAATACTTTCATTATTACACCATGCGGTTCTTACGCATTATATAACGAAACAAAACAATTGGTATATTGTTTTCCAATTATTTAATTTTTTTTGTATTGACAGGTGAGATTTGAGAAGCGCCATGAATCTCCGGCATAAGTAAGTTAGCAAGTAGACATAATTATAGAAACACCTTGTTTTTTTTTATATATAAACTCACTGTTCAGCCCTAGCTCTATGCGTTTGTATTTAGAATCTCGTGAGTCAAAAAATTCTGTGGCTAACGCTTTTAGTTCATTGTCGGCAGTAAAATGGCGTTCGCTTTTTCAATTCGCCGAAGAGTAGAGTAGATCCAAATTATTGGAAACCACAGTATCCTTTTTTTTTTACGAATGCTTTCCTTAAGATCAACTAAACTGATTAAAAACGGTTTTCAATAACTAGAGTGTTTCGTTCCTTAAAATCTACCAACTACCAGCAGTACTCCTTCACAGTTCCGAAGAATTATCATAATTGTTTATTGTTTCTTACACTACGACACTTGCTTTTATGAGGGTACCTTGCTTGATTTTGGCCATTCCATCGACTTCCTTTTCTATTAAAGGACGATAATAGAGGACTATTGTTTCGTTCCTTCTTGTAATCGTTTCCAAAACTTTTTCAGGATTTAATTCACCTAGTAATGAAAATTAACAAGTATATTTAACACGCTGTTGCAGTTGAATATGCATTCCTAAAAGTTCGTGTAAAATTCATTGGGCACATTTTTCTGGAATACAGTTATATTTTCTACTTTCGACATATGGCATTTTTCACGTGACCAGTTTACATGTCGCGTAGTATAATCACGTGAATAAAGAATACTATCACCTACAAACATAAACGTAATACTATTCCAAGACGTGACTCGCCTTTAAGCGGCTCACATCTTCAGCTAAACTTTCTAGCCAAATCTGATTAATGCATATCTGAGAGTTCACCATCCATTACATTGTTGGCTTTCTTGATTTACAGAAATGTTTGGCCTTGTTAAAAAGTTTACAACTGGCGTGAAATTCAGTGTGTGAAAAACACGTTAAACTGATTAATGCGCTGCTGTTACCCCAGTCGAGAAAGTAGGTCATTTATAAAATCCTGTCTCGCTAAATTGTTCATCCATTAGTAACTTTAATGAGTGCAATAAGGATAAATAGAAAACACAGGACAGAATTGCAACCCTGTCTTATGTAAAAATTACCTTACTACGCTTTCATGCAACATCGTTAAAAACTTAAATGATCGCACGTGATCTGGTAGTAAAACCTGTTTAGATACAGTGTTGTCACTTTATTAATTTTAATAGCAGGATATATGTAGAATAATGTAGATATATATATATATATATATATATATATATATATATATATATATATATATATATATATATATATATATATATATATATTTCTTATCTTTCACCACCCCACCTGAATAGGGATTTTTTTACCATTTTTCATATCCTGAGGATATCGGTAGGGATATCGTAATACCCGTCAACGTTGTTCAAGTGCCGAAACATACATTTTTGTATTTCATTGCGGTAGAGCTGCCACGGACGTTATTGCAAACAACTACTACTTACGTACGTGGCCAGGCCATATATACAAATAAAAGTATACCGACCTGCCGGGATTAAACCCGAGACCTTGTGCACCGCAAATATATAATTTAACTTATAATACTACAAATTTAAAAAATATTCAGCTGTTTCTTATAAAGAAAATGTTACTTCCTTTCTTTTCTATTAATTAAAATTTATATGCCGTTAGACTGGACTTTTGATGACACTGAGAACACCAGTACACCAAAGAATTTTCGAAATTTTGGTTGTATGACATTCGTTCGCATGCTATCCGTTCAATCAGTTTTTAGGCCAGGTTAGTGTGTGTTAGTGTAAAGATTCGGTGCCTTGATTCTACCAGCTACAGAATGATTGTTGTGTTAGGTTGGAAAGTTCTAGCGCTTACTAAGTATGTAACTGATAATTTAAATGAAAGTTATTATGTTAGAAAAAATCTAATTTCATTTTAAATACTTAAAAAATTGGTGTGGCGCTTCTGATGGTCTAAAGTCTCAAACAAACTTTTCCGTGTAAAAAAGTACATGCTTTAAAATTTACTGCCGATTTAATGATGTTAAGATTAATATTAAATTATCTCATCGAACGAATGATTCAACGTTTTCCTAGAACATATAATGAACTTGGCATTAGAACCAATGTTAAGCTGTTACACATGAATTTAAATGTTTTTTTTTTTTAGGTCAGCAAGTATTTACTAAGTAGATATGAAAGAAGAATAATATTGCAAACATATAAAAAGAATAACGATATCAAGCTTTTTTTCTAAATTTAAAAATGTTCTTAAAAAAATTTTATATTGGTATATTTGTATGATATTTGTAGAACCTTCGATTGTCTTCGGTTTTCTTACATTTTGTAAAAAAATTCCAAAATTTAGATACATAGTGCCAAATTTGAAATTACACACAGGTTTGTTATCTCACAAAGTGACGTAGTTCGAAGTTTATTTTTGTTCTTCCTATCATTTTTATAAAATTTATTTATTCAACAGCCTCTTATATGAAGTGTTTAATAATTAATACTCAATTTTAATTCCTACTTATTAAAAATAATTCATAAAAAAATAAATGGTTCTTGAAAGGTATTTCAACATGTTATGAAATAAAGAATTTATAGCTCTGGCTAGCGGTAGGGACACTTCGGTTAGTCCTGTTAGAGATATTGAATCAATCCCTGCCCACCGCAGGTTTCTGGGGTCTGCTGACCCGGGAGGCTAGTACCTATATAGGGTTCCTTGCCCAGGATTACGGGTGAAGTTCCACAACTGCTATGATGGCGGAGACAATGGATGTCGATAAGACTTAGCGGGCAGACGTGGCAGCCCAGTTTACAGGGATAGTATGGAAGCAAACTGATGAAAGGCAGCAGTTTCATCAAAGCCTTGGCAATGGAAGAGCATTGAACAGCAGGGAGCGGAGCTGCAACAGCAGAAAGGTTACTGCACTGCTGTCAGAAAAGAAACGGAATTCTTACTGACTATCTATTTCCACAATATCTTGATGGCTGACGAGAATAAAAATATGGCCCCTAGTCCGGGGCACCTCTTAAGTGAGGAAAGGGTGCTAAGAATACCCCCGCGCCTGCCAGTAAGAACGACAATTTATCAACCGGCAAGATTAAGATATTTAATAGAATATTACGTTTCGCTACCTGGAATATACGCAGTCTCTATATGACTGGAAAAATTGACAATGTCGAATCAGAAATGACTCGATTAGGAATTGACATATTTGGAATGAGTGAAGTGAGATGGCTGATTCGGGAAAGCAAAGAACTAAGACCGGTTACGTATACTATTCAGGGGGAACTGATCAGAACCACAGATATGATACGGCTGTGACCATCAAAGACGATCTCGCCAAAACAGTAACTGATTTTGCGCCTTTATGCGACCGGGTTATGCTGATGAAATTACAAATATCTGAACGAACACTAAATATTCTTTTTTTTATCGTTCACCTCCCCGCCTGAGTAGGGATTTTACCCTTTTTCATATCCTGGGGATATCAGCGAGGATGTCGTAATACCCGTCAACGTTGTCCAAGTGCCGAAACATACCTTTTTTGTATTTCACAGCACCTTTTAGACAACGCGGTAGTACTGCCACGGACGTTATTGCATTTCTGCGAACAACTACTACCTATGTAGGTGGCCAGGCCAAATATACTTAAATAAATTAATAAATAAGTATACCGACCTGCGGGATTGAACCCTCGATCTTCTTCACCGTAAGCAAGGTACTACGTTACTGAGCCACCTGCGACCACACCAGGCACCCACACACACATTTAGGCATATGCCCAATAAATGACAAATCTGCTGATGAAGTAGAACAAGTTTATAACAATCCGGACGAAGTTTTACATGTGTTTTCAAAATCAGACGTTGATGCGATCTTATTGTTAATGGACATAGATTTTTGTCTTTTAAATACCCGAGATCACTAATTAATAGCCAGTATAATCCAAAAGTAGAGAATCGATCAGGCCCGTGAGACCTTTACGAACATGAAAAATCTTTTCACTAGATCCGACCTCTAGTGCGTATGATTAGATGCTATGGTTTTTTCGGTACTTCTATATTGATGTGAAGGCTGCACTCTTGATCCCAGCACAGAGAAACGACTAGAAGCTTTCAAAATGTATGTTTATAGAAGGATTCTACGGATATCATGGGTGGATGGAGTAACAAATGCTGAAGTACTTAGGTGAATGAGCAAATCCACAGAACTGCTAATGTCTATAAAGGAAAGAAAAAAAAACTGGTTATATCAGTCATATAATAAGGGGAGCAAAGAATGACTTGCTGAAACTGGTCATTGAACGCAAAATCAAGGAAGAAGGTCGGTTGGAAGACGTCAAAATTCCTAAGTTGAGAATGTGGAATCTTTGGCCCAATGACACTACTCAGTATATAACACCACTACACCAAACACTTTATTTTGGCTCTCGACGCGCATTTCGCTAACCATGTTAGCTTCATCAGGAGCGATGATTGACTAAAGCTAAACCACAAATCTACCTATTTATACTTAGCCTAACCCTTGAATTGCTCAGACGGAACTAATGGCATAGGCGAGGCCATCAGTTCCGGTCAAGTAACCAGTAGAGGGGACTATAAGAAATAGGCCCTCTGTCTTCATTTAAACTACTTTTACATTTTATCATTTCCATACTTTCGTATGCGTTCAACAATCTTCTATCAGATACATTTTTAATTAATCTTAGATTATCTAATGTTACCATATGATGAGCTTGAAGGGTATGTTCGGCAATGCTAAATGTTCTTTAAATCGTGTTTTAATTGACCTTTTAGTTTGCCCAACATACTTTTTGTCAAAATCATAACAACTAATTTCATAAATTCCACTTTTCTCACAATCTTATCTTTGGGATTTTCTAAGATATTCCTCAGATTTTCTGATGACTTATGCACTAAGGTGAGGCCTACCTTATTAAATACCTTATTGAGTCCCCTGCTATATTTCGGATTATATGGTATGGAGACATACTTGGTCTTATTTTCTTCGCGTGTAAAAAAGGTGGAATTCTGAATATTTAATCTGAACTAATGTCTATTTATTAATTTGTTTACTAAATCATCGTCATGACCATTAACTCTAGTTATATTTCTAATACGATTCCTTTCATTATTGAAGTTTGCTCTATTCAGAGGAAAAGTGACCAAACGATGAACTAAAAAATGTAATGTAATGTAAGTTACTTGACCGGAACTGATGGCCTCGCCTATGCTATTAGTTCCGCCTGAGTAATTCAAAGGTTAGGCTAGGTATAAATAGGGTAGATTTGTAGTTTAGCTTTAGTCAATCATCGCTCCTGATGAAGCTAACATGGTTAGCGAACCGCGCGTCAAGCGCTAAAATAAAGTGTTTAGTGTAATGTTGATATAAACTGAGTAGCGTCAAAATTCATGGTTAAAGGTGTAATCGGTCATCAATAGATATTTTTAGAGCCGCAGTTTCCAGGATTATGTTAGCCATTTGGATCGCCAACCTTCGTCAGGAGACGGCGAATTAAAAAAGAACTCTTTTTAGTGTTCCGTACGGAACACTTATAAGATCACTTCGGTGTCTGTCTGTCTGTCACACCCGATTTTCTCCGAAACTATTTGACATAGAAAGGTGAAATTTGGTAATAATATAGGAATTGATGGCCTCATCAGAGCCATGTAATTTTGAGAATTAAATTTTGACTTAAGGGGTTAGTTTTGGGGGGTGAAGTCGGAAGTGAAAAAAAATTTTTTTTACTAGGTCATCGAGTGTGGTGTCAAATGAAAGCTTGTGAAAACACGAGTAAAAAATATATATATATATAATATTATACTTGCGCGCACTTTTCTTTGTATTATTTTTAAAAATTCGCGAAAAATCGCTGTCCCGGGCCTTATCTCGAAAAGTACTTACCAAAAAATTTCGAAAAAATTCTGGAATATTCTCAGATTGAACGAAAATTATCACGAGTGCATTACCTTTAATAATTTATATGGTACATAAAAAAAACAAAAATTTCAAGGTCATCAGATTTCAGTAAAGATTGGAGACAAACTTTGTTGAAAACTCATTTGGTGTGTGTTTTGTGAAGTCACTGATCATTTTATACCACCGTAACATAAATTTTGACTTAAGGGGTTCGTTTTGAGGGATGAAATCGGAAGTGAAAAAAATTTTTTTTTACTAGGTCATCGAGTGTGGTGTCAAATGAAAGCTTGTGAAAACACGAGTAAAAAATATATATATAATGTAATACTTGCGCACACTTTTCTTCGTATTACTTTTAAAAAATCGCTGTCCCCTACCTTATCTCGAAAAGTACTGATCAAAAAATTTTGAAAAAATTCTGGAATATTCTCCACGGGGTATAGATTGAACGAAAATTATCACGAGTGCATTACCTTTACTAATTTATTTGGTATATAAAAAAAAACAAAATTTCAAAGTCACCAGTTTTCAGTAAAGATTGGAAACAAACTTTGTTGAAAACTCATTTGGGGTGTGTTTTGTGAAGTCACTGATCATTTTATACCACCCTAACAAAAAATTTTATTTTAAAAACAATCTACGTACGGAACACTAATTGTGCAAGTTCAACTTGCACTTGACCGATTTTATTTTTTTTTTTAATTAAACTATTACAGGAAAAATATTATAAAAAGAATGTTGGTTCAGAAGGCAACAGTTATTTAGGTGTCATATCCAGAAAGTATTATTTTGCAGCACTAGTAAGTATCGTAGGCGACATTGCAGCTACCCCTATCATCTTCAAAATTTATCATTCACCTGTGTAAATATTCGACACATACATCATACAATACAATACAACAACACATGCAATTCATCATAATAGTAATGTCATTCAAGTAATTAAAACTTTTATCGTAGCTACACGCTTTTATTAATTGTTGTGAAATAGTTATTAAAACTTATCTCTCAATATTTGGACCCTGTCTAAATGTCTCGCGGACTCTGCCAGCGGATTTGCGAGATACGAGAAACAGAGAGAGGCTTTTACATGCCTGTTTGTTAAAGTTTTTCAGTCTAATTCATACATTGTATTGCTTGTAAATACAGTGCGAATAACTAAAAAAATCACTGTTAGAAAACAATTTTATTTAATGACTGTATCGGCAAGAATTTGGGAGAATAGTATAGTATAACTCAATTAAAACGGCAGTTCTACTATACAAAAGTCGACAATAGTACTCTGTATTTGAAAAACTTCCATAAACAAATATTAATAAACGAAGCAAATGTCCAATATTTAATTTTAAAAACCTTTTCATTACTTAAGCGCTATTTATTAGTGTTCCGTACGGAATACTTATGAGATCACTTCGGTGTCCGTCTGTCTGTCTATCACATCCGATTTTTTCCGAAACTATTTGACATAGCAAGTTGAAATTTGGAAATATTATAGGAATTGATGGCCTCATCAGAGCCGTATACTTTTGAAAGTTAAATTTTGACTTTTTTGGGGGGTGAAATCGGAAGTGAAATTTTTTTTACCCGATCATCGAGTAGGATGTCAAATGAAAGCTTGTAAAAAGATGAATTCAAAAATATATATAATGTAAAAAAGTGCGAAAAATCGCTGTCCCCCCACTTTATCTCAAAAAGTAGCGATAAAAAAATTTCGAAAAAATTCTGGAATCTTCTCTACAGGGCGTAGATTGAACGAAAATTTTCACGAGTGCATTACCTTTAATAATTTATCTGGTATATAAAAAAAAAATTTCAAGGTCATCAGTTTTCCCTAAAGATCGGAAAAAACTTTGTTGAAAACTCATTTGGAATGTGTTTTGTGAAGTTACTGATCATTTTATACTTCCGTAATGAAAATTTTTATTTTAAAAGCAATCAACGTACGGATCACTAATTGCGCAAGTCTCATTTGCACTTCACCGGTTATTTTATATTTTCTGATTTAACTTCATTTTGGTTAAGCTTAAAAAATGTATGTTAGAAGTTAATTTATGTACTAGGAATGTTCAACACGTTATAAGATCACTTCGGTGTTTGTCTGTCCGTCTGTCACACCCGATTTTCTCCGAAACTATTGGACATAAAAAGTTGAAATTTGTCACTAATATAGGAATTAGGATAGTTTAAATTTTGACTTAAGGGGATAATTTTGGGGGGTGAAATCGGAAGTGAAAAAAAAATTTACCAGGTCATCGAGTGGGATGTCAAATGAAAGCTTGTAAAAACATGAGTTCAAAAATATATATAATGTAATTTTAATATTTTTTAATATTTATATATATATATATTATATATATATATTATATATATATAATTTAATAATAATATTTTAAAAAATGCGAAAAATCGCTGTCCCTCCTTATCTCGAAAAGTACTGATCAAAAAATTTTGAAAAAATTCTGGAATATTCTTCACAGGGTGTAGATTGAACGAAAATTATCACGAGTGCACTACCTTTGATAATTTATCTGGTATATAAAAAAACAAAAATTTCAAGGTCATAAGCTTTCAACAAAGATCGGAAACAAACTGTTGAAAACTCATTTAGGGTAACAAATTTTTTGATTTTAAAAGCAATCACCATACGGAACACTAATTGCGCAAATCCGATTTACACTTGGTCGGTTTTTTAAAATTACTTTGTTGAATCACCTTAAGAACTAAGTACTATCATTGTATTTCATAGATAATGCAGTATTGTTTCTTCGAATCTATATTTGAAATAGTTTATTTCGTAATACTGGTTATTGTAATACAAAAATATACAAAAGTACAGGTAAATTTCTTTTTCCAACTAAATTTCTGTTTTGAACGTCTTATAATGACAAGTGTATCTAAGCAAAAAGTTAAAAGTAACCCTCATATAATGACTATCTGAAAAATTTTGAAACGTCTACAATATTAAAAGAAAAGATTTTCTGCAATAACTGTCATCAAGCACACGGCATAAATTAGTTAGTTTAAAAAAAAAAAAAACGCTTGTTTCATAAATTCAGATAAAAGATGCAGCTCCTTTAAACCTGAGAAAAACTCAAAATTTGTTCTGAAGAGTATGTAAAAGTTACGTCGAGACATGGCGTGTACTTGTAAACCTAACATGTTATAGAATCAGTAAATTTGATATTAACGTAAATAAAACTTTATGGAAACATTAAGAAGTTAAGCTAGATTATCTTTTATAAACTTAAACTAACTTAAACTTTTATAAACTTATAACTTATGAACTTCTTACCATATAACCCGCTTATATTGTATTCGCTTACTAGTAATAGGTAATGGAAATCCTATGGAACTTTCTAAATATCTGCAGCTTTACTGTACGTTTTATTAATTGTAGGTTTTTCATACTACTCGAATTTTGCCTTTTATAATGAAGCTAGTTAACCTAACTTTATTAGCTGGAATTCTTTCATTTACGTTGTAAGCTAAAATAACAGAGCTTGAAATATATATTTTTTTTTTTTGGGATAATAAAACAAGTTATTTGTAAGGTGTCCTTATGAGTGCCTTAAACCTCAGAATATCTTATGTTAGACCATTTGCTTTAAGTACATTTACTCCCAAATAGTATAAAGAAAATGTTTAAATTTACGTCTGCTTTCTAAGACACTATGCTTTACCATCTGGACTTTTAACCTCGCCCCGTTTTATTTCTTTTACTGGATGGAAGCAGACCGTCAAAGCAAAAACAGATGAGGGATTAGTGAAATGCATCTTTAAGGAATAACGTCAAAGTTTGTTAATTTAGGCCAAGAGTAATTATCTACCTTTTCTTTTGTAACAAGTTTCGTTTGGGAAGTTTACTTTCACATATTTTTCATGTAGTGTGACACCTGTTGCTGTTTACGAAAATATATGATTTATTCCATCTTTTTTGACACTGTATATACGGCAAACATTTACAATATGTAGGAAGTTAATATTATAAGTGCGTCCGGTCGAAGTCATTTGCTGTGCAAATATTTTGAGATAAACAAAATTGTGTTTTACGAAATCATTAGTCAACTTGACAATGACGAATATAGGTTGCACCTTGTATATAAATACGTACAGGATATTTAATTTACATTATCCAATTTCAATTTAAAATGTGTTTTATAATTAGAAACGTTTTTGCGGACTGTGTATGTACGTGTTAATAAATCTTTTACCAAATTTTGGTCATTATCTTTTTCAAGGTCTTAACATTTTTTTTTTATACTATGCTACAATTTATAGAAATTGGTTATTTTTAGTGTTCAGTACGGAACACTTATAAGATCACTTTGGTGTCTGTTTGTCTGTCTGTCTGTCACACCCGATTTTCTCCGAAACTATTTGACATAGAAAGTTGAAATTTGGTAATAATGTAGGAATTGATGGCCTCATCAGAGCCATGTAGTTTTGAGAGTTAAATTTTGACTTAAGGGGTTAGTTTTGGGGGGGTGAAATCGGAAGTGAAAAAAAAATGTTTTTACTAAGTCATCGAGTGTGGTGTCAAATGAAAGCTTGTGAAAACACGAGTAATATATATATATATATATATATATATATATATATATATATATATATATATATATATATATATATATATATGTAATACTTGCGCGCACTTTTCTTTGTATTATTTTTAAAAAATCGCTGTCCCCCGCCTTATCTCGAAAAGTACTTATCAAAAATTCTGGAAAAAATTCTGGAATATTCTTTACGGGGTGTAGATTGAACGAAAATTTCACGAGTGCATTACCTTTAATAATTTATTTGGTATATAAAAAAAAACAAAAATTTCAAGGTCATCAGATTTCAGTAAAGATTGGAAACAAACTTTGTTGAAAACTCATTTGGGGTGTGTTTTGTGAAGTCACTGATCATTTTACACCTCTGTAACAAAATTTTTTATTTTAAAAGCAATCAACGTACGGAACACTAATTGCGCAAGTTCAACTTGCACTTGACCGGTTATTATTATTATAGCTATTATACCAACACACGTTAATCATTTTTATTAAATGACCTATTTCAGAAAACAGATTTGTAAGTTACAAGCAATTTTTTACAAGTTTGACAAAACATTGAGTGGTTGGTGTTTCACAAACATACACTTGTAATATGACGAAAAGTTACGTTTACTAGTAAATTACTTGTTATCAAGTATGTATCTAATAAGTATAGTCAACAAAGTAATAAATAACATTTATTTTTCATCTTTCGTACGGAATACTTATGGGATCACTTCGTTGTCTGTCTATCAACCCGAATTTCTCCGAATCTATTTGACATAGAAAATTGAAATTTGTCACAAATATAGAAATTGATCACCCAATCGGACCTGTTAAATTTTTATTTAAGGGGTTAGTTGTATGGAGGAAGTGAAAAAAAAAATTGCAGTGTCAAATGAAAGTTTGTGGCAACATGAGTTTAAAAATATATATGACTCACTCAAACTTTCCTTCATAACAAAAATTTTTATTTTAAAAACAATCACTGTACGAAACACTAATTGCGAAAGTCCGACTTGCACTTGGCCGGTCATTTACTAATCAGTTTCTGCATAATATGAAAGGTAGATGTATAGTTTTGTAAGTTAAAAAGTTGGTAATGTTATTTCCCTAGCAAATAGAAATTACTAACAGATATTTTCAAAAAGAAAATGATACCTTACGGCAATAACCTATATATAAGTGGATCGCTGCTTATAGTGAAACATTAATCGCAAAATATTGGAAACTACTTCTACGTCCCAAACCCTTTATTAAGAGTTACGAAGGCTACTTTTTAAGTTTTTACAAAAACAATAAAAGGAAAATTTTTTTTTGTACAAATCGTTTTATTGTTTCTCAAATATTCTCCTTTAAGATTACACTTTTGCATGCGTTCGAACCAATTCTCAAAAAATGTTTTCGGCTCTGAAGTTGGTACCTCAAAAATATGGTTTTGGAAAGATTCAACAGCTTTTTGAGGTGGTGAAAATTGCTGTCCACGGAATACGGGCAATAAGACATTAACTTGATGTTTTTCTCCGTCAAATAATCAATTATTTGACGTTCTGTGTAAGAGCTGGCATTGTCATGATGAAGAATGTCGCGACGTTTTCGGTTGTTTTCCCTGATTTCATCGATGACTTCTACAAATTGTTGTATACGATTCAGTATTAACTGTTCTTCAATCCTCTGTAGTAATGGTTGCAACATGTCCAGTGTAACCAAAGAAACAAGCGATCATTTTCTTGGAAGTGCTTCGCGAACGAACCACTTTTGTTGGATTCGGTCCACCTTGGAACACACAAACAGTTGATTGTTGCTTAGTTTCCGGCTCGTACGAATATATCCAAGTTTCGTCTCCTGTTACGATGTTGTATACGGATTTTGTATGTCCTCGGTAGAGTTTTTTGAGCATTTCCTTACACCAATTGACACGAGTTTGTTTTTGAGTTTCGGTGAAATTATGCGGTATTCATCGGGAACAGATCTTTTTCACAGCTAAATGTTCATGCAAAATCGAATGTACTACAGTCTTCGATATGCCTAAAAATGTCTCTATTTCACGGTAAGCCACATGCCGATCCTCTTTAGTCATGTTGCGCACAGCATCGATGTTTATTGGAACCACATCCGATTTTGGTCGACCTTCACAAAACTCAGCGCTAACGGAAGCACGACGATGACGAAATTTTGCAAACCAATTATAAACAGACTTTTCTGATGGTGATTAATTACCAAAAATGGAATGAAGCGATTCGAGGCATTGTTGTTTAGTTAGACGTTTACTAAAATCGTAAAAAATCATCCAACGAAAATCTTCACTTGAAATTTCCATTTGTTCACAAACCTTTTTTTTTAAACACTCACTCGGCCAATTTCTGAGCTGCCACTGTTTCAACAATAACAAATGTCAAATTTTACAACATCTCAGTAGCGCCATCTAGTGGTCGTTTGTAAAAACTTTAAAGGCAGCCCTCATACATATAGAATTAGCATTTTGTCAAAACACATCCTATCCTTCGTATTATTAAAATTGTAAAAAATAAAAAAAAATGTATGATTTTCAAATTTTTGGACTTTAAAAACACTGACAAGAACATATAACATATATTCGAGATACATCCCTAGGACCTCATCCTTTACGCTTATATTTTTGACTATAAATATTTGAACTCAAATTATGTTCATTTTCTAAAACAACGCTAGGAAAAATTCTTATTATATTAAACTTTTAAAAATTTGATCGATAATACAATATTTCGCTCCAAATTCAAAAATAGTTTAAACATATTTACACATAGTAGAGGTCCTTTAAAAAAAAAACCGGCCAAGTGCAAGACGGGCTTGCCCTTGGCCGGTCATTAGTGACCTTTACGTTGATTGGTTTTAAAATAAAAAAAAATTGTTACGAAGGTATAAAATGATCGATAGCTTGACCAAACATACCCCAAATGAGTTTTCAATCAAGTTTTTTTTTCCAATCTTTACTGAAAACTGATGACCTTGATTTTTTTATATGTATACCAGATAGATTATTAAAGGTATTGCACTCGTGATCATTTTATTTCAATCTACTCCCTGTGGAGAATATATTTTTTGATCAGTACTATTCGGGATAAGGGGGCCCAGGGGCTTTTCGCAATTTTTTCAAAATAATACAAGGAAAAGTGTGCGCAATTATATATAATTTTTAACTCGTGTTTTTACAAACTTTCATTTGACACCCCACTCAATGACCTGGTAATTTTTTTTTTCACGTCCGATTACACCCCCCCCCAAAACTAACCCCTTAAGTCAAAATTTAGCTTTCAAAACTACACGGCTCTGATGAGGTCATCAATTCCTATATTAGTGCCAAATTTCAACTTTCTATGTCGAACAGTTTCGGAGAAAATCGGGTGTGACCGACGGACACACACCGAAGTGATCTTATAAGTGTTCTGTACGGAACACTAAAAAAATAAATTAATACTGAATTTATCCTACACACGCTAAAGAAGAATTTAATCCAAGTATTACAAGTAGATGTATTGAAAGATACATGCATTATGGTGAGATGTTGGTTCCAAAAATTTTTATAAAAGAAGAGCTTCAGAGATATCGGTAACAAAAACATAACATTCATACTATTATTGTTAATATTGAAAATAATGACAAAAATAATACAATTTTCAGATTCCTCGACTCCACTTCTTTACTCTTTTAGTCCCTTAGATATTTGACTATAAATATTTAAAATTTGGTAATTATCTTAACTAAAAACCAGAAAGAACTCTCATAACAGTGTTGAAAATGTACAAAATTTATTGACTCCCACCGATTTCACCTTTAAGGCGATATAGCTCAAAAACAATTTGTGCTAAATTTGAAATTAATATCTCGTTTCGTACTAGAATTGTCGAACCAACAGACAGACAAATCCACGGAAATTAGAGACTAATTTTTATATGATTCAAGAGTCCTAAAACGTAAAGAACTGCAAAAATCTCAAAGGGTGTTTTTTTCGCGAATACAATACATGAGAATAAATGAAAGGTAGCAATTATTTCAAGATCTCAAAAAGTTGTGATTCAGTAGTATTTCACCTAAAAATGAAGAAATTATTGTCTTTAGGCCCACAACCAACTTTCAGTTTCAGTAGTGCTATGCATTCGGTGAATGATGAACTTAGGTCGCTCCCTTATTTGTCGGTGCAGTATCGTTTTTCTCGGTGTGCTCATTACTGATTCGGCAACGAATTATTCCGAACGCCTATATTTCAATGAAATCCAACTGACTTGCTCCGGGTTCGCGCATCCCGCCCAAGTCAGGCACACCGAGAAAAAAACTATACCGCACCGACAAATCAGGGAGCGGCCTTAGAATGAACACTGGACACGTACTACTTCGTCGAACTGACCACTTCCTTGCACTTAACAAGAAATATGCAGCTGTGTTCAACGTTACATTGGCTAGGTACCGGATTGCAATAGCGTCATAGGAGATGAAAAGGGAGTGAGTAAATCAAGATTGGGCAGAAGCATAGGAAAATTTGTGCATTTGGTTAACCAAATAAAATTTCTCCAATATATTTCATGGCCTAAAAATAGTCAAAAATATTCCTGCAGGTTTTTTTGCTAAAGCAAAATTTCTCGTAGTCATTGTTTGTGTTGATCGGGCACTACTAAAGATATGTTTCAACCGAAACAAACTAATTGAGTTAATCGTTCTGGAAACTATTCCAATTAATTGTATGATTGGGCTCAAGTTATGTGAAACAGCAGCCTTTTTCAACGCACAGAAGAGTCCTATTGTCCAATCCCAAGTAAAGTGATTCTACGTAACTGTGGCTATCCTTTATTAGATTGGCTCATCTGACCAAAGGAATTAAATATGCATGCGACAAATGCTACAAATACTAGAACCCATAAAAAACATTACGGGTCGTGGTATGAATAATTTCCCTGCTTTAATTATCTTCAATTAGTTCCTTGTCATGCAGGTTTTGTGTTTAAATGTTTCTTTTTAATTGTTCACAATAAGTATTGTGGCCAAGTTGCATACTTGTATAAATTATACAAACGTATTTTACTTGTTCACAACAAATTGTATGTACAAGTACTATATTCTTACAACTGTCCTGAAAAGACTTGGACCTTTGCGACACAGGTCCCAGAATTTGATAAAGAAAAAATATTCTTAATTAGATTTAAGAAAGTTGAAATGCTAGATAATTTGGCCGCTTAGGCTTGTTTTTTCTTAAGTAAATCTTAAAAAACGGAATCGCCATATTAAAATTTCCTTTACGCGGTTTGAAATATTCAGGTCATGTGAACGTGTATTGTATTTTCTTTAGCCATTTTTTTTTAAATAAAAATAACTTTCACGTACTTATATGTTTGTTGCTTCTCAAATTACGCAGAAAACTTTTAAAATTACATTTTTTCAATTTACTATAAAAAATGCGATAGAAACGGCCATTTTTTTGCAACTATCCGATGTTATTAAATTTGATCAGAAATGTTATTTTTTTATTATCTATCTCTATCTTTTGTCGAAAGATGATCGTACGATACTATCATGTAGAAGTTATAACAGAATGATAAGGCCCCAGTTTTATAATTTGGGGCACAGAATAAAAAAAATCCCGGCCAATCATCTTGTTAATTTTACTCTTCTAGGGCTATGTCAATATTAAAGTTAGTTATAGGGTAAATCGTATCTCTAAATGTTGGGTTTTTTCTTTGAAATAGGTCGTTCTTTTACCACTATTTGTAATCTTTAGAACCTCGTGCATCTATATTTCAGGCATACTTATGTCAAGTGATTTAAAGTTGCCTTGCTAATTCATTATCATCATCATTAGCTTATTCGATCCATAGTCAGATGTAAGCCTCCCCAAGTTGTCTCCAATGAGCTCTGTTGTTTTGCTTTTTGTATCCATTCGTGTCCCACTAAATTTTTTATGTCGTCCGGTCTACTTCTGCATCTTTTATGTTCTCTAGACCTCCATTCAACCTTGTGATATGCCCCGCCTAATTCAACCTTAATATACATATTCGTTGTATTACATTTGTCACTTTTGATCTTTTTCGTATCTCCATGTTAGGAATGCGATCTTGGAGTCTAATATTATTTAGCATTCTCCTCTCCATTGCTCTTTGGGTTACTTGGAGTTTATTTATTATACTTTTATTTAAAGCCACGTTTCAGTGCCATATGTTAATATCGGCAGTATATATTGATCGAACACTCTGGCTTTTATTGTATTTGGGCTGTCCCATATTAAATGTAGATTGTAACCTTCCGAACGCAGACTAAGTTAACGAGACTCTTTTATCCAAGCCATCCTTTAAATTATTTTTTAATATGTCGTTTTTTTCCTAAATGTATGAATGTTTGCACCTTTTCTATTCTTTCACCTTCTATCAACAGTTCTTGGCTGTTATCTTCACTTTCGTTGTTCAGATATTTGGTTTTGGTGAAGTTTATTTTTAGACCTATTTCTTGAGACTTGTTATTTAATTCCATCAGCATTTCTTGTAATTCTTCTTTTGTATTGGCATTCAGAGTGACATCCTCTGCGAACCTTAAGTAATTTAATCGTTCACCTCCATTTGTATCCCTTTATTTTCTCCATTTAACGATTTGGACATATTTTCTAGACTCAACGTGAACAGCATTGGAGATATTGAGTCGCCTTGTCTAATTCCTCTTATTTGTGATGTGGCATTTTTACATATCTAGAAAAGTTGTGTAGCTTTCGTCGACTCTGCTGTTTCTTAAGGTGTTAAGAACTACCCATATCTCTATCGAATCAAAAGCTTTTTCGTAGTCAACCATTGCTATCTATGCACGTTTGGTTTTTCCACTAGTAATCTAATTTTTTGAAGATGGTCTAAAGTGCTGTATCCCCGTCTAAATCCCGCTTGTTCACGTGGTCGCTAACTGTTTAATTTGTTTGTTAATCTATATGTTATGATTCTAGTGAAGATTTTATACAGTACAGGGTGTTTCTTCAGATCCCACATTTCTTACTATCACTCTTTATTTCCTTTTTCTTTCCCGGGCGGTGGCGATATTTTCGTGTCGTATACTATCTGATAATATTTCTCTGTAGCTTCCTTTATCTCTTGGATTTGTGCGATCTCTTGGTTGTCGTTATTTATAAGTTTTATTATTTGATGTCTCCCTTCTTTCATTTGTTTGTTTAGGCGTTTCAAGCTTTTTCCCTCTTTCAGAGTTTATTTTCGAGTTTCTGTACTGTCTGACGTCTTCTCTGATCTTTTTCTTTAGTTTTTTTTGTCTACTTCTGCCAATTCTAATCTGCCATTTGTAGGATCATTTCTTAATAGTCTTCTCTGTTTCATGAGATTTTGTGTCTCTTTAGCTAATTTTTGTGTTTTTTTCTTTTTTCGATGTTGCTATTTGTTTTGTAGTCATAAGTAGCCTATTGGTTTTGTGCGTTTAGTTCATTAGGTTCTGTCTGGTATTTTATGTGTTTTATATAATTTTCCAGTGCTTGTCGATATTCGTGTTTTGTTTTATTATTTCTTTTGGTGTCTTTATCTTTGTATGCATAATCCCTTCAGATAATTTAGGAATAAATACGTCTTAAGTCTGTTTTAAATTATTGTCACAACTGGCCCTTAGATAAGTAGGTATATCAGCAAAGGTTTAACATAAATAAATTAAAAAGAGCGTTGTTTAACATCTTACAATTCAACTAGTGCTAGCAGCTAAACTAACCGGGCTCGCTTTTTGTTTGTTTAGTGTTATTAAAAAATGATTTAGAAGCATTATTACTGAATATAACTACTTATGAACATATATTTATGAAATTTTCTGTTTTTTTTTTTTTTTTTTCAGGCCCAAGCGCTTCAAAAAGCCATTAACGGACAAGAATGCCCAGTCAAACAAAAGCACGTCCGGGTAGCCATTATTGGCACCTTTCAAACACAAAGCGCCAAAATATTTTGGGCATATGCTCTCAGGTAAAGATTAGAATTAGGGTATAATTAAATGGAGTGGTGGGGTGAAAGAAACAAAAAAAGATTATTCTTTAAAACATTTTCTTCAAAAAATCAATGTGCTGCTGGGCATATGTCAACTTTCATCCCTCGTAATAGATAATAGGATTGACAACGTAAATTACATTTTTGTAACATTCGTTTCGTCAAGATAAAGAAAAATGTATATAAATAATATAGCTATAAGTACGACCACAAACACAAATATAAGCATAAGTAACTAAATAGTTACATAGATAGGCAAGTAATTATAAAATAATATATGAACAAATTATCCTAGTTATACAGACTCCCACACGTGCAGAGAGGCGCGCGCGTCTATACACACACAAACACATACACACACACGCATACACACCACACACGCAGCTCATCACACCACACACAGAACTTCATTTACACTAACAGACCGATTTGCACACATACACAGTAATATATTATATTACGGTACACCATAGTATCAGATGTAACACACTTCAAGCAGTCGAGACAGCGGTACACAAAGAAAAGTCAGAAGTTGCACCTGCTAAATAAAAGAAATAAACTCTTCCAGAGTGTAAAAGACATCCGCAACAGTATTCTCTTAATTTTCTTTTTAAAGCTCAGAAATGTCTTTCACATCCCGAGGAAGCATATTAAATATCTTGCTTCCATAATAAACCGGTGTCCTTTTATAGATTTCATGTTAATGCCTCATAAGACAAATATCGTTTCTTGACTGGGTATTATACTTATAGAAAAACCCATTATGCTCCAATGAAGATTTCTTTCGTTGAATATATACAAGTCATTTTAAATTACATATGGAGACCACGTTCAAAGTATTATATTTCCGGAAAATATATACTAGGGCTACCTTTTAAGTTTTTGCAAAAATAATGAAAAACTTTTTGGTACAAATTGTTTTATTGTTCCTCAAAATATTGGGTGATTGCAAAAGTTCGTACCCGATTATAAACCAAATTAAATACAACACATTTTCATGAACAATAGTATTTATTAATCAATAATGTACTCTCCAGCATATTCTATAACTATCTCCCATCGTTTTACAAGTTTTTAAATTCCTTCTTTGTAGAAAGTGCGTAGTTTCTCTTTAAATAAAGTCATAAGGTAGTTTTTGATTTCTTCCATAGAATTAAATTTTTTGCCATTCAAATTATTTTACAGAGAACGAAATAGATGAAAATTTGAACGGGCAAGGTCAGAGTAATACGGCGGGTGCTGGAGGATTTCCCATTTTAACTCCCTAAATTTTTGCAATGTCTGTTGAACGACATGTGGTCTAGCGTTGTCATGGTGAAAGATGATGCCCTTTCGATTGACCAAATTTGGACGTTTTGCTTGGATTTCAATATTGAGTTGGGTGAGTTGTTCCCAGTACTTCTCCGCAGTTATTGTTTGGCCACGTGAAAGAAGCTTGTAAAAGATTATTCCTCTGCAATCTCAGCAGACATATAACCATAGATTCTGCTCTTTCACTTCCATCCTTCCAGCTTTTTTTTCTTATTATGTTGTTATACACAACCCATTTTTTCATATCTAGTTATGATTTGATCCAAGAAAGATTCGTTTTGTTGACGGGCGAGGAGAGAAATGGCTGTGGAAATACGGTTCAGTTTGTTCCGTTCTGTCAAAACATGCCGAACCCATATATTGAGTTCCGAAGCGTATCGAAGTTGCTTTAAATGGCGAAATGCAGTCAAATTGTCAACATTTAGTCTCTCAGTAATCTCTCTAGTGAGAATTATTATTCACTAAGTTATGGATAAAGTCATTATTAATACTGGGAGATCGCCTAGAGTGAAGTTTATCGTTTAGATTAAAGTCATCATTTCGAAATCGACTAAACCACTTTTTAACTAGCCTAAGAGCAGGAGCACGATCCAAATAAACGTCTTAAGTATTTTGTATTGAAGTGCCAACACTTACTCCCTTTTTAAATTCATATAACATAACATGACGAAAATGTAACTTTTCATTTTCCATTTCAAATATTGACCTTACACACAAATTAAATTGAATAAACTTTTTTTAAGGTTATGTTAACTCACAACGCATTTATATAACCGTCAATTAATAATATGGTTATAAAAGAAACATCAGCACAGTCAAAAGTGCATGCTTCTGCCATCTATGAAAATCGGGCACGAACTTTTGTAATTATCCAATATAAATACGACCACAAACATAAATATAAGTAAAAGTTAGTAAATAGTTACATAGACAGGCAAGTAATTATAAAACAATATATGACCAAACTATCGTAGTTAGACAGACTCGCACGCGCGCCCACACACGCACAGACACCCCACACGCACCGCAGATCCACCTCACCGCACCTCACCACACCACACCACACCACACTACATCACACTACACCACACCACACACAATTTCATTTACACCAACAGACCGATTTGCACACCTACACAGTAGTATATTACATTACAGTATTATAGTATCAGATGTAACACACAAGCAGCCAAGACACCGGTACACAAGAAAAGTCAGAAATTGCCCCCGTTGAATAAAAGAAATAAACTCTTCCAGAGTGTAAAAGATATCTGTAACAGTATTCTCTTAATTTTTTTTTAAGCTCAGTGCACAAGAATTGCCCTTCACTTCCCGATGAAGCATATTAAATATCTTGCTTCCACAATAAACCGGTGTCCTTTTATAGGTTTCACGTGAATGCCTCATAAGACAAATATCGTTTCTTGACCTGGTATTATATTTATAGAAAAATCTATTATGCTCCAATGAAGATTTGTCATTTTAAAATATATATGGAGACCATGGTCAACGTACGATATTTCCGGAAAATATCGTGACAAATAGGGTAAATTAAATGTTACACGAATTATTCTTTTTTGAATAACGAGTACCCTATGAATGTTTACAGTTCATCCCCAATTATTATATTATAAGACAGTGCTGAATGCACAAACACATAGTAAACATTAATTGGAATGTCTTTATCCTTTAAAGAATGTTTTAAGGAGTTAAGAACGTAAAAGGCCTTTTTGAGCCTAGAGCACACCCCCTTTAATATATTTACTCCAGTTAACACACGAATCGATGTTCAGACCCAGGAAATTGATGATCTCGTGGGAGCAAAACAAATGTTGATCAAAGTGGGAAATAAAATCAGAAGGGGCAGCTCTTATTGTTGTGACCTCCGAGCATACTCTCTTTGAATAGCTAATCATAAGTTTATTGGAAGCACACCTACCAGAAAATTGTTGAATCGGGATAGGGACGTTAGCAGATATTTTTTCGCGGCACCAGTCACAACTATTGTTGTACATGAATACTTTCCCCTCAGATAGGTGTTCCGGAAGATCACTAACAAAGAAAAGGAAGATAAAGGGGGGTCAACGAATTACCTTGTGGAGTACCTAAATTCAGATCATAGTCTTTAAAAGAGGTTCTATTAACCTTGACGAAAATCTTTCGATCAGATAAGAATGATTCTGTCCAATTGTTTATGGTTCCTCTTATACCTATACTAGCAAGTTTTTTTGCAACAAACTCTTTATCAACGATGTCAAATGCACGAGAAACATCAAAAGAAGAAATTACAACTTTTTCTCCATTGTCAACTTTAGAGGCTACAATTCTGTAGAAAGACCATTTCTAAAACCGTGTTGACTACTATTAAAAAGTTTGTATTTATTTAGAAAACCTATTAACCTATCGTAAATAATTTGCTCAAATATTTTAGAGAAAACAAAATGGAAATTGGTCTGTAATTGTCTACCCTTTCAGCATCGCCATTTTTGAAAATAGGCACAACCATGGCATTTTTCAAGCAGCTAGGAAACTTGTCATCCATAAGTGATATGTTTAGTAAGGTCGCCAGAGCAAGAGCAATCTGAGTAGCGCCTGCTAACGGGAATTTCATCAAGTCCTGTTGACTTTTTGTTAGGGAGTTTTTGAATTGCTAATATATCTTCTCGAGATACGTCACTAATATAAATTGAATTACGAATTGTCTGTTTAGTTATAGTGCACGATAATGATAAATTGGACTGAAGATAGATGTTTACCATGTCACAAAAATATTCTATTTTTTATTAAGTAAAGGAAAGGCGGTCATAAGACACCCAAACTCTATTCGTGATCGAAGAACGTAACATCACAGAGAAAGCACCTCATTTATAATGCAGTGTTTAAGCGCATCGCGTTATACGGTTGTGAAACTTGGCAACTGACGAAGCGATTGGAACAGAAACTCGAACTGGAAGCACTCGAAATGAATTACTGGCGAAGATCGGTTGGAGTGTCAAGAATGGATAGAGCTAGAAAAGAAAGAATAAGGAATGTAATGAAAGTAAACAACCACGATTATTGAGAAAATTCAACAACGGCAACTTATATGGTACGGACACTTGGAAAGAATGGAAGAACATCGAATACCAAAGACGGTTCTAAAGTGGGTACCAAGCGAAAAGAGGAGAAGAGGGAGACCAAGAGCGATATGGTTTGGAGGGGTTCAGAGGGTAATGTCAGAGAGAAATTTAAGACCCGGAAATTCGGAGGATCGAAGAGGATGGAAACTGAAAACCGGAAGGCGAAGAACGCTATAAAAAAACCGGATTGATGATGATGTTGATAATAGAATTAATTGGTTTCTTTGAACATGATTTATTTTGAAGTTTGTTGACCAAGTTATTTTTGTTCTGTTTTTAAACTGTAAGATTTTATTACAATAATTTAAATTTTTTTCTTCTTTAATTTTAAGATGCAGTCCTTTTTTAGTGTTCCGCACGGAACACTTATAAGATCACTTCGGTGTCTGTCTGTCTGTCTGTCTGTCTGTCACACCCGATTTTCTCCGAAACTATTTGACATAGAAGGGTGAAATTTGGTAATAATATAGGAATTGATGGCCTCATCAGAGCCATGTAGTTTTGAGAATTAAATTTTGACTTAAGGGGTTAGTTTTGGGGGGTGAAGTCCGAAGTGAAAAAAAAAATTTTTTTACTAGGTCATCGAGTGTGGTGTCAAATGAAAGCTTGTGAAAACACGAGTAAAAAAATATATATATAATATTATACTTGCGCGCACTTTTCTTTGTATTATTTTTAAAAATTCGCGAAAAATCGCTGTCCCGGGCCTTATCTCGAAAAGTAATTATCAAAAAATTTCGAAAAAAAAAAAATTCTGGAATATTCTCCACGGGGTGTAGATTGAACGAAAATTATCATGAGTGCATTACCTTTAATAATTTATATGGTATATAAAAAAAAACAAAAATTTCAAGGTCATCAGATTTCAGTAAAGATTGGAAACAAACTTTGTTGAAAACTCATTTGGGGTGTATTTTGTGAAGTCATTGATCATTTTATACCTCTGTAACAAATTTTTTTTATTTTAAAAGCAATCAACGTACGGAACACTAATTGCGCAAGTTTAACTTGCACTTGACCGGTTTTTTTGATTTCATATTTGTTAGGTATTCCTTCACTATGGATTTTATTTCTAACCCATATGAGATTTTTAAATTCCTCATATAAGCCTTGTAGTTCACTAGAAAACTGAATTTTGTTATATTTTTTCTTCGTTGTAGTTCTTTGATGTGAAATGCATTACATCATAAAAACATTCATAAAACCTCTCAAACCTCTTCAAGGCTTCGGAGGCAATCTTAGAATTTACATCTGTAAAGACTTTCTTAAATTCATTAATTACTAGGCCATTTATAAGGTGGTGTAAAGGTGGACATTATAGAGCTACTATTATAAGATAATGTTAAGTTGGGCAAAAATACTTTAACTAGTTGACCAAAATAGTCGGAAATACCTGGATCAAAATTAGTAACTATGAAATCATCAGGACAATTAGTAATTACGTAATTTAAAATAGATTGGGATTTTTGTATTCCCCGGACATGAATTATGTTATTATTTAATGTAAAATAAACAGTATGAAGTAACAGTTTGAATTTAATAAAATTAATCAGGCTAATTATTTATAAATTACCACTATGTTCTATTTGTAAAGATCTCTTAGAAAAGAAAAATTATGTGTGAATATTTAGGAATAAATCTTAACATAGTCTGTCAGAAGTAATAACCAAATTATTAGAAAAATAAACGGATCAAATGGAAAAGTTAATTAGTTCAAATTCACAGTCATTCATTCGGATTGATTTTTGTTTGGCAGTAGTTTTACTACGTTGTGAATTTGGAATCTTTGGCACAATGACACTATTCAGTATATGAGCATTTCCGTAAATTGTTGGTATGTTAGCGGTTCAAAAAAGAGAGATTTTTTTAAAGTGACACTCATTAGACTCGATTTAAATCGTTTCTTGGACTTTCAGAAACAATTAATCACGGCTGGACACGACTTTTTTAATAACCCTTTCTTTCTTCAGCTCAATATGCAAATTTTTGCAGAAAAATGGAAAAAAGTCGCTAAATTTCCGTAAAAAGCGTCAAAAATCAATATACCGTATTATAAGTTTATCCATGCGATTTATTGAAACTATTCATTGTGAATCCTGATAATGTTTCCCTCTTTTATATAACGGCCGTTTTTGCCTATTTTTTGGTCCATTTTATATATTTTAGTCAAATTAACGTCCAAGTACACTTTTCTTATGTTCTTTGACTTGCTGACTTCGAATTTTTACGTACCTTGTTGATATTAGGATATCGTTTCCAAGTTATAGTAAGATTTTAGCCACTTTTTGGTCAGAAATGGCCCTAAATTAAAAATGATGTTTTTAAAGATCCTAATATCAACAAGGTGCCTAAAAATTCGACTCGGCAGCTCAAAGAACATAAGAAAAGTGTGGACGTTAATTTGACTAAAAGATATAAAATGGGCAAAAATGGCCATTATATAGAAGAGGAAAACGTTATCAGGATTCACGATGAATAATTTCAATAAAAATCTAAATAAACTTATAATACGGTACATTATATATTGATTTTTGACGCTTTTTATGGCAGTTTAGCAGCAAGCAGTGTCACGACAAACTTGGGAAATCTTTGCCCCAAGAATAGGCGGAAAATCTCGTCGAAAGTATGCCCTGAAGACGACAGGCGACCATCGACGCTGATGGGGACTGGATGAACGACTGAATCATTAGCATTTTAATGGCGATCCTTTACTGTCGAATGATGTAAAAAACTTTTAAATAAATACATTTTTTAATGAACAATGCGCGGCACGTTTTTATTTGACCGACTGTATACGATAAAGCACTTATAACTTATAATGGGATTCTGCATATTCTCAGAAATATAACTCGTGTAGTTATTGAGATTTAAACATTGAAAAATATTTTCATATACCTACTTAGAATACTTCAGTAGACATCAGTTAAATTACTACTTCATGTGAAAGAATATATTAGACTAATGCTTGGAAGTTTTGTGTTTTAACCTGAACTAGTGTATATTTAATATATTTCTCTCTCTCGTTTAAAAATTATAAAATAAGTTACAAAGGCACTTAGTTGTTTCAGTCGAAATCACTATTAAAATCGATTATTCTGTGGACGTCTTGCCTTGATGGACATCTTGACAATAAAGATTGTTGTGGATCAATGTTTCGAAAATTCAACTCTGAAGGTGTAGACTTATTAAAGGCCTGAAATTTGCATTTTATGATATTGTCACTATCCTACTATTTAGAGTTAACATTGGTGTACCTTAATAAAGAGATTTTGCAACGCTTATTTTGATAGATCACCGTCTTTATCTTTATTTAAAGCCTACGCCCATTGTCTGGAGCTTGCGCAGTAGTAAAGCTAATTTTAATATTAATTAATAATAATTAAATATAAGGACTCAGCTGTTATCGTTATTCGAAACATGCGCCCACCATTTGGAGCTTGTGCAGTATTGAAACAAAATTTGCGAAACCTTTATTAAGGATAACGATTTCCCTTATTTAGGAACTTATAAGAGAGGTTATTTGAAGTTCGTTATTCTTAGCGCTATTATGGTAGAGCCTGTTCTTTCCCTGCTTAGGTATACAAACCACTAAGAAAATCCGTAAAATTAAAATGATAATCTTTTATTGCAAATAACACTAACAGCAGTTAATTAGTGTGTAGATTATGTTGGGATTTTGCAATCTTTGGCACAATGACATTACAGTGTTCGTAGTGCTAATTTCAAATGAAATTTTATTTATCACATATTCGTATTACCTTGGAAATATTGAAAGAAGTGATAAAAACCTGCTACTAATAACTGGTGTGCCTAGCCATGAAATGAATGAAAAAAAATCCCCTAGGTTTAGAGGATGAATACTAACCTAATTTTACAATTCCTTCGCGTTAATACTGCGCTTGCTTGAGATAACGATAAGGACAAAGGCATGTGAAAAATAAGCGTTGCAAAATCTCTCTAATGTATTAAACTTTTAATATTTATAATGTAGACTTGGAATACTCACTAAAATAGCAATAATGAATTCTCTGCTAGAATTGGTGCGCTATAAAATAGAGCATAGACATCGTCCTTTATTCTCGTGGCAATTGGCTTATAACGTCTTCACTTGCTTTTTTTAATTAATGAAAGACCTAACCTTAGTCTATCAACAGTAGACTTTCGCACTTTTAAACGTCTCTTTCCAGTTAATCTTCAGATTGAAACTTCTCATGTTACTTAGGGGATTGTGCGTATTTTGCTATTTTCACTCGACGGTCTTTGGAAGTTGACATAGGTTACGTTGTTGTGCACCTCCTAGGCCCATTTTGGCAAAGCCCGGTTTTAAACATTTTATTATTATTATTTTCTTAGATTACCTGCTATGGATGACAGAATTGTAGCTTGGAAATTATGTCACGTAGCGCATAAAGTTTTAAGAGAAGGCCATCCTTTATGTCTGGTTGATAGTCAAAGGCATAGAAAGGTAGGAAAGAGATATCTATTTTTGGGGGACACATTTTTTATTCTTCTACTTTAAAGGGTTACGACAAAGTATTCTGGAACAAATTTTGTATTGATTTTCACACTTTTGGCTTTAGTGTTTTTGGCATTAATAATTTATCTGAGATATTAGAGTTCTGTAAGCCTTGTATAAATCTTCTGGGTTTTGTTGTAACCCTTTAAACTAGAAGATATATAGAGTAAAAAAATTGGCACATCTGAGTGTTAGTTAGAAATTTGTAACTCTCTGACCAAACACGTACTAATGTTTTTGGTAATTAATTATAACTTGTCGCGGTTATGCAACTTATTTTATGCGGTGACTTCTGCAATTGTGACAATGATGAATCATCGTTTAAAATCAAAGACCCTATTATGTTCTACGTGTTTTTTGCATCTTAATATTTATTTTAATTTTAATAAATATGTTTTAAACTTCCTAGGACCTTGATGAGATTGGTAAACTATGGGGCCATTTGAAAGAGGGATATGGTAAAATGATAAGGTTATACACTTCTCTGTTAATAAATAAGTTGGAATTTCACAGAAGAAATCCCCGGTTTCCAGGGCATTTAGGAGTTACACCGGACGAATTAGACAGTATCGGTGGAAATGATGTAAATAATTAGTAAGTATTGTTCCTTATGTTTATACAGTATCTATGGGAAAGTCTATGTGATATTTTAAACTTAAGAAATGTTTATGCTTGTAAAAAATCATCTTTACTTCCTTAGAAACTATCCTGTATATAATAATTTTTTTTTCTAGTTTTGACATGACAATAGAAATGTTTGACTACCTGGATCATATTCTGGCTCTGCAAGCGGCAGGTAAGATTTTTATAAATGTTGGTAATACATTTTTGATACACAATTGCAAATTATAAAATAAATATTAGAAATGAGTCAAAATTGTGTCTTTGACAAACTACCTTTTTGAGGTATTATAAAAATTACTTAATTTAAATTATAATCATTAGTTTGTACAAAAAGTGTTTTTTTTAAGTTTTTGGATCTCTTAATATGGCACGTTCAAATTCCATGACTAGTGCTGGACAGTGCAGGCTAGCTCCTCTTATTCCCTGTATACAAGGTAAAGTATAATATAAATTACTATTTCTATCCGGAGCAGCAATGACATGCTTTCTCTAGAAGTCATGAACAATTTCATTTTAGTTACGCCATAAATTAAATCGAGTGACGGGACCCGCACAAACACTTCGCTGCCTCCGTCATTGTCATCGACTGTGTGTGACTAAACAGAGTTGCCTTCATTGTATTCCCTCGGATCAACGCAAATTAGTAATCTGTCTTAATTGTAAAGTACTATTAAACAAGGTTGACTTTTTGGAACTTGTAAGGTTTATGAGAGTCGAATACAGCTATAAATAGTCACTTTTACTTTAAATAAAATAAACCGTTCTTTTACATGCTTTAGGTCAGAATATTACTAAAATTACTAAATTTTTTGAGAGTCCCTAAAAATATTACTGACTTTATTGTGGCGGCCCGTGGCTCCATGGCGTAGTACTTACTTGCGGTGTAGAGGGTCTCGGGTTCCAATTCCGGCAGGTCGGTCTACTTATTTATTTAAGGGCTAATGCCACTCTAGAGCTAAGAAAAAAGCCTGATTTTGACAATTTTTTTTGGGAAATATAGTGAACGCATTCCAAAATTTACTCAAATGCTTTTATTATACATACTTACACACATAAATTTTTAAACAAATTTTTTTCCAAAATGCCAGTACTCAGTAAAGGAAGACGCATCTTATAGATAGTACTTTGCGACCGGAAAGATTTCTCCTCCAATTTTTTACTTGGAACAGAGTGTAAAGTTTTTTGAGTTCTGCATAAGATTTTCTCGGGAAGTACATAGAAAAATTATGCCTTGTTTTATATTTGAAGAAAGTTTCATTTTTCGGTAAACAATTACGTAAAAAATCATATTTATAAAAGAAAAGTTGAAAACAATTGTATAATCGGCACGTACTTCGCTAGATAATGTAGTTTTGAAGGTACAGTTTAAATTTCAAATAGTGACGTCACCTGTCAAAATGACATTTTCATAAAAATTTTTGAAAAAAAAAACGTATAATTTGGCCAAATTTTAAAAAAAGATTTTAGACAAAATGGTTTATTTTGTGATTCTAGATCTGTTTGTCAAATTTCAACGGCCTACTACGATTTTGAATTTTTGGCAGTTTTTTTGACATTTCGGCAATTGTTTTTCATCTTGATTTATTGCAACCTTATTTAAATCATTTAATTTGTCAAAAACTAGGCACCTATAATCTATTTAAGAACAAAATGAAGTCGTCCATATTTTTGTTATAGAATATTAAAATTCACACATTATCATGAATCATATTTGATGCAAAGTTCGATTAGCTTTTGTTTTTAAATAGAAATATGTTTCTCGCTTACGTATTTTGATAGTGAACACACTTAAACGTTTGTAAATTAACACAAATCTTACATTTTGATCTTTTTAGTAATGCATAATGCAAATTTTTAACAATGTAATGTTTCTTACTATAAACACCAAATTAACAACTTGCTGCTTTATCCTATTTCTTTTTTTTTTATACTTCAGCTAAAACCACTTTTTAGATCAATAATACACTTTAGATTAGATTAGATTAGCAACCGGAATAACATTATTACACATATTCTAGTTATTAATTTGGCAGTTACGCGTTAATAATACCACCGAAAAATTACATTAAAATGCTTTCGGTGTCATTGTTGACGTAACTGCTAATTTAAAATAAATCCAGCCATATTTTAGTTGTGGCTATCAACATTAACGTTCGCAAAATTAGAAAGACCCCTTATGGTTGCGCCGATTTCCTCCTGAAAACTTACCTTCTACAGGAAAAAGAGCTAAACAGAGAAATTAACATGCTAAGCAAAACTCGATATTTCTATACGTTTATTAATAGTAGTGGAAACAATTGAGAACTAGAGATCGCAATATGGTATCGTAAGCTGTCAAATATTTAGTTAGCAATTCAAACTAGAATGGAAAGAAACAGATGGTGTCACAACATGCTTTCTCTTTAAGAAAAAATTGAAATTGTTTTATTGTGTGGGGAAAATAAACCTCATCGCACTGTTGCAAATGTTTTTAACGAGCGTCATCCTGAAAAAAACTTGCAGCAATCTACTGTGAGCTGAATTATAAAAAAGTTTAAATCGACTGGATCTGTGGGAAATGTTTTCCGAAAAAATCGTGTTGCACGTAAACATACCGAAGATATTGAGTTAGATGTGTTCTTAAGTGTAGTAGAAGAAGCCAAAACCAGTGTTAGAAATATTTTGAAGTCTAAACCGGAGATCGACAGGGAAAGTGTACGTAAAATTTTACACAAAAATAAATCTAAACCATACAAACCGAAATTGATAAACACTCTACAGGATAGAAATTTTAATATTCGGTTGTTATTTTCATTTTGGTACCAAGGAAAAATAGAAGAGGACTCCAAATTTCCGTACAATGTTTTATGGACTGATGAAGCCACGTTTACTTCTAACAGAGTAGTAAGTTCACAGAATAGTCGATGGTGGGCCCAAGAAAATCCAAACTTCATAATTGAGTGTCGTGACCAATACTCGTTTAAAACTAACGTTTGGTGTGGCATTGTGAATGACCAAATAATAGGGCCATATTTTTTAGACATAATTTAAACTCACAACGATATTTAGATTTTTTAAATAACGAAATTCATGGTTGTGGATCTAAGATACGCTCTATGGTATCTATTAGATGGTGCAACAATACACAATACTTTGCGAGTACGAAACACTTTAAATGAACTATTTCATGGTAGGGTCATTGGGCGAGATCAGGATAATTGCTGACCACCTTGATAACCCGACATCACCCCATTGGATTTCTATTTATGGGGTTATCTCAAACAAAAAGTATACAAGTTTAGACCATATCGATCATCTAGAAACTATAATTAGGCAGTGTGTTCAGGAGATACCTCCCGAGTTTGTGAAAAATTCCGTCAAAGAAATTTCTAGAAAAACCATTCGTTGCATTGAACGAAACGGTGGCCACACCGAAATGTAGAATATTGCAATATGCGTGTATTTGATACAAAGTATTTATTAAATAGGTTAAAATAGCCAATTGTTAATTTAGCGTTTATAGAAAGAAACATTGCATTGTTGAAACTTTAAATACATTACTAAAAATATCAAAATGTAAGATTTGTGTTAATTTACAAACGTTCAAGTGTGTTCACTATCAAACTACGTAAGCGAGAAATATGTTTCTATTTAAAAACAAAAGTTAATCGAACTTTGCATCAAATATGATTCATCTTAATGTGTGAATTTTAATACTCTATAAAAAAATTATGGACACGACTTCATTTTGTTCTTAAATAGATTATAGGTGCCTAGTTTTTGACAAATTAAATGATTTAAATAAGGTTGCAATAAATCAAGATGAAAAACAATTGCCGAAATGTCAAAAAACTGCCAAATATTAAAAATTGTAGTAGGCCGTTGAAATTTGACAAACAGATCTAGAATCACAAAATAAACCATTTTGTCTAATAACTTTTTTTAAAATTTGGCCAAATTATACGTTTTTTTTATAACTTTTTACGAAAATGTCATTTTTGACAGGTGACGTCATGCGTAAAAATGACTATACTTTATTTCTAATATTATTTGAAGCACAAATGGATGCCATAACCAGATCTGGGCTAAAGTGATTATTTAAAAAAAATCCCATATGATGCGGACTTAAATTATCACACTGTATATATAGTAAATCATTATGAGTAAAAGTGACATTTGACTCATAATGGTATCATGGTGTCAGTTTTGGAGTTAATATCCACTTTTTTTTATAATTTTTAGATGCATCCAAACTCTATGACTACTGTGTCAAAATGCTGTTTAAACTTCACATGACATTGCCTTCGGATGTTTTAGCCGGACATAGAGAAAGGTTCATAAAACAGTTCCGGCTGTTGAGGAAATTTTATGAAAGTACGAGTAATTTGCAGTATTTTAAGGATTTGATCGCTATTCCGCCTTTACCAGAAGTAAGTAAACAATAATATTAATAATATATAACAGAACATATATTTTTGGACGTTTAGTTTTTAAATCTGCGTCGTTAGTGAAATGTAATTCTATGAAATATACACAGGAAAAAAGATTATTTGTTTAAAATTTGAAATTTACTAAATTTTGTTTAAAGGTGTAGAAAAACAGTTTTTATACAATTCCGAAAACATATCGAGTTAAATCGGTTTTTAATTTACCTGATTAGTAAGTTTTTAAGAAACGTAAAACGATATTTTGATTCAAAATCACTAATCAGGAAAACAAGAACGATGCATTTTATCTCACTACTCGCCTCACTTTCTAGTTGATCAAAAATGCCTTGTTAAATAGTTTGCTAAGATATTTAGAGATGATGACATTTTGTCTTCTATCGTCTCGCCCACCTTGTTAGCATCATCAGAAACGATGATAGGCTAAACTTAAGATTCGCAGCTATACAATTTGTACTAAGATTGTGATTCACTTGAGCGAAACCGATCAACCACAGTCGTCCGGTTAGTTCCGGTCCAGGAACCAGTACAGAGGACTGTAAAGAATAGGTCCTCTGTCTTTATTTAGGTTGCCCTACTAGATGCATTTATAATTAACCTGAAATTATCTGATAGTACTATATGATTGTGCTCAACGGCATGTTCTACAAAATTTGTTTTTGTCTGGTCTACCATAACTTAAATGAGCTAAATGTTCTTTAAATCTAATTTGAATCGACCTTCTAGTTTATAAGAATAAGAGAAGATTTAGCTTATTTAAGATATTGTAGATTAGACGAATCAAGTATGGCTGAACATGACCTTGGAACACAATTATATAGTAACATTAGAGAATTAAAGGTTAATTAAAAATATATTTGATAGGAGCTTATTAGATGCAGACGAAAGTGTGCGAAATTACAAAATGTAAAAATAAGTACAAAGTACCTCTTCTCAGTCTTCTGTACTGGTTATTTGACCGGAACCAAACGGCGTCTGTAAGTGGACGGGTAATGTTGCTAATGTAAGTCACCATCTCAATCTAGTGTAAACGGTCTAGTTTTTAATCTTAGGTTTAGTTAATCATCACTCCTGAAGTAACATTGTTTGCGAAACCTTCGTCGAGCGTAAAGACAAAGTGTTTGATGTAGTGGCGATAACTGTTGTATATGCGTCAAAGTTCCCAAAATCTTAAAAAGCTTAGAACTTCTCGTGTTTTAAAGTCTAGAAACTGTTTATAATAATTTCAGAAGAAAACTCTGGCAAAACCAAACTTTGTGCCACCATGTGTTGTAGTTGTTAATACTGTGACACTGACATAGACACAAATTATCATGATTAAATAATAGTGTCGCTTATTTTAAAAGAATTTTTTAAGAACTTGTTAATAAAAGTCTTAAAGCTATCCAAAAAACACTGACAGACTGGAAAATTTTAAATATTTGGAAAGAGAGAAACGATTCCATGGAAAGGTGTGTAACATGATAGAAACCTCTTAGTAGTAGAGATGGAAACCATATTTTAAAATTCTAAAGTTGGGCCTTATTTAATTTGATTAAATCATTATTTGTCCCCGACAATTACAGCCATAGATTTGGTAAAAGTATTAATTTTCTTTATTTTTTTTTACGGTATTTAACATATATATTAATAAAATTTAATATTTTAATTTCGAAGTTAACCTTAATTTTTGTATTCTTACTTTTTTTAGGGGCTATGCTGTTTCTTTAAAAAAATGACACAAGGATGTTTTTTTTTTTAAAGTTATCTACCTGGCTTTACAGCAAGACTCGCAAAATTTGAAACAAAAAACCGGTCAAGTACAAGTTGGAGTTGCGCTATTAGTGTTCCGTACGTTGATTGCATTTAAAATAAAAAAATTTTTGTTACAAAGGTATAAAATGATCAATGACTTCACAAAACACACCCCAAATTAATTTTCAACAAAATTTTTTTCCAATCTTTACGAAAAACTGATGACCTTGAATTGTTTTTGTTTATATACCTGATAAGTTATTAAAGGTAGTGCACTCATGATAATTTTCGTTCAATCTACACCCTATAGAGATTATTCCAGAATTTTTTCAAAATTTTTTTGTCAGTACTTTTTGAGATAAGGTGGAGCGATTTTTCGCGATTTTTTAAAAATAATACAAAGTGTACGCATGTATTACATTATATATTTTTTGAACTCGTGGTTTCACAAGTTTTCATTTGACACCTCACTCGATGACCTGGTAATTTTTTTTTTCACTTCCGATTTTACCCGCCAAAACTAACCCCTTAAGTCAAAATTTGATTTTCAAAACTACACGGCTCTGATGAAGCCATTAATTCCTATATTAGTGCCAAATTTAAACTTTCTATATCAAACAGTTTCGGAGAAAATCAGATGCGACAGACAGACGGACAGACAGACACCGAAGTGATCTTATAAGTGTTCCGTACGGAACACTAAAAATATATGTTTTTAGATATGTACCGTCTACATAGTCCAATATTCCTAGAGTTATTTCATTCCTTCCGATAAATATATTTTCTTGGAGCCTCAAAAAACGACGTTGCACTGATTTATTATCTGAAGAAAATTTTCTGTCTCTGAGGTCTTAGCGCAAAGCGCGCATTCGGGGTTATAGGCTAGATATTGTAGCTCGGTAGGTCCTTAGATTCTATGCGAGCCTTATGAACCTTGCAGTTGTCGTGCAATAGCAAAGTATTGGTACTTCATGAATACGGTCTTTTTTCTCTAATGATCTGCTTCAGGACTTGGAATAATCTTTCGTAAACCCCAGAATTAATTGTGGAGCTTTTTTTCCGTATATTTCTTTCCCTGGCCCAGAAAACGGTTGCCATCAACTTTTTAGAAGACGAGTGAGTTTCCTCCTTTTTTTAGAAATGGAGAGCCCAGATGAATCCATTACATCAACTCTTGCTTCGTGGGTGGATCCTAATTGAACACCTAAGTTTCCCCGTCTATAGCAATTCGCGAAAAACTCCCAACGATCTCTAAAGCAGTTAAGTCGTGTTGACAAATTTCTTTTCTTGTCAGTTTCTGCTCTTGTGTAAGGAGTGCAGAAACTGTTTTCATCCCTAAATCGTACTGAACAATCTTGAAACCTGTAATTTTGGATACTCCTGCTTCTTTAGCAAGCACTGGGATCTTTATTCGTCGATCTAACAGCAGCAAGTCCTTAACAAGTCCAATGGTCTCCCCAATTTTTTCCGGGGTTCGTGATCTGAGGTCATCCTGAATTAAATCTCCAAACTTTAAAAAAAAAAAATACTTGAAAATAGGATAGGTCGTTATTACCACACACTAGGAAAATTCTTACATAAGTAACTTTTGGTCTATTTCCCTCTCTAGTGAGAAACATTATCACTGCACGATCTTCAAAATATTTTCACTCATTTTTCGAAAGAAAAACATTATAAAAACTGCAAGTTGCAACAAACTCGTTCAGGAGTTCATTAGAGTACTTAGCATAGTGACAATAATGTGACAACAGAACTTTTTTTGTATAATGTCATATTAATGGTTACTTAAGAAATTTGATATACCGTAGGGTGGCAAATTTTCGAATTTATGTTTTTGCGTAAAATTTGCAAAATCTGGCAATCAATTCGAAACAAATCTGATGATTATTAAAGGCAGATGGCGGCAATTTAAATCTCAGTAACTCAATTGTGCCTGACGTAATAGGGTGGTTTCTGTACCGTTTATTATATATGGGGACGTTAAGACGATCTACTAAAGAACCCTGCACCGATCCTATAGGAATATGTCTTTTTGTGGATCGACATAACATGATCCTATGAATGGATTTCGCGCTACGGGCCTTCCAATCACAGGACCAGCATATGTGTTGAATACTGATATTTCTCCCTATTTATAAGTGATAGAATGGCCTGCGTGCGTGAATTTGTATCCGCAGGACCGAGGGTATTCTTATCAGTATTTGATAAAAATGATTAACTATGCCTGTCCACTGCGGGTCAAAAAAGGCGAGAGATCTATCTATGCTCCCCTCCTTGCCTCACCTTTTTTGACTTTCTGTTCGTGGACAGGACAGGGGCACAGGTACTTTATTTAATTAACAATATTACCGCCCTATGTTGATCTTTTTTTTAATAATTACCTGTTGTTTATATACAGTTTTGAATTGTTGTGGCTGTTACTTGATGGAAATTCATAACGAATGTAATGAAAGACTGACTGATGATATACAGTTTCAGTGAAACTAAATAAAGTGGAAATTTGACAAAATCAGTCTTTCATTACATTTATATACAATCTTTCTTAATCCTATAATTGGAAGGTGGCACGGCTACGTGGCTACGATAATTATTTTGTACAAAATTAAGATGTGAAACGCAAAATTGCTACTTTGCCCTGCAAAAAAATCTGTAAACCACTGTTCGTTTTACCGTTTATAAACCCTGAGGATATAAAAATTAGATTATTTAGAATATTTCACACATCAATATGTGGGAGACTTATAATCTACTAAGGTTAAAACTATAAATCATAATTTTTTGTTGAAAACTGAAAGAAATTTTGCAAATTTTCTTTGGACCGATTTTTCATTCATAGTTTTTAGCGAAAAATATGACTTATGATTTTAACCTTTGTAGACTATAAGCTCCACAAATTGATGGGAACGAAACTTTGAGTTTTTGTTATGTTTAAATATATTCTAAAAGAATATAATTTTTATATCCTCAGAGCCTGCAAGCGGTAAAGTCCCCTTAATATGACCATTTTTAACTGGAATATTTACTTAAAATTAATTATTACGTAAATAAATATGTACACTTGTTTACACAATTTTTTTCTACTCTTCCGCTTGGCAGATAACATTTTTTAATGTTCCGTACGGTACACTTATAAGATCACTTCAGGGTCTGACAAACCCGATTTTCTCCGAAACTATTTGATGTAGAAAGTTGAATTTTGGCACTAATATAGGAATTGATGGCCTCAAACTACAATAAAAATATATAATCCTCATTCTTTTGTATTAATCAAGATCATCAGTTTTTAGTAAAGACCGAAAAAAAACTTTGTTGAAAACTCAATTGGGGTATGTTTTGTGAGGTCATTGATCATTTTATACCTCCGTAACAAAAATTTTTATATTATGGGGTTATATACACCTGGGCGCTGCAAAAAGTATGTATATTTAAAAAAAAAAATGTTTTAAAGGTTATTAAATAAATAATACACGATTATATATTTTCATTGTACTTTAAATTACAGTAATACCCCGCTTAGCGCGACCCCGTTACGCGCGGTTTCACTATAACGCGAATTTCAAATTTCGCGCTCATGTAGTCATTAACTTCTCTATGGTCGCGGGGGGATCCCCGCTTTCTCTGAATATTCTCTTTGAAGAATTGGGAATTCCCTGTCCTTCGACTTTGTTCTATGGGGATTTCCTCGTTCGTTTCGTGTGTTCATTTGTTCCGTAATGTTAGTTCGGTCGGCTGGCAGTTTTGTTTTAATATTTATTGGAGATACATACATACATAATTTAACCCTACGTTAAAAATGCCGCCTGTAAAGAAAAAAGAGCGTAAAAGCGTCACTTTGGAATTGAAGATGAAAGTGTTAAGAAGAATGGAAAATGGAGGCAAAGCAACAATTGTTGGGAGAGATTTTGGACTCTCAGAATCGACTGTGAGAACGATTTATAAAAATCGGGAAAAAATTAAAATCTCCAGCGAAGGTTCAACACCTATAAGTGCAACAAAACTTTCTCGTTCGAGATCATCTATCTTAGAAAGAATGGAGAAATTACTGTCAGTCTGGATCGAAGATTTGAATAAGAAGAACACACCACTAAGTCAAGATCTCATATGCACAAAAGCAAAATCTTTGTATGAGATGCTGAAAACAAAAGAAGGAGAAGGGAGTGCCACTCCGACTTTTGCTGCCAGCAGAGGCTGGTTCCATCGGTTCAAGCAGCGTTCTAATCTTCACAATATCCACATAACAGGCGAGGCGGCCAGCGCGGACATTCAAGCTGCAGCTGAGTTTCCAGACAAGTTTCAAGACTTCGTTAGACGAGAGAAAATTCCTGCTTGTCTCATCTTCAATGTTAATGAGACCGCACTTTACTGGAAAAAAATGCCATCTCGAACATTCATTTCTAAGGAAGAACGTCAAGCCAGTGGTTTTAAAGCTGCGAAAGATCGACTAACACTTCTGCTGGGTGGTAATGCCACTGGTGATTTCAAACTGAAACCTTTACTAGTGTACCATTCAGAAACACCCCGTGCAATGCGAGGCACAGACAAGACAAGTCTACCAGTTGTGTGGCGATCAAACAGAAAGGCGTGGGTTACACGGGAAATTTTTCAAGAATGGTATTCTAATAGTTTTTGCCCATCAGTCAAATCATACTGTGACAGAAATGGGCTTGAACCTAAAGTTATATTACTCTTAGACAATGCCCCAGGACATCCAACCTCACTTGATACGCCCAGAGACTTAAAAGTGTACGTAAAGTTCCTTCCACCAAACACTACGTCAATATTACAACCTATGGACCAGGGAGCAATAGCAAACTTCAAAGCTTATTACCATCGCCGCACTTTTAGCCAACTAATTCATGAAACTGACGGGGAAGGAAGACAGTCTATGCGAGAGTGGTGGAAGTCATACAACATTATGAAGTCTATTCACAACATAGAAGAGGCTTGGAAGGAAGTTAAAATGAGTTGTATGAATGGGGTGTGGCGTAATCTTTGGCCAGATGTAGTGGAAGCACCTAGAAGAATTGTCCAGATGCAGAGACAAGTGCTTGAAGACATTGCTGCAATGATTGAGGGGTCTGAACTTGAAGATGTCACGGTAGAAGATCTCGTAGAACTTGTAGCAACGCACGACGATCCTATTAGCAATGAAGATCTGATCGAGTTACAGAATAATCCTATCTACGATGAGGAAGAACAAGTAGAAGAGAAAGTTTTATCTTCAGGGGAAATACAAAATGCACTTTCAAAAATTTATTCAGGTTTGGACATATTGCAGAGTATAGACAATAATGATGACCGTGTCTTGACCGTGTGTCAAACAATTAAAAACAGTGTTGGGTGTTATGAACGTATTTTACAAGAACGTAAACAAAACGTTACCCAAAAGACAATAGATGTATTTTTCCGTAAAAAATAAGAGTATGTATTGCATAAAGTGTTCTTAGAATTAAAGTGATTGATTAAAATGATTTGTATTTTTTTGTATTAAATTTTGACTATGTTTAATCATAAACCTCGATATACGCGAATTTCAGTTAACGCGATTTTTTTCGGAACGTATCCCTCGCGTAAAGCGGGGTATTACTGTATATGAAAATTTTTTTTTTAAACATGTTTTAAATATTAACATTATTTTTCATCGGGTTAAACGGACCACTGATAAAAACTATGGCGCCTCCTTGTCTGCAGGATCATTTCACAAAAAATAATCCGTTCTGTGAAAATAAAAATTAGTCTTGTAAAATAATGTAGTAGTTAAAAATTGTCGTTCAAAAATACAAAATTACGGTGTTTCAAATTTTAGTATGCATTTTTCGATAAAAAAATGTTATGTTTAATTATTTATAAAAAATTGTCTATTAGAAAAATTAAAAAACATCTCGACATTTTGTAGAAAAAACAATTAAGATTAAAAAACAGTTAAAAAATATTAAAAATTGACTTATTAATACTGCAGACAGTGCATTGAGACAGGTGGCGGTCCCAATCCGACGCCACCTCACATTTAATGCTATAACGTATAAAGAATAAAAATCCGTAAAAAAAATCGAATTTTTGAAAATGCTAGGTGTATGTAACCCCTTAAAAGCAATCAACGTACGGAATACTGATTGCGCAAGTCCGACTTGCACTCGGTCGGTTATTTTTTTTATGGCGGTTCCTTCGTTTTCATCGTAAGCCACCATTATTTACCGTTTTTAACTAATAACCGCAAATAATAATTCACAAGAGGTAACAATAATTTTAGAAAATTATAGGCAACATGGCCAAATTCCTTGGGCGTTATTTAATTAAGAAATATTTGTAAATCTTGCTTTTATTCTTTTTTTTTATTTTAATATCAGCTGTTTACTAAAATTATACAGCTTAAAACGCTTAATTTACGTTTGACTAGACTACTGTTCGCTTAATTTCTTTTTAAATTTCACATTAACGGAACTATTTCCCCGCTATTTTGAATTGCTTCATTTTAAGATTTTATGCTTCATAAAAGTAAAAAACCAGTCAAGTGCAAGTTGAACTTGCGCAATGAGTGTTCCGTACGTTGATTGCTTTTAAAATAAAAAAAATTGTTACGGAGGTATAAATGATCAGTGACTTCACAAAACACACCCCAAATGAGTTCTCAACAAAGTTTGTTTCCAATCTCTACTGAAAACTGATGGCCTTGAATTTTTTTTTATATACCAGATAAATTATTAAAGGTAATGCACTCGTGATAATTTTCGTTCAATCTACACCCCGTGGAGAATATTCCAAAATTTTTTCAAAATTTTTTGATAAATACTTGTCGAGATAAGGCGGGTGGACAGCGATTTTTTGCGATTTTTTAAAAATAATAATAAAGAAAAGTGCGAACAAGTATTACATTATATATATATATATATATATATATATATATATATATATATATATATATATATATATATATATATATATATATATATATATATATAAAAGGGTGATTCATTTAGAGGTACTTTTTTTTAAATAAATAAAAAAAATGAATAAAAACAATTTTATTTTATAATCTTTATTATCATATAAAAGAACCATTCTTTACAATTATTTCTTAAAGATAATTTCTTTCAAGTGTTGTCCGCGACTACGGTTAACAACGTCCATTCTGAAGTTCCAATTTTCAATGACGCGTGTAAGTATTTCGAGTGGTATTTGGCCAATGACTCGAGTAATATTGGCCTCCAATGCCTCAATTGTAGCTGGCTTATCCATGTAGACTTTGGACTTTACATAGCCTCAAAGGAAAAAGTCAAGAGGTGTGATGTCACATGATCTAGCTGGCTAATTCACTGGTCCAAAGCGTGAAATGATCTGTTCGCCGAAATGCTCTCGCAGTAAAGCCATGGTTTCACGGGCTGTATGGCAAGTGGCGCCATCTTGTTGGAACCAAATTTCGTCGAGACCACGGGCTTCAATTTCTGGCATCAAATAGTCTGTTATCATGGCGCGATAACGGTCACCATTCACAGTAACATTCCGGCCGGCCTCTGTTTTGAAGAAATATGGACCGATTATTCCACCGGCCCATAAACCACACCAAACAGTTGTTTTTTCTGGATTTAATGGCAGCTCTTGAACCTCTTTAGGTTGTTCATCGCCCCAAATACGGGCATTTTGTTTATTCACGAACCCATTAAGCCAAAAATGGGCCTCATCGGTGAATAAAATTTTTCTCGAAAACAGTGGATCTTCTGCAAGCTTGTCAAGAGCCCAACGACTAAAACGGAAACGATTTGGAAGGTCGGTCTGCTTCAGTTGTTGCACTAGTTGAATTTTGTATGCTTTTAAAGAAAGATCCTTACGTAAAATACGCCAAGTTGTTGAATATGACAGGCCAAGCTGTTGAGAACGGCGGCGAATCGATACTTCACGGTCTTCGCGTACACTCTCCGCTACCGCCCCTATATTTTCTTCACTATGTGCTGGATGTGGTCTATTCGGTCGAGCATTATCCAATAATGAAAATTGGGTCTCAAACTTATTGATGGTAGAGCGAATTGTGCGTTCGGTAGGCCGATTATGTGGACCATAAGTTGCTCTAAGCGCCCGATACACACTCCTCGTAGAACGCCCATTTTCGTAATAAAGTTGAACAATTTGTAGACGCTGTGCCGGGCTAAGTCTTTCCATTATGAATTGTCAAACACTACTGAACAGGAATGCCTCTTCAGTTGACACGACGCATGCGCAATCTGCAATTAAATCCCCATCACAAAAAGTACCTCTAAATGAATCACCCTTTATATTACTCGTGTTTTCACCAGCTTTCATTTGACACCACACTCGATGACCTAGTAAAATTTTTTTTTTTCACTTTCGATTTTACCCCCCCCCCCCCCCCCCCCCCTAACCCCTTAAGTCAAAATTTAAATTTCTAAACTAGGTGGCTCTGATGAGGCAATCAATTCCTATATTATTACCAAATTTCAACTTTCTATGACAAATAGTTTCGGAGAAAATCGGGTGTGACAGACAGACGGACAGACACCGAAGTCATCTTATAAATGTTCCGTACGGACCACTAAAACGGATCCAAAACTCGAATTACGCTATATCCTGTCATGCTGTCAACGCTTATTTTTCACATACCTTTGTTCTAATCGATATCTCAAGCATGCGCGGTATTAACGCTAGGGAATTGCAAGGTTAGGTTAGTATTCCTCTTCGATAAACCTAGGGGATTTTTTTCATTCATTTGATGGTTAAGCACGCCGGTTATTAGTCTTAGATGGGTCAACACAAGTTTCTAAATTAAAGCTGTGTCTTGCAGGTACTTCCTTCAATATTTCCAAAGTAATACGAATGTGCGAAAAACAAAATTTCATTTGAAATTAGCATTACACACACTGTAATCCCATTGTGACAAAAGAGAGATTTTGTAACGATTATTTTTCGCATACCTTTGTCCTTATCGTTAACTCAAGCATGCGCAGTATTAACGCGAAGGAATTGCAAGGTTAGGTTAGTATTCATCTTCTATAAACCTAGGGTATTTTTTTCATTCATTTCATGGTTAAACACACCGGTTATTAGTATTTGATGGGGCAACACAAGTTTCTAAATTAAAGTTGGGTCTAGCATGTTTCTACCACTTCCTTCAATATTTCCAAGGTAACACGAACACGCGATAAATAAAATTTCATTTTAAATCAGCACTACAGACCTTGTAATGCCATTGTGCCAAGATTGCAAAATCTCAACATAATCTGAACACACTGTCAGTGTTATTTTCTTAGTGCTCTGTATACCTAAGTAGGAAAAAAAAAAACAGGCTCTACCATAATAGCGATAAGAATAACGAACTTCAAATAACGTCTCTTATAAGTCCTAAATAAAGGAAATCATTATCCTTAATAAAGGTTTCTCTTATTTTGTTTCAATACTGCTCAAGTTCCAAATGGGGGGCGCATGCTTCTAATAAAGATAAAGACAGTGGCCTACCAAAATAAGCGGTGCAAAATTTCTCTAAAGATTGCAAAATCCCAGCACAATCTGAATAGTAATTAACTGTTGTCAGTGTTATTTGCAATAAAAGATTATTATGTCAATTTTACTGTATTTTTTTAGTGGTTTGTATACCTAAGTAGGAAAAAAAACTGACCCTATCATAATAACGATGGGAATAACGAACTTCAAAGAACCTCTCTTATAAGTTCCTAAATATGGGAAATTGTTACCCTTAATAAAGGTTTCTCTTATTTTGTTTCAATACTGCGCAAGCTCCAAATGGTGGGCGCATGCCTCAAATAACGATAACAGCTGAGTCGTTATATTTAATTTCTTCCCTTTACTACTGCGCAAGTTCCAAACGGTGGGCGCATGCTTCAAATAAAGATAAAGACAGTGGCCTACAAAAAAAAACCGTTTCAAAATATATCTTTTAATAAAATCACTAAAAAAACATATATGGTAATTTTTGATCTTCCATTTAAACATATCTATGAACATAAATATTTATATTTTCGATCCTTATTTAAAATACAGAATTTTATATCTACATTTTGGTTGCTCTTTTAGAATCCTCCAAACTTTCTCATAATGGGGGATTTTCGTACATACGTGACACAAGAAGTAGTGGTACCACAAGAGCCTGAACACGAAGAAGAACCTATACAGGAAGAAAACCTTATAGATACCACGGACAACACTGAAGAAGACACAAATCATGTCGAGAACGTTGTTCAGCTTAGTGTTTTAGCCCATCAAGAGATTATTCAGGAGAGAGAGTTTTTAAGGACCCAGTGTGATAAATTAAGGTAAAATGAATTATTTAAAAGAAAAGAGGCATTTGGAGTAGTCATGTTTCTTATGTTAAGAAGTTTTTTAGATATTGCAGTTTGGTAATTTCACAGCTGATAGCGGACAAAGATTGTCACTAACGTTTCTCATTGTACCAAAAGGAGTGGTATCGGATAACGAAAGCCTTTCACTCTGATCGTAGCTTGTCAGTAGATGTAGGGAAAGGCATGGTCCAAAATCTTGTAATACCTTCTGTATTGGCAATGGTATTAATGGACAAAATAAAGTTGTAACAATATCAAATTATTATGGAGTTCATAAGGCTTCATAAGACTATCCCTCCAAAAATTTGACGTTATTGGTCGTATTTTACAATCGGCAATGTAGTTTTTATTTGCTATGCTGTTAGCTAACTTAGCGGATGGAAATAACCTGCTTCTCTCGTCTGGTTACTTGGTCACCGATGTGTCCATGGAAATGAGTTGGCTGACGCACTAGCTACATAAAGGGCTCTAGTGAGCCCCAACAGACTCGAACTCTTTTTAGAAATTCCGTCTAGTATGGGCGGTACATCGAAAAACTTTGTCAGAGACTGGAACGAAACCCCAGAGATGAGACAAGCCAAGAATCTCATAAGGCGACCTAACCCTGAATACACTAGACTTGGCTGAAGTTAAGTAGGAAAGGACCAAAGATGGTCACAGGAATCCTTACAGAACACCCGAACTAGCACTTCACTTGCACTGGAGTTGATTCAGGCTGCAAATGGTGCTTGGAAGGGGGAGAAACAGCTCTTATGATTATGAGGGCCAGTCATCACGAGGACTAGACAAATTTACCAGGGATCTCCAATAAATTTGAACTTTGGAGACTGGTATCTTTTTAAAATGATATTGGCCTTCTACAATTATAAAATAAGGCAGGTGCACCATGGGCTCTTAAGAGGCTTAGGTGTTGTATGCATCTAAACCACCTCCAGTAATATATCTATGTGCTTTTTAGTCCCTAATTCGATTACCTTACTCAATTATTATTTATTTTAAGTTATATGCTTATGTTCTTAATTATCAAGACTAACAAAATGATAGACACTGAACATTATCAAACTGTAGTAGAGTTTGAGTTTTGATGTTTTAATTTGTTTAAGTTTTCAGATATTTTTTAATGGAAATTATAAAGACTAATTTTAAAATATTTTCCTTACGTTTTTCATAAGAAAGTGGTCTTAGTTTCTGGTGAAAACAAATTACCTCAACAACCCCTTAACTTCATAAAAACATGAATTTTAATTTTCGTCTGTAGTGACATGATTATAAGTATGGGACTATTTTGAATTCGTTATTAGTATTATTATTATTGTGATTTGAAAGAAAAAGAAAAATCCTACTTAACAAATTCTGTGGCTCCGACAGACATAGGCTGCTACACTGTCTGGTCAGGTAATGATGATCACGCCTCGCGTTCTTTCGGTTAGTGATTATCGACCAAACTCATCTGCCTGAGAAATCTGAGAGAACCAAGGACAACTGCCTTCTGCAACTTTATTACAAGTGAATCATCCGAGACATAGTAAGCTGACATCTTCTTCAGGTTTTTTAGGAATATGTTCTCAATTCCTCATAAACCTCGGATGACTAGGATCACGACTGTTATTGAATGTCGTGGGAACAGAATTGAAAGTTCATAGTTTAAATTTTTATGCATGGAGTGTTTTCCTCCTCTTTGATTGCTATATTTATTTCAACAGGTTTCGAAAGCTCTATTACAAAAATCTTTTTTGTTGTCTCATCGAGAAGTACTATACTTGGTGTTTTGGCTTACAAACGCCTTGTGGTCGAAGTAGCAAAATATTAGTAGTCAATGCCGTACGAATATCTAAGATGGTAATATAGAACAGGCGTTACTGCATTGTGACGGAGGAGGTATGAGGATATAGCGTGAACTGAACACGTTGAAAGTTTTGGTTCTTTACTACATGCCTTATACCGTATGTTCGCCAGTTAGGTAAATGGACTACGACACAAAAGGGTATTAATCGCACAATCCTAACAAGCTTGTAAAAATGTTTCGATCTCTGATTTAAGAGTTCTCGACTGTAGAAAACTAAACCTTAGGTCTTGTAACAGCTGCAGCGAATCTACGTTTCTGTAAAATAATACATGTTCAGGTTTTTCTGGTTGTTGCCTATAAAATAGTTTTCCTGCTGTTTTAATAACTCTCTTGAAACTAGACGGTTCTAAATCTAAGATCTTATTCTCAGATTTTGTTGTTCGATGACATCGTTAATGTTTACCGCTAGAACAAGTTGTTCTGCTGCGCTTGCTGAAGCTCTCAAAAGAAAGACACTCTCTCCTCTTTGTTTATGGCTGTAGATCATCACTAAGAGAAAATTGGAACTCTTTGCAAACTTATACGTTAGTTCCACCACAATTCGGTTAAGCAGATACTTTAGGCTTAAAACTTATCTGGAGAGAGAGGATTGAGGATGGAGATTACGACTCACGTGTATCATTTTTTTAATAATATTTTCTTTGAACGATGTTGTTTTTTACCTAATGATAAATGCCGAATTGCTGAGGGATTCATATTAAAAATCTGTCATTAAACTTTGACGTCTTGATTTCGTTTGACATCCTAATAGATTTTGTTGATTCTGTTGAATATAATCTCAATCCGCATGCAAAATTAGCTTGGCGCTTTATATATTCATAACCAGCCAGATTCCCTAAAATGGTCTGAAAGTTGGACCCAGTCAAATTTCCATGGAATCTAAAACATATAGGTGTCTAGTTGATTTTTACCTTTGACAACGTATTATTAAATACCATCATATAAATGTTTCCGTAGGGAACTTTAATGTAAAAATCTAGAGATCAGGCCTTGGCATAGAAATATAAGGCATAGAATTTTTTGGTTAGAATTATTATTTATACTTTTAAAAGTATTTCAATCTGTACAAAATGGAATCACAGATTGAAGGTATTATAAAAAAAATATAGACTGTTAAGGCGCTAGGTACTTTTTAGTGTTCCGTACGGAACACTTATACGATCACTTCGGTGTCTGTCCGTCCGTCCGTCCGTCCGTCTGTCTGTCAAGCCCGATTTTCCCCGAAACTATTTGACATAGAAAGTTAAAATTTGGCACTAATATAGAAATTGATGGCCTCATCAGAGCCGTGTAGTTTTGATAGTTAAATTCTGACTTAAGGGGTTAGCTTTGGGGGATGAAATCGGAAGTGAAATTTTTTTTTACTAGGTCATCGAATGGGGTGTCAATTGAAAGCTTGTAAAAAAAACGAGTTCAAATATATATATATATATATATATATATATATATATATATAATGTAATACTTGCGCACAATTCTCTATTATTTTTTAAAAAAAGTGCGAAAAATCGCTGTCTTATCTCGAAAAGTATTGATCAAAAAATTTGAGAAAAATCTGGAATATTCTCTACAGATATATATATATATATATATATATATATATATATATATATATATATATATATATATATATATATATATATAGGTAGGTATGGATTGAATGAAAATTATCACGAGTGCATTACCTTTAATAATTTATCTAGTATATATAAAAAAAATAAAAAAATTTCAGGGTCATCAGTTTTCACTAAAGATCGGAAAAAAACTTTGTTGAAAACTCCTTTGGGATGTGTTTTGTGAAGTCACTGATCATTTTATACTTCCGTAACGAAAATTTTTATTTTAAAAGCAATCAACTTACGGAACACTAATTGCGCAAGTTCAACTTGCACTTGACCGGTTATTTTTTTTCTTTTGCATTTTTCTCGAAACTACTTTTTTCAAACTGGTGGACAAAATATCTCGAGATCTACTAAACTGATTTTGATAAAATTTATACCAATATTCTTTATAATATTATCTTGAACTTGACTTACGGTTTTTTCGATTGGATGCACCGTTTATTTTTTATTAATTTTTAAAGCAGAAAATTTTTGTGAAAAATCTGAGTCGCTGTCACTTCTACAAAAGAATTTTGAAAATTTTTTCCATATGTGGCGACTTAGCTATGACCTTTCTTAACAATAAAAAATGATTTGTTTAGTTTTTGGACGAGTCTTGACTGAGAAAAGAATTCCACCGGTGGCATGGATTTTTAAAAGGGGCTCCTACAGATGGTTCATATCTCCGCCATTTTTTAGTTTTTTTTTAATATATATATTTTTTTAATTTGTTGTTAAAATTATAATGTATTTGTGAAAAATAAAAAAATAGTTGCGCCAAAAAAAAAAAATTTTTTGCCTATTTTTCCGAGCGCCAAGGTAGTGTACCCCTTAATATAGCTATGCCGTAATTGGCAATGGCATGGAATATAATTTTCTTCAAATTTTATCCACAATTTAGTATTAGAAACCGCAATTTAATTTTTTCGAGACATAAAAATATTTCCAACCATTTTAAAATGTTTTGTTAATATTAAAATATGTTTTCTTTAGAAATAAGTCCTATAAATTATTTTAACACTAAAACCGTCGGACTTGCCACATCAACGGTTATATTAGGCATTTTTGTTAAATAATGTTTAAAAAAAAGAAGTAAATATATAATAAACAGACATACATATATCCAAAAAGGGCGTATTTCTTTATAGACTATTTATTACACAATTATACTCTGTAGTGTCTTTAAGGTCGCTTCAGATATTAATTCAACCCGAAGTGCTTCAACACCTACTAGCTGTAACTTTTTTTCACTTAGGCACACCCACAGAGCCCCCAGAAAAAAAAATGAAAATCTCTTCCTACGAGGAAGACTATGGGAGGAATGAAAATGTTTCAAAATTTTATTCTAACTATGAAATCTTTGCTTGCTATTTCAAAATGAATATTGCTTTAACACAAGTAGTTTAAAGTATAAGTTCAATTTTTTTTGGTATTCAAATAATAATTGTTTTAATATTATTTTTAGAGCCGAAATTAACGCTCTTATGTCAAGGAATCAAGTGGATATTTCAACTCTTCAAAATAAAATATCATCTTTGGAACATGACCTAACCACCAAGGAAAGCGAGTTAGAGCATGAGAAACATGTTAAAGAGGACCTTCTCAATCAGAGTTTTGCCGTAGCTCAAAGTCAGGATTCTGAACGTAAGTCCTACTATATTTTTATCACTAAAAGAAAACCAGAAAAACATATTCCATTAAGAAATCTGAATAACTCGTCTGGATAGCGTTACTGTTACTGAGAAGATGCCAACAGATGGATCAAACAAATCCAACCAATCCAAAACTAAAGTACCAAGATTTTTTACTTTTTATTAAAGTGACAGAGGCCACCCAACAACCGTCAATTCTGAAAAATATTTGATGACTCTACTTTACACCTGCCGTACAAAATTTTGATTGGTATAATCAGAGAATCTGGTTTGAACAAGATGGGATGAGATCATACCCTTCAAACACATTTTCCAGTCATTTCAGAAATTTTCTCGAATAAATTATTTTCCAAAAAAGGTGTGCGCCAATGCGCCTTACCAAATTTTGGTTGGTATAATCAGAGAACCTGGTTTCAACAGAATGGGATGAGATCATACCCTTCAAACACATTTTCCAGTCATTTCAAAAGTTTTCCCGAATAAATTGATTTCCAAGAAAGGTGTGCGGCGATGAATTTTTTCGTACTAACGGTTACGGTAATAATCCTCGCTTCCTAGAACACTGGAAAGACCCTACAAGAAATGTCAACGATTTCGGAAACGACGTGCCGACCAGTAATGAATAATTTCATTCGCTTGCTTAGAAGAGTGCTGGGAACATAACTGTTCACATTTGAACGATACTATTTTTAAGAAATAATTTTCCAAGGAGTCTGGTTTTATATACAATAACGATTTTTCTCAATTATCAATTTGCTTTTTTACTAGAAATATTTCAGATCTAAACTTCTTTTGGGTTACTGTGTAGTTGGCTTATCAAGATTGTTTCTCCCATAATTAGTTGTTTTGTGAGAAAGCTTAATCGCTTTAGATTTTACTATTTTTATTCATTAAAACTGTTATGCAGTACCTCTGTAGGAGGCAGGTTGTTATGGTAACGGTTGCCTGGCAACTGTTGTCTTGGCAATGGTTTCCATGGACACAGTTTTTAAATATGTTTCTTAGGGAAAGCGGTTGTGAATTTATTGTTGTATATACCTGTTTGTATTTTGTTTTAGAAAAACAGTTCCATGAGAAATTCGACAAACTCAAAGCAATCTATGTTAAATTGCGCGATGAACACGTTACAGAACTCCGAAAGGTAACATTTTACTCAATTTATTCTCATTCTGTTATATGAAAATTAATGTATGTCTCTTTTAGAAAGCCGAGGTAGAAAAGAGACTTACTATGGCTATGAAAACTATAGAAAATATGAATGAATTACAAGTGGAAAAAAGAACGGTTAGAAGTAGTGGAAAAACAAAAATCAGAGGAGTTGTCCTTATTGCAAAAAGACAAGGAATTGTTTAATATGGAAACTGAGGTAAGTAGTAGTGAAGGTCTAGTCAACCTAAAATGTGCAGCGTATGAAACCATTGTTGGCTGAACTCTTTGCTTCACATTCTACTGTCGATTTCCAAGGAAAAACACCACCTACTATTCCCATATTGCAGTCAAGGATGCCCGATGTTGTCTTCAGATAGCGTATCATAAAGCGTATTTTAATGAAGCTAGACACCAAAAAGGCTTCTGGCGCTGACGGAATAATTGCCATGGTTCTCAAAAACTGTGCGAGGGAACTAACACCAGTTTTCTGTAGACTTTTTAACCTATCCTACAGAAAGGGAATATTTCCTTCCTTCTGGAAATGTGCCATAGTTCAGCCAATACCGAAAAAAGGCAAGAAGTTCTTGCCAAATAACTACCGACCAGTCGCACTGCTTTCAATAATATCAAAAGTCATGGAAAAGATTATCAATCAGCATCTTCTAAAATATTTTGAAGGATTCAACATTATTAGCGATCACCAATATGGCTTTCGTAAGTATAGATCAACAGGAGATCTTGTGAGTTATGTAACACATGTTTGGAACAACGCAATTGAGAACTTTGGAGAATCTCGAGCGGTTGCTCTTGACATGTCCAAGGCATTCGACTGTGTTTGGCACGATTCACTGTTGGCTAAGCTACGCTCTTCTGATATGTCTGAAAAGTTCTGTTTGTGGCTCTCTATGTTTCCTCAGAGAGCGTTCTTTACGAGTGGCAGTCGACGGATTTTTTTCTAACACCTTCACTATCAACGCTGGTGTGCCCCAAGGCTCCATACTATCTCCTACTCTCTTTCTCATTTACATTAACGATCTGCTGGAAAAGACCGGAAACTCAATCTACAGCTTTGCAGATGACAGTCCGCTTATCTCTTCATTCACTTTGAACGCTCGGACATCGGCTACCGAGGCGAATATCCGCTGACACCGGGAAGTCGTTCAACTTAACAAAGACCTGGGAGAAATTCTATCTTGGGGTGACAGAATTTACCACTACAAAAACCCAGGCGGCAGTTTTTTCTAAAAAAGTGAACGTTGCTGAATCCGACATAGTTATGGCGGGCACTCCATTCCTCTAACATCGTCACTCAATTTGTTGGGCGTTAATTTGGGAGCAAATATGTCCTGGCATGAACATGTCGCAGGCATAGCAAGGAGAGCTTCTCAAAAGTTGGGAATATTATTTTGAACCAGAAAGCTTTACACTCCACAACTGTTAATTATTTACAGAGCTCAAATTCGACCAACTATAGAATATTGCTCCCGTGTTTGGGGCTCCGCTCCCAAACACACACTGCATTTGTTAGATTCTGTTCAGAGAAGACCCGGAACTGACCGGCGGCCTTGATTCGCTGGAACATCGAAGAACGGTTGGCGACTTGAGTCTGTTCTACAAGTATTTTCATGGAAAGTGTTCGAAGGATGTAACCGTATGAGGTTCAGCTTGTTATTTCGCTTACAACGCTTTTCAAGCAGTCTTTTATATGGAGAACATCATCCCTTTGGAATAATTTGCCCAGGGCTGTGTTTCCCACCGAGTAAAATTTACAGCGATTCAAGAACAACGTGAATCGCTTTTTCCTCATACATGCCGCTCCTGGAGCGCTTTAGGGACTTCCCTGTAGCACGTGTGCTAGACCCATAAAAAAAAACAAAACCGCTTCAGTTGATATTCTCATCACAAATTCGGGAAACTAGTTTATGTAACTAATTTAACTAATTAAAACATGTATGTATTGTAGTTTTTTTGAAGTTAAACTCTCCATGAGTTTGTCAGTGGCTATAGAAATATCGGACCAATGATAACTTTCTTTCAGAAGGTTTTGCACTACAGCAGATTTTAAGCGAATTGCCAAGAACTCTTTTAAAAATCTTATACACACACGTACTTAATTTTGACAGTCCGTAACATGAAACATTTTTTTTGCAAATAGTAACTTTTATTAAAAACTTTATTTTTTACGATGTGAGGACATTTGACTGAGACTGATTTTCCATAACTTTCTTTAAGGATCTCTTCAAAATAAAGATTTTCTGTTATTACAAATACCTTATAATCATTGTAGATTCTCAAAAAAAGTGTTGCGGATGCTTGTAAAGAAAGAGATCAGATTGAACAGGAATTGCAAAGTATTATTGAAGAAAAGGAACAGTTAAAGAAAAAATCGGAAGAACTTTCTTACAGGATGATGGATTTAGAACGACAGCTAGATAATGGTAAAAAATAAAATATTATAAATACGGAGGGCACGGATCCGCGTCCCAGAAAATTTCCGATCTGTTAGAGCTTGACAGTATAACAAAATAAAGTAAACATATGGTAAGAAATGTACTAGTATCGAGATATGAGCTTATTTGTGCGAAAATTTACCTATTTTCATTTTGGTAGTATAAATTCCCGATTCCCCTACAGATTTTGATCTCGTGTGTTTTAAGCATCACTATCAATAATACATATGGTTATACGTTACACACGTCAATCCAAACAACGATCAAATTAATGGACAAGATCAAAACCTTCAATTCAAAGAAGACTAAACAAATTTTTCGGCAAACAATGTAATGTGTCTGCACGATTGTCAAATATCAAATCAAGAAGAGAACTACAATTCCAATTTTTATAAAGACACGTTTTTATCAAAATTATTCCGTAATCATTAACACATTTTACGTGACCATGGAATGAATATTAGTAAATATTTGTCACCACATTTATTATAAATTTTTTAAATAAACTTTTTGTTTCATTTTATTACTGCTGTAGATTTAAGGTTTTAAAAAAGTATTATTCACATATATTCATAATATACACGACAAGACATTTATGACAATTCCTTTTGAGATGTAAAATGTGTTAATAACTAAGGAACAATTTTGAGAAAAACATGTTTTTTTAAGAGCTAATTTTTTCTTACCTAGTAATGCTGATGCGCACCATTAATGGACAGTGATTTTTTTGTGGTTAATGGTAAGAGTTATTAAGGAGCAATGGTTTTAGATACATTTCCTGAAAATCTATAGAATAATAATGTACCAGTTATGCCGCGATAATTAAAGTACGTTAGTTTTGGGCTAACTAAAATGATACATTTTTTACCACATCTTAATTTAATCCTATCAACTCTCAGAATCTTCGCGACGCAGGACCAGGCACTCTGTATATTATTTTCTTAAAATATGGGAAATGTTTTCCTTTTTTATTATTTCAGTTTTAAAAAACTTCTGCAACAAATATATTTTTTTAGAACAAAAAGAAGTTAAATTGAAACTAAGTTATATTGTCCGGAATTCTATAGAAAATAATGAAGAACTCTTAAGGCATACCATTCACGAAGTAGATAATCCGGCAGTCACTGCTTTAACGTGTAGTCCTGATTATCTTAGAAGTTTAACACAAGGTAAAGTATTCAGTAACCTATAAGCAACTGGCTCCATATTAAGAAGGAAAATGATGGTTAATGCGTTAGTAACAATTTTGGTTGTAAAACCTTCCTGTCCTCCCCTTATTATTTATATCCATACCTATTGACTATGCCTCATAGCCTTTTGGAATAGGGAATATTGTTGAATTGTAAAAACTTTCTGCTTTTCTGATAATTTTGTTTTATATTAATAATTTTATTTTTAAATAAACTTGATAATAATGGTCAAATTAAATGAGCTTTAATGCAGAGGACTGGACACCTTTAGTTTTTTTAAATATTCGGTAATTAAAAATATTGTCAGAACCATCACAATGTTATAGTTCTATGGATTTATGACCATTGTTATTTTCACCATTTTTCTTATACTCTACAACATTTTTTTGACGGAAACCAACAAATCCTGTCATTATTTTACCGTTATTTTCGTCCCTTATTGGCCCCCAAACGTTTAATGGAATATTATAAGGATTATTATCAGAATACTCTGATGTATCAAATTTGTGCCCAGCTTACCTGATGTATAAATGTACAGAGTGTTTCCTTGTGTTGAAGCATTGTTTTCACCAAATAAAGCACATTAATAAATTCATATTCGGATATTCTGACTTACGGCGGAAAATACACATAGAAGTTGTAACCTTTAAGAATGTACTATAATTTAAAAATATACGACCGTTAAGTCCAGAAGGAATTTCTGCGAAACTAATCAAATCAAGCCCACACTTAAAACTCGACATCATTTTTTAGAGAATAACATATCGCCTATTATTCAATTTTTATATATGCTGTATTTGGCAAAGCGATTTATTTTGTTAAAAATGCCCCTACCAATAGAACACTCTGTGTAAAAATATGGACTCTATTTTAAGTACATATGTAAACAGGTGAAATTGAATTTTTTCCTCTCTTTCAGGCTGTCGAGAAGCATTACAGGAGAGTGCGACTCTAGTTTTTACGGACCATGCCACAGTTATAACGACATCGAACAAAATAGCTCACAGACATGCGATTTTTATTTTACAAGGACGGGCAACGTGTAATACAAGTCCAGATATTTCTTTTGGGGAAAGTAAGTTTAATGCAGTTTTTTGATTAACTAATTATTTGAATTATTCGAATGAAGGTTTTAGGCTAATAAAATGCTTTTTGTATATCTTTACACATAAAAGATCTTGGACGAAATTTACTTTAAGGAGGAACAACAGGGTGAAAGTTTTGATTTTTTTACATGCTATATCTTCAAGAATATCATGGCTCCGTATATTTGTATTAAAACGCGATGACACACCTGACCTGGTTTAAAAATCGATTGACGAACGAATTGGTCAAGCTGGATATTTTCGAAATTTGTATTTTAAAATCACATATAACCTGCTATTAAACTTAATAGATACAGGCGGCAACACCGGTACATATCCAAAGCGAGTTTCACTGCCAGCTTTTTGCATAAGACAGTTGCAATTCTGTCTAGTGTTTTCTACTTGTTCTTATCGCACTCATTGAAATTTCTAATGGATCATTGCTTTGGCGAGAAACGATGGTATGAATGATATACTCTGTCTACTGGTAAAATGTTTTTGGAAAATAACGTCCAAAAATGTTACGTTAAAATTCATATAAATGACGAAGTTGTAGGACATTTTCTGTTCACTGGTCTGGAGCCGGAAACGTTTGTTCAGAATACCTGGTCGGGTGACGCATTATCGACAGGTATAAACAGGTTTCTACAAAAAACATTATTTGAAAGGTGAATTAAAATTGGTAACTGGTCCTTTATTGTGTTGGCAACCCTAAACATGCAATCTAAGGTTAGTTTTAGGTCTGTCGTCAGTTTTACAGTTATAAACTTATTATATAGAAGAACTGAACGCTGTGTCGGCCCGTGGCTCCGTGGCCTAATAACTTGCTTGCGGTGCAGAAGGCCTTGGGTTTTAATAATCTCGACAGGTCGGTGTCCTTTATTTATTTAAGTATATTTCGCCTGGCCACGTACATAGATAGTAGTTGTTTGCAGAAATTCAATAACATCCGTGGCAGCAGTACCGCGTTGTCTAAAAGGTGCTGTGATATACAAAAATGTATGTTTCGGCACTTGGACAACGTTGACTGGTATTACGACACCCCCGCCGGTATCCTCAGGATATGAAAAATGGTAAAATTCCTACTCGGGCGGGGAGGTGTTCAATAAAAAAAAACGCGTTTTTTTTCTTGAAACCAGTCCAAATCGGATCGCTACATAAATTTAATCTCCTGTTAAACATAGGGAAAATTGTCTACGTAAATTTTATTATATTTTTGCTACTTCGAAAAAAGATTTCCTCATTTTTTTTTACTTTTATTAAACATTCGCCATTTTTACAATAATTAGTTTTCTGTAATCGGCTACGCTTAACATTATAATATGCTTTAAAATCTCACTTCGTTTTAATTTTTCAAATAATTACAAAGTTACACGGGACACCGGAAAGGAGCTTATGAAGAGTCTTAGAGCCACACACTAGTATAAAAAAATATTTTGGAGTAAAAAAATTTGTAATTGTATTTCACAATATGCTCTTTGCGACCATCGTCCCTAATATTCACACTGTGCATAAACAAGTAAACAAAAATTTTCGAAAATCTTCGTTTGGTATTAACCAACCATTTAAGAAAATATTTTAATTCAAAAAAACATATTTTCTTATCTTTTTAACTCATGAAAAGAACAAGAAACACAGTTATTTTGATTTAGAACAAAGTTTTATTGGCTAAAGTGTTTACAGCCAGAAAGTATTTTATTTTAATATGTCGAGTAAAAAACGATTGAATTTTGACAAATAATGTTATGGAATAAAAAATTCTTATTCTATTACTATTTTTTTAGGAATGGCTGAATCATGCAAAATTCTCGGTGAAGTAGTATTAAGAATACTTCTAAATATTAAGGAAAATCAAAGCACTGAATTAGTCGTTAAGGAGGCATTAGAAAAAATAGAAGAAGTAGCATCGTTAGGAGATAATATTAGTATGTCACGTTTGGGAGAAAAGGTAATTTCGAATTTATTTTCTGAACCTAGCTGATGTGCAAATGGTAGGATTAATATTGACAATTAAATAATCATATTGAAAACATACACTTACTCTGTCGTGTCGACGACCAAGCAAATCATATAATTTAGTTAGTAATTTCCTGTTAAAGCTTGCAAGCGAAAAAATACAAAAAAAAATGAACAAAGCTTAGAAATTCAATTCACTACGTAAGACATTTTTTGAATATGTTTGTGTTTTCAACAATAGATCGCGTTAAGGGAACATTACACTTTCTCAGTCGAAAATTTTAATAAGTTTATGGGACTGATAAATTAATAAAAAAAGGTTTTTCGAGGCCGTAATTTTTCTTATATATATTTTAAGTCTTCAAATACAAGAAAAAACATTTTACGTAATTTTTTAAATCATTTTTATAGGGGTTTTTTGCAGCCTCATGGAAGCCATTTTGAAAATTCTGCTGGCGTACACGATTGCGGCTCACTGGAACGTCTGAATATATATATATATATATATATATATATATATATATATATATATATATATATATATATATATATATATGTATGTATGTATGTATGTATGTATGTATGTATATGTATAGACTACGATTATTTTGTTCGAGCAAAAATTCACAAAATGGTGGACCTCCAAAGTTGGTGGTCTCAAAAATAGATATTTTTTGTGTAAAAAAAAAAGATTAAAAATTGAGGAAAAAATTAACCAGTGCACACTGATTACAAAAACGTTGTCTTGAGAAATACGCGTTTAAAGTTTTGACAAACGAATTTTCACATATAAAATCTACTTACGTTCAATCAGCTATGCCTACTGCATACAAAATTCTTTCCGACTCCTCATACGCCTCGTTCTCAAGTGTTTTTTTTTTTCGTCTCTCCGTGCGATTCTGGCCTCTCTGGCGGCATCGGTGAGGTTGCGCTCGGCATCGCTGATACGCGCTTCGTCACGCTTCCGGGCGCGAGCTTAGCAGCTACGGGTCCAATTGTCGTTCCCATAACCTCCATAATTTTTAATACTGCGGTGAAACCTTCATTAAAAATTCACGCAGATGTGTAAGTTAAAAATATGTTTTGGGGCTAAGTGCCAAACACAAGAATTGAATGATTCATTGTTATTTTGTGTGTTATTCCCCAAACACCCCTTCAAAAAATCGTCTGACGTCAAATCTTCATAAATAGATTTAAGAACTTGTTGAATATCATCATTCAAAGGAGGTAGGTGCTTGAAATCACTCAAAGCACCTGCAGCTTCGTGCTTTCGCCACTTGCACCACGATTCAGCTCCAGGAGGGCAATACGTATGTTGTGGCTTTTCGTCGGTTAAAATCTTATGGTAAAATGTGGGCCAAATTTCTTTTTTCATTTCTTCCACTGAATCCGGGTGACGTCGAATGGGTAAGCCATAGTAAAGTGATAATGCGTTAATTTATTAGTTAGCTGAATTTTTTAAAGTTCAGATCACCTTTTTTTCGGCGTTGGATTTTCTTTTTTAGCTTGCTTCCTTGTTTACGCTAATACTTTTTTAGCTTCTTTTACTCTTCTATACATTCGTTTTTTTAACATTCAAGACACATTCTTTTATTTCTATAAGAAAAACATCCATAAGGCTGCACATCTACGTTTAAAGTGAAGGTTTTGGTGTCCCCGTCACCGATCTAATACTACTTCGCATCGTGCTAGTCTTCCGATCTCTGAAACATCTCTAGAACACCGTCGACGTTCATCTTTCCGGTGCCTTGCTGCTCTTCATGCTCGTCCGTCCCGTCAAATTCATCAGTATTTGTTTTTCTTTCCATTTCGACAAAAACTTGATTTTACAAAAACGTCTAAAATCGTATTATTATATTTACCAATAAGAGACACGATGTCCAAAAGAGATGGAAAGCTACGTTTTGCCCATGATCCGTCACCTGATACCGATAATTAATTTTCCTTATTACCAGCTGCTTTGTTTTTATCTTTCTCTTCATTGGTGGCTTTATGTATAACAACTCTGTCAGGCCGCAAAAATTGTTCATTCCAGCGATTCCACAGCCGAGTAATTTCATTACAAAAATGAAATGTCTATTAATTTCATATGATTTCCCAATTTTGGGGCTAGAGTCAATGAGTATATCACCGCATTCACACACAACAGAAAGCTTAAATCCTATCCCTCTTTTGTCTCCTTTGAAAATTTTACGTCTCTATCATAAACTTTGCACTTCAACTTTTGTTGTAAAGTTGTAAAAATTGAAAAAAAAAAACACTAACTAAAAGTCGGATCATGCTTGGACGCAAAACATAAGTTTTAACAATTTTTTCTGTAGATGTATTGGCAAAATTAGAATTACTTTAATCTGAAAATCGATTCCCATAAAACTGTCTTTTATGTGGTTTGCATACTCGCTCGAACTAAATTTCCCGTTTTTTTATCCATTTTGCACAATATTAACCGAGACGTTTAGTGAGTAATATTAGCCCTGCGAGCGATATTTTCGAACTGAGCAGGCCAGCGTATCGTTTGCTTTGGAGCTACAGTTTTGCCTCAAACTGAAAAGATATTATACCCATTATAGTAAGCTTTCCTTTTACCTGTTTCTATCTTTCTTAGAATTATAAAAGTAGCAGCAGATGTTCGACACAGGTAGAACAAAACCTTTGTAAACGGCCGAAAGGTAACTTGGCACGCCGAAAGGTAACTTGGCACTTTCCAATAGGAAACTTTCTAAAAAGTCGATTTTTCCGACCCGAGAAAGTGTAATGTTCCCTTAAAGCAAGTCGTACATTTTAGGTCACAATCTCCAAAGTATACCACGTAAATACTGCGTATTTTTTCACAAAGCATTTAACCTTAATATTGGCCTTCATCGGAATTTCTATATAAATTATTAGAATTAATACGTTGTTAAAATTTAAAATAAAAAAAATATTGTATTTGATTTTAGCCTGAAAATTTGGATGAAATGTTGGAAAATGAAATGGTAACAATAGACAAGGCTATTGAAGAAGCCGCTAGTAGAATTCAAGTAAGTATTTTACATCAATGAGGGGTCCAGTATCAAATGATACAATCTCCACTTTTGTTAAGTTTTCAGGAAATGTAAAAAAACTTGCAGTGCAGATAAGGAGCTTATCTTTTTAACTTTGTTTTTAACGTATTGTTATGATGGTCCAGAGATATTTTACCAATTTTCTTGGTCAAAAATTAATAACAATGAAAATATTTGAAAGAATAAAATTGTATTAGGTGCACAAATTACTTTGGAACCTTTGAAATAAGTTGCTCAAGAGTCAGTTTCAAATTCACGCTATTTATCGCCACTTTTAAGTGTAGAATTACCAATCCTAAAGAAGCAAAACCATCACTTCATGCGATGCTGTTATTCACATAACCTAAAAATACAGCGGAAACGATGCCATTCCACGAGCAGCATTTGAGGAACTACATTTCACATGCAAAAATGCATCTGAAGCTAAGCAAACGAGTTGTTTAACTCTGGAAGAAGGAGCTGTGACGCACAAAACGTGCATAATATGGTACCAGCGTTTTTCGACTTTGACCTTTTTGACCATGAATATTCTGGAAAAAGCCAGTCAACATACAGAAAAACGGAAGGATTTTATCTTTCCTTTCAGATGGGAAGTTTTCCCTCATACAGCGTATTCTCTGGATATGGCCGCGTGTAGTTATTATTCTCGCCACCTCACCTTTTTGGAGACGTCAAAAAAAAGCATAACCAAATCTTTTTTAGGAAGAGAATCCGCCAACTGTGTGGAAGATAATGCTGAATATTATTTCTGATGGAGTTGTATTCTGTTCGTAAATAAATAAATATTTTTTAATGCAAAAAAGGTACCAAATTAATTTATATACCTTTTTTAATACATTATGAAACTCACAAATGCATATCATACCTGAGATTAGATAACCAGAATAGATGAAGTAAAAAGGTCTTTTGTTTACGTTGTTGATCAGAAGTAGCTCCAAATTTTTAATTTCGTAGGTAAAAAAAGCTAAAAACAAACTTGGATTTGTCAAATTGTACTTTAAATTTTCTCCACTTAATTAGTAAAATGTCTAAAGGATAAAGTGAAGAACGTTTTTTAATAATTTAACATTAACACTGTTTTAATGGTTTACTCAATACCAAGAATTGATGAGTATTATGGTATTCTGTACTATGTTGGGATTTTGTAATTTTTGACATAATAAGACTACACAACAGTTATCACCACTACACCAAACACTTGATTTTTGCTGTAAACAAGCATTTCGCTAACATTGTTAGTTTGTTAGTATCGTCAAAAGTGCTCCTGATGATACTAACGTGGTGGGCGAAACGCGAGTACAAAAATTAGATGTTTGGTGTACTGGTAATAACTTTTGTGTAATAAAATTCTGTAGAAAATGTCGATAATTATTTTATTTTATTCTCGTAAAATGAAGGACGAACATCGAGAATATTTGGTTTCCATAAAGTTCTTATTTATCTTTTTAAGAGAATCATTTTATTTTTGAAAAAAAATCATATTTCGAGATTTTTATCTTTTCTTGGTTTAAGAATCCCTAGATGATAAAAATGTACTTTACCATTTCCGTTGGCCTATCTATCTGATGGTACAATAACTTTCGAACGAAATAAAATATTGATTTTAAATATAGTATATATTCATGTAGGAAAGGAACCTCTAATACTTCAGCAATGTAGCTGGAATAATACTTGAGCAATGTAGCTGGAAAGATCGGAGGTGTCTGTCAATAAATTTTTTCGTAATTTTGGTTATGACAATAAAGAAATTCTAAGCATAAATATTTGGACTCATATATATAGATCTTTTTTGAGGTATCTTGGAGTCGAGGACTTTTATTATTTCCAATTTCTCTTCTACTAAACTTTTTTTGTGACTATATTAATTACCATAACGAATCTATGGATCGTGTTAGTTTTTAGTAGGATAAAGTTTAATATTTATTTTTGGATTGCGTGGTTTCCGAGGGAAGTACTGAATAAATTACTTTAAGTTTTTTTAAATGTTGCTTAAAATTACATATAAAAAGCTATTTTTCTTATCGATTCTAAAATTCCGGAATGACAATTTTGGACTATGAATCTTCAATTTTTTTTGGTAGGATATGTTAACCAATTCTAGAGCAGCAGATTCTGGAATCAAACTGGAAGTAAACGAAAAAATTCTGGATTCTTGTACTACTTTGATGCAGGCTATTCGAATATTGGTTAAAAAATCACGGTTGTTACAAGAAGAGATTGTTGCACAGGGAAGGGTAAGTAAATGTTTAGAACGGTATTAATATAAAAACGTAACTTCTTGCTATTTATGTGTTACAAGCTTTTGAATATGCACTATGTTAAATTCGTTAGGTGCAATGTTAATATTTAGAGTATAAGTAGTAGACCAGGATTGAATAAGTTTTGGGATATTCTAGAATGAAATTAATATTTCAGACTCATTTTATTTACTAGAACTTTTGCACGGTGTTTGAACTAAATTGGAAATTTCAGAATTATTAATATTTTAAGGTTTTATAAAATATAAAGGGAGACTATTCGAAACGCCTAAAAAAAATTATAAGACATTAAATTCGGCAGATGAATTTTCCTCTTATCGCTAGGATTGCCGATGATATTTTCCGGGTCCCTTTACGCTTTCATGCAGATGTAAACCTGCGAAAGAAGGGAGGTTATAAAAAAAGAAAAAAAATACCATATTGTGACGTAGCCAGGGTCTAACGGCGGGAGCAGATGGACACGAAGGACATTTTTTCAGGGGATACAGGCATATCACCCTTCCAAGGCTGTGCTACTGCGCAAGACTAATAAAAAAGCTGATGTTAGACTCTCTGATGTTTAATTTATCTAGAGTTGCCTACAACTGCATCTTAGTGTTTACGTCGATCTGAGAAAAATACAAAAAAAAATTTACACTCCTGCGTTCAAGTTTAGTTCATGATATGATTAAAATTTAAAAAAAGAGGAATCTATAAGGTAATTATAGATCATCCTTAGAAAAAAACATATTGTGTAAAATATAGTCAAAATACCGAAAAATTTAACGATAGCTTTGGCAGATATGTCATATATGTTAAACGTATATATTTTATTTTCTACTCAAAGTCTGAGATAACACCTACAGGGTTATGCTTTATCTTGAAATAACATAATTTTCCAATTTTTTACACACATTTCAGGTGTATTTATAATTTTTATCTATTTTTTAAAATAAAAGTATTTTATAATTTTTTAAATATACAAGCCTGCAGGAAAGCACAACCATAATCATAAGAATGCAAAATCACTTACCGTTTATATTGCTTCTAGTATACTAACAGAAGAATGAAATATAATCACTTTCCAGACTATGTATATTATTTTTTTATGGTGTATTTTGTTTCATAAATTTCCATATCTAAAAGATGGGAAGAAACGTCATTAAGTTTTCTTAAAATATGAAGATATATATTTAACAGCATTGAAATTCGCATTTAAGTGTTCTTTCTTCTTTAGTAGATTTTCAGTTTCGGACACATTCAAGGCAAACAATAATAAATATATTGCTTTTATGCTCTGTCTAAAAAAAGAAATTTTATAGGGTACAGCAAGTGCAAAAGAATTCTATAAACGAAACCATCAGTGGACAGATGGGTTTATATCAGCTGCTAAAGCAGTTGGTGCCGCTGCCCAATTTTTACTGTAAGTTGTAGTTTAAATATGTGCTTTTAAATATTTTTTTTTATCGTAAACGGAGTAAAGTCTTAAAAGTAGATCTCTCTATGGTCCCAGAAGAAAATAAATTTAATACTCTTTTTCCAACTGAAGAGAATGTATTTTTTTCTATTAATCGCATCTATACTGCTCTCTCTGGACCGGCTTCGACCGCCTCGTCAGTTAGGCTGTTATAAACCCAGTAAGGCAAGGATTCATTTCATTTAGATCACGACCAACCTATGAGACTCTAGTATCGGGTTTTATCAGTAGGATATAAGAACATTCACCGAGTCGATGCCAGACGGTAAAATATCAAGAGACAATTATAAATTTAACAGAGTAAGTAACAATTTAAAAGTAAATCTTTATAAGTTTTCGAAACCGGTATATAGAGAGAGAGCAACAGACATAGATGAGATTCTCAGGGAATAATTTTATTATACATTATTTGAAAATATCGTCTAAGTTCCTTTATAATTCTAGTATTGCTGCTGACAAAGTGGTTGTTTCAAACGGAAAGTTGGAACAGCTCGTAGTTGCGGCACAAGAAATAGCAGCATCTACAGCACAATTAGTAGTGGCCAGTAGAGTAAAAGCGGACAGAAATAGTGATAATTTGAGACAGTTGACGCAGGCTTCCAAAGGCGTTACTACGGCGACGGGCACTGTTGTTGCCACAGTAAAAGATTGCGGACAGTTGATCGAAGAAAACGGTGAGTATATGACTAAAGGCTATTTTCTTATAATTTTAGGTCTTCTGTATTATTTGATACAAAGCAACAGTGAATTTCAACTATTGGAAATAGAGCATTAATAAAAGTGGTTTTGTATAAAGTATGCTTTAAGCCAATACTCTTTTTTTTTTAACGGGTTATAATATCTACTAAAACAAATCACTAAAAAAAATTAATAATATAATTATTTAAATTGAAAAAAAAATTAGTCACGTCTCGAACCAAATAGAACTCGTCATGTTTAGTTCTGGGGCCACAAGCTTAATCCTATTTATTATATTTTTTTATTTCAGCCAAGAAAATACATAATTTTTTTTTAGTGTTCCTTACGGAACACTTATAAGATCACTTCGGTGTCTGTCCGTCTGTCACAGCCGATTTGCTGCGAAAATATTTGATATAGAAAGTTAAAATTTGGCACTAACATAGGAATTGATGGTCTCATCAGAGCCGTGTAGTTTTGAAAGTTAAATTTTGTCTTAAGGGGTTAATTTTGGGGGGTGAAATCGGAAGAGAAAATTTTTTTTTTTTTTACTAGGTCATCGAGTGGGGTGTCAAATGAAAGCTTGTAAAAAGACGAGTTCAGAAATATATATAATGTATTACTTGCGCACAATTATCTTTGTACTATTTTTAAAAAAGTGCGAATAATCGCTGTCCCCCCTTATCTCGAAAAATACTGATCAAAGAATTTTGAAAAAATTCTGGAATATTCTCTACAGGGTGTAGATTAACCGAAAATTATCACGAATGCATTACCTTTAATAATTTATCTGGCATATATATATATATATATATATATATATATATATATATATATATATATATATATATATATATAAATCAAGGTCATCAGTTTTCACTAAAGATCAGAAAAGAACTTTGTTGAAAACTCATTTGGGATGTGTTTGGTGAAGCCACTGATCATTTTATACTTCCGTAACAAAAATTTTTATTTTAAAAGCAATCAACGTACGGAACACTAATTGCGCAAGTTCTTGCACTATAATATAATCGGCCGGTTATTTTCTTTTAGGAGCATCAGTTTTTCCTTTTTTCTTAGTGTTTCGTGCGGAACACTTATGGGAGCACTTCGGTGTTTGTCTGTCTGTCTGCCGTCCGTCCGTCTGTCACACCCGATTTTCTCCGAAACTATTTGACATAGAAAGTTGAACATTTATCACAAATATAGGAACTGATGGCCCAATCAGAGCCGTATAGTTTTGAAAGTTTTATGATGTTAGTTTTGGGGGGTGAAATCGGAAGTGAAAAACAAAATTACCAGGTCATCGAGTGGGGAGTCAACTGAAAACGTGTGAAAATACGAATTCAAGAATATATATGATGTAATACTTGCGTACACTTCTCTTTTTATTATTTTAAAAAATCGTTCTCTCTCTGTTCCTCAACACAATGTTGGACGGTTTGTTAATGTGCTTTCCAGTACATTATTGCTCGCGCGTCGCTACTGTATCAAGACAAAAGAATTTTATTTTATGTGTTTATCATGAAACAAAGATTTAGGTAGTAAATATTTGTTTTACACTTTTATAACTAGATTCTAGATTGAGCTAGATTGATTTATTGGCTATTAGGTAGCTAAGATGCTATAACTGTTATACATTATTGATTAAGAAAAAACGTAAAAATTCATATTTCTCAAATCTTCGGATGCAACCTGACGCGATTGCAGCAACTTTTTTTTTTATCTCGGCACACCGACAGAATACTGTAAAACAATGAACATATCTTCCTATATATGACTTTATCATAGCAACGAACGGTACCTTTAGAGTTTTTAGATAAAGTAGAAAATATGTTTCTAGATTCGATTTAGAACGCGCATCTTATCGCAAAAGAAAATTGCGTTAAGGTTGGAAGCTTTTTAGAAATACGCCTCATAAGAGAGTATCAACGCATTCACTTATATAAACTCATTCATCTGTAAGTTTAGATAATTGCTCTTTAATATCCTTTTAAATTCTCTTTTCTCAATTGCTTAAATTTTGTTACAGAGGAGCTAGACATCTCAAAAGTCTCCCTTCATCAAGCAAAACGACTAGAAATGGAAGCTCAAGTTCGCGTATTAGAGCTCGAAAAAGAATTAGAACAAGAAAGATATAGACTAGCTAAGTTACGGAAACATCACTACCAGTTGGCTGGTGAAACCGAGACTTGACCTGAACCTACGCTCTATTATAATAAAAAACATTGCTTTATTTTGAATAGTTAGAGACAGCATTATGGTGGCATGTATTGAAAGGAAGAAGCTTTAAAATTTATAGTCTATAAGGGCAGAAGTTTTTCTGTTTTTGCAAATCGGCATTTTCAGGTATAGTAACAATAATTGAAGAGTAATGTATGCAAAAGTGTCTTATGTCTATATGGATTGTTTTTTTTTTATTTGCTTACGAGATCCTGTGTGTTATATAGGAGTATCCGCCACCGTTAAAGATGGGCTCGTGTGCACCGATGCATTTATATGCAATATGTTGCATTACAGATGGCGGTTAAATAATACAAAACACCAGTGAGCGGCTAACATATGATTTTACTTAAATTGGAGATTTTTGTTGTCTTAGGGTCGAAAGTCATAGAAAAACATACTTCTAGAAATAAAAATTAAACATATTTCTTTCCTCACCTATTTGGGCTTAATTACGTGTATTGCAGGAAAAAAAATCTAAGGGAAAATTTAACTGTGGAAACAGTAGAAAAAAGTAAGAAGGTGCTTGGTGTGGTCCTCCGCGTTAGTCTATAGGGAACAAAGTATAGTCTATATTAACAATATTTTTCAGTTAGTGGTCAGCCATACTGTGATTAGGTTGAAAAATACAGTTTTTTAAAAATAGTTGATAATGGTACTGAATAAGGTGTCATTGGGGAAGTTTATCATTTTTTTTTTGCTAGCACTGGCCATATCTTAAAAAGAAATGACTAATACTTTTGAAGTTGACACTAATGATCAATACCTTTTACAAAACCTTTTACCAAAAATAGATAAAAGCAAGGTATGAAAAAATGGTCTATTATTGTTGCTCTTAAGGCTAAGAGCAAAAATCTAATTTTTGGTTTGAGTTTTGTTTGTTCATTGGCGCTTTTGCATATTTTATCTTTTTTATTATAAAAATAATACTATTTAACCCAAATATTTTACAAAGTTAGCCTTAGTAACCTTAACTTCTTGCCATAACTCACTGAATAACCCATTTCAATATTTGTCACAATCTAACCTTTTTTACCTGTTTATTTATTATTTATTTACCAAAACAATGTAGAATAAGTAATCCAAAGAAACAGTTATTACATATTGTACTATTAATAACATTGATGTAAATGTACGTATAACTGTAGCATTGCAAAACGGCTTCTGAATACGTTATAAGGTATTTTTCGCGATATCTTCCTAAAAATCAGTGGTTTATGGTGATGTTAACATTTTATTTAATAACATGTTCCGAGATTTTCCTCCATATTTTTGTTCAGTTTTGAGTGCTGTTTATCTAATGATGAAGAACGCTGCCTTGGTCGCCCGCTAACTTATAGCAGCCTTATTAATATTTGTAAGACTGCTCAAGAGTGACCCCAAAAACAGTCCAAAAATCGCCCGTTTTGGCACCCTGGTATTCTGATACAAATTGTATGCTAAAAGATTGTTAATGATAAGGACTTACTCATGACAAAGTTTTGAGTTGAGTATACTTTTGGTTTTTAAGGAGTGAGGGATTGAAGTTATAATACGCGGGTGATATAAGCAAATATGCGCGATCAAATAAAGTTCTATATCTAGATATTTACCCCACTAGATAGCTGCAGTTCCAAAAACCCCCAAATACGAACTTGCAGAACAAACAAGACGTATTTTTGCCATTCCAATTTTCCACTCCTTTCACCTCTAGTTTCGTTACGATTTTCACCCCTAGGAAATACGGCTCGCTTTTGGCCTCGCTATGTGTGTATGTGTGAAAATGTAAATGGGCTGTTTTGTTATACATATAAGATATGTCTACATCGCTTATTATAACACCATGTGTTTAACATCTAAATAGATTTGAAGGCAAAAATGGTAACTTTCATCTGTTTTACCTCAAAAAACAAATGTATACTCGACTTGACATTAACGATCATTTGTATCAAAATTCAAGGGTGTCAAATTGGGCGATTTTTGGGGTTACTCTTTCTACATTGGAAAAATTAGAAACATTGTACGATGTTTAACACTGGATCTTACATAACGTACAACTTTCACGTAGAAAGACACAATATCCAACAAAATTTAATATTCCTAGAGTAAAAACGTCTCTTATTATGCAATATTTGAAATTTTTTATTATTTGATTTGTATTTTTATGTAGGAGCACCAGTTTTTTTATACAAAGTATTCAATTATTTTGAAAGATGATATTGCGAAAAATACCTTTGTTAGTGTTATACCTTGAGATCATAAATATAAACTTATTAAAAAGAAAAATATAAAATCTACTTTCTATCTTCCAGGAAGATATTAGATTTTTTATCTTCAGTTTTTTAGAGTTTGTATTTTATATATTTCCTTGGTGTATGTAGTTTATATTTACATAAAATTTACCATTTTTGCCAGTTTAGGCTATTTTATACATGTCTGTAGTTATTATTGACTTTTAATGTTAATAAAAATTGAACATAAACTTTAGTTTTATTTTATTTACCAATGCCCTGCCGATCGTTGAATTTGTGCCACTAAGCATCCTTAACCATTAACATAGTAAACTTCAAAATCACTATTATGTAGGTAACAAAAAAAAGTAATTTAGAGCTCTCGTTAATTTTTATTGATATAGGGTGTACCAAAAGTCCAATCAATCAAACGTGTTTTTAAATACACTGGTGAGCAAAAGAATCGACTCAAACTATTTGGCTTCATTTAAGACGGATCCTAGAATTTAGTGTTCATATATTTTTACGGATTTTAATATCATTTCAAAGCCCATTCTATTGTTTTTTTAATGATACCAAATTCCATAGCATACCTCATGCTTTTTACTAATTGAAAGGGGAAACAAGGATTGAAATTAGGGGTAAGAGAAAGGAAAAATTAAACAAATTTTAAGTTTAACAATTAAATTTATTGATAAAAACACAATCAATATTTTTTATTACCCCCCTAATTCTTATTACTGCTTCCAGCCGGTTTTTCATGGAGTAGGTGAGCTTTTTCACTACTGTCTGTGAGATTCTTTCCCACTCTTCTACCATCGCAATTTTTAAGTCCCACAGTGATGCAGGGGCTGGATTTCTGGCTCGAGCCCTTCTCGTGAGCTCATCCTACATGTGCTCGATTGGATTGAGGTCAGGACTAGTCTAATATGGGTATTCCCACTTCCGGGTATTGCCGCACCGATGCAGCAGCATGTGCATTAGCACAAAGCTATTGCCAACAAACCCAGCGTAAGGAACGACGTGTTCCTGCAGGATCTCTTCGATTTACTGGTAAGCAGTTAATCCACCGCTACGAGTCTCATCAGTCACGAAAACCAAATCGGTTTTCGCATCCAGTGAGATGCCTCCCCACACCATGACAGAACCTCCTCCGTAGGCGACCGCTTCAGTAATGCAGCACTGCGCATAGCGCTTCCCAGGCCTCATAGACTCCTCTTCTTCCATCATTGCCAAGTAGGCATATTCGGGACTTGTCGGAGAATAAAACGGAGCGCCATTGCTCTAAGATCCAGTCGACATGTTCTCGGGCAAATCTGAGTCGCACTTGTCGATGGGCTGCAGTCAATTTGGGTCAGTTAGCTGGTCTCTTCGGAGTTAGATTAGCCTCTTTAGGTCTTCTTCTGACTGTCCAATGACAGCCCGACCACGAACTTGTAGAGTTACTGCTGCACCTCAACGCCGGCAAGTGACGATTTCTTAGAGTTGTGTTGACAACGAAGCGGTCGTCTCGCTCCGAGGTATACCTTCTTCCTGGTCTCCGTGCAAAGGCGCCAGTCTCTTGGTAACGGCTGTAGCCTCTGGAGACAGCTGACTGGCTCAGGTGCAGTCGCGCAGCGACTACACGTTGACTATGCCTTTCTTGCAATAGAGTAATGACTTGTGCCGTTTCTTCCGGGGTGGTATCTATTTTCCGATGACGTAATTAGTGAGCAAGTAGAGAAGAGATATCGGTTCAAGTTTCGGTTAAGAAATGATAGGAAAATGCAGTTGCATGTGTTTTATAGAGATGAATAGCACACAATGAGTAGGTTGTCGAACAAGCAAAAACGATTCTATTGAGTAAAACCGTTTTAATCAGTAAAACTTTTTGGAAATCCAAATATTTTTGGTATTATTGGAAAGAGTAGAAAATCAGCACTCTAATGATACCAAAAATAATACCACGGTTTGAAAATTAAATTCAAGAATTAGTGTTAAATGAAGCAAAAAACTTTTGAGTCAATTTTTTTGCTCACCCGTGTATTTCTATGGACGCTTTATGCAGCATATAGTTTCTGAGATATTGATGTCTGCAAAACTGAATTTTTGACATTTTCATAAGTTATAGGTTGTAAACGGTGTAAGCTGAAGTAATATCACTTGTACATTTCTATCTTTGAGCAAAGTTATCAAATATCAGAATTTCATCACCATGTCAAAGTGACAAAAATCCAATTATTTAGATTATTATTATAGATCCAAAACTGCATAAAAGGTATGGACAGACAAAAGAATTATTACTATCAAACTATGTAACGTTATTAAATTTTTGGGCATCTAAAAGTGGAGAGGAGAGTAGACCCTGTGATAACAGAGGCGTTCAGGGCACAAAGTAGAGAAGATGAAGTACAAAATGTGGTAATAAAATAAGTGGGTTTGAATAGCTTACACCTTCTTAGGGATATTATTACCTAAACCAGGAAATGACAAGAATAATTGGTCTCCACTTGTGAAGCATGAAATTGGAGCTTGAAGGGGAAACTGGTTCTTCTTATATGAACAATGTGATGGTATTCAGCTACAAATTATACAATTTGTTTAATACTGATATATTTTTTTATATTCCTTAATTCCAGTGGAAATATTGGAAAGTCATATCAATTTAATACAGTTTGATCTCCAGAATTTTGATTTTTAGTATTCCATGCGGGATCACTTTGGTGTGAAAGTTAAAATTTGGCGCAAATATAGAAATTGATGGCCCAATCAGAGTCGTGTAGTTTTGAAAGTTAAATTTTGACTGAAAATACGAATTCAAGAATATATATGATGTATTACTTGCACACACTTTTCTTTGGTATTATTTTTAAAAAATGGCAAAAAACACCCCTGCACCCACCTTATCTCGACAAGTAGTGATCAATAAATTTTGAAAATATTCTAGAATAGTCTTCATAAGATTAGATTAGGCAAAAATTATCACAAGTGCATTACGTTTGATAATCTATCTGGTATAAAAAAAAACAATACTGAAAACCATGTTTTTCTACAAAATGGTAAAGGTGAATTATTTTCTGTACATTACTGCACATCGACAAAATAATTTTATTTTATTTTTTTATAATCAAATATGTAAATATTTGTTACACACTGTTATTACTAGATTATAGTTGAGCTAGATTGATTTATTGGCTATTAGGTAACTATTATACATTATTGACAAGAAACATGAAAATACATATTGGATCCTAAGATGTCAGGGTCTAATTAATTTAGCCTAGGTAGGATTTTTTTTTATTCTGAAAGCAATCATAGTACAGAATACTAATTGAGCAAGTCCAGCTTACACTTGACCGTTTTTATTTTTTATTTTAAAAATGTATCTGTAAACAGCTCTTATGATGGTGCAGCAAGGCAAAAAGCTTGCTAATAAATAAACTTAATGGCGCCTTGCTTGTAAATCAATGTCATCAGTAACAAAAAAATATGGCAATGTTTAACATTCATTTATTAATCATAAAAAACTGTGAACAAAAAATTAATACTACATCATGCATTAAATTTAACATGCTTTAAGAATAGAGCTAATAAATTGTGTTTCTTATAAGGTCAGATTACACTACTAATATTTTTGTTAAAATACAATTTTGCACATAATTTTTTTTTTCTACAGGTCCTCTTTAGAGAAATGAGATGATTTGATACCCTTGATGGTTTGACAGGCGTTTAATGAATGCTGAATTAAACAAATCTCATTTTTTAAAAAATGTATATTGGATCTTCTAAAGAGGCGTTAAAACCTTACATAAAATACAAAGTTTCTATCTCAAACATTTTTCAACTAAATGAGTGACACTCAATATTTTATTAAGAAATTATTTAATACAAGATTTTATTTTTAATGAAATTCATTCTGACTATATTTTTCTAGTTTTCTTTAGTTTCATCTAAAACTTGTAGAAAACAATCTTGGCTGGTCAGAATAGTCTTAAAATGTTTAAAATGAATCTTCGTAGTTCCTAATTCTAAATATCTTATCTACAAATTTAGTTAGCAGTTTCACAAGCATCAATCCAATCATTGTACACATCTACAGGTTCTGATAAAAAGTTGATAGTGGTCTGGAAATCTTCCAGACATACTCTACATGTTATTCGTGCTGTACTTCGACCTTTATCCCTGTAAAAGATATTAAAATTTTACCTTATATTAGCAATAATTCTGTATAACTGCTAATAGCAAAAAAAATATTTACAACTAAATTGACTAAAAGAGCCACTAGTTGTCCAGTTGCCTTTGCTTTGACACTATCTTATTTTATATAGTAAATGTCACCAAGGAAAAGCTTTTATAAGAGAATTTGAAATAAAAATACTAGGGAAATTAAAAATTTAAAACTTTATCATTTTTATTAATTTATTTATAAATAAAAATGAATTTTCTGGCCTTGACAACTTAAAAGATTAATTGTCAAATCAGACTAGTTTTTAAAACAGGCTTTTCATATTTTTGTTGGTCTGGTGTCTTAGTCAGATTTTGAGATCAAAATGCGAAACTGTCACTTGATAGGGCACAGATATTGTGTACTAAATACTTCATAGATATTAAATTGAAAATTAGAAAGATTTTGGCTTATTGTCATACCTAATGTAAAAATATGAGAAATATTTGCACAATATTATTAAAAGTGTTAGATGATAAAAATAATAGATGGAGCTAAACATTTTGGTAAGTTTACAGTTATCTTGTGAAACACCAAATTTTTTAGGATACATGTATTTTAAACAGTCAGTAACAAGACTTACTTCCTGAAATATTTTCAAAAAACACTTTCTATGTTGAAATTAGCTTGTCACCAATTCAAAAATTTTTGATTTACACGAAGAGTCTTAGTCTAATTATTCTATAAATTTTTTGAAGGGAAATGATTAAATTTTTATTTTTGTAAAGAATTTGAGTAAATCGTACACAAATTTTGTTTGGAAAAAATTAAATAAGAGTGTATTGTCTTAATTTAGTGAATTTCTATTTTTTTGTACTTTAACTGGTAATATTGGTTTCAACTATTATACATTTTTTATTTTGTGCAATAATTGATTGCATTACTGACAATTAGTTGCAAACATTGTGGCAACATTATTACTTTGAAAAAAATGACTGGAAATGTTGGAATTTACTAAATTAAGGAACAGTGGCATGAGTCAAGGGTATTAACCTAAAAATAAAATTAGTGTATAATTGTTAAACAAAATAAGTTTAATGATTTGTGAAAAAAAAGTTTTTTTGTGGTGTAATTGAAAAATTAGACCAATGTGTACCAGTGTGAATGGAAAAAATTAAAAATAAATAAGACTCCAAAAAGGAAGCATTTTTCTGTAACCATCTTGAAAGGCCAGTTGAAGTATTTTTCTGTAATCATCTTGAAAGGTAAGCCTTACTACTTAATTTCATTTTCATAATAATACTCTACAGCCCAAAATATGTATACCTACATACATAGAGCAGATATGTATACCTACATACATAAAGCAGATATGTATACCTACGTATATAAAACAGATTGTAAATGTTTGCTGTAAAGGGTAATTTTCACAAAAAAATGTAATAAATAAGCATAAATCCTCTTTTTTTAAAGAGCAGAATAAAGAAATAATGTTTATGTGCAAGAATAGTTGAAATTTAACATTTTGCAACAAATAATTATTTTAGGTAAACAAATTATTACAATAAGTCTAAATGGTTCTAAAAATTCTACAGTTTTTGTTATTTGTTTAGACCTTATCGGGTGCAAAAAATGGTTAATTTTGTTAAGTACCAGTTGGTATTAACAATGACAAAAGTTTGAACCTAGTATTACCTGGTACTAACAACTTTTTCATTTGACTATCCCTATTAAATTTGCTTATTATTCAAAACAAAATTACAAGCAACTTACATTTTAACATCACAACTTTTCTCGTGATTGCAAAATGGACAGGTAAACAAAATATCCAAAGGCTCTATCGCCTTTCTTTTTGGTGGTGGTTTCCTTTTTGACTTTCTACGACCCATGATTTGATTTTTCTTTTAAAATATTTACAAATTTTGGAAAATTACTCCTGCTTTGACAATTAAAAACAGAAATGTCAATTTAAATGTTACATTAGCTTATTGATAGATGTCGCTTTATGCTATGCTGCTTGCGGCGCTTATTACCTGGGCGCCCCATCTCTATAGTTGAATACGAACTTACGTAGTACAATCTTCAATGACGGAAAAGAAGAGGGACCGGAATAAAATCAGTGGTGTTATCAGAAAGGTAATGAAATATCTAATATGTTAGTATTTAAAATTACCTATTGCTCAAGTTATTTTGCCTATGAGCTATAGGCAATATGAACACATTCCTAATCCTCAATAATTGCTATTTCATTAATAAAAATACTAAAGTTTTTAAACTAGTTTTATTTAGAATTATTTTGTTTTTATAATTTTAGGAACCATTCTGGAATATTTATTAAATCCAGGATTTTTTATAACATAATAATGAAAATAAACTATTTCTCCAATAAGTGTAAAAATTCCTAAAACATAACCGATTGCCAAGACAACAAGAGCGCCATACATCTTTTTCAAATTCATTAGGGCCTTCTTTCCTTCGGCTTGATCTACTTTATCAATTAAACTTTTTTGCATCACATCGTTTTTAAGCCATTTTTCTATTAATCCAGCTTCCAGAACTCTCCGTATGACTTTGTCTACACGTGGTTTAAGAGGCGAATTTTTTTGCAAACCTATGGAAACAGGCATCATGATGATGCAATCTTTCATGATATGAAGATTTCTATCTGATCTTATAACGTTTTCTATGTGATCTTTTGTTTGGTTGGTTTGGTTACCCAGTATGTTCTCTTGGAATCTAAAAGTAAAAGGGCATTTTAATTTAAACAGTGAGTCTTAGCTTTCTGAAAAACTTCGGGTTAGTGTCATTCAAATATATTTATAGATTAAAAAGTCATCGGCTTGATTAATTTTTTTAACCTAGGACCTCCCTGTTGTGCGCGAAATGCCCTTTGACAATTATTGTTAAGACTAAAAAGTTGCGAAACTGGGTACGAATCAGGTCACAGTCTCCTGCCAGAACTAAGTTTGTCCAGAGAGTTTAATTATATATATACTGATTCTTAATTAATGTCGTTTATGTCGACTATATGAAAGAAAAAAATGATCCTAAAAGACTAGTAATTTTGAATCTGAAAATGCTTACAAATTGAAGATGAATTTTACCGACTAGTAGAGTGATTTTATATAACCTTTACTAGCTCGAATAAAAGGATGAACTTTTCTTACTAACCTAGTTTGCCGTTTTACCATGGCTTCTTTCAAAAAATACGTATTTTCATAAAAGGCATATTGTCCTTCGGCGACTTTATCCACAGCGTATTCAGAGTTATTAGCTATCTGAAAATTCTGTACTATTTTATTTATAGAAGTGTCTTTCGATGAACTGAAGAACTGACTATTGATTACTCCCCAACCGACATATGTCAATTTGCTGTCTAATAATTCTTGTAGAGTGTCGATAGTTATTCTAAAAAAAAAAAATAAACACATGTCATTACATGAAAAAATAACACAATAAAACATATATGACAAAAAGCATGAACGATTCCATCTAACGAAGAATAAATTGTGCTATTAACTCGGTTAGATGCTATAAAAATTACGTAATAATGTAACTTTTGTCTTACCTAGTTGTAGGTCGGGCTAAGATAGCAGTCATACTAGCTCTATATGCTACCACGATTAACAGACAATATAACCAGTACCATCCAGTTAACATTCTTAAAGACCAGCCAGTTGGAAGTTTAGGTAGTGATACTAGAATGCAAAGAAATACCGTAATAGTATCGCTAGGTGGGGTGACACCCAGCATGGAAGTTAGCGGCGATACTTTTTATTAAAAGTAATAAAGAACTCACTTATTAGAATAATAATTGAGAACGGAGCCATTTCTAGAAATATTTTCAAACATTACAAAATGTAATAACATACTACTCCTTAAACTTTAATTTATTAAAATAAACCTACATTATTTAAAAAGAATATTTATAAATGTACGTATGTCACAACAATCATCAATATGAATAAAATTATTTTTCATTAGCTTAGTGTTATAATAAATTATTATGTAATAAAACATGTTCTTTATTACTCCAATAAAGTCAAGTTGCTTTTGGATGTAGACAGTGACCTTTAAATTTAAAGCAAATTTGTCACCTTCCTGTCCATATCATATTCAATTTTTTAATATTATCTCCTATAGGAAAGAAATCAAAATTGGGCTTTTTTTTTAAATTTCTGGAAGCATATGTTCTTCTAATGTTCAACATAAATCAGAATTTTTTGTTAACATTTGTATCAAAATCATCTGAAATTCCATAAATGTCTTTCTGTTTTCATTTAACTTTAGAGGACCACAAGATCTAATAATTATTAAAAATTTTGACATTTTAATATACTTATATATATATATATATATATATATATATATATATATATATATATATATATATATATATATATATATATATACATATATATATATATATATATATATATATATATATATATATATATATATATATATATAAAATTGTCTTTGTATCGCGTGTCACCCTCTAGAGGATGTCACCAGGATGACACGTCCCCACCGCACCACCCTAGCTTGGCTACTATAATAAAGATCTTGTTATAGTTGTATGAAAGGTGTACTTATAGCTAAAATGTTGTTGGTAAAGTTGTTAGGGAGTTCAAACACTGTGAGTCAATTTAGTTGCTGTTTTTTTTGGTAATAAGCAGTAACATACGATCGGTAGAAACTTATCTTGAATATTAGAAGTAATATAGGATGACACCTATTATCCTATAGTTCAGGGGTTCCCAATCTTTTTTTTTAGTGCTCCCTTTACAGGTTGCAATTTTTTGCGACGCCTTTCTAAAAGAAGATACCTGTGTGGAGCTCTAGCAGACAATAAAATTACTTTATTATTCAAAAACTCCAAAGAATATAGAGTCTTAATTATTATTTATTAGAAAACATAAAAAAACTACAAACAAAATTAATGAGAAAGACGAGCTAGCTTTTTTGAGCATAACTTCTCAAGTCGGGGCTGAAGCTTTGAAATTGCTTCTCTCACTTCTTTTTCTAAATTTATTTGTGACCTGTACTTCGATTTGATCACTGCAACTGCAGAAAAGCCAGTTTCACCCAAGTACGACGTAGCAAATGATAAAATAACCCTCAAAGCCGTACTACTGATAGTAGGATATTCTTGGGATGTATTGCTCTAAAATTGAAACAGTTTGTCTTTATCGAATCGTAGTTTTAGGCTCGTAACACAAGATAGTTCTGACAGCTGTTCTTCCTCGACTATTCAAAGTGTAGATGGTGGTGGAGTCGATTGGAATGTGTTTCTAATCCAGTCGTATTGATTCAGATTCTCTGGAAAATATTTATTAAAATGGGTGTTTAATGTTGATAAGTGTTGGATAAATATCAATTGCAAACTTGGCTCCAGATTTTGAATAGGTTTTTCTTTCAGAAATCCTTTCAAAACCGGAAACAGTCAGTATTTTCTTGCTCCTCTTCTATTTTTTTTTTCCACAACAGCAACTTCTTTTGAAAAATCTTGCCTTCACGGGTCTTGTTTTTATGAAGTTCACCACTTTGATAATTATATCCATCACGAAATTTAATTCAAGTGAAATATTTTTTGCAGCCAGTGCCTTCGTATGTGTAACGCAATATGTCCATTTTACATTTGGAGCATTAGTTTCAATAAGAGCTTGAAGTCCTCCATACTGTCCTGACATCGCGCGAGCTCCATCCGTACACACACCGACACACTTCTCTCAATGGCTGTTATTATCTTCTATGTAAGAATCTGCGATTTCAAACAAATCACTAGCCTTACCGGTATCAGTAATTATTTTGCAAAATAACAAATCCTCACGTACATTTGTTTCTTCCATGTACCGCGTCGTTATTACTGTATGTCGCTTCATCCAGTTGAATAGCAACTAAACCAGAAAGATTTTCCTCAATTTGCTCATTAATGTCTTCAGCTATGTCATGAATGCGACGACTAATCGTATTGTTAGAAAAAGGAATATGTAGCAATACGGTGAGCGACCTTGTAAGAGGCGAGCAGTGCTTTGGAAGGACTAGATGCTTTGAAAAACAAGGATGTTGACTGATGTTTCAGTTCTCGCAATTTTCTTGCAAAAAAATCTCGCGGATTTCCTTGTAAATTACCGTGAGTTCTTTCTAAATGACGTTTCAATTTATTAGGAAGCATACTTTCAGCTGCCAGCACTCTATGACAAACAATACATTGGGGAAGTTTCATTTTTTTTTTCTTTGCTAACGTAGGTAAATCCAAAATCTAAATATTGGTCATCATCTTTTTTGTACTTTTTTCGTTTTTCCTGCGTCTTCAACACGTTTTCTATTTATTTGAATAAAGTTATCCATTTTAAGTAATGAATACGCGCGAGTAAATTAAATACAACACACTTGAAATCAAAACACTGCATTCATCATACATGCACGTATAAATATAGCGCCGGAATAAAAGACCGAACGATGAACGAACGAAAGTGCGGGGAAATGGAGGGGCGGGCTTACTCATAGAGATATTAGAATAGAGAAGGTAAGTTCTTGCGAAAAGCGTAGTGCTCATAGAAAGAGAAAGAAATAATATAAGACTCATTCTGTCTCTCTTACTCGGCGCCGGAATTCAGCTCTCAAGCGCAGAGTAAGAGAGACAGAATTGTCTCATATTATTTTCTTTTCTTTTTAACGACTATACGCTTTCACTTACAGCAGGCTATATACTTTCTCTCCGCTATTCTAATATCTCTATGGGCCTACTGAGTCGCTGATGAGACGCACGCCGCGCCGCGCACTCTCTCATTGCGTCGCGTGCAGGTGACATGTGCGTATCATCTCGCGACGCACAGTTAGGGAACCCTTGCTATAATTAATAATTTATATAGACAGATGAGAAGTACGTACGCGAGTCGCGGTTTAAAATTAAAACTTTGAACAAAATCATCTGTTTGAAATACCTTACGATAATATTAATAATTTGAATAAAATCTTATCCTTAGCCAAGCTACGTTCATACACAGTATTGGTCTTACAATATTTAAAACACTTTCATTGGGGTGTTTTTGTTACAGTTTCTAAAGCAAAGTTTTACAAAGTGAATAGTTATGAACGATAATAAAACATTTTTAAATTGTCGTCTTAATTAAATTCAACTAAATCTTTTTGTGAAAAGCCTATGGTGAAATCTCTGGTAAAAATGGATCTTCGCATTCGCAATTATCGAAGTAACCCTTAGGCAACATATGAGTCGTATAAATACAATTGTCAAAAATCGTTAAAGTAATTTACCCGGTACTTCCTCTAAACTAAATATTGAATTTGACTTGTGTAAAGTTCGCTTTAGGCTACTTGACCCACCTAAACAAATTTCTCCTAATTTAATTTATCTCGACGAGCTGAGTCAATGACACGAAATTTCTGCTTCTATCAGATTTGGACTGTCAAAATTGTAATGGTAAATTAATATACGGAAAATAACCTATTACTAAATACTGCACTTTAGGCCGCTTGACCAATCTAGATAAATGACCCGTCATTTGACTGATCTTAATGAGCTGAGTCGAATGTCATCAAAATTCCCCCAGAAGGTGAAAAATTTGGATAAGCTGACACTTCGCGATCGCGACCTAACCATAGATATAGAGGATGGACTGAGCATTAACCTCACAAAATTGACCACTCTCTAGAAAGAGTTAAAGTGACTGTGCGGTTAATACCTATTTCTTTTCTGTAGGCCTGTAATAAGCAAGGCGCAGTACCCCGAGACGGAATTCAAGGCGAGAAAAGCCCCCACTCGATTTTAGTTCAAATAGGACACTTGGAAATATTATTTTCAAGAGCGCCGGAGCTTAGCGGCATTCTAGAAAGAGACAGTTACTGGCCGTTCATTAGCTTTGTCTCTCTCACACTTTTGCGTCCATATTTACTTCACAGCGGGATACGGAACGCTCAGTCCATCCTCTATGTCTAATAACCAATACATAACCTGAACTAACCAAGAGTAGTAAAAACTAACATGAGCCTAGTAGGATGGACTGTCGTCTCGAGCTTAATTCTATGTACGCTACAAATAACATAAATTAACCTCAACGAACCTGACTTAAACCTAGTTACCATACATTTAACACTAAAGATACTAATTGCGTCAAGATATTAATCACTACAAAAGTTGATCAGGAAATGTATTTCAGAAATATCTAGTTAAACCTAACATTTCATTCGATATACCATATTTTTTAAAAAGAAATAATGGAATAACCGGCCAAGTGCAAGTATAAAATGATCCACGAGTTCACAACATACATCCCAAATAAGTTTTCAACAAAGCTTTTTTCCGATCTTTGCTGAAAACTGTTTTTTTTTATACATCATAGAAATTATTAAAGGGTTAAAAGTCACTTTTCGTTCAATCTACACCCTGTAGAGAATTTTCCAGGTTTTTTTAAAAATGTTTTGATCAGTACTTTTCGATATAAGGGACAGCGATTTTTCGCAATTTCTTAAAAATAATACAAAGAAAAGTGTGCACAAGTATTACATTATATATATTTTGAACTTGGGTTTTTAAAAGCTTTCATTTGACACACCACTCGATGACCTGGTAATTTTTTTTCACTTCCTATTTCACTCCCCAAAACTAACCCCTTATGTCAAAATTTAACTTTCAAAACTACACGGCTCTGATGAGACCATCAATTCCTACATTAGCGCCAAATTTTAACTTTCTGTGTCAAATAGTTTCGGAGAAAATCGGGTGTGACAGACGAACAGACAGTGTGTACTGCCAACAATCTCGAGACGTGCGTTGCTTGCATCGTATCACATTTACTCGTCAGTCAAACTAGAAACGATATGCGAGATAGTTAGTTCTGGTTGAATACACTCAGTGATATCCCATTTGTATGTTATTATTAATAAATTTTTCACACCCGTTGATATGTGAACAGTTTTAATTTAAACTATTTGTATAAAAAATTTCCCTTTCATGAACTTAGTGTAAAAATTACTTTTTACACTAAGTTACTTTGTTTTAAAAAGTCCATTTTTCATACCTAAAAGAAGCATACTATATGTATATAAAATACTATTAATTGGTTCGGAAAACTGGTAGAGTCCCTGATGATCTTCTATATTTTTCGTCATTTGGTATTGCTCCTAAAAAGTAAAATATATATTTTAGATATGAAGGCCACTTTACCGCTTGTGTGCTTTGAGGTCATAAAATTTAGGATTTTTTTCGTTACCCATAGAAAAATTCATAATTTGCTCACAGTTAATTTGTGAGGCATATGGTCTAGTAAGGTTAAAACTATAAATAATTAAATTTTGTCCAAATCTGGCACTATTTGATGTGCTGAACAACATATGAAAACTCCCCTAACATTGCGCATGTGTGTCAACCTTTTTTAATAACTTTTGCCTAAAAATTCCCTCTTGTGTCTAATAATCTGGTGTTGCCGTAACGGCGGCAAGGGTGTCCAAAATGTAAAAAAAAACTGAGATAAAGATTTTAAGCGATTTAGGAATACAGGGGAAATAAAGCATTTCATCTTGTTTAGCGATTGGAGTCTATTTAAGACCAAACGTTTTTAAATGTCCAACACACTGTTATATACCAGCAATTGAGTATGAAATTGTAAAAAGTCTTTAAATTTATTTACCTTTAACATAGAATATTTCAAATCCGAATCAAGCTTTTCAATTTGTGAACAAATCGTCAAATTAATAAACATTCTCTTTCTTTTCATTTCGATCTCACGAGCTCTATTATTATTATTGTTCTTCCCACTCATTTTTATTAATTTGCTGACGTAGAGATGAAACTTTGCCAGCACATAAAAACAGAAGCTCGTCAATAAAAGACAAAATATAACACAAGTCCACATTATCGACCTAAAAAGAAAAGACATTTTTCTTCGTAAAATATTGTGGCAGAAAAAGATAATTTGGTAAAAGCGCAAATCTTTGCCTAAAAGTGTGAAAAATTAATATAAATGGTGCGAATAACTAAAAAAGTGGAGTGCCTAATGTTTCGTAAGACGAAGGGTATATTTAAGACATATATGCTTTTTCTGGGGTTCATTTTTTTATATAACGTGCACATTTTTTTATTTTGTGAAAAGGATATTTACTTTTTTATTTCCAATTTTGGTAAAATGTATTGTGTTGGGAAAGAAATGGTAGAAATTAGCAAAAATCATTTAATAGGTATTAGTAATAATATATTTTACTTACGTTCTCGTTTTAGGGCAAATCTTGCAGAAAATCGTTTTGACATAATGACAAAATTTTTATATGATCATTGTCACGTTTTTAGGAATATTAACAAGCTTGAAATAAAGTCTCTTTTAGTGTTCCTTACGGAGCCTTATAAAATCACTTCGGTTTCTGTCCGTCTGTCTGTCTGCCCGTCCGTCCGTCCGTCTGTCTGTCCATCTGCCTGTCCGTCAGCTACACCCGATTTTCTCAGAAACTATTTGGCATAGAAAGTTGAAATTTATTACAAATATAGGAATTGATGACCCAACCAGAGCCGTCTAGTTTTGAAACCTAAATTTTGACTTAAGGGTAGGGGTCCCAACCCTCCCGGAATGCCCGGGAGACTCCGGGAATAATGTTCAACCTTCCGAGTTCCCGGTCCGCATTAAATTCTCCGATTTTTTTTAAATAAAAAATACCAAGCAATGAGAATTTTATCTCTTAAAGAACCAATCACATGGGCAGGCATTACTAGACTACAAGAAATTTTAAAATTGGACTTAGATCTTGACATATTGTACGATGAGGTACGAATTTTACGTGAAATGCAACCACATCTCATTGAAGAGAATCGAGTTGATTTATGCTGGGTTGACTTCTTTGCGAAATAGAAAAACCGAAATCCTTGCCCTGAATTGAAAAGCTTGTCACGTTTGTTCTCTCCATTCCTGCCTCTAATGCTTCTTGTGAGCGCGTATTTAGCATGATGGAACAAGTCTGGAGCAAGGAAAGAAACAGAATGAACATGTCGTTAGTAAAAGCAGAGTTAAAAATACTGCAAAACTTCAATTTGTCATGTAAAACCTTTTATGTTTATGTGCTAAAAAACCGTGAAATATTAAATGCTTCTCGAAAACAATGTAAATATAAATTTAAAAATAAAAATTAATAAATATGTGTGACTTTCATTAAAACCTACCCAATCAACCCCCACCCCATTTTTTATAATCCTCCCTGGTTGGTTCTGTCGAGAGTTGGTAACCCTATTTAAGGGGTTAGGTTTGGGGGGTGAAATCGGAAGTGAAAATTTTTTTTGCAAGGTTGCATCGGGCGGAGTGTCAAATGAAAGCTTGTCAAAACACGAGTTTCAAAAATATATTTGATGTAATATTCGCGCAAACTTTTCTTTATATTATCAGAAAATTGCTAAAAAATTCTGGAATATTCTCCATAAAGTGTAGATTGAATGAAAATAATCACGAGTGCATTACGTTTGATAATTTATCTGATATATAAAAAAAAAACAATTTTTTCAAGATCATCGAGTCAGGTCTCAAATGAAAGCTCAAAAATTGCCAAAAATCGTTCCCCCATCCTATTCCTAAAAGTACTAATCAAAAAATTTCGAAAAAATTCCCGAATATATAAGGAGCAGTTGAGTTTCGGATCGCGATGTGTGTACACGTGAATCGACCGCCCGGCAATGGTACTCGTCCAACGAGCATTATTACGGTAGTGTTTCGATCTATTTAATTATTTTGTCGATTGCAAATGAGAGGGACTAGAAATAAAGCAGAGTGTAGTGTTAGATTAAGGCAATAAGTAAAAAATTTGGAGAATTATGAGAATAATTTTGTGAAATTGTATGAAGCTAACGAAACGTTAAGCGACGACCTTGATCATTTTATTGTTTACGGTGATAAGAAGTATAAACAACAATTTTTTTCTTTTTCTCCCGTATTTGAAAATGGAATATACGAGGAACACACGTAAACCTTTTATAACAAAAAGAACAATGGATAGCGATGATTATACCTCAGGAGACTCGAAAAGAGGAAGAGTCGAAGAAAAAGAAGAGCCAATGGGATTATTTAAGAGTAAAAAGCTGATAAGAACACCATAGAAAGAGAAAAACGAAAGAGTAGACAAGATAGACAATTTGATAGAAATGATCAGAGAGCTAATGTCAGATATAAAGGATATAAAACAAGATCAGAAGAGATACCAACAAGAGTTGAAGGAACTAAGAAAGAAGAATGAAGTATTGAAAGAGGAAAATAAGATAATTAGAGAAAACATGAGAAGTATGGATTTGAAGATGAGTAGACTGGAAAAAGACAACGTAAGGAATAATATTGTAATATAGGGAATGAGTTTTGAAACGAATAGCCAACCAGATCTGAAAATGGGTGTAGAACAGTTTATGGAGAGGAGTATGGACACAAAAATACAGATTAAAGATGTGATAAAAGTAGGAGCGACTATATACAAGATAGAACTTGAAAACACGGGAGATAAGGAAACTGTAATGAAAAATAAAAACAAACTGAGAAAGCTAAGAGAGAGAGTTTATATAAACAACGATTTAACAAAAGATGAACGGGAAGTTCAAAAGAAATTGAAGCATATAAGAGAATATAAATGGGACATTGAGGAAGAAAAACCGAAAGAACAAACAAAGAATTCTACGACCATCAAGTCAAAAAACTGAGAAAAGCAAAGAGACAGGTAGATTGACGACGACTCTGGCAAAGATAAAGGATACGGAAGAGAGGACTAGTAAAATGAATACAAATAAGTAGATAATCAAAGAAATAGATAGGAAGAAAGAAATGGGAAATAATTATCGAGTTTTTAGATTGAGAACACATAATAATAGGGGTATAAACGGAAAAGAGGATGAACTGACAGAAGAACAACAAATGCACTGTGTAGGAATCACTGAAACAGAGAGGAAAGGAAATGGATGCAAAAAATTAGAAGGAAAAGCATACAAAAATCAACATAGGGACATAATACCGGAACAAGATACAGAACTCATACAAACAGAAGAAACTAATACAGAAGAAATAAAAGAGGCAATCGGCAATTTAAACAGAATGGAAGGATATAGAAGGAAATATGGAAAAGATAGATATAGAATAACTCAACTCCACGGGTCTTACACCCCTAACGAGGGGTAGAAAGGCATAAGGATTAAGTAAGTAAGATATAAGGTGTAGATTGAATGAAAATTAGTATGAGTATTATTAATTTATCTGGTATATAAAAACAAAGATCGGAAACAAACAAGACTGATTTGGGATGTGTTTTGTGAAGTCACTGATCATTTTATACCTTTAATCATTTTATACGTCCGTAATAAAATTTTTTATTATGGAACACTAATTGCGCAAGACTGACTTGCACTTGGCCGGTTTTTCAATTTATAATCAAAATCAAGGTCAAATTTTTGAAGTATGTTTCCTAGCCTGCCAGTGTCTAAAAATTTTATATTGGTACTTATTAAAGTTTAATCTTGTTAGTAAATCTCATTATGTGAAAACTATTATTTTACCACAGAACATACCGTCATAAATCGAGAAAAATTTCAACAAAAAAAGACATTTTGTAAGGTTGATAACTCTAGGGCACGCTAGTTGGTAATTTTCTTTGAAATATTTAAATCATTCATTCAATTTCAAAACGTAAACAGTTTCGATCAAAAAAAGCAACCTCAGACGAGTCAACGGGATTTCAAACCTCTAAACCAAATTATTTGAGTAAACTAAAAAACCGCTGACTCGGAAGATTGGTTGAGGTCGTTGCTTTGATCGCTCTACGAGTATATAGAAGGTATAACACGATATACTCCAACTCCTTCCCCTACCTATTTTATTTTATATTTGACTATAAATAATTATGAATAATAAAAAAATAATATATATTTTAGATTTTTCAACTCAAAAAAACCTTTAAAGGATGTGAGATACAATGTATATAGTGCAACCCCTCTAACTTTTCCACGCCTTTAATATTTAATCATATATTTGACTATAAAAATTCAAAAGTGATAAAAAAATAACAGAATTTTTCAATTTCTCGACTTCAAGAACTCTGAAAACCATCTATAACACGCTGTGTAAGTAATAACCCCTCTAACCCCTTCATCCATCCTTTGTTCGTTATCCTAATCAAAAACTTGAAAAATTTATCATAACATTGTAGAAAACATACAAGATTTGTTCATAGTCTAGAATTAGTTTGGTACTTAAATGTAATAAAAATTGCAACTGTATTAGCTGTTTAAAGTGACTTTCTATAATTATATTTTAGTTAAAATAATTTTTGAATAATATTCAAATTGCTTGATTGCTTGCACCTTGACAATATTGTTAATAAATAACGAAAGGACAATGGTATAAATTCATAGATTAGATTCGGTTTTTACACATAGGAATATATAGTAACGGTCTACTTTTATTTCTGATATAGAATATTTTAAACTTATGTTTATATCTCAATAATTCTCGTTTACCAAACTATTCTTTCTTACAAAAAAAAAATAAGTTGGGAGTATAGTATTATGTTCAAAAAATAGGGGGATATTTAATAAATCACAAATTATTAATTTTTTCATACAAATTTATTTTATCTGCTTTAAAGTAATCTCCCACTGCACAATACTTAAAGCAATGTTTTGTCCAATCATTATTACACTTATTATACTCCATTTTCGACGTGAGTGGTAAGGAGGCCCTTGAATAATCTTTTATACCTTCTATAGATTTAAAATGGTGTGGATGGAGTGACAATTCTAGCTTGGGGAACATAAAAGTCATGTAGTGCTATTTCTCGTAAATATGGTGCTTGTAGAAAGGTCATCGATTCATTTTTACTTAAAAAATTACCCATAATTATTGCATTGTGTTGTGATGCATTATTACGGTGCAAAATCCATGAATTTTCCTGCCACAACTCAGGTCTTTTTAAAGATTGGGTGGTATGACGTATTTCGTACGTACTTCTTATTAACTGTTTGCTCAAATCGCAGGAACTCACTGTGCACAACACCACAGTAATGATGAAAAGAGTTAACATGATGTTGATTTTTGACCGACATTGAAGTGTTTTTTTTTCCGGTTTGGCACGTTATTTACTTGATTATTGTGGCGCTTCCGGGTTATATGACCACTAATTTTGCATTTGAAAGTGGAGTAATGTGACAATGATACACGAGAAAAGCCCGTTATACAAAATCGATTGTATGGATCTAATTGATATTTCAGTATGGTCTCCCAGATTTTTAATACCTGATTACTGGAATTCTTGATTTGTTAATGCTTTTTCCAGAATGCGGTCTTTAACTGCTTCACCATCGTTTTAAAACGATTTGTACCATTTGAAAACCATTAATCTTGCTACACTACATTCATCACTGTAACACTTTTCTAACATTTTTAACTTTTTGGTACACGAAATTTCATTTCTAAGGCAAAATTTAATTCACATTCTTTACTTAATTCAATTAAGAAATTGCTAACAAAAATTTTTATAATTACAAAATACGTTTTTCTTTCTAGCCGGATAACGGAAATGTAAAAAATTTTTTCCAGATGATGATAATAGTTCTACTAACCTTAAAAACAAATACTTTTACACCAAGAGGGCGACCCGAAATTTTGACTTGTCGACTAACCATCTGCCTAGTTGTTCATTCTATCGGGCGAGTCGAATAAGAGCCTTTAACGTTGATCTTGCGCTTGATCTCCGTGCCCAATTGAATTTTCAACAAAGTTTGTTTCCAATCTTTACTGAAAACTGATGACCTTGAATTTTTTTTTTATATACCAGATAAATTGTGATAATTTTCGTTCAATCTACACCCCATAGAGAATATTCCAGAATTTTTTCAAAATTTTTTGATCAGCACTTTTCGAGGTAAGGGGGGGTGGAGAGCGATTTTTCGCGATTTTTTAAAAATAATACAAAGAAAAGTGTGCGCAAGTATTACATTGTATATATATTTTTTACTCGTGTTTTACAAGCTTTCATTTGACACTCCACTCGATGACCTAGTAAATTTTTTTTTTCACTTCCGATTTCACCACCCAAAACTAACCCCTTAAGTCAAAATTTAACTTTCAAAACTACACGGCTCTGATGAGGACATCAATTCCTATATTAGTACCAAATTTCAACTTTCTATGGCAAATAGTTTCGAAGAAAATCGGGTGTGACAGACAGACGGACAGACAGACCAGATGGACAGACAGACAGACATCGAAGTGATCTTATAAGTGTTCCGTACAGAATAATAAATTTAGTGTTCTTGATAAAATAAGAGGAAACATATAAAAAGCCGGACGCCGCCAATATCGGAGGACGAAGCTGGATCCGCTTTTTCCAGCCAAAAACGGTCGTTTTTCGAGTTTTTTTGGTCCCTAAATCTGGGTCCGGTCTCGGCAGCGTCTGCCCTTAGGGCGCTTGACTTTTTTAGTGTCAACAAATGTTATGGTACTTAATTCAAGTGGTTGAACGACAGCCAGTTTTTGGATTTAGCGCTTTGGGGCTTATCTGGGCATTCTAGGGCACGGGGGCCGCAAAATCAACGTTAAAGGTTTTTATTCCACTCGCACGATAACATAAACAACTAAGCAGACGGTTAGTCGACAGGCCAAAATTTCGGGTCACCCTCTTGGTCTATTTCATAGGCGTTAGCACGTATATTTTTAAACAAATAGTTTCTTTAAATTAAGAACATATCAGTATACTGCTAAATATTTTTTTATAGTTTAAGGAAACTAGTGATCATGCAAATATTATTTTACAACAAAAAAATAACCAAAAATAACTTTCTTACGAAAATGGCAAAATCAATGTTTTCCATGAAATATCAGTAAGTGCTTGTGGTGTTAAAAAAGTAAGACACTCTGTATTGTAGGGAATGCTCAAATCCATTATGTCCAACATAAAAGGTATATAGTAAAGGTCACCTAAGGCTAAATCTGCTTGAGCAGTTGTCATTTCTCCTGGAAGTTAAATTGATTAATTTTCATTAAACAAATTCAGGCTTCTTACAAAGAACCGGTAGTATGGTAGTGCAAATAAATTAATTTACATATGTAGATAACACTTAACTAGGCATAAAGAATGCGTGAGGACTTTTAGTATGTTTAATAGGATGACATGTACTAGTAACTGCAATCATATGATCCTTAATTAAGAAGTTAAGAGACGGTGAACATATGGCTTTGGTTGTATTTATTTCTCAACCGATCGCAATCATTTATATGTCCTCCGGTAAGCCATTTGTTGACGTTTTTGCATATATGGTTGTCTTTCAATTGAAAATGGTTTGCGGTAGAATAAGTAGCATCAAAAGAATTCCGCGAAATACTTGTTGAAACGAAAATGAGAACCATGCGTTTGAAAAGATTATTTCGACAAAGAGGGTTACAGCCTTAAAACTTTATGAAGATTAGTGCGGCAATATGGGGATTCTGGTAACTGTAGGAAACCCAAGCAATCAACGCCTAAAAACTATTCTCGCGACAGTCCAGCCATAAATCATAATCCAGCGTTGACACTGCGTAATTTAGCAAATAAAATTTATTTGAATTTCTGCCTGAAGAAAGTTTTAATCCCAAAATCCTGTAGGCGCGTTCTATTAAGAAATTTTTAACAATTTCTAACCGCCAATTATGGTATGCCAAGAAAAATTAGTTGCAATCAACTCTATTGATTTCCAGAAGAAATAGTTAAAAATCAGCTGCAAAGTATGTATAAACCAAGGACGGAACCTAATAAAATATCTATGATAGAAAGTTCGAACTGATGGCCAACACGGTTTAATTTCCCTTTTTTCAATTCAGTTAGTAGTAATTAATTAGTTAATTCTGTATGAAATTCCATTATATTGTTATGATTAGTAGTAAAGTTGTGCAAGAATATACGACCCTTTCTTAACTTCTAAAGCAAATTTTCGTTCCGTATTGGTTAGTTATTATTAGAGACCGGATTATACGCATTTGCATATTTTCATATGCATTTGCATATTTAGACCATTCTCATCGATTATTGCATATTTTACCCAAAATCTAATAATGATGCATATTTTCCCTATATTTACAATATTTCTCGGTATTACTAGGCAATTGAATTGCTCAGGGTATTGTTAATGTCGCCATCTGGCACCGATCTTATCGCCGGAACATTACCTGCAATAGTCTAAACATCGATTAGGTTATAGTGCCAAGGGAAGACCCAAAATTACGACGGTATTTGTTTCTTGGTCGGGATATTAAGTGATAAGTAGTTAGTTTCTAAGAATATTTGTTTGAGCGTGGATCAAATAAACAATTTTCTCGAAGACGAATTTTTATTTTAAAGCAATATATCGGTTTTAACATTATTATTAACGCGCTTGTATCAGTGTAGTCTTTTTGCTTTTGTTGTGTTAAAGTTTAACGTGTACCATGCCACCCGCAAAAAAGTGTCTCTTCGTGGGTAGCTGATTATCCTGGAACATTTACATACGACAGAAATGTTTTATATTGCGAGAGAAATGTTTCGTGCACAAAAAAGTGTCAAATTGACCAGCATGTCAAGACAAGTCTTCATATCGAAGGATTGTAAAAAAAGGCCCACGACAACAACTTATAACAGCAGCAAGTAGCAGTGATTCCACTTCTATAGGAAAATAAAAAAAAAACACTTTAGCATGGATTTATGTGAAGCATTGCTTGCAAGTAATATTCCTCTCCACAAACTTACAAATCCTACATTTAAAGATTTTCTGCGAAAATATTGCTTGAATCAAAAATTACCAGACGAATCAACACTGCGTAAAAATTACATACCAACAATTTACCAACATGTTCTGGAAGAAATACGTAATGAACTTAAGGATGACATTATTTGGATTTCAGCTGATGAAACTACCGACAGTTGTGGTCGCTATATTGCGAATTTAATTGTGGGTGCATTAAGATTAGAGCCTTCTTCTTCCTATTTGGTGGCCTGCAAAGAACTTGACAAGACAAATCATTCTACGATCGCCAGATTTGTGAATAAGAGTATTACAAAAATATTTCCTGAATCTTCTGCAGATGAAAGAGTGCTCCCTATATGATCAAGGCAGTCAAAGTCCTCCAAGTATTTTATCCAAATTTAATTCATGTGACGTGCTTTGCTCACGGAGTCCATCGACTCGCTGAAGAAGTACGATCCACGTTTGGAAATGTAAATAAACTGATTTCATCAGCAAAGAAAGTGCTTCTTAAGGCACTTGCTCGCAATAACGCCTATAAAGAAAAACTGCCAAATGTACCTTTACCTCCCCAACCAGTGGTAACTATGTGGGGAACATGGATTGAAGCTGTACTATTTTACAATGAACATTTCGAGGCCATCAAAGGTGTAGTAAATGACTTCGATAGTGCAGAGGCTATGGCAGTTCGTCAATCCAAGGATGCATTTAACGATTCTGATATTAAAAAAAACATAGCTTTGATTAGCACTCACTTTTCCCACATACCTGCGGGTATTAAAAAGCTTGAAACTCGAGGTTTGGCGTTGACCGAATCAATTCAGTTAGTGAATAAAATCGGTCAAATAAACTTCACATTACCAGATCTATTCCCGCGTAGGGTTAAAGAAAAGTTTGAAAACATTTTGTGCAATAACCCAGGCTTTGAACCTTTGTGTCAAATTGATAGTTTTATTAATGGGACGGGTGAACTTTTGCCAGAAACAATAAGTGCTAACATAGCACTCAAATTCAAATACTGCCCAGTTACCTCAGTGGATGTGGAACGCTCTTTTTCCACTTATAAAAATATTTTAAGTGATCGAAGACAAAATCTTACTACCCAACATTTGGAACAATACCTTATTGTTTACGTGTACAAGAATACAAATGTTAAATAATTGTTAATTAAATTTAAACATGGCCGATAACTTGTTAATTTTATGCTGATTTTGAAATAAAAAACTAAAAATTACGACTTTTATTATTATTTAATATTGCATATTTTGACCCTTTTCATGCATATTTTAAGCATTTTTCATGCATATTTGCATGCATATTTCAAGATTTTTATGTTGCATATAATCCGGTCTCTAGTTATTATTATACATTGGAATATAGTCGGTATTATCCCAAGCTAAAATATATTTTTACCTAAAATACCCGTGTATATTCCACCAACTTGTTTTCTTCCCCAAAGCTCAAGATCGGCATTTTCTGGCTCATATACTTCGCATTGAAAATTCATCGACTGGGACACTGTTTTTAAAATCTGGAAGTAAAAAGGTAATGCGAAAGTTTTTTGTTTATTTTCGTTCTTTCAAAGTGGGAATAGCAAAAAGGATCTAATAAAGATATAAGTTTGTTTTAACATGATAACTTATGATTATCGGGCTAGACTCATTTATTTTTTTGCACTTGCGTATAGAAGAGCTTATTTTGTCGAATTATGTGTGGATAACATACAATTTTAAAGCTAAATAAGAAATGTGTACGATTTAATAAAAAATAAAGTTTGTATGCAATTTTTAGGTTCTGTTTGTAAAAAAAATGATTTTAGGGAAACGGTCGTTGATATTTTAACTGATTGTTACATGTGAGTGATTAGATAAATATAAAGTCAGTTATCATTTTTAATCTGCCACAAAAATGAGAGTAAATCGAAACTAGAAGCCACAAATAGGCGAAATAGGACCTTTTCAGTTGTACCGCATCACGTTTTGTAGGTGTTGGACTTATCGTACCTCAATTTCAGTTCCAGAATAAGACTCATTCCTGTTAGAAAGGAAAGTTGTTCTAATACTACTATTAAAAGGGTCGTTCGTCTTGACTGTTCCTGGAATATGGGGAAAAGTTACAACTTTAAGTATTTGATTCTTTAGATCCGATGTTTTATCTTTAAAGAAGTTAGTACCACCTGAAACATTATGTTGTAAAAAGTAATAAGAAAGATAACATTCAAGATTTTATTATTTTATTCAAATAAATGAAAGTTTAAATAACAAATAGCTGCATAATATTTGGGTTTGGTTTAATGTTTTTTTTTTATTCTTTGTTGTTTGTTGCATATTAGAAATTAGAGGATCCAACAATATTAACAGACTATTAGGCACATCCTTCTTGGTTTGTTCACTAGAAAAACCTTATTAACAGTTCCGCTGTCCCTCTTTGTTTAACTCTTTGCACGGTAACAAAGCATGTTCCATAATAATAAGAATTGAGTATGTCTTTAAAAGCAGCTTTAAAAATAATGTAAACAAAAAAAACTGAAAAAAAGAGCGTACATTTTACTCAAATATTTACAATTGTAAATCAATTCAATCAAATTTTGAAATAATGAAGGGACGGTATTAAATAAGAAAGGGTCCTTTAATGCAACCCGGACATTGGTACGACATATATTTTGGTAACTTTATTGCTGGTAAACAGATTATTTGTCTTCTTTCACTTACCTCTTCTAAACTTTGATTGAGCCCAAATATCCAATCGTTTCGGAATTAAAACTTCTTGAAAATTTGTTGGGAATGGAACAGTAGTAAGCTCATACCAATCAGTTTTATTACCATTTCCACTCAGTTTTTTACTACTGTATTTTTTGATAAAGATAACGTTGATTATTCGTTTCCAAAGATAAAAAAGTTTCTTGTCAAAAATACGGTTATCGAATAGCATAATGTAATTTGACCGTGTATCCAAAAGGCGGTACCTAGAACAGTTATGCAATGTGAAAAAGTCGTAACTAGTCTTTTGATGGAATACTTTTCTTTTATGTGCTGCAGGGAAATCCCTAAAGCGCTACAGGAGCGACGCGTGTGCGGAAAAAGCAATCCACGTTAGTAAATTGTACTTCATCGGAAACCCAGTCCAGATAGAATTTCTTCCAGGTCTTTGTTAAGTTGAACGACCTCCTGTTGTCTGCGGATATTTGTATGAGTAGCCAATATTCGAGCGTTCAAAGTGAATGATCAGATAAGCGTACTGTCATCTGCAAAGCTGTAGATTGGATTCCTGGTCTTTTTCAGCAGAGCGTTAATGTAAATGAGACAATAGGAGACAGTATTGAGCTCTGGGGCAAACCGACGTTGATAGTGAAGGTATTAGAAAGTCGATTGCCACTCGTAAAGAACGCTTTTTGAGGAAACTTGAGAGCCTTAAACAGAACTTTTCAGATATACTAGAAGAGCGTAGCTAAGCCTTGGATATCTCAAGAATAACCGATCGAGTTTCTCCACAGTGTTGAATTGTGTTGTTTCAAACATGTGTTACATAAGTTGTTGTCAACCTTGTTGTCGTAAATATAAATCAATTCCTGTTGATTTATGTTTACGAAAACCATATTGATGGTCGTTAATAATATTGAATTCTTCAAGATATTTTAGAAGATGCTAATTGCTAGCCTTTTCCATGACTTTTTATATTATTGCAAGGAGTGCGAGTAGTTCTCTGGCAAGATTTTCTTGCCTTTTTTGAGTATCGGCTGAACTGCGACGCATTTCCAGCGGGAAGGAAATATTCCCTTTCTGTAGGATAGGTTGAAAAGTCTACAGAAAATTGGTGTTAATTCTCCATCGAAGTTTTTGATACTTTAGCAGATAGGCAGCTTCATTAAAATACGTTTTATGATACGCTGTCTAAAGAGAATATCGGACTTCCTTGACTGCATTATGGGAATAGTAGGGGGCGTTTTTCCTTGGAAATCAACAGTAGAATATGAAGTAAAGAGTTCAGCCAACAAGTTCTCTTTCTCACCAGGTATTGTTACAATAGAATTATCTGGCCGTGTGGGTGGTGGTATAGTGGATTTGGCGAAGTTTTGACTAACTCCCTTAGCGACTGACCAAAAGAACTTGGAATTGTTGGGGCAAGCAAGAAGTCTGTTTTTAATTGGTTGATTGTGTGCCTGCTTGGTTTCGTCGATAATTTCTTTGCATCTATTTCGGGTACGAACAAAAATGTTACGATTTATGACGTTAGGATTTTCACGCCATTCCCGCTAGGCAATATGTTTAGAAGCAACACCTTCTTTGTATTTTCGGTTAAATCCAGGCTTGCCGTTGGAAGGACATTTCTTCGAAAAAGGGATGTAAGTATCCATACTAGCCAAAATAACATCGGAAACCTCCTTAGCGCAGTCAGATGGGTCGTCGGATCGAAAACGAACGTCTAACCAAGGTAAGGTGTAATTTAGAGTTAATTTAATGGTCCTATCTTTCGAATATCTTTTAAAGAAGGAATTTATACCAAACTAGTCAATTTTATTTCCTCATATAAAGACTTTTATTTTCTTATATGAAGAAATACAAAGAACTGTTCACATAAGATTTGCCACGTAATAAGCGTGATAAAAATTTGCGGCATATCTTGTTTTTAATATATTTCAAGAACGGTACACGAGACACTGTTATTACATGTAGTAAATTAGTGTTTGATAATTTTTAGAGTCAAATTGGTTTACACGGTTGTTGATTTTTTATGTAACAGTAGTTTAAGGGGTCGTTGTACCCGTAACGATGAACTGGACAGTTTATTATAAAAGAATATAGCTGCAGTAACAGTTTTATTAATATGCAATTCTTCCTTTTCCATAGTACAGTAATGTGTGGTTTTGTTAAAATTTCAAGCAAAAAGTTTCTTTGAAGAGAGCAACTCGACATGATTAATTACATCAACTGGTTGAAAGAAAGTTTAAATATACGATTTTACAGATAGCAAGGTTTAAAAAACTTAATTTAAAAAAATAAAATTTTAAATTTGAGATTGAGCAAAGTGGCAGGTGCATTTTCAGGAGCATTAGAGTTATGACATTAAATTCTTTGAGTTGGTACAAGTTTAAAGAGGCTTCAAAGTATCGAATATCGAGATTTTAATTTTTTTTTTACTATAACTCAGAAAATGACTTTTAATTGACATAAGAACCAAGTTTATAAGGAAGACACAACTTATACTAAAACAATTTGTTAATAGTCATATGTGAACCAATGCAGACGAAGTAAAAATTTGCGACTTTCAACCTTGATTTCCAAATTCAACAGGACGTTGAGCATAAACATTTCTTTTTTATAGTTTTCATTGTTATTGCATGAAAATGCCTGAAATTTAAAAGATTATGTTGCGTATGGAACTAATATAAATTAATTAGTAAATGTTTTGACTGTTGTGATCTCTACAAAAGAGAAATTAACTAGTTGGGGTACTTCAGCACAGTTAAAAATCTATTTTTGGTAAACATTACAATTTATTTTAATTAAAAAATTCTACCTTAGATGCATATCATCTAATAATAAGGATGTATATAATCATCGATTCATAATTTCATTGTAATTTAAATGAACTACTTAATTAATCCAGTCTTAATCCTAAGAGCAAATTATTTTTTAAGGTGTAAAAGTACAGAAAATGCAGCTAAAAGTCATTCAGAATTTATTTTACAACCAGCCGCAGGGGCAGAGAGGGGAAGATGCATAAAAAAGCAGTTTTTTTTTGGAAAGCAATACAATAATGTGTTATAATAAGCAAAGCAACTTATTAGGGGACGCTTTTTTCAAGGCTTAAAGGGGTGGGGGGTACTGTACACAATTTATATTTGAGAGAGAAGTAATGGCTAAATAATTTTACTATTTCTTATTTTAATGTATGAGTATGGAAGTTACTAATGTATTAGGCATACCTATCACAAAATTTTAAAAGTCTAGAAACTTGAAAGGCATTTGCTATCAATATAATATACATTTGACAGCCGTTACTTTTTGCCATCATTAGTGCGTCTTGAATATCACTCCCTGGAGCCAGTAAATCCTCATATTCTTCTACAGTTATCTAAAAATTGTTTTGTGTAAAAATGTGTTTGTTCATTAATTTGGTTATTTTTCTCACTTATTCTTTAAATTTTAAGTATTCAATCACTCGATAATCTTACCTGAACAAAAGATATAAATCCACTAAATCTCTTAAACCAAGACCTTTCAAAAATGTCTGAGTAAATAGTATCACTTACAATGGCTACACATTTATACGAAGATAATGTCTTTATCATTATTTCTTGTAATAAAAGATCAAAATTATCGTCATTATTTTGGGATAAAGATTTAGTTATATCTTCTTTAATTCTAGAAATAAAATTTTTAGTTACATATGTTGGAAACTTGGAATCTTTGGCAAAATGACACTACACAGTATTTATCACCACTACACCAATCACTTGATTTTTGCACTCGATGCGCTTTTCGCTAACTATGTTAGCTTCATCAGGAGCGATGATTGACTAAAGCTACTTTATTTATACGTAGCCTAAACTTAATAAACAAGTTAATAAATAGACTAAGTTCGGGTTAAATATTTTGAATTTCACCTTTTTTACCCGTGAAGCAAATAAGACCAAGTATGTCTCTATGTCATATAATCCGAAATATAGCAAGGGCTTAATAAGGTATTTAATAAGGTAGGCCTCACCTTAGTTTATAAGTCATCAGACAATTTGAGGAATATCTTAGGAAATCCCAAAGACAATATTCCTAATTGTGAGAAAAGTGGCATTTATAAAATTAGTTGTAATGATTGCGACAAAAGTATGAACTAGAAGGTCAATTAAAAGACGATTTCAAGAATATTTCGCCCATTTAAAATATAGTAGAACAGAAAAGTCTAGCATTGCCGAACATGCCCTTGAAGGTGATCATAATGTAACGATAGATAACCTAAGATTAATAAAAGATGTATCTCATAGGAGTTGAACGCATACGAAAGCATGGAAATTATTAAATGTAAAAGTAGTTTAAATAAAGATAGAGGACCTCTTCCTTATAATCCCCTCTATTGCTTATTTGGCCAGAATTGATGGCCTTACCCATGTAATTAGTTCCGCATGAGTAATTCATATGTTAGGCTAAGTATAAATAAGGTAGATTTGTAGCTTAGCTTTAGTCAATCATCGTTCCTGATGAAGCTAATATGGTTAGCGAAACGCGCATTGAGTGCAAAAATAAAGTGTTTGGTGTATTCACGATATATACTGAGTAGTGAAAATTTTAAATGATTTTTTGTTTAAAATTGGTTTTTTTTTTCTTTTTAAATCGTAAAATACAGGTAAGGACAAACATAGAGGCAAATCGACATGTTGCCTATTAAAAAAAAAAATAGTGATTTGACGCACAATTTTTTGTGCTGTCTGCAGCTTATTAATTGTCCCTGAGATGTACCTCTTTTATTTCGCACTTTCCTATTACTAACCCAAACAAAACTTCTGACTCTTCACAATACACAATATTGTAATAAGAGTTGCATAATGTTATTTATAAAGACAGCTGATACACTTGACGCATTTATGATGACAAAGCCAATCATCGCTTTATCGATAATATTAACAAGCTAGAGGAGGTAAGCAGTATCATAAAAATACTGAAACAAAATGGATACAATATACACGAAATAAAAAAAAAACAATGTAACAATAAAATAGCACACATGCAACACTTTAGGAACCACCTGAAAACAAACCTAGAATCGAACTTTCCTATCTCAAAGGAACAATGGAACGCATCGGGCGATGTCTATGAAAACATAAAGTATCTACTGCCTACAAACAACATAGAAGTTAGTATACAGTATCCCATGTGCAACACTGATACATTGTTCGATGGATGTACTCCCGGACCTACAAGGTAACACTTTGTCGATACTAACATGGAGTAAAAAGTACTGAGACTTTCCGAGAGATGGCAGCCCCAACAAAAAAACCTATATAATTTTCAGTTAGTGTCAACTCTCAGAAGTTTCGTGTAAATTTTTTGTATATTAGTTTGCGAGTTACAGTTGTTTGAGTGACGCTACTTTTGTTTTTTGCAAAACGATGGAACAAAAAGAATTTCGTGTGTTGATTAAACATTGCTTTTCGATGGGAAAAATACAGCCAAACTCAAGAATAGCTAGAGAAGTGTTATGGTACATCTGTTCTATCGAGGGTAAATATATGTCGATGGTTTAGTAAATTTAAATGCGGTCGTACAAGCATCGATGATGCACCACGTTCCTGACGTCCAAGTGAGGCAGTTACTCTAAAAACACAAAAAAATCCACCATATTCTTCTAAATGACCGCAACGTGAAAAGGAGAGAGATAGATATTTTGCATGAATATTTTCATATGAAAAAGCTACATGCTCGATCGGTGCCTCGCACTCTAACGATTGATCAAGAACAGCAACATGTCGAAGATTCACAACACTGTTTGGCACTGTTCCGGTGTAATTCAAAGGAGTTTTTGTGTCGATTTGTAACAATGAAATATAGATGCCTTACTTCAGGCCTGAGTCAAACAGGTAGCTCGCAGAGTGGTGGAACCGCATGAAAGCCGACCGAAGCGTCTAGAAACACAAACGCAAACACAATACTGATCGACTGTCTTAAGAAGGGGTGAAAAATCATCGGAGACTATTACGTTGATTTATTGCACCGTTTAAACGGTAAAATCAAAAAAGAGGCCGCATTTAGCGAAGAAAAAAGTGTTGTTTCACCAATATAATGCACCAGCTTATTATTCCATAAAATCGTTGGTGATGAATTGCTTCCTCATCCACCGTACTCACCAGATCTGCCCCCCAGCGATTATTACCTTTTTCCAAATTTGGAGAGGTGGCTCCAGGGAAAGAGATTTGGCTTCAACGAAGAAGTCGAATGGGAAACCGAGGCTTATTTTAGAGAGCACGACAAATCATACTATATGAAAGATACCCAAATGTTGGAAGATAGCTGGAATAAGTGTATCATTTGAAGGAAATAAAATATAATAGCACTACAGGCCATGAAGGAAAAGGGCTTAGTAAAACTTGTGTACTTCTCCTCCCTCCTTCCCTCTTCCATCATCCGGCGTCCAAGTATTGTTGGATCGTGTGTCTCCATTCTATTCTGTTCTGCGCCTTCGTCCTCCAGTCTTTGACCCCTATGGCTCTTAAATCCTCCTCAACATGTTGCAACCATCTCCTCCTCGGCCTTCCCCTCCTTCTCGCACCCAAAGGCTTCATCGCCAGCACCATTTTCGGCAGTCTCTCTCTTGTCAAACGTTGTACGTGTCCTAACCATCTCATTCTTTGCGCTCTTATAAAAGATGTGATTCTAGGTCCGTCACATAAGTCTTTCAGTTCCTGATTTGTCCGCCTAGTCCACCCTTCCGGTGTATTTCTTTCTCTGTAGATCACTCTTAACATCCTTCTTTCCCACCTCTCTAGCGTCTCTTCCTCCAATTTATTCATTACCCATGTTTCACATTCATAGGTGACAGGAGGTCTTATGACCGATGTATAAATCCTCAGTTTTGTCTTTCTAGAGACGTACTTTTATTTCATTAAAGCATTTAGGCTCCCACATTTTTGGTTGCCCTTTGCTATTCGCGCCTTCAATTCGCTCCCCTCATGCCCGTTTTCTTCCAGCAGTACCCTCAAATATATAAATCTATCCACTCTCTCAAATTTATATTCCCTTCCATCATAGGTCACTACATTTAATTCTTTTTCTTTCTTAGTTTCTGTGCTTCTTGCTATCATATATTTCGTTTTCTCAGAGTTGATTTCTAATCCATACTTACTTGCCTCTCTTATTAGTCTTTTCGTTCTCTTTACCAGTTCTCTGCTAGACTTTGCTATCAACGTCAAATCATCCGCATATGCTATACACTGGTGCTCCTTATTAAAAATTGTACCGTTAGCCTCTAGGCACTTGAAGAAAACTGTGTTGAAAAATAAAATCGATTTTTGGCAGAAACGTTATTTTTTCTTTAAGTCTCGAGACTTTTCACTCCATGTAGTATGTATAGTCAGGTACATGGGACAGGGGGAGGAGTATCAAGAAACAATGACAAATTGGTGGGGGAGACACCAAACGAACGACAACCGAGGGCGGAGTATTTTATACCTATGCCTTGTTACAGTTGTATGCCTTTGAGAACACGGTCCTACAACAATTTGTATTTTGAAATCCATTTATCACCAGTTTTCGCGTTTTTCTAAAAAAAATGTGAATGGGCTTGAATGATTCTATATACAGAAATTTTTGTTAGTTTAAAATAATTATGTAAATAATTACCTTACTAACTGCACTGCAACTAAAACAGAATTTATTAAAATACAAAATAGAGTAATTTTAGAAACCATTGTTTTGCCAGTTTAAATGATTGTTTCTCTTTGGTGGTTGTAAGTTCAAGAGTGACTAATGCCCTTACACAGTCCCTTTACGTTCAGGAAGAGAGGCAAATTAACCCAAATAAATAATGTATAGCGCAAAAACATTTACTCTTCGCAACTCAACATTAAACATTTAAACTCAATTTTCTTGTTAATCAGGTTTTCAACGAGTAATGACATTAACGATGTTTTATCATGGTGATTTTTTGATTAGACAATTCGTTTTATTATTTAATGTTGTTGTAAATAAGATTAACGCTTTTAATGTTTGTCTTAGAACTCTTGGTAAACTATAAAAATACCTTCTATTCAAAAAGAAACCGATCAGGCTAATTATAAATAATTAAATCATTTGTTTCGATCGATATACTCTCCCTTATCTTTGAAACAGCGTTTGACATTACCAATTACTTCGGTAAATGAGTTAACTTCACTTAGTCCAGTATTTAGACCTTCGTCGTCAATTTCTCATGATTACTTCAAAAACGCTTTAACCTCTTATACAATTGAGTTTGGGTGCATTCATCATCTCATGCTTTTGAAATATTTAATGCATTTTTATTAACAAGTTGAACACAAAAGTCAATTCCAGTTTTTGTTTGAAACTCATTTTTCAACCGTTCGTCAGAATACATCGTCACTCAACAACATTTGTTACAACTATATACACACACTCACTTTATTTTTGTGCCGGACGCGTGTTGTACTGACCTAAGATTAAGAACTAGACTATTCAGAACAAATTGTGATTTACATGAATAGGATCGATTAATCACGCACGATGGTTTAGTTCCTGTCAAGTACTGGGTATAGGAAATCGTAAGAAATAGCTCCTCTATCCTTATTTAAACTATTTTTACATTTTATAACTTTAATACTTTCGTATGCATGTAATAATCTGTTATTATATACAGTTTTAATTAATTTGACAATATCTATAATACATACCATATAAAATGCAACGTCTCTCTGTCTGCTGTGTATCCATTAGTGCGCTTATCACTCGAGAACCATTTACCCGATTTACGTGTTTTTTTTTTCATTCACACATATGTTCTTTGGTCAGGTTATAGGATATATTTTATTACGTTAGGTAGCATAAGGAATAAGCAGTGACGTTAATAGTGAATCAAGTCGGAAAAAAGTTTGCCGCTAGCGTGATCTCTTGCAATACACTGCCTAAACCATTAAATATGGAACAATACCATGTAGCAAAGAATATAATATATAAAATGCAACGTCTCTCTGTCTGTCTGTCTGCCTGTATGTCCGTTAGTGTGCTTATGACTTGAGAACCACTTATCTGATTTACATATATTTTTTTTTAATTCATACATTTGTTCTCTGGCCAGGTTATCTCCGATTTATATATATATATATATATATATATATATATATATATATATATATATATATATATATATATATATATATATATATATATATATATATATATATATATATATATATATATATATATATATATATATATATATATATATATATATATATATATATATATATATATATATATATATATATATATATATATATATATATATATATATATATATATATATATATATATATATATATATATATATATATATATATATATATATATATATATATACACTGAAGTCTGCTTATAACGAACTCCCGGATAAAGCAAACCAGATTTGGATGTTTTGTGTCCGTTTATAACGGACTTGCCACTCCCTGTGCTCGATGTCGCGCGACTTGATCTAGGGAATTCACCGCAACTTGCTGGGAACCCCCGGCGCTAGTTCAAGCAGTATTATTTTCAATCTAGTTGTTGTGTTATGCGGTTCTAATGCATATTTGATCAACGTAGCAAAGTGAATGTTTAAGTTTTTATTTTAAAATGAGTACACAAAAACGTAAAGCGTTTACTTTAAAAGACAAACACGATATTATAAGGAAAATAGAAAATGGAGTTAAACAAAGTGATGTTTGCAAACAGTTGAATTTAACTAAATTTAGGTTGTAAAAAAGCAAAAAAATCTTCACATGACCATGTCATGTGTTTAGTCAAAAACGACATGAATATGTTCCTATTATCGGCTACACTTTACAAGAGAAAGCTAGTAAATTGGGAAGGAAAATAGAGAACACCGAGTTTAACTGTTCTAGAAGTTAGATTGAACCATTTAAAAAGCGTTATAATATTAGTGCGGGTAAGATAGTAGGAGAAACCGCAGGAGTGGATATGACTGTTGTTGATCAGTGGTTGGCCAATGTATGGCCGGAAATTCAAAAAAGTTATGAATATGTGGACATTTTTAATGCGGATGAAAAAAGATGACACCTGATAGGATATTAAAGTTTGTCGGAGAGAATTGCTGGTGGAAAATTATCAAAAGTAAGGATTACTGTGTTGGTAACTGCAAATATGTCTGGAACAGAGAAAAGAAATTTGTTGGTGATAGGAAAGTTTGCCAATCCTAGGTGTTTTAAAAACAAACATTTACCAGTGAAGTACAAATCAAACAGTAAAGCCTGGATGACATCAGAAATGTTTAAAAAACGAACTGATCGAATGGGACAAAGTATTAAAATTCACAAACAGAAAAATATTATATATATATATATATATATATATATATATATATATATATATATATATATATATATATATATATATATATATTAGAGTGACCGGATCTCATAGAGGGGGAAAAAAATGTCGGAATCTTGTTCGTCTGGACCCCACAAAACGATTCCCCTTTCCAGATATTGAGATAGCCGAAATTTGAGCTCGATTAAACGACGTTAACCCGTGCCGCTCGTCGCTCAAAGTTTGAAAAAATCCAAATTTTTGGCCAAAAAGCTGACATATGGAGCCATAACTCCAGAACGGTAAATAATAGAAACACGCTTAATATCTCAAAAGAAAGCTAATGTTGTTCTTCAAAATTTATATTCTATACATAATTGTTGTTATTTTAAGTCAAACCGAGTTACAACAGCCTTTAGCCCCAAAAACGTGACCTGGTACCACTAGGAGCATACTTCGTATATTTTGTTATTTAGTGATAAATTTTGCTTTTTTTTGGTATATTTTTGAGTTTAAAGTAGAAATATAATAAAAAAAACAAGTAATACTGATAAGTCTAATGACATTTTTTATTTTAAAATATAAAAATTAGGTATATAATACATACAAAACAGACACAGAAAAGATACAGACGTAGTACCTACATGAGTTGATAATTTTACATAGTTATCTAATCTATTCTAGAGCTTTTGTTAAAGTAGTTTTTGAAACGACAGGATATAATGCTCGGCATTTACTTACAACTTGCAGGACATATTGCTTTTGGTCTTCATCTTTTGCCAGAAGGTCGTTAAAGTCGGTTATTAATTTAACACCACGCTCAGCCATATCATTAACTACTTTTAATGTTTTGACAATTTTCAATCCTTTTTGGAAGTCATTATTTTGAGGCCAGGTGTTTGGATGTTGTCTTAGGAAATCTGTTTTTATATTAAATTAGTCAAAGAATGTAAACGTTTCTTTGGTAAGTAAATTTACCAATCCTCCATCAACTACCTCTTTTAAGTTTTCTTTCCTAACTTTTGGATTTACAACTCTAGCGTGCTGTGATGGTTCATCTGTGCTACTGAGCAATTTATTAGCCATTAACAACTTTTCATCGTCTGTAATGGTGGGATCAAAAAACGATAATCCCACCAACTTTGCATTCAAATACCACAAATGGTTCGAAAATTTGGTCAGGGCTATTTCTGCAATATCGTTGTCACATTCTTTATAGTCTAACAGACTATGCAAAATACCTAAATCTTGCTTTGGTGCAAGATGAGCTTTTGGAGCATTGAACCAAGCTTTACAATAAATTTTAACTAGGAAAACAGAAAAGGCACGCACAGAACTTTCTTCTTCTTTAGACATCTTAAATTGACGACGAAAAATGAACATTTTTAAGCAGTAAATAGCCTTTGCCATCCACCTAGCGTGATGAATGGCTCCTGGAGTTCTAAAACCCACAACATTGCCGTCTAGTGATCCAACAAATACGAGAACCAACTACAATAACTCCTTGTAGTCATCTCTGGGGTGGCTCTCAGTTAATTTGGTCTCGAATTTAGCAGTAACATTTGCAATTACTTCTGGAGTTAGCTGCTTTTGTATTAGATTGTCACTGATACCTGTGTCGTATTTTCCTTTGTCTATCTTGGGCCACGCAGTGAGGAATCTCTTGAAAATGTTTGGATGAGGTCCAGTGGTTGATCCCATTTTTGTGTCGAATACGCCTCATAACAGAATTTCCAAGATATGGTGACGGCAAGCTAGGTATAATAATTCTCTTCCTAACATTTGCACCAATATGACGCATGCTCCTTCGAGTCTTCCCGTGTTGGATGCTGTAGTGTCGAAGCACATCGCCTTGACGTTGTTGAGAAGACCCCATTCATGTAGGCATTCATATACGGCTACGGCTTGCTCCTCTCCAGAGCTGTTTGCTGTTACAGGAACTCCCAGCAGCTGTTCCTTTTCGCCATATGAAATAGCTATAGCTATTCGCTCACATTGTTCATTTTTTAAAACACCCGGTAAAAGTTTACCGTCCCAATGGACAACCACGGGCTATTTTTCAGGAATGTTTACTTTATCAAAATTTTTTTTATTATATTGTTCTCTGAACATTTGCGTATCATGTAATAAAGTTTTCGAGACTTTGTACTCAAGAGGGTCAAGGTTTAGTGCTTCTAGAGTAGCTATTAAAATTCTCGTGGCATTTCTGTCGGATACCTTACATCGATCTAATAAAATGGACAATTTCATGTTTAAAATCTCTTTAACGCCCCTTGCAAATGAAACTTTCATCCTCTTGCTCTCAGATGGTCCTGGATCTTCTGCAGCTTTTTCAGGGATGTCCATTTCCTCCAAGCTCTCAAGCTCCTGGTAGATGCTGTCCTCTTCAGTGTCTTCTTCTCCTTCTTCGAACTTGTCTTCATCATCCATCTCTAAGAAGCAACAAAAGAAAGAGAAAAAAAAGACTATAAAAGCTTGTCGTTTTAGCAGAATAGTAATAATACATAGGTACTAAATTACCTATTTCTATTTATCAAAAGGTATTATTTAAAAAATATAAACTCAATCATAAAGATGCCAAATCATGCTCTCATGTACAATTTTCTTTCAATTATAATGAAACTATTTACTTATTTGTTTATCTATTTTTTAGAATACTAATAATAAAAAAAAAAACTCACCAATATCAAAAGTTGCTTCTTGGATTTGTCGGTTCATTTTTGCAAGTTCCTTTTGCACCTTGATTTCTTCAGCTCGAGACAACTTGAGATCCACTCCAGTCATGGAACCTGGGCGGACCTTCTGCCTCTGTTTCACGAGAAACGCCTTATCTTCTTCCGATTTCATCAGAGCCAAGACATCATGTTGAGCAATATCAAAGAGATCATCCAACTTTTCAACAAACTGTTTAAATTTGTTCTTGGCCGTTTTCGATGTTTTCTTCCGGTCTTTTTGAAGAGTTCTCCACTCGGCGTGAAGTTTTTCCAGCTTAGTAATTGCATCTTGCTCATGTTTAATTGGGATTCGAGCTTTCTCCCAAAAAATGAACACTTCTCGTATTGTAAGTTTTGCTGATTCTCTTACAGTTAATTTCACAGTACGTAAATTATAAAATAAAGCACACAAAACTTGAAGATTTGAGAGTAGTTTACAACCGGTGATCTGGTGAATGGGATAGCCCACAAGAAATATTTTATTCTTGGTCCGGCTTTGTACACCTGATGTGGATGCCATTTCAGAGGCCAATAGGTAAATAACAGTTAACTCGGAAAATGAAACAAAATATAATGCAAACTGTAATTTCAATAAAATGTTCTCAAATGTCTTTTAAAATAATACTATAATAGTTATAAAAACAATAACACACACACTTGGAAAATTAAAAAAAAAAAAACGTTAAAATATCTTCACTAGATAATTGTTCGATCTAACCAGCTCAAAGGCACTTTAGAAACTAAACTGAATAAATAAAAGGTCGGTTGTACGCTGAAGTAAAATCACCATCCCTAAAATAGAAATTAGATTCACCCTCCTTTTTACTGTCAAACGGGTCTTTCTTTGGTAAACTAGTCAGGTAATCCCCATATAATAAAAGATTAAATTTGAACAAAAGGCTCTTTATGTTTGAAAATTGAGTTCCAAAATACTTTTTAACAAAAAAATGTTAATTCCGAGACACATTATGTAAAAACCCGTAAAATTCTTAGAATACTCCCAAACTGGCTCCTACTGGTACCAGGTCACGTTTTTGGGGCTAAAGGCTGTTGTAACTCGGTTTGACTTAAAATAACAGCAATTATGTATAGAATATAAATTTTGAAGAACAACATTAGCTTTCTTTTGAGATATTAAGCGTGTTTCTATTATTTACCGTTCTGGAGTTAACCTCGTTTAATCGAGCTCAAATTTCGGCTATCTCAATATCTGGAAAGGGGAATCGTTTTGTGGGGTCCAGACGAACAAAATTCCGACATCGATTTTTTGCGGTCACCCTAATATATATATATATATATATATATATATATATATATATACATACATATATATATATATATATATATATATATATATATATATATATATATATATATATATATATATATATATGTATATAGATTGTTTTGCGCCAAAAAGACTAATCTCCAGTTTTTTCGTTTGGGTCGATCTGTTTTACCACCTCAAGGTTACAAACTATAAAAGGTCTGTCTGGGTTTGAGATTTGGGCCAAAATTTGTACGATCATGTGGAAATATTTAATGCTCTTAGATAATAGGGACATAAAGAAAGTTGCGTTGTATTGTGATAACTGTGCAGGACAGTAGAAAAACTTAGCTATGCTTGTACTGTTGACAGAGTTTGTAAAGCATTCTAAAACTCTTAAAAAAGTCACTAAATTTTTTGAGTGTAAGCTACTCAATGATGACTGTTGACTCAGCACATGGAGTTATAGAGGTGAATAGAGAAATAAAGGCCGATCAAAATTTTTTTATCCAAAACGATGTTTTCTGATGAAGCTACTTTAATGGAGCAGTTAACAGCCATAACATGCATTATTATTCAGCAGTTAATCCATTTTGGGTCCGGGAAGTTCAAAACCAAAACCATTGGTCGCTTAATGTATGGTGTGGAATAATAAATTTTCGAATTATTGGTCCACACTTTTACCGCGAACCGCTTAACGGGCCTAGATATCTAAATTTTTTGCAAAACGAATTACCCCTCTCCTGCTCGTTACCACCGAGAAGTTCGGGAATTTTTAAACGATCGTTACCCACAAAAATTGATCGGTAGGGATGGATTCATTCAGTGGCCCCTTCGATCATGTGACTTAACACCTTTAGACTTCTTTTTGTCGGGCTACATTAAAGATCGTGTTTATGTGAATCCCTCCACGGTGAAGAAAAAAACTGTATACGCTCCGAGTGAGTGGCCCACTATAGTAACCAATGCCCGCAATAATCCCTTCCCTTATGAAGGAATAGTTGTTAAAAGAAATGAGCTTAGGGACTGGAAGATCTTTTTAGAGAAGTTTAAAATTGAGGCCGTGGATGGTGAGAAATTAAGAATTTCATCAAGTAACGAGTATATTGGTCCAAAAAAAGGCTCTTGTACACAATGGAACAATGGAGTTATCTCGAAAAGTTTCAGATGAGACCCAACTTTATATTTTCTACAGGAAATACAGGAATGGAGATGTACAAAGAATAAAGAAGGAAAGAAACAGACAGGATAGAATAAAAAACGAAAGAAAGGGAAGGGAGCAAAACAATTGTGCTAGGACTTAACTGAGGCCCCGGTAGCCTACCTGCAAGATTTGCCTCAGGCAAAGCAAAAATATAATGACTTAATAAATCTCTGCACCAAAGTTATAAAGAGCAATTTGCTCTTCCTAATGTGGAACCAGTGGCAGATTATCTTATTGAGACTCATGAGGAAGACGCTTAACAGCAAACTGAAGAATTTAGAGTTTTAATTTTAATTAACATTTGGTATTTTAATTTTTTTATTGTATTTTGTAATACAACGTTAAAATAAGTAATTCAATAATAATAATTAAAAAAATTTTGAAAGATGTTCGTTATTATTATAATTCCTTTTACTAATAAAAATAATAGAAAATAAAGGATTAGTAACTTGGTATTACATCCTGCATGTTAAAAAAAAATATATCAACTTCGGGAAAATATTAATTATTTATGTAATTTTATTATTCGCCAAATCGTCAATTATCTGATGAAAATTCAAGATTGGCTCTGATAAACATTAGTTTAGCCTTAAGATCAAAGTGCAAAAAAGGCCAATCTTCTATATTGGCCCTTTTAATCACAAGATCGCTACTCGAGTGCTAAGTTCAAAAGGGTCAAGTTGCATTTTTATATTTTCTCAGTCATGATTACAAATACTCCTTAAAATTTTTTTGAACTTTATGATTTTAAACCGTAGCATATAAATGAACTTACCCATTCAGCGATGGGATAGTAATTTTTTTTATATACATATATATATATATATATATATATATATATATATATATATATATATATATATATATATATATACATATACATAAATATATCATACAATAAAATTCCTGGTTTCAATCCGTTCGGTTAATAATGAATTTGCACGACGGTTCGCCAAAATCTCATTTGGCAATTTCAAGTGCTCTTGCTGCTGCTGCTGCTTCATTCCACCATCTATATATATATATATATATATATATATATATATATATATATATATATATATATATATATATATATACATATATATATATATATATATATATATATATATATATATATATATATATATATATATATATATATATATATATATATATATATATATATATATATATACTCGTATATACACTGGTAAGAAAAATCCACTCAAACTCGACTCATTTAACACGGACCCTAGAATTTAGTGTTCATATACATTTACGGATTTTAGTATCATTTGAAAGCTCATTTTTTTTTTCTAATGATACCAAGTTCCATAGTATACCTCATGCTTTTTACTGATTAAAATGATTGAAAGGGGAAACAAGGAGAACAAGGATTGAAAATAGGGGTAAGACAAAGGAAATATTAAACAAATTTTAGGTTCAACAGTTAAATTTATTGATAAAAACTAAAACCAATATTTTGTATTACCCCCTCTCCTTAGTCCTTATTACTGCTTGCAGCCGGTTTTTCGTGGAGCGGGTGAGCTTTTTCACCACTGTCTGTGAGATTCTTTCCCACACTTCCGCCATCGCAACCTTTAAGTCTTTCAGCGATGCAGGGGCTAAATTTCTGGGTTGAAACCTGCTTTTGAGCTCATCCCTCATGTGTTCGATTGGATTGAGGTTAGTATTCCGCGCAGGCGTGGGTATTCCTACTTCCGATGTACCGCTGAGCAGTTAACTTATCGGAGTTCCTGTTGGACCTCAACGCTGGTCAAGTGACAAATACTTAGAGTTGTGTTGACAATGAAGAGGTCGTCTCGAGGTACACCTTCTTCTTCCTGAGCTTGTTTCCGTATAAAGGCGCCAGTCTCTTGGTAACGTCAGTAGACTCTGAAGACAGCTGACTGGCTCAGGTGCAATTGCGCAGCTTTTACACGTTGTCTATGTCCTTCTTGCAATAGGGCAATAACTTGTGCCGTTTCTTCCGGGGTGGTATCCATTTTTCGTTGAAGTAATTAGTAACAGTAAAACCATTTTAATCAGTGAAACTTTTTGGAAATCCAAATGTTTTTGGTATTATTGGAAAGAGTAGAAAATTAATACCACTATATGAAGATTCAATTCAAGGATCGGTGATAAATGAAGCAAAATAGTTTAGTTTGAGTCGATTTTTTTGTTCACCAGTGTAAATAAATATATGTAATTGATAAAAAATGATAGTTAACTATAATGAACGAGAGAATCGACCCAGGCGATTTTTCAACGGATATACCAATAGTTGTTATAATTAGACACATCAATAAGAATTTAATCGAATATTGTCGATTATGTATACTGTTTCAACCGAACCTCGCTTAAAATTAAAAATTTGTTATTTTAGTTTAAACAGACTAAATGAATTTTATTATTTTCTTAATGTATTGGTAAACAACTTAATTAAAGCAACTACGCCGAACATCTACAAAAATGATTTTGTTCTTTTTATAAGAAATATTTTCAACAATAAACCAGTCATATTTTTGCCTAATGGCCTTATTAGATAACAGTCCTCGTTGTTTTTTATTTGAAAATTTAATCGTTTTGGTAAAATATTTATTAATAATGTTACTGGAAGGATGAACTTATGGCAACATTGTGCCACAAGAGGGCACAATGGGACTTTTACACAATTTTATATATATTCGAATTAAAAAAAAACTGTTGGGAATGGTTCATAACTTGTCCAAATAGTTACCTATTTCAATATAATTAAAGATTTTTATAACATCCTGTATATATCAACAGCAAATCTCTTTCAAAAAATTTTTAATCGTAAATATACTTAAAAAATAAATATACGTTTTTTACTGTACTACCCTTGGGGTCGAAGCAAAATCGCGTTAATATGGTTTTACGACACTCATTGGTAATATAATTAAAAAACTTATTTGTTTCTAACAAAATACCATGACCTTTTAATATCACTACGCACCACTTGAGCAATGAACGAACTAAAGATATTTCATAGCTAAGGGAAGACAAGCCAAGTTATTCATATAATTGTCTCCTACCAACTTACTCATCCATTTAAAACTCAAATTAGTACTGTAAGGTCAAGTAGAAAACAGTAAAACACTAAATTACACCCTGGTCCTATTCAAGAAGATACCTTATTCTACTATCATGCAACGCCGCAAAGAAAACCGAGTGATTTCTGCTGTTTTGTAGTAAAAACTGCGCTTTCGACTTATGGTGGTATTTCCCTTACATTTATTAACTGGAGTAGTTAATATATATATATATATATATATATATATATATATATATATATATATATATATATATATATATATATATATATATATATATATATATATATATATATATATATATATATATATATATATATATATGCATATATATATATATATATATATATATATATATATATATATATATATATATATATATATATATATATATATATATATATATATATATATATATATATATATATATATATATATATATATATATATATATATATATTTATATATATACACACCCATCTTACACCTCCCTTGAACGGACAGTTTCTCATGATCCCGACCGACTCTCATGTAATTCTCCCTCTTGGACGGACATTCTCTTGAACGGACGCGGACACAAAAAAAAGTTCTCTTAACCGGAAAAAAAAACCATTAAAAATAAACGCCTTGTCTCACCTTTCTGTGGCGAGTATCGCTGTTGCTTTTCCCAATCGCGCCAACGTCGCTGCCTGCCTTCACTGAGAGACTTCCTCGAGTAAACCGGGGATTTACCGATCTCAATTTTTCGGTACACGCGGGGATTTAATATTAGTAGGTATGCACATGAATTTTTTTTAGATAAGGTTTTCTTGAATTAGTGCGTTGATTTTCTTTTCATATCAATTTAAAGAATGTATAAAAGGCTTGTCGTGACAAAAATACAAAAAACTTATTGTTAATGTTTTTTTCAGATCCGCTAATACCATGCAAAGCAAAAGAAATAGCCGAGTTTCTGGGACATTCTACATTCAATGCTCCTTCTGGTTGGCTTAATAAATTTAGAATCCGACACAACATAAGTTTTAAAGCGATTTCAGGAGAAGGAGCTTCAGTTATTGTTGAAGATGTTTCATCATTCTGGGAAAAATGCCCTTCTTTAATTAAGGGATATTCACCGAGAGACATCTATAATGTATAATGACGATGAGATAGGCCCGTATTTTAGGGCTCTACCCAACAAAACGCTAACATTAAAAAAAGAAAAATGTGTTGGTGGTAAATATCCCAAAGAGAGGTTTACAATTTTGCATTGTGAAAATATGGCGGGAGAAAAAGAAAAACAGTTAGTCATTGGTAAGGCAGCTAAACCCAGAGCATTTAAAAATATTAACATAAACAACCTGCCTGTAATTTGGAAATATAATAAGAAAGCTTGGATGACAGGAGGAATTATGACAGAGTGGTTGCAAGATCTTGATTGGAAAAGAAAAAAAAAAGAAACATTATGTTATTTTTAGACAATGCAGGATCTCATTCAAAAGACGTCCTCTTAAAAAATATAAAAATCTTGTTTCTGCCCCTAATTGGACATCAGCTTGTCAACCACGTAACCAGGAATTAAGAAAAAATTTAAAATTTGTTAACGAAGTCTAATACTAAACCGGATAGTAACCATTAAACTGCTGGTACAACTTTTGAGTTAATTAAGAAAATTACTCCATTGGATGCAGTTTACTTTACAAAAACCGCTTAGGAACAAGTAACCAAGGAAACAGTTAAAAATTGCTTCCGTAAAGCGCGATTTAAGCATGAACATATGCAAAGTGAAGACTAGTTAACTGAGGCTGTTATATCCGATCCTTAACGTACTTGCATATATCCTCAACAATAATAATTTGTAGGAATTGACTGATAATGAAAACCTTCATGATTTTTTGAACATAAATGAAAATTTGTATGTTGAAAATCCAGATTCAAGAAATTGAAAATCCAGTAGAAATACAAGGATTCTGATGTCGATGAGGTTCCAGTATCAACAGATGCTATCCCAAATTATGGTGAAGCTATTACCCTAACGAAGCAGCTTAAAAGTTTTGCCGAAGATCACGGAGATGCAGAGTCTTTAGAGCTTCTTTCCAAATTAGAAAAACGATTTGTGGACTCCATTTTAAAGAAAAAGAGGAAATAAACAACAATATATGAATTTTTGCGTCATTAAAGTGACCTTTTATTTCACATGTATATCTCTCTATCCTATTATATTTTATATGTATCTAAAGGTAACAAATCTGTTTTTTCATTAAGTTTTAAGTTTTTTGTTTATTTTAAAAATATGTACATACATAAGTATAGGTTTTAAAGGTCCCAAATTTCTTAATTACAGTTTTCATTAAAAAAAAACGATTTTTTTTTGTATTTCTTTTAAGCAGACACCGCCCTTGAACGGCCACTTTCTGTCGGTCCCGTTGGTGTCCGCCCAACGAAGATTTCACTGTATATATAAATATGTATATATATATATACATATATATATATATATATATATATATATATATATATATATATATATATATATATATATAAGATGCAACGTCTCTCTGTCTGTCTGTCCGTTAGTGCGCTTATCACTGGAGAACCACTTATCCGATTTACGTACTTTTTTTTTTAAACACACATATGTTCTCTGACTAGGTTATAGGCTATATTTTATTACAATAGGTAGCATAAGAAATGAGCAGTGACGTAAAATAGTGAATGAAGTCGGAAAAAAGTTTGCCGCTAGCGCGTTCCCTTGCAATACACAACCTAAACCATTAAATATGGAACAATATTATGTAGCAGAGAATATCTATAATCTATAATATATAATATATATAAAATACAATGTCTCTCTGTCTGTCTGTCTGTCCATTAGTGCGTTTATCACGCGAGAACCACTTATCCGATTTACCTGTCTTTTTTAAATTCATACATATATTCTTTAGCCAGGTTATATAATAATAATAATCTATATCTATATTATATATAAAATGCAACGTCTCTCTGTCTGTCTGTCTGTCCGTTAGTGCGCTTATCCCTCGAGAACCACTTATCCGATTAACGTAATTTTTTAAAATCATACATATGTTTTCTGACCAGGTCATAGATACATATTTTATTACATTTATAATATATATAAAATGCAACGTATCTCTGTCTGTCTGTCCGTTAGTGTGCTTATCACTGGAGAACCATTTATCCGATTTTTGTACTTTTTTATTAAACATACGTATGTTCTCTGGCCACGTTATAGGATATATTTTATTACGTTAGGTGACATAAGGAAGTGACGATAATAGTGAATCAAGTCGGAGAAAAGTTTGCCGCTAGCGCGTTCTCTTGAAATACACTGCCTAAAGCATTAAATATGGAACAATATCATGTAGCAAAGAATATAATATATATAAAATGCAACGTCTCTCTGTCTGCCTGTCTGTCCGTTAGTGCGCTTATCACTCGAGAACCACTTATCCGATTTACGTGTTTTTATAAATTTATACATATGTTCTATATAATTCGATATAAGCCTAGATAATGGGAGATAAGGTGAGATAATGGGAGATAAGCTGAGATAATGGGAGATAAGTATAAATAATGGGAGATAAGGAGAAATAATGGTAGATAAGCAGAGATAAGTCTAGATAATGGGAGTTATGATGAGATAAGGAGAAATAATGGGAGATGAGGAGAAATATTGCGAGATAAGTCCAGATAAGCCTAGATAATGGGAAATAAGGTGAGAGAATGGGAGATAAGGAGACATAATGGGAGATAAGGAGAAATAATGGGAGATGAGCAGAGATAAGCCTAGATAATGGAAATTATGTAGAGATAATGGGAGATAAGGAGAAATATTGGGAGATAAGGGAAAAAAAAATATTTATCAGTCACCTCCCCGCCTAGGTAGGGCGATCCAGCGACTATTTTTGGATGTATATCGGCGAGGATTTCGTAATATGCGTCAAAATTGTCCAAGTACCGAAACATACTTTTGTATTTCCCGGCACCTTTTAGACAACGCGGTAGTGGCCCCATGGGCGTTATCACATTTCTGCAACAACTAGTACGAATGTATATGGCTCAGCCAAACATACTTAAATAATTTAATAGATAAGTAGACTGACCTGCTGGAACTGGCACTCAGGATTCTTGATACTGCACGATGATCACGGGGATAGGGCCACCACATTATTTACATCCTTCTCTGTTAGTTGAAATTATACGCTGCATTGGGTTAAATTTTTGATAGTAATGTTAAAGCCGACGAAGTAAGGAATGTTTTAAATTTTGGATGTGTAGGAACACTTCACATTTGATCGATGTGTTACTAGTCGTTGAGATCAATTAATTTCGAGTGCGAGTTTCATGATTTATAGTGGTTTAATGTATTTATATTAAAATATGATATTTATGCCAGAGTTTGAATACCACTAAAAAGTTAGAACAGAAATTTGACATTAACAACTTCTTCCTTTGCTAACAGATAATTCAGCAAAAATGAAAAACGTATTTACGTTTTTAAACTAGTAAATGTAATGTAAATGTTTTGCCTGTTCTGTTTGCAGAACTTTTACTATCTTGATATTTGAGTTTTGAAGTGTTTAAATTGAACTCCTTAAACTACACAACATTTATCAACACTACCTTAAATACTTTATTTTTACACACGACGCGCATTTCGCTAACCATGATGGCATCATCAGGAACGATGACTGACTGTCAGTTAGCTGCGAGTAAATCATCTTTCCTCATAACGCTAACATGGTTATCAAAACTCGCGTCAAGTGCAGAAACAAAGTTTGTGGTGTAGTGGTGGTTACTGTTCTGTAGCGTCATTGTGTCAAAGATTCCAAAGTTCTAACGTAGTTAATCTCCTTAAAACTAGGATTAAATTTCTTTTAGGCTCTCTCTATATATTTTCCTTTTAGTTTAAATTTTTTCTCGGGATCTAAAATCCAAAGTGGGAAAAGGACATCATCTCGGGATGTATATATTATTAAATAAAATAAACTTACTTACATTTGTTATTTTTTTATTTATCTTTGGCGTAGGAGGTAAGCTTGATCCAATGTTTGAGTAAAAACTTCTAAGTTCATGTTAGTCGAAAAAATTACATATTTTGTATTTCCTTCGTAAAATATTTACATTAAATCTAATTTAAGATCGATTTATGTAAAGGTACTATACACGAAAATAGAACGCACAAAATATTTTTAGTATATTGTTTGTAGTGAAAATTGTTGATGAATGTGAATAAGTTGCTAAAATTTAAAAAGTTTTCAAATATGTGGAACGTAAAAAGAACAATTAAAAAAGTAAGATTTATTGCAAATATTACCAGTCAGTAGGTATCCTTTTTATAAACATAAAGAAAATACGAATATTTTGTCTATCAGTGATTGCTAATCTAACATAACACGATAACGAAAATTATAATTTAAATAATAAATATATCATAGTATCAGGAAGAGAAATTACACATAAGTAATTGTTTTGTGAAAAAAAAGACATATTATTATATTATATCTAAAGTAGTGTTGTTATTAGCTATTTTTGTTCTCTTAATTTATGCTTTATTTGTACGTGTAAGTTCTTTTAATAGTGCCAATATACTTCAGCATGTAATTTATTTATTATTTTAATAAAGCTAGGTACCAAAAAAGCTTCTGGCGTGGATGGAATACCTGCCATATTTTTTTTTTTGTTATGGACAAAGCACACGTGCTGCAGGGAAATCTCTAAAGCGTTACAGGAGCGGCACATGAGCGGAAAAAGCAATTCATGTTGGTCTTGAATCGCTGTAAATTGTACTTGGTGGGAAACATAGTCCTGGATAAATCATTCCAAAGGGATGAGGTTCTCCATATAAAAGACTACTTAAAAAGGGTTGTATGCGTAGTGAAAAGCTCAACTTCATACTGATGTGAACAGCTAGCGCGAAGTGTATTTTTAGCACGTACAACTTTGGGAGGAATTAAGCGGGCTACATCCATCGAACACTTTCCATGAAAATATTTGTAGGATAGACTCAAGTCGTTCACCGGACGGAATTAAGATTGCTGGTCAATTGTGGGTGTCCAATAAGGCGAACAGCTCTCTTCTGAATAGAATCCAATAAACGCAGTGTATGTTTAGAACCAGAGCCCCAAACATGGTAGCAGTATTCCATAGTGGGTCGCATTTGAGCTTTGTACAGAATTAACAGTTTTTGTGGAGTGTAAAGCATTTTAATTCGAAGTAATATTTCTAGCTTTTGAGAAGTTCACTTTGATATGCTTGTAACATATTCGTGCCAAGACATATTTGCTCCTAAATTAACACCCAGCAGGTCGAGTGACGATGCTAGAGGAATGGAGTACTCCGACATAACTACATCGGGTTCAGCAACGTTAACTTTTTTAGAAAATACTGCCTGGGTCTTTGTAGCGTTAAATTTTATTTGGTTACTGTCACCCCAAGATAGAATTTCTTCCAAGTCTTCGTTAAGTTGAAAGACTTATTGCGGTTTACGAATATTGGCGTGACTAACCGATGTTTGAGCGTTCAAACTAAATGAAGAAATAAGCGTACTGTCTTCTACAAAGCTGCAAATGGGATTCTTGGTCCTTTCCAGCAGATCGTTGATGTGTAGATGAAAAAGAGAGTAGGAGATAGTATGGATCCTTGGGTCACACTGTCGTTGATATTGAAGATGTTAGAAAGAAATCCGTCTACTTCCACTCGTAAAGAACGCTGTCTGAGGAAACACGAGGGCGATAAACAGAACTTTTCAGGTATTCCATAAGGGCGTAGCTTAGTCAACAATCTATCGTGCCATACACTGTCGAATGCCTTGGATATATTAAGTGCAACCGCTTGCGATTTTCCAAAGTGTTCGATTCCGCTGTTCCAAACATGTGTTATGTAAGTTAGAAAATCTCCTACGAATTCTTGCTTACGAGAGCCATAATATTCAATTCTTCAAAATATTTTAGCACATGCTTGTTAATCGCCTGTTCCATGACTTTCGATATTATTGAAAGCAACGCTACTGGTCGGTGCTGTTTTGGCAAGGTCTTCTTGTTTTTTTTTGGGTATCGACTGAACTGTTGCGCACTGCCAGCAGGAAGGAAATATTCTCTTTCTGAAGGATAGGTTGAAAAGTCTACCAAAAACTGGTATTAGTTCTCTCGAGCATTTTTTTAGTACTATGGGCAGGTATTCTGTCAGCGCCAGAAGCTTTTTTGGTGTCTGACTTCATTAAAATACGTTTTATGATAGTACTCAAAAAATGCGCAAGTGAACTAACTTCACTGTTATGTAGACTTTTCAACATATCCTATAGAAAAGAAATATTTTCTTCCTGTTGGAAATGCGCTACACTTCAGTCGATACTCAAAGAAGGCAAGAAGACATTGCCAAAAAACTATCCACCAGTCGTTCTACTTTCAATCATGTTACAAATTATGGACAAGGCTACTAATTAGCATATTATTAGCTATCATCAATATGGCTTTCGTAAGCAAAGATCAACAGGAGAACTACTAATTTATGTAATACATGTTTGAAACAATGCAACTTCACATTCTGAAGAATCTCGAGCGGTTGCACTTGATATATCCAAGGCATGAGACCGTGTTTGGCATGACGGATTGCTGGCTAAATTAAGCTCTTATGTTATGTCTTAAACGTTTTGTTTATGGCTCTCGCGTTTCCTCAGAGAGCTTTCTTTACGAGTGGCAGTCGACGAATTTCTTTCTATCTTTCATTACTATCAACGCCTTAATGCTACATACTCTCTCCTACTCTTTTTCTCAATTACATTAACGATCAGTTAGAAAGGACCCGAAATCCAATCTACAACTTTGCAGTTGATAGTACGCTTATTTCTTCATGCATCAACATTGCATACTTATGCAAATATCCGCAGACAGCAGGAATTCGTTTAAGTTAATGGCGAAATTTTATCTTAGAGTGACCGTAACCAAGTAGAATTTAACGCTACAAGAACCCAGGCGATCAGTTTTTTCTAAAAAATATATATTTTTTTATGGGTCTAGCACACGTGCTGCAGGGAGGCCCTTAAAAGCGCTACAGGAGCGACACATGTGCGAAAAAAAAAGCGATTCACGTTATATATATATATATATATATATATATATATATATATATATATATATATATATATATATATATATATAACGTTGCAGAATCCGAAATAGTTATTTCGGGACAGTCCATTCCGCTAGCATCATCACTCAAGCTACCGGGGGTTAACTTGGGAGCCAATGTATCTTAGCATGAACATGTCGTATGTACAGGAAAAAAAGCTTCTCAAAAGCTGGACATGCTATTTCATATTAGAAAACTTAATACTTCACAACAACTCTTAATACTGCTTGTTACTCCTCGTACAACAATTTTTAACCACTTTTTATATCGAAAACATCATCCTTTAGGAATGATTTGCTTAGGACTGTATTCCCACCGATACAACTTGCGACAATTCAAGACCAACGTGACTCTGTAGTATGTGTGCTACGCTCATAAAAATTATCTTCCAAGTACGGGATTCTTTGATTGACTTGATTTAAAAATCAGTAAATTTGACAAAGAAATTTGAAGGTTAAGGAGAAGGCCAATATTTCACCAATAGGCATAAGTATGTTTGTCGCCTTGTACGTTTTACTATCTCCACAATATTATATATATATATATATATATATATATATATATATATATATATATATATATATATATAGGAGAAAGAGGACCATACCAAAATTACCGTTTTGTCGGCACGATCACGCGATGATTTCAATCAGTGGAGTTTAGGTTGGTTGTTTTTAAAATACAAACGTTAAGCTATACCGGATTCTTACCACCATATTTCCATATTTTCTATATCATTTGGTTCCAACATAAATGCTTCATAATATGGATTTGTAATTATCAAACAGACAAATCCTGCATTATTTTAAACAACTTCTTATATCGTACGAAGATAGGCACAATTGTCCCTTTAGGAAAATCTCTAACAGAAAAATCTTACCTTATGTGCAGTGCGTGCATGGCACACAGGCATAATTTGGAAAAGCTATTCGTACATATTTTAGATAGTTTACTAGCTTTTCATTTTAGTTTTTAATCTTAAAAGTAATTAATTTTTGTAAAATGTTACTGAAAATATTAAATAAAACCGAAGTTGTTCGTACACTTGAATTAAATTATCTTTTCAAATGCGTTCAAACGCATATTGGTGTTCTTTGTCCTGAACAGTTTTAGCCGTTTTCCAAATTTGGAAACAATGAATATGATCCTATATGTAAATCTATTTCTATCTTTATTACATATATAATCTTTAATAATATTAGGCCAGGAGGGTGACCCGAAATTTGACCTGTCGACTAACCGTTTGCTTAGTTATTCATTTTATCGGGCGAGTCAAATAAAAGCCTTTAATGTTGATTTTGCGGCCCCTGTGTCTAGGAATGCCCAGGTAAATCCCAAATTGCTACTTCCAAAAATGCACTGTCGTTTAACCACTTAAATCAGGTACCACAACATTTGTCATTCAATCACATAAAATCAATTAATTTAGATTGTTCTTGATAACATAAGAGGGAACCTGCAAAAGGCCGATGCCACCAATACCGAGGGACGAAGCTGGACCCGCTTTTTTCAACCAAAAACGGTCGTTTTTCTTGTTTTTGAATAATAAATAAAAACTAAGTTTCGGGTCCTACACGTCTGCCCAGTTATTTTTGGAAAATTTAGGCCCTAATTAATAAAATATCACGAGGGCAGACGTCTCGCTTGTACTTGAACAAGCCAAGGCATTTTCAAATATCAAAAAAAAAATCGAAATTCTGGTAGTATAGATGCTATTATAGGTTTTACATAAATTTCGTGCCGGATGAAATTATTATTATTTCAAATAAAATGCTTTTAAATTCTAGTAGACATTCAAAAAATTAAGTAAATTAATGCTTGTCCTGAACACTATGGGGCCTCGAGAATGCAAATTCGGATTCTACAGGTCGAAAAAAATAGTCCGGTCCGAACTTTATGTGGAACCAATAATAGCGTCTATACTGTCAGAATTTTGATTTTTTTTTGGCTTTGAAAATGCCTCTGCTTGTTCGGGTACGAGCGAGGCATCTGTCCTCGTAATATTTCATTAATTAGGTCCTAAATTTTCTAAATATAACTTGGGTACATGCGTAGGACCCAAAACTTGGAACTTACGGTCTTATTTATTTAAAAACGACCCTTTTTGGCTGGAAAAGGGGGGTCCGCTTCATTCTCCGGTATTGGTGGCATCTGCTTTTGATTTTATATGGTTAAAGTCCATTTTTGGATCGACGTTTTTTAAGGCCTAAGGCTGAGTCCGGTTTCGGCGTCTGCCCTTTGGGGCGCTCGTTTTTTTTAGTATCAACAAATGTTATGGTACTTGATTCAAGTGGTTAAACGACAGTTTAGTGTTAGATGTAGTATTTAGGCCTTATCTGGGCATTCCAGGGCATGGGGGCCGCAAAATCAACGTTAAAGGCTTTTATTCGACTCGCCCGATAGAATGAACAGCTAGACAGACAGGTCAAAATTTCGGATCGCCCTTTTGGTCTATATAGGACTGAGGTGTCTAGCTTAGATGGTTCGAACTCTTAAGATTTTCTCATTAGTAAGAAAGACTTAATATAAGAAATCCTTTCTTCGAAGATTTTTTAAGTTATCTATTTAGTAAGAAATAAAATTCGTAAAGCTCAAAAAAAGTACTTTTCTGCATAACTACCCTCTATACTGATTCACTTAGACCAGCTGTTCTCAAGTTGTAGCATTTCATCTAAAAGAATCCTTTGTTTGGGCCTCTAAAAACGATGCTATGTCGCTCTCTAACTCATCTGGGAAGAATTTTCGCCCTTGAGGTTTTTATTTAGATGTTTGAACAAAAAGAAGTTGTACGACATTAACTATTGTAAATTTGCCAGTATGCGAATCTTGTGGACTGTGCCTTTGTCGTATAATAGCAAAGCTTTGGTATTCTATGAATTCTGACGTTTTTGTAGACCAATTTTTCCAACATTCTATAAGCAAAATTTCTTTTGAATCCGAAAAAATGGTCGCCATCAACTTCTCAGAAGACAACTGAGTTTTAACCTTCTTTGGAAAATTCGTATAAACCGCTTGCATCGACTTCTGACTTGTGGGAGTATCCCATTAGAACACACAAATCCGTTGCCCGTGTCAATTCGTAAAAAATAACTTCATCGTTCTCTAAAGCGGCCTAATTTCTTGAAAAATTTCTTTGCTCGCCTGTATCTGCTCTGATATGAGAAATCTGGGAATTCATCATGCAGAAACCTTTTTCGTTCGATCTCGAAAAGTGTAGTTTAGTATACTCTAGCTTCTTTAGAAAGCAACTGGCACCTTCATTGACAGCAGCGAATCCTCGACAAATCTGATATTTTCCGCAGTTCTCACCTCAATCGATCTTCCTGGGCTGGGATCATCCAGAATGAAACCTGTTTAGACCCAAATATTATTGAAAATAGGATATGCCGTCATTGCCGTACACCTGGGACATTCTTTCATGAATAACTACTCCATTTCCTGTATTAGTAAGAAATTTCTAAGATCTTAAAAAGTGTAGTTTTGGCAAGTGCAGCTTCTTCAGCAAACACTTCATTAGACGATCTGACAGCAACTAGTCCTTAACAAGGTTTATTTCAGTTTTTATTTCAGCCCTTTTTTCTAATTTAGACTTGTCCTGAATTGAAACTCGAAAATTTTAATTGACAATAAGATGGGTTGTCATTGCTGTACGCCCGGAACATTCTTTCATGAATAACTCTTCGTCGATTCTACCTTTAAATGAGAAACTTTATCGATGCGCGGTGTCTCAAATTACTTTTACTTATTTTTCGGGGGAAAAGTGCAAAAGGCTACTAATTCGTACAAAATTTCCTGAAAGTACTTAGAGAGTTACATACACCTCGAATTTTCAAAAATTCGATTTTTTACAGATTTGTATTCTCTATACTTTTAAAAAATTATTCAAAAATTTTTTTTTAAGAAAATTCCATTACAAAGTTATAACATTAAATGTGACCTGGCGTCGGATTGGGACAGCTGCCTATTTTCAGACATTGTCTGCAATATTACTCAGTCAATTTTTAATATTTTTTAACTTTTTTTTTAATCTTAATAATTATTTTTTCTACAAAACGTCGAGAGGTTTTTTAAATTTTTTTATAAGACAATTTTTTATAAATAACACAAGTTTACAAGGTTTTTGTTTATGAAATAAAACATATATGTTTTGTTTATTTTAAGTGTCCTCAACTTAGAACAAATATTTAAAAATATTCAGGTCGTCAAACTTAAAATATTTAATAAGAAATATTTTACAAAAAATACAAGAATATAACACGACAGAAGAATTGCACGAACATATAAAATACGCTATGCATCAAGCAGCCAAAGAACCACTCGGTATAATCGATGAAAGAAGCAGGCAGGCGACAACATGGTGGTGGAATGGCGACATTGAAAGAGAAATAAAAGAAAAATAACCGGTCAAGTGCAAGTTGAACTTGCGCAATTAGTGTTCCGTACATTGATTGTTTTTAAAATAAAAAATTTTGTTAGGGACATACACCCCAAATGAGTTTTCAACAAAGTTTGTTTCCAATCTTTACTGAAAACTGATGACTTTGAAATTTTTGTTTTTTTATGTACCAGATAAATTATTAAAGGTAATGCACTCGTGATAATTTTCGTTCAATCTACACGCGGTGGAGAATATTCCAGAATTTTTTCAAAATTTTTTGATCAGTACTTTTCGAGATAAGGTGGGGGGAAAGCGATTTTTTAAAAATAATATAAAGAAAAGTGTGCACAAGTATTACATTATATATAGATATATTTTTTACGCGTGTTTTCACAAGCTTTCATTTGACACCACACTCGATGACCTAGTAAAAAAATTTGTTTTTCACTTCCGATTTCATCCCCCCAAAACTAACCTCTAACTTTCAAAACTACACGGCTCTGAGGAGGCCATCCATTCCTATATTATTATCAAATTTCAACTTTCTATGACAAATAGTTTCGGAGAAAATCGGGTGTGACAGACAGACGGAGACACAGACAGACAGACACCGAAGTCATCTTATAAGTGTTCCGTAAGGAACACTGAAAACATTTGAAGTACGAATAAACAATTAAAAACGATAAGTTTTAGCTCTTTTTTTGTAAATACTTGTATCTGTATCTCTTACAACAGATCAACAATAGTCTCCTAGCATATTCTGGTCCCAAAAACCTTGATAATTTTGCTCAAATAATTTTAGATCCTGATGAAATCGCTCGCAATGCTCATCACTTATATTTCCAAGGTTTTCCGGAAAAAAATCCAGATGGGAATGCAAAAAATGAATTTTGAGAGCCATGTTCACACCCATCAGTTAGTAATACTGCAATAAATTTGCAACAATCTCTTGATAATTGTTATTTTTTCTATTACCTAAAAAATCTCGAACGACAAGTTTGAAGGAATTCCAGGCAGCTTTTTCAACGTCCGTCAAATGGCTCTCCAATATTTTATCTTCCAAAATTTTCCTGATTTGAGGACCTATAAATATTCCTTCTTTTAGTTTAGCCTCAGAAAGATTCGTGAATACAGTACGGAAACGCTGGCCCTGCCTTATTCAAAGCTTAGACAAAATTTTAGCTTAACTTAATGTGAAGCGGTGGTAATATAATTTTTTTTGGGTTAATCAAACATGTATTTTTAATGATTATTTTAGCTGGAACATACTCGGTTCTAATAGGTTTAAATTTATTTTTTAGTGTTTCTTCTTTGCCCTCGTGTCTCATAAGCACAGGAAGCAACAGTACTTTGTGTCGCCGCCTTGCAAACTCAAAAGCATACCGATGACTTTTAGATCACCACAGATATACCAATTGTGACATTCTTATTTGATCAATTTAATTAATATGGACATTATTTCATAGGTTTCTTTACAATTTACTGCACGACCTATGGGGATAGAAGGCTTTTTATTTCCGTTGTGCAAAAGAACAGCTTTGAGGCTTGTCTTCGGAGAATCGATAAAAAGGCGCCATTCTTCTGGGTTATATTGTTGGTTCATTTCTTCGAACAGTCCATTAACATCATGACAGTAACAAAATTCATTTTCTTTTGGAAAAAAAGTAGCATAGGTCTTACTCCTGGAGCGATAAATACTAACACTTGTGTCAGGATCAAGCAATTTTCACTGCTGCAACCTTGAGGCAAATAATTCACTTTTAGACTTAGACAACTGCAAATCTCTTATAAGGTCAGTTCAGACTGAGATATCAAATGTGGACTATCCTCATTGCCGACAAAGTTATCCGAGCTGGACTGCTCACTGTCACTACTGTGGTGCAGTGGAATACTGCTCGCTGTAGCTATGACATTTTGGGTTTGGTCACTTCTGCTGGATGGTGTAGGAATTGGCAAATCCTTTGAATGTGGCACAGGCTTAGATACTGATGGAAGATCTGCATATTCTATTTTATCTTTGTTTTTCGAGTTGAAACCAAAAGTTTTCGTCAAGCAAAAGTAACAGTCGGTTGCGTGGTTAGTTGGCTCTCTCTAGAACATTGGTTTACCAAAATTCAAAGATCTGTTTTTTACCTGAATACCAGTAGTTGAGCACCAGTCTGCAGTTTGTGCAAACCACATGAGGAACCCAATATTTATCTTAATGTGACACCGGAAATTCAAATAATGTAAATAGGCGTTTTGCAGTGAGTTTGTTATAGGATAGTTTCGATTTAACTGAACAATTTTGGTACAAACGTAGCAAAAACGGTTTGGATTAATTTTAAACATTCTAGACAACATTTTAGAACAATCTTTTGTATTTACTTCACTTCGTTGATTATAGAATCAAACAAAGAAATCATTACAACTATTGCGGGTAGATGAGAAACAGACACGGTTTTATCTGAGAATTATGCCGTGTTAGCGGAAAACAAAAATACTTTATTAACTAGCCTTATCTTATTTAAAAAATATATGTTTCGTCCCATGAACAAAAATAACTATTTTTTTTGTAAACTATAGTAATTAAACATAAATTTTTTGGTCGAAAATTGCATATTAAAGTTTGAAACACCGTACATTTTTTATTTTTGAAAAAAATCCCTTCGACAATTTTTAACTACTACATTATTTTAGAAGATCAATTTTTAGTATTCCGTACGGAACACTTATAAGATGACTTCGGTGTCTGTCTGTCTCTTCGTCTGTCTGTCGCACCCGATTTTCTCCGAAACTATTTGTCATAGAAAGTTGAAATTTGGCAATAATATAGGAATTGATGGCCATGTTGTTTTGAAAGTTAAATTTTGATTTAAGGGGTTAGTTTTGGGGGATGAAATCGGAAGTGAAAAAAAAATTTTTTTACTAGGTCATCGAGTGTGGTGTCAAATGAAAGCTTGTGAAAACACGAGTAAAAAATATATTTATATATAATGTAATACTTGTGCACACTTTTCTTTGTATTATTTTTAAAAAATCGCTTTCCTTATCTCGAAAAGTACTGATCAAAAAATTTTGAAAAAATTCTGGAATATTCTCCACGGGGTGTAGATTGAACAAAAATTATCACGACTGCATTATCTTCAATAATTTATCTGGTATATAAAAAAAAGGTCATCAGTTTTCAGTAAAGATTGGAAACAAACTTTATTGAAAACTCATTTGGGGTGTGTTTTGTGAAGTCACTGATCATTTTATACCACCGTAAAATTTTTTTTTATTTTAAAAACAATCAACGTACGGAACACTAAATGTGCAAGTTCAACTTGCACTTGACCGGTTTTATTTTTGAACACTGGATTATTTTTTGTGAAGTTATCTTATAGACAAGGTGACGCCATAGTTTTCATCAGTGGTTCATTTAACCTGATAAAAAATAATATTAACATTTAAAACATATTTAAAAAAAAATCTTATAATTTAAAGTACAATAAAAATATATAATCGCCGTTCTTTTGTATTATTCTCTTAATATCCTTTAAAATATTTTTTTTAAATATACATACTTTTTGTAGCGCCCAGGTGTATGTAACTTTTAAAAGAGCTACAGTAATTTGACCAGTAATTTTTTTGTGTGACCTCATTTGCATGACTTGGTACAGGGCTGTCAAGGTCATGCACAGTTCGAGCCAGTTTCGGAGGTAACGCCTCCCGCTGCCCCCACCACTGCTAGACGTTAAGCGGCCGAGCCGCCGATCGCGGCTCGGCCGCTTACCAAACACAATGCGCTCCTCCTATGTCTCTCATAGCCGCTCCTGAGACTGCGCGAACGGCGGCAGCAACAGTGGTGGGGGCAGCGGGATGCGTTACCTCCGAAATTGGCTCGAACTGTGCATGACCTTGACAGCCCTGACTTGGTACATAAATTTAATTATTTCGGAGTAACAAATATAGAAACTCTAAAGGATGTACCATTTTTTAAAGAATTTTATTTTGTTTTACCTCCAGTATATATTTTTATTTTTAGTTAGTTATGCTTCTTTCTTTTATTTTTGTGTTTACTTTCCATCCGTAAGTTGTTTTGCATTGACATACAGTCTTGTTAGTTGAAAAGTTTTCTTCTTCTTTGGAGTATTAATTTTTTTTTTGACAACTTCTTGGAGCATCCTCTCAAATTTGGATTCTTATTAGACACAAGGATGTTCAAATTGAGATCATGACAATATAGAAAAATCATTTTCGCTCTACAAAACCCTTTATCCTAGACACTCCAAGCGAGTTTCACTAACTATTATAGCATAATCAAGGACTATAATTGACTAAATATAAGATTAAAAACTAGACTATTTAAAGACGTCGGCTTAGTTCTGATCAAGTGACTGTAAGAAATAGGTTCTATGTCCTAAGTTAAACTATTTTTACATTTCAGAATTTCAATACTTCAGTGCTCGTATTCCTATAATAATCTCCCATCACATACATTTTTAATTAACCGCAAATTATCTGATCAAGGGCATGTTCGGTAATATTTGAATTTCCCGAATGGGCTAAATGTTGTTTGAATCGACTTTCTTATTTGCTCAACATAATCCTTGTCACAATTATTACATCTTATCTCATATATTCCACTTTTTAACGTCCCTAGATTTTGGCTCCCTAGGAATATGTCTCTGTTTGAACTTATCTTTCCTACAGATGTTAAATTCTAATTCTTAATTGTTTTGAATAACTAAAATATCCAGGAATGGTAATTGTTCTGCTTCAAGGTAATAGTAGTGATTGAGAAATTTAAATGTTTTTTTCGATTAGCTCTTAGCCTTTTTTTAAGGGTCTAGCACACGTGCTCCTTAAAGCACTCCAGGAGCAGCATGTGTGCGGAAAAAATGATTCACGTTGTTCTTGAATCTCTGTAAATTGTACTCGGTGGGAAACACAGCCCTGGGCAAATTATTCCAAAGGGATGATGTTCTCCATACAAAAAACTGCTTGAAAAGCGTTGTAGGCGGAGTAACAAGCTGAACCTCATACGGATGTGAAGTGTTAGCGCGATGTGTATTTCTAACAGGCACCGCTCTGGGAGAAATTAAGCGGGCTACATTCTTCAAACACTTTCCATGAAAATACTTGTAAAACAGACTCAATCGTTCTTCGATGTTCCAGCGAATCAAGGTCGCCGGTCAGTTCCGGGTCTCCAATCAGACGAACAGCTCTTATCTGAATAGAATCCAACAAATGCAGTGTGTGTTTGAGAGCGGAGCCCCAAAGATGGGAGCAGTATTCCATAGTTGGTCGAATTTGAGCTTTGTAAAGAATTGACAGTTGTTGTGGAGTGTAAAGCTTTCTGGTTCGAAATAATATTCCGAACTTTTAAGAAGCTCTCCTTGCTATGCCTGCTACATGTTCATGCCAGGACATATTTGCTTCTAAATTAACGCCCAACAAATTGAGGAGCTAGGGGAATGAAGTGCCCCGACATGACTATGTCGGGTTCAGCAACGTTAACTTTTTTAGAAAAAACTGCCGCCTGGGTTTTTGTAGCGTTAAATTCCACTTGGTTACTGTCACCCCAAGATAGAATTTCTTCCAGGTCTTTGTCAACTGCTGTCTGCGGATATTCGCCTGAGTAGCCGATGTCCGAGCGTTCAAAGTGAATGAAGAGATAAGCGTACTGTTATCTGCAAAGCTGTAGACGGGATTCCCGGTCTTTTCCAGCAGATCGTTAATGTAAATGAGAAAGAGAGTAATAGACAGTATGGAGCCTTGGGGCACACCAGCGTTGGTAGTGAAGATGTAAGAAAGAAATCCGTCGACCGCCAGTCGTAAAGAACGCTCTCTGAGGAAACATGAGAGCTACAAACAGAACTTTTCAGACATACTATAAGAGCGTAGCTTAGCCAACAGTCCATGGTGCCAAACACGGTCGAATGCCTTGGATATGTCAAGAGCAACCGCTCGAGATTCTCCAAAGTGTTCAATTGCGTTGTTCCGAACATGTGTTACATAAATCAGAAGGTCTCCTGTTGATCTATGTTTATGAAAGCCATATTGGTGATCGCTAATAATGTTGAATGCTTCAAGATATTTTAGAAGATGCTGATTGTCTGGTAATTCTTTCTACGTAGGTAGGGTAAATTTATCAGATTGGAGTAGTAGGGAAGGCTGGTGCCTTTGTTAGTCCCTGCCCATTCTAATACCTCAATATCTTTGATAGAACAAGGACTTTAAACACTTTAATTTCGCTCTGATAAACATAATTCTCCAATTATTATTTATTTTTATACCCTCCAACTCTTTTTTTCAAATATTTGACAAACATTTCCCTTTTTGCCCAAAACATAAGCACCATATGTTTTGTTATTTTTCTTAACGAATTCACCCTTTCGCCCTTTCTGGCACCGATTGCAGTTTTTCGCCCTTCCGTCCCTTCGTTCCTCGCAAAATTTCGCAACTATGAAAAGTTTTGGTTTAGTCGCTCGACGGCCGGCAAACGTGACGCGAGCACTAACCATAACGCCCTTTTTGCGAAATATCGCGCACAAACACAGGGTCGAACTAGGTTAATTGGTTTCTTAGAGTACGATTTCACTAATTAATTTTAAGGGGTGAGTTGATAGAGGAAAAAATTTATGGATTTCTTGTGCTGAAACTAATATTTGATTGAAACGCTTATTTTTTTAACACAGGTTGAAAGAGAAATTAAAGTGCAAAAATAAATTACCAGTGATAATAAGGTTACTCTATAACTTTGGCAACTGTTAGATTTCTTAAATTAGACTCAATTTTTTATTAATTTTTTAATTTAATTTAGTTTTAAATTAATTTAAATTTTTAATTAAATTAGGTAACTGATTGGCCGGTTGCGTTATTAAATGTTGTAATATCCAAAAAATTATACTTACTAGAGATTTTGTATCCCTTGCAAAATGATATTATATATTAAGGAAAGTTACTTTGACAAAAGTTGTGACAATTAATAAATTATTTAATATTGATTTCATTACCCTCGTATTTATGCAATTTCACATATTTATTACCTTTAAAGTTACAGGATTGAGTGCCAAATAGCATTTTGAAAAAATATTCTTTATTTTTCTTCCTATTATTATGAGATACACAAGACAAAGTTAATTTTTGTTTGAATAGAAACCAACGCAGATATGTCCTTAAAAATTTGATATTAATACAAATTAAAATTTGCTTTTATTAGTAAATTAAAAATTTGAAGTGAAAAAAGATCAGTAAGAAATCACAAAATAAAATTTCATTAAATCATTTTATCCAAAATTGTAAAACACATTTTCTGTATGTGAATCTTAGGGCTGTAAAAATTTGCTCTTTTTACCAACTTGACTAGGATTATAAAATATAGTGTCTCTGGATTGTTTTGCTAAACTAGACTTTTGTTTCATAAAAATCAAAATATGTATTTTTTATTTTCATTTTAGAAATTTTATTATTTCACACGGAACGGTTTTTGGTTATTCTATTGTTCCGAGCTGTTATCTCTAAATACAGAATAAACTTTTTTATATTACTACAGCTTAATTCCTTGTGAATCAAAATTAATTTTTTAACTACATACAACTCTGTAACACGTATTAGGTATATAATTGTTTGTTTTCCCAATTTTGGAACGTAAAACTAATATGCAATATCAACTTATGTCTATTCCTATTTTTTCTATTTTCTTGTTTGACTTATTTTTTTAGCTAACCTGGATATTTTAATACATTTTACCAAAATTGAAATTACGAATGTAAATATATTTTTAACAACATTAAGAAAATTCGACTAGGAATATAAAAAAGAACTATGGTGTCTATGGATTATTTCGTTATATCAATTTTATTACATAAAACTAAAATGCAATATCTATTCAATAAGTTAAGCTAATCTGTGGTTTAATTCTACACCTAAGCATATTTTTTGACATTTTCTTGTGTTCCTATAGAAACAATAAGGACAAAAATCCTAATTTTGAGAATAGTTTCCTGTAGTTCCAGTCCTAGCAAAAACACGCGTCAGTTTAAATATCGGAGAAGAAATTTAAAATCAATCAAATTTAGATCATTAATATAAACGCATTCATTATCTAATGTTTATTTCGTAAATTTCTGCATTGAGTATTTTATTGGATACGGATTTCAAGGTTTATTTCTTTTAAACTTTGTGTAAAATTTTAAATATTTTCGAAGTACTGACATTTTTGAAAGGATATCTTTAACGACGTCTAACTACTGGAGTTAGAAATTAAATCGTTTTCATGTTTTTATTGCAATTTAATATTGGCTGGAAGCCGATTACGAATGTGCAATTTTTATTTCAAGTTAAGCAGTTTGGAAGTTATTGTCAAGTCATTATTTATTAGAAACGTTGATCCTTTAGAAGAGGAAAAGCTGGTGACATTGGTCTATTCTATTAAAACTTTCATGATTTAAGTTGTTGAGACACGTAGTCCGTTCTTAAAGTGGTTTTTTTCAGTGCCTGTTCTATGTCTATAGAGCATCTTCATCATAATAAGTTCTTGAGTTTATTTCAGTATAATTCAAAAAATATAAAATTTGGAGGGTACGATTTCGCAAAGCTGCATTGGCTGATGGTGACACCAAAAATTTAATATAGGTCATAGATATCTAAATAGTGTTTCAAATCATATAATAGTAGAGGTTGTAATTTTTAAAGTAAAATATTTAACATTTTTCAAAATTGATAATTTCAGACATTTCAATAAATAAGTACCACTTAACCAGAACTAATTTAACATCTATGTCAATTCAGTATGTATACGGAACACGCTTAGTATATCTAAATTTCATCCTAAAATGCTGAAACTCACAATTAGTTTAACGGCCAAGAACATATATCGCAATCCTTGAACGATACCAGGAAACCTTAAAATACATTGTCTCGAGAAAATTTACTTTTTACGCACATAGTTTTCTAATTGTATATACGCTGGTTATTTTTAAATGTTTAAGATTATTAAGATCAATAACATTAAAATATATTCATAATATTTACATCTACAACATTAAAACTACTTTCCTATTTCTTTGCACGCATTTTAAACTTTTTACGGGTGACAGTTATAGACTTTATACTACACTATAATGATTGATAATGAAATTTTAAAAAAATAACAACTATATAACACGTAGGCTGAAAAGTTTTTGGTCTGACACATAGATGTCGCCCTTTTCAAAAAATCCATATGTGAAGTACCAACCTTCAAACGATAAGTGTCAAAATTTCATGATATTTCGATGATTAGTTTACAAGTTACAGTGGTTTAAGTGACGCTATTTTTGACATTTTCAAAACAATGAAAAAAATTGAATATCGTGTGTTGATGTTTGACTGTTTTTTGATGGGAAAAAATACCGTTCAAGTAAAGCAATGGCTTGATAAGTGTTACGGAGCTCAGCGCCCTGGAAAATCACTCATCGTTTAGTGGTATGTACAATTTAAACGTGGTCGTACAGACACAAATGATGCTGAATGCTCTGGACGCCCAAATGAGGTGGTTACACCGGAAAACATAAAAAAAAACACAAAATTGTTTTAGATGACCGTAAAGTAAAATTGCGTGAGATAGCTGACACCTTAAAGATATCAAAAGAACGTGTTCGCCATATTTTGGGCATGAGAAAGCTCTGTTCGAAATGGGTACCGGGTTTGCTCACAGTAGACCAAAAATAACAACGTGTTGATGATTCTGAGCTCCGTTTGAACCTGTTTAAGCGCAACAAAAAAGATTTTTTAATGCGACATGTGAAAATGGATGAAACATATATCCACCAGTACACATCGGACTCAAATCGGCAGTCAGCTGAGGGGACAGCAGCCGGTGAAAGCCGCCCGAAGCGACCAAAGACACAACAGTCGGCTGGCAAGGTTCTGGCCTCTGTATTTTGGGATGCGCATGGAATAATTTTCGTCGACTATGCTCAGAAGGGAAAAAACCATCAATAGCGAATATTCTGTAAAGTTACTGGTGCATTCGAAGGCAGAAATTGTAAAGAAACGGCTCCAAATGAACAAGAAAAAAGTGCTCTTTCGTCAAGACAATGCACAGTGTTACAAATCAATGGTTACGATGGCAAAATTGCCTTAATTGAAGTTCGAATTGCTTCCTCATCTTCCGTATTTTCCAGATTTGGCCCCCAGCGACAATTATCTATTCGCAGACTTAAAAAAATGCTCGCGGGAAAGAGATTTGGCTCCAGTGAAGAAGTTATCGCCGAAATTGAGGCCTATTTTGAAGGCAATGACAAATCTTTCTACAAGAAAGGTATAGAAATATTAGAAAAGCGTTGGACTGATAGTATCACTCTTGAAGGAAACTATGTTAATGAATAAAGTCGAATTTTGCAAAAAAAATGTGTTTTAAGTAGCTAGACCAAAAACTTCTCAGCCTACATGTTATTTATGGCATTCAAACAAATTTTTAAATTGAAGTGAGTGTTTACCTTGACCGAGATTACACCAGAAGACTAGGGTTCGAGTCCCGGTTAAGTCGTTTTTATTTAAAAAAATTTTAAGGGGTTACATACACCTGGGCGCTGTAAAAAGTATGTCTTTTAAAAAAAATATTTTAAAGGTTGTTAATTGAATAATACAAAAGAATGGCGATTATATATTTTTATTGTACTTTAAATTATAAGAATTTTTTTTTTATAAATAAATATAAAATGTTAACATTATTTTTTATCGGGTTAAATCGACTACGGATGAAAACTATGATGCCTCTTCTCTGCAGGATAACTTCACAAAAAATAATTCAATATGCAAAAATGCAAAAAATTTTGTAAAATAATGTGGTAGTTAAAAATTATTTCAAACTTTAGTGTGCAATTTTTGACCAAAAAATTTATATTTAATTATTTATAAAAATTTGTCTGTTAGACAAATTAAAAAAACCTCTCGACATTGTGTAGAAAAAGTAATTATTAACATTTTAAGAAAAAAAGTTAAAAGATATTAAAAATTGACTGTGTAATATTGCAGACAGTGTCTGAAGACAGGTAGCGGTCCCCATCCGACGTCAGTTATTGCTGTAACTTTGTAATGGAATGGAATTTTCTTAAAAAAAATTTTGAATAATTCTTAGAAATATAGAGACTAAAAATCCGTAAAAAAATCGAATTTTTTTAAATTCCATTTGTACGTTGTCCGCTAAAAGTCGTCTGAATACTATTAAAACATATTTGTTACTAAATTTAAAATATTTTTTAATACATTGAAAAAATCTATAATTACTATAAAATTAGGGCTGCAATTTTTTGAAAATTACTGAGAGAAATAGCAAATTTTGTTGAAATTTTTATTTACACTTCCTATTTTTGTGATTATCTTCAGCGATATAAATATTTTTCAACAATGAGGTGCAGCTATCATTTTGTAATTAATTGTACTAATATGTTATAAAATAACACCATTAAAATGATAAAACATACAAAAAATATGACAAAGACAGTGTTAAATTAAGATTTGCTTCAAAAGAAAAACGAAAAAGAATAATTAAATGCTGACTAAAATCAAGAATTAGAAGTAAGTCACTTATTAAAGATACTCGCAAATCAAGACGATCTCTGCCTACTAGTTACAGAAGGTGAAAAAACTAAAGATATAGATCAATGGATAGATCAAGAAGTTGAAAGAGCAGGAAAACTGGAGATAATCCGTAGATCTTCTTCTTCCGATTTATTGGTAGGCACTATTGCCTGTTTTCTTTGTTCCCTGTTCTATATATCCTCGATCCATCTCTTTCTTGAACGTCCAATTGATCTTCTTTCATTCGGTGACTTGTCTCTTGCTGTCCGTACTATCCTGTTGTTTGCTATTCCTCCTATTTGATGATCCAATTCTACTTTTCTTCCTCTTATCCACTGGTTGATATTTTCTATATTAAATGTGCCTCTTATGTCTTCACTTCTTTCTTTATTTCTCAGTGTCTTGTTTGTACATCGCCCAAGTATTCTCATTTCAGTTGATTCCAGCACCCTCCATGTTATACTTGTATCGGGTCTTGTTTCAGATGTATAAGCCATTACTGGTCGTATTACGCTCTTGTATATTCTTGTTTTGCTCTTAACGGGGAGGAATTTATTTCTGAATATGGTATCATTGAGGCATTCCGCTAACCTATTAGTCTTGTTGACTTGATGTTTTACTTCTTCCTCTATTTTTCCTATATTAGATATTTTGATGACCAGGATATCCGTAGATGACTATGGAAATCTTAGATTTCACTCTCACTTCGATACACGTGATTGAAGAAAGCAATATGTATAAGTAGAGATAGGTCCACATGAATAAAAAAAATCAAGGATTATGGGCGTAAGAATTGCAAAATAAAAGTTACAAAGTATTAAACGATGTGAGGGAAAGAAGACAAAAATCGAGAAAGAGCGAGGGTATCAGCGAGAAACTTTTAGATACTAAATGCCATCTCCTGAATATTTCAAATAAAAAATAGGGCACTTTAAAATATTCTAATGAAAGACTATTTAGCTGTAATAGATATGTATCTAGTCTAATGAGAAATTCAAAGGTATCTAATATGATACGAACAGAAATAGATATAATACAAACAGTAATAGATATGATAGTAAGATAAAAAGTAGCTCTTCTATACTCTATTTATTTGAAATTGATAGTAATAAATATGCCAGTGGACTGGCCGGCGGTCCTAAACAGGGCCGTGCTATCTGTTCCCAGGTATTTTTCAGTTAACAATGCTCTTTTGTAACGAAGTTTTATTTCCGATCAAATCATTTTATTTATATACCTTCCCTGTTGCCCCAACTATAAATACATATTTAGAGCAGTATGTTCCAAGTTCGCTAGTGTATTCACAAAATATTTTCTCCAGCGAAACGCCAAAAGTTCGGGCGGCTAACCCATAATGAAAAGCGTATAGTTAAAAATGTATTTGACTATTTCAAAAATGATCCAAATTGTGATTTAAATGTTGACGATTGTGTGAGAAAATGTGCCTTAATAAGCGGAGTTAGTAAGGCCACAGTTTATAGAATTTTAAGAGAAGAAAAGGGAAGGGGTATGGACTCGCCAAGAAAAGAGACCAGGCAAAAAGAACTTCCACTGACAGACAACACAAAACAAGCAGTAAGGCGTATTGTTCATGACTTTTTTATGGAAAAAAGAATTCCAACTTTGGATATGATCCTGCAGGCTGCAACAAGCCACCCAAAAATACCGAAAATGAGTAGAGTAAAACCATGCAGTGTTTCAAAAGGTATGAATTTTTATTGGAAAAAGTGTGGAAGAAAATCTTTATTGATATAAAATGGAGAAATTGTACACTGGAGAAGAAAAGTTAGAAAAGCTCGCTATGAAGGAAAAAGGATCTATTATTTAGATGAGACCTGGATAAATGAAGGATACATAGTCAAGAAATTTTTGCAAGATGGAAATATCAAAAATGCTGGACAAGCATTTAATGAAGGTCTCCCTACTGGTCTTAAACCGCCATCTGGTAAGGGACGTAGGTTAATTATTACTCGTATTGATAGGAAAAGTACTGTTGTAGACGGAGGTCTTTTAACATTCGTATCCAAGAAAACAGGAGATTATCACGAAGATATGAATTCCGATGTTAAAGGTGAAGTCGCCAGGAACAATATGATCTATAAATTAGGAGACGGTCGAAACTTTTTAGAATACCATATTTAATGTTTCCATAGAAAATTGGACAAAATGCGTCCACCATGTATTGAGGGTGGATAAAATGTGGACTGTGGACATGGCATTCAATTAAAAAACAGACAAATTCAAATGAGTCGAACAAGGTTAGTTTATCAAGCATGTCGTAGATAGAAGATTGGAAATACTTTTTTCATTGTTGTTTGACTTCCTCATTTGTATATTTTTTAATTAATAATGTTTCATTATAAAATATTATTTTTTTCTAATAAATGTTTAAACATTATAAAACTGTTTCACTCATACTATTCGCACATAATACGTATACGCCCAGGCACACCACCACGGGTCTATTTCAGACTATTTAGCCCCAAACAACAAATAAAGGTCGTTTTCCTATTGTATTTAACCATAAGAGATTGTGAATATTATACCAGTGCCAGATGGTATTCTAATACAGTTGTTGAAATTCTGCATTACCGGTAAAACGTAGGTAAAACTCTGGGGCTCTTACTACCGCTTGATGTTAATTTGTATAATTCTAGATGATTTATTGCTATCACTTTCAAATAAATAGAGTATAAAAATTGATATTTTGGGGAATTACTTGTGGGTACTATTTACCAACAATTTATTTATAATGTAATATGATGCTTTTAGTTGTCACAAACTACTGTGCTAAAATTAGGTTTTAAATGTTTGTGCAAATGAAAAAAAAATCATAAATCTAAAACCTGTGAGCAGGACCCTGGGTAGAATATGTTGATGTTAAAAATAATATTGGTTTCATAGCAAGTAGCTCATGTAAAAAAAATCATTAAGTTACTTTCTAAGTATTTAAATTTTTCATTTCATATTTTCGTTATTTTAAAAGTTTTATTTTATCTTTATTTTGCAGAGCTTGTAAACTACCATCATCATCTTAAGTGCACAGAACTGAACAAAATAGTGCTTAGAAAGCCTGAAGGAACATAATATTTATATTTACCCAAAAAAAATTTCTACGGAAATGGCTATCACCTTAAAAACATCCGTTTTCTTATGCATCGTTTCGACATTCTTAACCACCTCAGTAGCGGCTCTTCAGTGTTTTAAGTGTGGTCAATACAATGACGGCGTGGGATCGATTACACCATGTATAAATGACACCTACATGAAATTGATCAACTGTCCGGAACGGGAGATTAATTTCTGCATTGTAAGTATTCAATAAAAATGCTTTAATTTTTCTGTTGTCAGTTTTTAGTAAATCGATCTGTATGATTGAGGCGCATTCATATTTTGCTAACAAAAGTGTTTGAATTTTGTGTCATACGTTGTTAATAATATTAAAACAACAAAAATACTTTTCGTAATTTCATTGTGGAAAAATATAAAGTCTTGACGTTTTGGCACAATTATTAAAAGCAATAAAAACTGAAAAAAACACTAAGAATTCTAATTAGAGAGAAATAACTTAAAGTTATAATCTAAATTACACAGAAATAATTTAAAGTTCGAATTATTTTTAAACCATAAAACCTCTTGTAGTAGTGTAGTAGACTTTCGTAGAGAGCTTCTCAGTAAGATAATACTTCATTAGGAATAATTCAAAATTTTGATAATCGTTTTCACTAATTTAATTTGTCTTCGCACTGTTGAATCTAATTCTTTGTAATTTTTAAATTTTCTTTCAATTCTCATTACTGTTTATAAGAAGGACAATAGACTAAGGGTCAAGGTTTTCTAATTCTTGACTTGTGATATAACATAGCATCGAAATGTAAGAAGAAAAAATCTAAAATATAAATAAATAGTAAGTAATATATATATATATATATATATATATATATATATATATATATATATATATATATATATATATTTATATATATATATATATATATATATATACATATATATATATATATATATATATATATATATATATATATATATATATATATATATATATATATATATATATATATATATATATATATATATATATATATATATATATATATATATGTATATATATATACATATATATATATATATATATGTATATATATATATATATATATATATATATATATATATATATATATATATATATATATATATATATATATATATATAAGTAAATATATGTTCAAAAATGGATTGCTTTTTCTCGTCTATCATATCATTTCCATTCTTGCTACGCTGTTATTTAACAAGAGTTAATAATGAGCAATCATTTCATACATCGTGTTTTATGTTCTTGTAAGAACTCTTGATTAGGGAGTGTGAAAATTAACTTATTTTTTTGTTATTTTAATCTTAGCAAAAATAGTACGTTAAAAAATGTACTGGTTTTAAAAAGGAAGTAATTAACTTTAACAATTTTTAAAGATTTCAAATCTCGTGCTCAGGGAAAGTATTGTATTCGCGAAAAAAATCAACCTCCCAGAGTTTTGCATTCCTTTACAGTTCAGAGATCCTAAATCACAAAAAAATGTAGTTTCCAGTTTCTGTCAGTTAGTATGTCTGTCTGTTTGCCTGACCATCTCTCTGTCTGTTGGCAAGATTACTCTTGAACAAATATAATACTTGAAGTGAGAATGGAACCTATAATTTTTAAGTGTTACTGCTTAAGGGGAAAGGGTTAAAATGAAGGAGAGTGGATAAATTTTGTAGTTTCAATAGTAATATGAGAACTCTTCCTGATTTTTGATTACAATGAAGAACAAAATGCATGCATAATTATTTTTAATCATAAGTTCAACCGGATAAAAGAAGTGGGGGAGAGTGTTAGAAAGGTTGCTTCGTATATATCGTGTCTTACGTCTTTTTAATGGTTTTTGGAGTCGATAAATCTGAAAATAATGTTATTTTCTTATTACTTTCAATTTTATCAGAAACAATATGCTGATGAGAATGTCAGTTTTCAGTTGTAAATATATTTGAAGCCCTTTTAATACTTAGTCTTGTTTATGTGATTAATATCTCGCCATGCAGTATTGAGTTAGCATGCCCGAATTGCATTATTTTTTAGTGTGAAAAAGTCAAATTTGGATTAAAATTGCGTATTTCTAAAGAAAATACTGGGTAAAACTTTACCAATTTTTAATTTAAAATGATGTTTAATATTAGATTTTCTATGTACTAAATGATCTATTAGTAGACGGTTTTTGGGTGCAAACAAACAACACTTTGATACATAATTAGGTAATTTAAATTTTTCCGCCTCGTCATGTAAATATTTACAGGTATTCTTTATATATTCATGAATTTTTATCATGAAATTGCTTTTTTGTCAGTATGTTGATATATTTTTTCAGTAGAAAACTAAAAATAATATCCAATTTAGTGCAGTAAAAAAGCATTTTAAATTGCACAGTCTAGATACAGCCATGTTATGATTTTATCCTTTATGGGGTATCACTAGGAGTATTGTGCAGAGTTTTAGACCTCGAAAAACTTGTGCTCTTTTGTTTATAAACAATTTAAGTTTTGAAAACGCGTTTTTTGAGCTTAAAATGTAAATGACTCCAGTTATATAAGTCGGATCAAAACAAAAATAACCGGTTAAGTGCAACTTGAACTTGCGCAATTAGTGTTCCGTATGTTGATTGCTTTTAAAATAAAAAAAATTGTAACGGAGGTATAAAATGATCAGTGACTTCACAAAACACACCCCAAATGAGTTTTCAACAAAGTTTGTTTCCTTGAAATTTTTGTTTTTTTACATACCAGATAAATTATTAAAGGTAATGCACTTGTGATAATTTTCGTTCAATCTACACCCCGTGGAGAATATTCCAGAATTTTTTCAAAATTCAAGTACTTTTCGAGATAAGGCAGGTGGACAGCGATTTTTCGCGATTTTTTAAAAATAATACAAAGAAAAGTGCGCGCAAGTATTACATTATATATACATTTTTTACTCGTGTTTTCACAAGCTTTCATTTGACACCACACTCGATTACCTAGTAAAAAATTTTTTTTTCACTTCCGATTTTACCCCCCAAAACTAACCCTTTAAGGCAAAATTTAACTTTCAAAACTACATGGCCCTGATGAGGCCATTAATTCCTATATTATTACCAAACTTCAACTTTCAATGACAAATAGTTTCAGAGAAAATCGGCTGTGACAGACGGACAGACAGACACCGAAGTCATCTTATAAGTGTTCCGTACGGAACACTAAAAAAGAACTCTTCGTAATGAAATTTCCAACAAATCCTCGTTGGCTTTAAACTGCTCAAGTGCGTACATAACCTACAAAATTGAAAAAACGGACTAAAAACTGTTTTTTTTTTCATTTTATTGTACAGGTCGACTAAGTGAACCGATCGGCTTGAAACTTTCAGAAAATATAAAAGAAGATCCATTTTGGACCAAATGGCATAAAATGGTGGGCAATTCAAATTTTAAATAACAAATTCAATTGTGCCCACTAAGTTTAATATTTTTGTACCAAAATTTAAGGTTATTATGGTTACAATAAAAGGCATGTTTTCTGCTGTTTCAAGCCGATCGGTTGACGGTTTTTTCAGTTTTGTAGGTTATGTATGCACTTGAGCGACTTAAAACCAACGAGGATTTGTTGGACATTTCATTACGAGGAGTTTGGTTTTTTTTTGTTTCGATCCGACTTATATAACCGGAGTTATTCACATTTTAAGCTCAAGAAACGCGTTTTGAAAATTGAAATTGTTTGTAAACAAACGAGCACAAGTTTTTCGAGGTCCAAAACTCAGGACAATACTCCAATATTAAAAATCATAATATTGCTGTATCTAAACTATGCCCATCTGATTATTATTTTGACCTTTTTTTACTGCACTAATAACAAAATTATTTAGCTCAGAAGGGTAGCGGAAGTACAATTTTTTTATAAGAGTTTCAGATATTTTTATTACTAAAACAGTTATTCTTGGATTCGCAGAAATAAAGTGCGAGCTTATTGAATCTAAATAGCTAGGTAGCTAGAAAAGAAATTAAATTGTAAACCCTAGTCCAATGAAATATAAAAAATTCAGATTATCAATTTATTAACTCCCGTCAATAAATCCTAATAATTTAATGATTTTTAAGTTTTCTACTAAATAAGCCGCTACACTGCTTGACAGGTACTACACAATTATGATTTTCTAAAACGTAAAAAAGTTAGAAACTAACAATCATATACGCTTAACCTGACAGGAAAATCACAAATAGAACTGATATTTTCTTAAGATGACAATTGGTAACCAATATGCTAAGAGTACTGTTATATGTTAAACATTATTAGTTTATCTAGGGTAGCAATTATGATTTTTTTTGGACAGAATGTGAACAAGATTTCCACTTATATTTAGACCTTCAAGAGAAAATAATAAAAAATATATAGAACACTTTAAATGAGAAGATTTCAAGTACGTTACAAGAGACGATCGGAATTTAAAAAACACAAGTTTTTTTTCAATGTATTTAGTAGCTGGAAAGAAGCAATTTTTTTTTTTTTTGGAGATTGTGTTCTTAAGTTAGAGTCGATACTATCACGTCGTCGATTCTCTCACATAGTCTGAAGCTTTAAGAATAAAAAAAAGTCGGCTAGAGTCAGATCCGAGGAATAGAGCTAGTAATTCAAAATTCAACATCAAAAATATTTTAGTTAAAATTTCACTGCTTTGACAATAAAATTTAATTGTTGCATGCTTAAAGTAGTCATCTTTTTTCTTAGGGTGATTGACAAATATGTCAGACTAGCAAATTACGTTGATCTGAGATGAACACAAGAAACTGCAGATCTATTATCAAATTTATTAATTTATAACTAAGCGCAACATAAAGTAATTGATAGGGCCGTATAAAGCAATAAACATATACTTTTTATTGTAAATAAAAAACAGCACAACAAACACATGTGTATATGCTCGAAGCGAGACTAACATATATAAGTTCATAAAATTATAACAAAACAATTCTTTAAAAGGCATATCATCATTCAATTCTAAACTGAATATATTTTTTACACTAGTATTCCTAAGATAACTTTCGTAGTAGCTCTAATAGGCAGATAGAAATAGTAGAGAAATTTGGCAACTTTTGTTTTTCACATGCCTTTGTCCTTATCGTAATATCAAGCATGCGCAGTATTAACGCAAAGGAATTGTAAAGTTAGGTTAGTATTCATCTTCTATAAACCAAGGAGATTTTTTTTCATTCATTTTATTGTTAAGCACACCTGTTATTAGTATTTGATGGGTCAACACAAGTTTCTAAATTAAAGTTGGGTCTAACATGTTTCCAATCGCTTCCTTCAATATTTCCAAAGTAATGCGAATGTGCGAAAAATACATTTTCATTTGAAATTAGCACACACACTGTAATGCCATTGTGCCAAAGATTGCAAAATCTCAACATAATCCGAACACTATTTAATTGTTGTCAGTGTGATTTGCAATAAAAGATTATCATTCCAATTTTATTGTATTTTCTTAGTGGTTTGTATATCGAAGTAGGAAAAAAAAAATAGCGCTAATAGCAATAAGAATAACGAACTTCAAATAACCTCTCTTATAAGTTCCTAAATAAAGGAAATCGTTATCCTTAATAAAGGATTCTCTTATTTTTGTTTTTAATACTGCCGAAGCTCCAAATGTTGGGCGTATGCTTCAAATAATGATAACAGCTGAGTCTTTTGTATTTAATTTCTTCCCTTTATTACTGGGCAAGCTCCAAAGGGTGAGCGCATGTTTCAAATAAAGACAGTGGCTTACCAAAATAAGCGTTGCAAAATCTCTCTAGTGACTACCAGGACCTTTAAGAACAATAAACTTAAGTTCTTCCAACAAAAAAGGACAAGTAACACTACTATTAACATAGGATATTAACGATATTAACGATTTAAAACAAAAATGTTATAGAATAAAATTTTAGAGAGCTACTAAATTAAACCGCTGTAATAATAATGCATTGGTTGTCATTCTCTTTGGGTACACTCCATCCTCTTTTAAAGAAAGATATTTAAAAAATTGTCTGTGCATTTGCTCCAATGCTAATATCATATATATTTATTACAATTAGTGACGACAATAAGGAACCTTATTCCAATTTACTTCTCACTAAGGTTGTAAAGAAGGTTTTAGGTATAATATTTGTGTTATTTCCGCTGTTATCAACATTGAAGCTGACTCCTCGAATCACGTGTATTTTCTGCTCTAACATTGATCCTTCAACACAATAATCGCTCTATGTGAAACCAAGGTCAGTCCATCGACCAGCACAGTCAACTATCTTTATACTGGGAGCCCCCAAACTTTGATGATATGTGGTTAAAAATAGCGACTCAACATACCACAAGGTTCATTTGTATCCTATATCGACCACCAAGTGATACCAATTTTCGAACACTTTTCTCTTCTCTTGCAGACATCATCGATCATTTACAAATTAACTATCCAAGTGCCGAAATTTCCATCCTGGGCGACTTTAATGTCCACAATATCAACTGGCTTCAATATTCAAATACTACCGACGTACAAGGTAGTGAAGCTGAATCATTCACAATCAGTTGTGACTTAACTCAGCTTATTGACGAACCAACACGGATCCCTGATCGAGACGGGGAGTTCGCCAGTCTTCTTGATCTGTTTTTAACTACCAATCCGGAGATTTACACGGTTACCGTAAATCCGCCGTTAGGTTCTTCCGACCATAAACTGCTTTCGACATCAAGTATCCTGCCAATCAGTGACAGAGAGGCGCCTAGGCTACGTAAGATTTGGCACTACAGATCTGCTAAATGGAATATTTTCGAACTTTCCCTTGGATGGACGACAACCTATCTGACTGCGCCAGGGAGGTCTCCAATGTTATTTTGGCTGGTATGGAAGCTTACACCCCTTTTTCGAAGAAATGCCCCTCCAACGGCAAGCCCTGGTTTGACCGATAATGCAAAGAAGCTGTTGCTTCTAAACATATTGCCTACCGACAATGGCGTGAAAATTCTAACATCATAAATCGTAACACCTTTGTTCGTGCCCGAAACAGATGCAAAGGAATTATCGACGAAACCAAGGAGGCACACAATCAACGAATTAGAAACAAACTTCTCGCTTGTCCCAATAATTCCAGGTCCTTTTGGGCAGTCGCTAAGGCAGTTAGTCAAAATTTCATTGCAACCACACCTGTTGAGAGAGCGAACTTGTTGGCTGAACTCTTTGCTTCACATTCTACTGTCGATTTCCAAGGAAAAACACCACCTACTATTCCTATATTGCAGTCAAAGATGCCCGATGTTGTCTTCAGGCAGCGTATCATAAAGCGTATTTTAATGAAGTTAGACACCAAAAGGGCTTCAGGCGCTGACGGAATACCAGCCATAGTTCTCAAAAACTGTGCAAGGGAACTAACGCCAGTTTTCTGTAGACTTTTCAACCTATCCTACAGAAAGAGAATATTTCCGTCCTGCTCGATATGTGCCACGGTTCAGCCGATACCTAAAAAAGGCCTTGCCAAATAACTACCGCCCAGTCGCATTGCTTTCAATAATATCGAAAGTCATGGAAAAGGTTATCAATCAGCATCTTCTAAAATATCTTGAACGATTCAATATTATTAGCGATCACCAATATGGCTTTCGTAAACATAGATCAACAGGAGATCTTCTGATTTATGTATGTTTGGAACAACGCAATTGAACACTTTGGAGAGGGTCGAGCGGTTGCTCTTGACATATCCAAGGCGTTCGACCGTGTTTGGCACGATGGACTGTTGGCTAAGCTGCGCTCTTGTGGTGTGTCTGAAAAGTTCTGTTTGTGGCTCTCATGTTTCCTCAGAGAGCGTTCTTTACGAGTGGCGGTCGACGGATTTCTCACCTTCACTATCAACGCCGGTGTACCCCAAGGCTCCATACTGTCTCATACTCTCTTTCTCATTTACATTAACGATCTGCTGGAAAAGACCGGGAATCCAATCTACAGCTTTGCAGATGACAGTACGCTTGTCTCTTCATTCACTTTGAACGCTCGGACATCGGCTGCTTAGGCGAATATCCGCAGACAGCAGGAGGTCGTTCAACTTAACAAAGACCTGAAAGAAATTCTATCTTGGGGTGACAGTAACCAAGTGGAATTTAACGCTACTAAAACTCAGGCGGCAGGTTTTTCTAAAAAAGTTAACGTTGCTGAACCCGACATAGTTATGTCCCCTAGCATCGTCACTCAATTTGTTGGGCGTCGTTAGTTTGGGAGCAAATATGTCCTGCCATAAACATGTTGCAGACATAGCAAGGAGAGTTTCTCGAAAGTTGGGAATATTATTTCGAACCAGAAAGCTTTACACTCCACAACAATTGTTAATTCTTTACAAAGCTCAAATTCGACCAACTATGGAATACTGCTCCCATGTTTGGGGCTCTGCTCCCAAACATACACTGCATTTGTTGGATTCTGTTCAGAGAAGAGCGGTCCGTCTGATTGGGGACCCGGAATTGACCGGCGGCCTTGATTCGCTGGAACATCGAAGAACGGTTGGCGACTTGAGTCTGTTCTACAAGTATTTTCATGGAAAGTGTTCGAAGGATGTAGCCCGCTTAATTCCTCCCAAAGCGGTGCATGTTAGAAATACACGTCGCGCTGGTGCTTCGCATCCGTATGAGGTTCAGCTTGTTACTCCGCGTACAACGCTTTTCAAGCAATCTTTTATATGGAGAACGTCATCCCTTTGGAATAATTTGCCCAGCGCTGTGTTTCCCACCGAGTACAATTTACAGCGATTCAAAAACAACGTGAATCGCTTTTTCCGCACTCGTGCCGCTCCTGGAGCGCTTTAGGGACTTCCCTGCAGCACGTGTGCTACACCCATAAAAAAAAAAAAAAAAAAAAAAGGAAATATTGGGATCATGCCCGACATCATTCTAGATATTAGAAATGTATCGAGAATCTTAATCATTATATCCACCTTCCTTCTTAATTATTTAAATCTGTTTAAATAAGCATTATTCCATTTTTTTTTGTAAACATTAAGCTTAAGTTTCTTTGTGATGTATTTGTTGGACCACAGAGAAAATTTTCCGTTTTATTTTTATAGTGCGGTACAGATCTGTCAATTATTACCAATAACGATACATAAAAATTTTCACGGATTTCATCAAGATTCGTGAAACTTTCAAATTCATTTCAGTCAACACTGTCCGGTTCAGAGTACAGGGCCTGAAGGTTGACTTTTTTAAAATTTCAAGGCCTCTCTGCATTTTCGGTAATTGCAATGCCTCAACTTTCTGTCATAGAAAGATACAAACCAACCTCCATCGATGGATGATGGGCATTCTCCGGGACCATCGGATAGGTAGCTTTCTCCACTACATAACCAAAATTCACAAAAATCTAGTCCAAATATCTATGATTTAAATTATAAATACAGTTATATTTTTTGAAAGCCAACATCCATATAATTATGTATGTTAATACTAGACTGTACTCGTCTCATGATTGGTGAAATCTACTACTTTTAACTCCCCTAAAAATAATAAATTTTTACCATTCAATGCTTCACAAAATTCTGTAGGTTTAACCACATATTGTTAATCTATGACACTGCAGACTGAAGGAATATATACAAATATAATAACAAGACTATTATTTTAATAAACTTTACCATAGATGCCATAAGACTAATCTCAGGTGACATTTCATTTGCAAAAGTATGTAACCCTATTAAAGAAGTTTTAAGAGAGTTCCACATCGCAACAGCTATACCTCTACCCCTTAAATGTTTTCGGTTACCATATACCGTATAGCTATCACTAAATATTTTTGTACCTCCAACTCCATCGGACAGCCACGTTTCAGTCAAACACAGAATTTCAAATTCATATTTTGATAGCACCAGGTAAAACTCTTCGATCTTTGTGTTAACCATCTAACATTTTTATAATAAGGACTGACCTCTAAGTTTGATTTTGTTCTCTTATAATTTTATCATTTTTAAGAAATTTGTTTAAGGAATATCTGTGCAATATTTTACAACCAAACCATTTCCACTATTATTTCTTCAGCTATTCAGTTCGTCGTAAAGTTACTTCAGCTGTTGTCGTCGCATATACGTCAAATTTGCACTAACTTTCATTTGTGTGTTCTGAAGCTTTTTTAGCGTATGGAACACTTATAAGATCACTTCGGTGTCTGTTCGTCTGTCTGTTTTTCAGTCACACCCGATTTTCTCCGAAACTATTTGACACAGAAAGTTGAAATTTGGCACTAATATAGGAATTGGTGGCCCCATCAGAGTCATGTAGTTTTGATAGTTAAATTTTGACTCGAGGAGTTAGTTTTGGGGGTGAAATCGAAAGTGAACATTTTTTTTTTACCAGGTCATCAAGTGGCGTGTCAAATGAAAGGTTGTAAAATACGAGTTCAAAAATATATATGATGTAATACTTGCGCACACTTTTCTTTTTATTATTTTTAAAAAATTTCGAAAAGTACTGACCAAAATATTTTGAAAAAATTCTGGAATATTCTCCACATAGTGTAGACTGAACGAAAATTATCACGAGTGCATTCTCTGATAATTTATCTGGTATATAAAAAAACAAAAATTTCAATGTCATCAGTTTTTAACGAAGATCGGAAACAAATTTTGTTGAAAACTCATTTAGGGTAAAAAAAAAATTTTTGAAAGTAATCACCGTGCGGAACACTAATTGCGCAAGTCCGACTTGCTCTTGGCAGTTTTTTTTTTTAGTTTTAAACATTTCAGTGGAATAGTTGTATCAGTAAAAATTACCTTCATAGTATTTATTCATTTCAGTTCGGATGATCTTGAACTCAATGTCCGATCCTAGGTCCAATTCCTTTAGTAGTTGACAAATCTGAGGTAAATGCAGCAGCGTTGTGTAAAATCAAGTTTTTGCTTCTACAGTTTCGATTTTGAATTTCCGATATTACATATACATATATATCTGTTTGGTATCTGCTTGTCTATTGTCGATTTGATCGTCCGATACAATTTTATATTTAACTAAATCGTTTTTTAGCTTTTGGACCTACCTTTTTGATATTTTGTTACGATGAGCAACTTATAGTTCGTCGAGCAGTTTTTTATTTTTTCTAATCGAGAACCAATTTAAATATCTAGTCCAGCATAAGTAGAACGTTCTTGTTGCTTACATTAGTGTTGGATTGCAGTGCCGATAAATGCCAATTATGGTGGTGGAAGAGTATTTATTGTCTATCAATTTATTTTGCCAGTAAATAAAATTGAGACAACTAAAAATTCTGCAAAGTAAGATCATAATTGTAAAAAGAACGTCGATTTGCGTTAAGTTGAGACAGGTAGAGGAGGATTAGACGAAGTTGTTTAGAGGTATAGCCCTAAATTTTTTTGAAAACATTGTGATTTTTATGGTAATTCCAACATTTATTAAGATAATAATGTCAAAATTTATAAAAATTCATTGAAATATTTATTTTATTGGATATTCAAGTCTCTTTTAATGAGAAAATGTACAAATTTTCTTAAATGTGAGTAATATTGACAAACTCTATGTTATTTTTGAGATTACAAATAACGGTCTATGATCAAAAAATATATTAAGTTGTATTCATATTTGAAACAACTGAAATGGTTTATTTCGTATGTACATACATACGTGCCAAAAATAAAAATCATGTTTACCATTAACTAGAACGAAAACTTAACTGCAACGTTTTTAAGCACTTTCTATGTTCACTAATTATATGAGCTGGTAGAAGTGGTAACCTTTATAACCACTCTACGCGGATACATGAATGTGTTTACTCTTTTTAATGATAACAACGTACCGGAATTGTAAGCAAAATGAACTAATGATAAGAAAATTTAAGTGTTGGTATTTCTTTATGGATCTTGTTTGTAATAATATATTTTCTGCATTCGTTCGGAGAATTATCAATTTTCTAACCAATTTTTGAAACTGCAAATGTTTTGAATGAATGGAAAAATCAGTAAGAATATTAATTTTAGCATAGTGTTACTTAGAGAACGAAACATTATGCTAATATATTATATATGTTATGCAAATTTGGACACGTACAGTTTGTCAAGCAAGAACGTGTCCGCGACAATTCATTTTTGGTAGATGTGATTCTAGCGATTCAACAAAATATCGGTAGAGGAAACCTTTGTCTACGACGCGTTTTAGTAAAGGTATCAATGATTCCGAACTTTCGTCGAAATCACGTAAAATCCAAAAGGAGTTACTTGTTTGCGAGTCGATTCGAGGCAGTCTTTCTTTGTTCCTATCCAAAGGGGCCTAAAATCACACATTCTGCGGCCACTAAATATATTAAAAAGTCGGTATCATTTGCGAAAAAGTGGGTAAATCATTTTAACGAGATGGAACATCTCGACGACTTGCCAAAACGTGGCTCGGTAGGCAAAGCCACTCCGAAAGTCGAAGAACGAATCGTATCTTTGTTTTCACGGGACCCGAAATTGACGCAGCGATAAGGAGCGGCAAAATTAAGAAAATTGGGTTTGAATGTGTCTCATGAAATCATTCGACAACATATTCGTGCTCATAATGTCAAATTTCTGGGCGAAAATCACGTCGCGTAGCGGCTCGCTTGGGTCCACTATAAGATACTAGAGTGGCCTTCATAATCGCCGGACGCCAACTCTATTAAAAACATTTGGTCTCTTGTAAAGAGAAAGCTCAGAGGGAAGACCTTGAGGACTTTGCCTCAGTTGTCTCGCGAGATTCGAAAAATTTGTAGAGTACGCAGAAAGTCTTGTCGACAGCATGTCTCGACGATTCCAGGCAATTATTGATGCAGGAGGTGATTGGACAACTTATTAAGGTAATTGCGCCGTTGTTAGCATATCAAAGAATACATTGATGGCAAAAAATGTTCTCGAAACACATTTTTACACGAATACGAGAGGTCACGTTCTTACTTGACAGACCGGAAATAATTATTTGACTTCGCCAATTACCTCTTCGTGAAGTGTGCTTACTTGTATTAAAAACTAACACTTTTCTAACTTGTTCCATAAATAACTCCGACGACTGGCAAAGTGTCATACCCAAATATCTCCGGACATTAGCGCAACTCGACGCATGCACAACGTTTTAGGTTAGCTCAAGTTAGATTTTTCACCGCTGAACATCAATTTTTAAATGATAAAATGCATATCTAGCTGATGCGAAATAATGTTGCGTTTGCTTTTACTGTAGCTGCATCTTTTTAATGTTCCGTACGGAACACTCATGACTTCGGTGTCTGTCCGTCTGTCACACCCGATTTTCTTCGAAACTATTTGTCACAGAAAGTTGGAATTTGGTAATAATATAGGAATTGATGGCCTCATCAGAGCCATGTAGTTTTGTAAGTTAAATTTTGACTTAAGGGGTTAGTTTTGGGGGTGAAATCAGAAGCAAAAAAAAATTACTAGGTCATCGAGTGTGGTGTCAAATGAAAGCTTGTGAAAACACGAGTAAAATATATATATATATATATATATATATATATATATATAATGTAATACTTGCACACACTTTTCTTTGTATTATTTTTAGAAAATCGCGAAAAGTACTGATCAAAAAATTTTGAAAAAATTCTGGAATATTCTCCACGGGGCATAGATTGAACGAAAATTATCACGAGTTCATTACCTTTAATAATTTATCTGGTATATAAAAAACAAAAATTTCAAGGTCATCAGTTTTCAGTAAAGATTGGAAACAAACTTTGTTGAAAACTCATTTGGAGTGTGTTTTGTGAAGTCACTGATCATTTTATACCTCCGTAACAATTTTTTTTTATTTTAAAAGCAATCAACGTACGGAACACTAATTGCGCAAGTTCAACTTGCACTTGCCCGGTTATTTGGTAATTATAGTATATTAAATTTTACATGCATTGAGCTTTATTAATATCGGATATTCCAACAGAATATTATTAGTTGTAGTAACTAGATGCTTCAAGAATATCCAGAAAACAATGCCTTCCTATGTGCGACTTTGTCATAGCAACGAATGGCGCCTTAATGTTTTGTAGGGTACATAGTAATAATGTGCACTAACATAATATTTCAAAAACCATGTGTTACGAGACATGATTAAATGCGCGCAACTTGAAAACCTCCGAGGACCATTAACGTACATAGAAAACACCCATAAAACACTGAAATATCTTCCTTTGTACGATTTTCTCCCACCAACGAAGGTTATTTTTAGAAACAATGTGCAACTTTTCACATAAAGCAGTTGCATTAATGTCTGATAGCTATTAAAAGTTTTACAATTGCATTTTGATATAAAAATATCAAACTTGACCAACGTCTAGAGGAAGGCGATTAGAAAATAAACGGCCAAGTGCAAGTCGGACTTGCGCATTTAGTGTTCCGTACGTTGATTGCTTTTAAGGAATTTTCAAGAATTCGATGTTTTGTGTTTAATTTTTATTCTCTATACTTCTAAAAATTATTATTAAAAATATATATATATATATATATATATATATATATATATATATATATATATATATAAAGAAAATTCCATTCCATTAGAAAGTTATAGCATCAAATATGACCAGGCGTCGGACTGGGACCGCTACCTGTCTCAGTGCACAATTTTTAATATTTATTATTAACTTTTTTTTTAAATCTTAATAATTATTTTTTCTACAAAATGTCGAGAGGTTTTTTTTAGTATTCCTAATAGACAATTTTTTATAAATAATTAAACATAACTATTTTAGTCGAAAATTGCATACACCGTAAATTTTTTATTTCTGAAAAAAACCCTTCGACTATTATATATATATATATATATATATATATATATATATATATATATATATATATATATATATATATATATATATATATGTGTGTGCATATATATATATATATATATATATATATATATATATATATATATATATATATATATATATATATATATACACGTATATATATAATCGCCATTCTTTTGTATTATTCACTTAATAACCTTTAAAATTTTTTGTAAAAATATACATACATACTTTTTGCAGCGCCCAGGTGCATGTAACCCCTTAAAATAAAAAGTTTTTTCCGATATTTACTGAATTCTTCTTATTTTTTTTTGTATATATCAGATAAATTATTAAAGGTAATGCACTCGTGATAATTTTCGTTCAATCTACACTCTGTGGAGAATATTTCGGAATTTTACCAAAATTTCTTGATCAGTACTTTTCGAGATAAGGGGGGGGGACAGCGAATTTTAGCAATTTTTTAAAAATAATACAAAGAGAAGTGTGCGCAAGTATTATATTACATATATTTTTTGAACTGTGTTTTTTACAAGCTCGATGACTTAGTAAAATTTTTTTTTCACTTCCGATTTTACCCCCCCAAAACTAACCCCTTAAGTCAAAATTTACCTTGCAAAACTACACGGCTCTGATGAGGCCATCAATTCCTACATTAGTGCCAAATTTCAACTTTCTATGTCAACTGGTTCTGGAAAAAATCGGGTGTGATAGATAGACGGACATACGGACAGACGGTCAGATGTACAGACGAACAGACGGACAGACGGGCCGACGGGCCGACGGACAGACGAACAGACGGACAGGCGGACACCGAAGCGACCTCATACCGTACAGAACACTAAAAAGGGGGCGCTACAAAAAGTATGTATATTTTAAAGCTTATTAAGTGATTAATACAAAAGAATGGCGATTTTTTTAATGTACTTTAAATTACAAGATTTTTTTTTTAAATATATTTTAAATGTTAACATTATTTTTTATCGGTTTAAATGGACCACTGATGAAAACTATGGCGCCTCCTTGTCTGCAGGATAACGTCACAAAAAAATAATCCAATTTGTAAAAATAAAAATTAATCTTGTAAAATAATGAATTGTTAAAGGGTTTTTTTTTTCAAAAATAAAAAATTTACGGTGTTTCAAACTTTAGTATGCAATTTTCGACCAAAAAATTTATGTTATTATTTATAAAAAAATTTAAAGAATCTCTCGACATTTTGTAGAAAAAGTTGTTATTAAAAGTTAAAAAATATTAAAAATAACCTGAACTAACCTGAGTAATATGGCAGACAGTGCGGTCCCAATCCGACGTTAGGTCACATTTAATGCTATAACTTTGTAATAAAATGGAATTTTCTTATTTTTTTTTTGTATAATTCTTAGAAGTATAGACATTAAAAATTCGCAAAAAAATCAAATTTTTGAAAATTCGAGGTGTATATAACCCCTGTTATCTACCTAGACATGAATTGACACCTTATAAAAAGGATCTTGACAAAATTTTGTACGAGTTCGTTGAGTTTTGCAGTTTTTATGATTTCTATCTTTCGAAAAATGAGTAAAAGTAGTTAGGAACATCACACAGTGATAAAATTCCTCACTAAAGAGGCAAATGGACCAAAAGTTATTCATGAAAAAGTGTCCCAGATGTACGGCAATGACAGCACATGTTATTTGTAATAAAATTTTGGTAACCAGTTTCGATTCTGGATGATCCCAGATCAGAAAGACCGATTAAGGCAAAAACTGGGGAAAATATTAGGCTTACTGAGAATTTGCTGCTGCCAGATCGACGAATTAAGATCTTAATGCTTTCTTAAAAACCTGGAGTATCTGAGACTACAGTTTTCAAGATTTAGGTATGAAAAAAGTTTCTGAAAGATGACTCTCCAAACTTCTTACGCCACAACAGATACTAGTCATGAAAGAAATTTCTTATGATCATTTGGCAACATTGGAGAACGAGCAAAGTTATTTTTCGTGGATTGTCACAGGCGACGAAACTTGGGTGTTCTACTGGGATACTCTCACGAAGCAAGAGTCTATGCAATGGAGTCACAAGGGCTATCTATCTTTAAAGAAGTCTCAGTCTTCTTCTGTAAAGATGATGGCGACCGTTTTTAGTATTGCAAAGGTATTTTACATAATGAATGAGCGTATGTACAGTCTGTCAGATAAGACGTGTCCGCGAAAATTCATTTTTGGTAAATGCGATTCTAGCGATTCAACAAAAAAATCGGTACAAGAAACCTTTGTCTACGAACTTTCGTCGAAATTACGTAAAATTCAAAATGAGACTTGTTTGCGCGTCGGTTCCGCGGCCGCTAAATATATTAAAAAGTCGGTATCGTTCGTGAAAAAGTGGGTAAATCATTTTAACCAGACGAAAAATATCGACGACTTGCCAAAACATGGCTCGGTAGGCAAAGTTACTCCGAAAGTCGATGAATGAATTGTGTCACGGGACCTGAAATTGATGCTGCGTCAAGGAGCGGCAAAATGAAGAAAATAGGCTTTGAATGTGTTCCATGATGTTTATGATGTCAAATTCCGAAGCACGTTGAAGAAACCTTTGCTTAGGATAAGATACTAGAGTTGCCCCCAGAATCGCCGGACGCCAACCTTATTGAAAACGTTTGATCCCTTGAGAGAGAAAACTCAGAGGAAAGACTCTGAGGACTTTAATTCAGTTGTCTCACGAGATTCGAAAAATTTGGAGATTATTGCTGTAGAATGCAGAAAATTTCGTCGACAGCATGCTTCGAAGGTGCCAGGCGATTATCGATGCAGGAGGCGATTGGACAACTTACTAAGCTAATTGCACCATTATTAGCACACCAAATTGATGGCAAGAAATGTTCTCGAAACACATTTTCTCAAGAATACAAGTGGTCACGTTCTTAGTTGATAGACTGCAATTAAGAGAAACACCATTTTACAATACTGTAAGCAAAACGGCGTAGAGAAAATGTCTATAGAAGCCAGAATTTGGGGATATTAACAGTACAAATCAAAATAGACAATTTATCACTCCAAATTTTAGTTGCCATAAATGAATAAAATGATGGTCGTCCTTAACTACAAATGCTAAAGTATGGAAAGAGGGTTCACCATTAATGGAGAGATTTATAGAAGAAGTAGAAAAAACCTAAAGCAGGCCACTAGAGAAAAATGTTCAAATTCGTGAAGAAGTAAAACTTTGCTATTGTACGACAACTCAAGGAATCACAAGCCTCACACAGTTCAAGGCCATTACCGAGAGCTGTCGATTTTTATTTTTTTTTATGAGTCTAGCACACGTGCGGCTAGGAAGTCCCTGTCGACCCCTCGGACATGAGTGCGGAAAGAGCGATTCACGTTGTTCTTGAATCGCTGTAAACTGTACTCGGTGGGAAACACAGTCCTGGCCAATTGTTCCAAAGGGATGATGTTCTCCGTAAAAAAGACTGCTTGAAAAGCGTTGTCCGAGGAGTAACAAGCTGAACCTCATACGGATGTGAAGTATTAGCGCGACGTCTATTTCTAACATGCAAATTCTTGTAGAATAGGCTTAAGTAGCCAATCGTTCTTATATGTTCCAGCGAATCAAGGCCGCCGGTCAGTTCCGGGTCTCCAATCAGACGAACAGCTCTTCTCTGAATAGAATCCAACAAATGCAGTGTATATTTGGGAGCGGAGCCCCAAACATGGGAGCAGTATTCCATAGTTGGTCGAATTTGAGCTTTGTAAAGAATTATCAGTTGTTGTGGAGCTCTCTGGTTCGAAATAATATTCCCAACTCTCCTTGCTATGCCTGCAACATGTTCATGCCAGGATATATTTGCTTCCAAATTAACGCCTAACAAATTGAGTGACGATGCTAGAAGAATGGAGTGCCCCGACATAACTATGTCGGGTTTAGCAGCATTAACTTTTTTAGAAAAAACTTCCGCCTGGGTTTTTGCAGCATTAAATTCCATTTGGTTACTGTCACCCCAAGATAGAATTTCTTCCAGGTCTTTGTTAAGTTGAGTGACTTCCTGCTATCTGCGGATATTCGTCCGAGTAACTGATGTCCGAGCGTTCAAAGTGAAAGAAGAGATAAGCGTACTGTCATTTGCAAAGCTGTAGATTGGATTCCCGGTCTTTTCCAGCAGATCGTTAATGTAAATGAGAAAGAGAGTAGGAGACAGTATGTAGCCTTGGGGCACACCGGAGCCACTCGTAAAGAACGCTCTCTGAGGAAACATGAGAGCCACAAACAGAGCTTTTCAGACATATCAGAAGAGCGTAGCTTAGCCAACAGTCCATCGTGCCAAACACGGTCGAATGCCTTGGATATATCAAGAGCAACCCCTCGAGATTCTCCAAAGTGTTCAATTGCGTTGTTTTATAAGTCAGAAGATCTCCTGTTGATCTATGTTTACGAAAGCCATATTGGTGGTGGTATTGCTAATAATGTTGAATCCTTCAAGATATTTTAGAAGATGCTGATTGATAGCCTATTCCATGACTTTCGATATTATTGAAAGCAGTGCGACTGGTCGGTAGTTATTTGGCAAGGTCTTCTTGCCTTTTTTAGGTATCGGTTGAACTCTGGCACATTTCTAGCAGGAAGAAAGTATTCCGTTTCTGTAGGATACGTTGAAAAGTCTACAGAAAACCGGTGTTAGTTCCCTCGCACAGTTTTTGAGAACTGTGGCAGGTATTCCGTCAGCGCCAGAAGCCTTTTTGGTGTCTAGCTTCATTAAAATACGTTTCATGATACGCCGTCTAAGGACAATATTGGGCATCCTTGACTGCACTATGGGAATAGTAGGTGGTGTTTTTCCTTGGAAATCAATAGTAGAATGTGAAGCAAAGAGTTCAGCCAACAAGTTCGCTTTTTCAACAGGTGTTGTTGCAATAGAATTATCTGGCCGTGTGACTGGTGGTATGGTGGATTTGGTGAAATTTTGACTAACTGCCTTAGCGACTGACCAAAAGGACCTAGAATTGTCGGGACAAGTGAGAAGTTTGTTTCTAATTCGTTGATTATGTGTCTTCTGCTTCTTTGCATCTGTTCTGGGTACGAACAAAGGTGTTACGATTTATGGTGTTAGGATTTTCACGCCATTGTCGGTAGGCAAGATGTTTAGAAGTAACAGCTTCTTTGCATTTTCGGTCAAACCACGGTTTGCCGTTGGAAGGGTATTTCTTCGAAAAAGGGATGTAAGCTTCCATACCAGCCAAAATAACATCGGAAACCTCCCTGGCGTAGTCAGATGGGTCGTCGGATCGAAAACAAACGTCTAATCAAGGGATAGTTCGAAAATATTCCATGATATCTTCCCATTTAGCAGATTTATAGTGCCAAATTTTGCTCGGTTCAGGCGCCTCTCTGTCCCTGATTGGTAGGATACTCGATGTCGAAAGCAGTTTATGGTCGGAAGAACCTAACGGCGGATTTACGGTGACCGTGTAAATCTCCGGATTGGTGGCTAAAAATAGATCAAGAAGACTGACGAACTCCCCGTCTCGATCAGAGATCCGTGTTGGTTAGTCAATAAGCTGAGTTAAGCCACAACTGATTGAGAATGATTCAGCTTCACGACCTTGTTCGTCGGTAGTATTTGAATATTTAAGCTAGTTGATGTTGTGGACATTAAAGTCGCCCAGAATGGCAATTTCGGCATTTGGATAGTTAATTTGTAAATGATCGTTGGTGTTTGCACGAGAAGCGAAAAGTGTTCTAAAGTTAATATCCTTTGGTGGTCGATAGAGGATGCAAATGCACCTTGTAGTTTGTTGAGTCCTTATTTTTAACATCAAAGTTTGGGGCTCCAGAGTCTCTTTTCGTTGGCAAGAGAGGTCGTTTCTGACAAAAAGGCAGATTCCAAAGTTGCACCTAAATCGGGAATAGAAGTCGTACCCAGGATAAAGATAGTTGACTGTGCTGGTCGATGAACTGACCTTGGTTTCACAGAGAACGAGTACATGAGATTTATTTGATTGCAGATGTTGGTGCACAGAATTTATATTCGAGTTTAAACCTCGTATGTTGCAAACATCTATTTTAAAATTATGACCTCTGAATGTCGACGCCCCTGAATCAGCCCCCATCCGGAGATCCGGACGGGGGGCTATTTTACCTCCGGAATTTTTTGTATCCAGGTCATCATGCTATTTGGTTCCACAGTCCGGGACATCGGTACAGCCACGAAACGTTGAACAACTTCACGCAGCCTAACCCGATGCGATGGTATCACACCGGGCGATGCTGGTGAAATCTGGGCATCTACCATCTAGGTTGTTCTTTAAGTCGCCTTCTACGACAGGCAGAACGTACCGGGGGAGATATTTTATCCCGCTCCCCCACGGGAGGCGTTATAACCCTACAGCTCTGATTTAGCGCCTTGAGACTTGTTCAAACATCTGACCTCGGGGGGGCTGAAAATTTTTCTTAGGTGATAGCTGAAAGTTGCTGTATTGTCGTTTTTACAGGCGCAAACAAAAGATTTTTTTTTAGATGGAATGAAACGATTTGAAAAACGCTGATTAAGTGAATTAGTGTAGGCGATAGTTACGAGGGTGGACTGATAAGTCTGGTGAATTTCTACGAAATGACGGGAAATTTTATCAAGTGACATGACTATTGGTAAGTGCGATTCTTGTAACGGTTGTGTTCAAAGTTTCAAACAGATGCAACGCGCAATTGTTTGTTGACAGTTATCGTAAGTGATCAATCAGTGTTACACGTTTTGTAGAAATGAATAAAGCCGAAAATCGTGCAGCGATAAAAAATTCATGGTATCGTTATAGAAGATCGTCGCATTAAGCTTTGTAAGACTGCTGAGATGAACTTCTAAAAATAAAAAAGCTGAGTGCGCCATGGGTGCAGCGTTTGTTGACTCCAGACCAAAAACGCACGAGGAAGGACATTTTAAAATCGTGTTTAGAATACGTGGGCCGACATTACATCCGTAGGCAAAACGGCAGCCAAAATAGTCGGCTAGTGAATGGAAAAGTGAACAAAAAAAAAGCAAAAATTGTGTGGGAAAAATGATGGCAATTGTTCTTTGTGACTCACGTGGTATCATCATGAGTGATTATTTGGAAAAGGGTATAACAATGATCTTATTACCCAGCGTCATGGGACTGTTTGCATAGCGATTCACTAGGACAATACGCCTGCTTAAATATTGGCTATTGCAGTGGGAAAAGTGCACGAGCTGAGCTTCGAAATGGTTCTTCATCCACTCTATTCTCTAGATTTGTCCCCAAGTGCCTTTTTTTGTTCCCAAACCTCAAAAATTGGTTTGGAGAAAAGAAATTTCCTTCGAATGAAAAGGTTATCTGTATTGATAATGAGTATTCTGGACAGTGCGAAACAATTTTAGTGTTCCGTACGGAATACTTATAAGATGACTTCGGTGTCTGTCTGTCTGTCTGTCCGTCTGTCACACCCGATTGTCTCCGAAACTATTTGTCATAGAAAGTTGAAATTTGGTAGTAATATAGGAACTGAGCCGTGTAGTTTTAAAAGTTAAATTTTTCACTTAAGGGGTTAGTTTTGGTGGTTGAAATCGGAGGTGAAAAAAAAAATTTACTAGGTCATCGAGTGTGGTGTCAAATGAAAGCTTGTGAAAACACGAGTAAAATATATATATATATATATATATATATATATATATATATATATATATATATATAAATACTTGCGCACACTTGTCTTTGTATTGTTTTTAAAAAATCGCGAAAAATCGCTGTCCCCCCACCTTACCTCCAAAAGTTCTGATCAAAAAATTTTGGAAATACTGGGAATATTCTCCACGGGGTGTAGATTGAACGGAAATTATGACCTTTAATAAATTATCTGGTATATAAAAAAAAACAAAAATTTCAAGGTCAGCAAAGATTGGAAACAAACTTTGTTGAAAACTCATTTGGGGTGTGTTTTGTGAAGTCACTGATCATTTTATACCTCCGTAACAAAATTTTTTATTTTAAAAGCAATCAACGTACGGAACACTAATTGCGCAAGTTCAACTTGCACTTGGCCGGTTATTTTTTTTATAATGAAATAAAAAAAGGAGATTGAAATTTGTGTTTGTACAAAAATGTTATTTACCTAGTTTTTTACAAGAATTTTAATCCACCCTCGTATGTAAAAAAATAGTTTTTAAGGTTTGCGAGTTTATTGCTACCTAGATAACTTAAATAATATTTTTAAATATCAAATTCTTGGGAAATTGTTTTTCAATGTTCAGAAGATGTACGCTCCTGCTTCTTAATAAACGAAGAAACCTAGACACGAACAATATCCATATATCCAATAAAAAGCAAAAGACACTGATTGAATTGGAAAAAGAAAATAAGGAAAAAGGTCTCAGTACAGTAATATCCTCTGATAATAAAAGTTTTCGAACGTTAGAAAAAAATCTAGTTTCAAATCAGGTAAGGTTTAGGAAAGTTAAAAAATAATATAAAATTTGAAATAGATAGACAAGAAACTTTAGTAACTGATAAAGAATCTTATATAAAAATATTTAACCTAAAAGCTGACGGCAAAATTAAAAATGTTAAATACTCCGAATCACAGTTTTCTGTCTCTAATAAAGAAAAAGCTTTGGCTTGCCTACATTAAAATAGAATTAAAATTCAAACAGAATCCTGCCTTTTTCATTTTCACCTGTGAAGCAATTGCGTTTCTATAATCGCTTAATTTTTCCAGAAAATTAGATTGTATTACGATATTGATATTAATATGTATTAACAGATTCGCTCTCAATACTCGGAGCCTTACAGAATCTCACAACCTGGAACCCCAGAAAATTGCATTTTCTATATGAAATTGAACAGATATTAAGGGAACTAAATATTAGTTATATAAGTAAAATAGAGGTTGTATTTATGTGGGTTAAAGCTCACATTAGCGAGGAAGGTAATTATTGACGGTGAATCCTTACCATTTCCAATAAGATTATCAGATATCTGTACAACTTCGAGGGTTGTGTGATAAGTATCTGGCCTTACCAAGAAAAAAAACATTTTTATGTGTAAAATTTATTTTATTTTTCAACATACTTTCCTTTTAGCACGATACACTTAGTACAAAGTTTTTCTATCTTTTGAATCTCATATAAAAAATACGATTTCTCTAACCCTTTAAAATAGTCGTTTGTTTCAGTAATTACCTTATCGTTTCAGCCAAATTTTTTTCCGCCGAGCCATTTTTTCATATTCGGAAATGGGAAATAATGGCTGGGAGCTAAATCTGGCGAATATGGTGGATGCGGAAGCAATTTGTGTCCTAACTCATGGAATTTTGCCATGGCGATGCCTTGGCACTCGTGCATTGTCTTGATGAAAAAGATTTTTTTTCTTCCCCAAATAATGACATTTTTCTTTCACAGCATGGTTGAAACGATCCAATAAGTTGACATAATATTTTCTATTAATCGTTTTTGCCCTTTTAAGGTAATTGACGTGGATTATCCTGAGTTCATTACAAAACACTGTGGCCATGACTTTGTTGACCAATAAAGACGCCTTGTCTCGCGAATTCTTTCAATAATGACTGATGTGGTGGCCTCAATTGGACGACCTGGATATTTTTTATCAAAAATGCTAGTACGGTCGCGTTTGAATTCAGCTGTCCAATATTTTATGGTCGATAACAAAGGTGCAGAGTCTCCATAAACTTCGCTGAGTCCCACTGTTACCTCATTATTCGTTTTCTTTTTCAAAAACAAATATTTTATCACTGCTCGATATTTAATTTTTTCTGTTGTTGTAAAATCACAAAAGTTGTTCTATTTAAATGACTGCCACTCACAAACTAAATCAAGCACTGACTTGAAAATTTGACAGGATTCTTTTAAAGGGTTATGTTTACGAAAAATATAATTTTTTAAATAGTAGTAGCGCCATGTCTGGTCGAGGCCAGATACTTATCATATAACCCTCGTACAAGTAAAAAAATCATGATTAAATGGCAAAATAGATGGAAAAACGTCAGAAGAAGCAGTAGGCTATATTTATCTCAGGGATCTATTAAGAAAGTCCAGACAAATATTGGCACAGTCAATTAAACGTATCCGGAAGATTTATTATTACTATTATACGACTGAAATTTGGTCATGCATGTTTGTTCATGTCATAGAATCCGACTTATGCGTGTTATGTAGAACTATTGACGACTTGACTTATATATATTTTTTTTGAATCTAGCAAATGTAGTAATGATCTATGCCCAAAATTAATAAAGAACTACGGTACACCAGAACCATTAAACTTTCTACAGCGTCTGTATTTGTAAACAATTTTTAAACTCAAAGGTTCGTTATGGCTTATTTACACGAAAATAATATTCAATTTTGAATTTTGGATATAACTATTGTCTTGATTGTTAAAAATCCTCATATAATCTCAAATTTATATGTTATGTCTGATCCAGTCGCGAGAAGGGTGTAAACCTATCTGTATTCCTATTAGAGAAGGTCGTTTTTTTTTAGCATTTTGTAATAAGTCTCTGAGAATAATTTTTGATACAGTTCATTACGAGGGTTATTTTTTAAGTTTTTACAAAAACAATGAAAGAAAAAAAAATTTTTGGTACAACTCGTTTTATTGTTTCTCAAAATTTATACACTTTTGCATGCGTTCAAACCAATTCTCGGAACATGTTTTCCTTAAAACCATGGTTTTGAAAGAATCAACAGCTCTTGAGATGATGAAAATCGCTGTCCACGCATTTTTTTTTTGACATTCGGGAATAAAAAGTAGTCATTAGACGATAAATCAGATAAATACGGGCAATAAGCCATTAATTCGATGTTTTTCTCCGTCAAATAATCAATTGTTTGACGTGCTGTGTGAGAGCTGGCATTATCATGATGTAAAACGATGCGACGTTTTTGTCTGTTTTTCCTGATTTCATCGATGATTTCTGGCAAACAAATTGTTGTATACCATTCAGTATTAACTGGTCTTCGTTCCTCTAAAGCAGTGTTTCCAACATGTCCAGTATAACCAAAGAAACAAACGATTATTTTGTTGAAAGTGCTTCGCGAACGAACCACTTTTGTTGGATTCGGTTTACCTTGGAACACTCAAACAGTTGGTTGTTGCTTAGTTTCCGGCTCGTACGAATATATACAAGTTTCGTATCCCGTTACGATGTTGTATACGGATTTTGAATCTCCTCGATCAAATTTTTTGAGCATTTCCTTACCCCAATTGACATGAGCTTTTTTAAGTTTCTGTCAAAATTTGCGAAATTCACAGGGACTAGATCTTTTTCACAGCTAAATGTTCATGCAAAATCGAATGTACTGCAGTCTTCGATATGCTTAAGAATGCCTCTCACGGTAAGTCACATGTCAATCCTCTTCAATCATGTTGCGAACAGCATCGATGTTTTTTGGAACAACAGTCGATTTTGGTCGACCCTAACGAAATTCATCGCTGAAGGAAGCACGAGCATGATGAAATTCTGCAAACCAATTGTAAACAGTCTTTTCTGATGGTGATTCATTACCAATAGTTGAATGAAGCGTTTCGAGGCATTGTTGTTGAGTTAAGCCTTTACTAAAATCGTAAAAAATCATCCAACGAAAACCTTCACGTGAAATTTCCGTCTGTTCACAAAATTGTTTTTTTAAACGCTCACTGTAAACAAACTACTCGGCCAATTTCTGAGCTGCCACTGTTTTAACAATAACAAATATCAAATTTTACAACAAGGTAATGTCACATCTCAATAGCGCCGTCTAGTGGTCGTTTGCAAAAGTTTAAAAGGCGGCCCTTATATAAGATGTTCCAATTAGCGACTGGCGGTGTGGCAGAAATGCCCAAGCCAAAATAATAATAAAAAACATTGTGTCGTGGAGACAAGCAGCGCTACGTGCGGGCGCCTGTGCTATTTATTATTTATGTTAATTACCAGTTATATTATTTACTAGTTACAAAATTCACTGAATTCGCTGATGATGCTTCTGTTGTGGAGTAGGAGCTTTAAAAAACTTAAGGATAGTGTAGTAAAATACAGAGAACTTAGATTATGGTGTGGTACTAACCTGTCCTTTAACCAAACCAAAACAGCCATTTTAGTTTTCTATAATAGAGAGAAACCAGATAGCCAATATATTAAATTAAATAATAACTCAAAATTATCAGTTATTAATTAAAGTTTTTGACGTAAATGTTAAATGATATTTTAAGTTAAGTAAAAATCATATTATGTAATAACTGAACTATAACATTGTTTACTGCCACATTAGTTATAATGTTGTATTGTGGAAATCACTAATTAATTTACAAAACAAAAGTGAACAACTATTAACTCCAATATGACAGAAGCTATTACATATTTTGTTAGTTTCAATATGTAGGAGTGTTCTTTTCCTGAAAAATTTAAAAAGAAAAAACACTTTCATAGCCCACAGAACTTAAACTTTCAGTTTATTAATACAAGATACAAATTTTAATTTATTTGGCCTGAAAAGCCTATTATTTCTTTGTGGTCTAGTTAACATTACCTCTAATTAAATTGTTTATTTAGGATGCGTTTAAGGACTGGCAGAAATGATTGGATGGAGCCAAACAGAAACTGGACGGAAAACCGTATTCTAAGAGTTAAATTTTAATTCATATTATTCAGGACCCTTCGTAGTGTTTTCGGTAATACATCTGTTTTTGTTACATTCAACAGTTCTTGTTTAGGTGATGATGGAGGGTAATGGCGAGTTAGCTTGTAATAAAAACAATATTTAGGTTTTGGGTCATCTTGTAGCTGAATAAAACACTTCTGACTAATTAATATTGTACGTTAAATATTAATATTCTTATTACATTTTATATCTTATCCAGTCTGTCTAATAGATTTTTCAAAGATTCAGCACTGGGTCGCATTTTATGATTATTTAGAATTGGGTTTTGTTTAGTGTTTTTAAAGCTGGAATTTCAATTGTAGCCTCACCCGGACGGTCCATTACAAGTAAAACTAGAATCAAAATTACTGTTAAAATAACGCAGAGCTTAAAATGAAAAAGAAATCAAGCGATTTCATATCTTATAAGCATTTTTCACTTTTACTTGTCCTTGAATCGCCGATTTTACATATATTAAATTATAAAATTGGTAAATTCAAAAGGAATTTGGCAGTAATTTTTCGCCTTTTAGAGTATCATTCTTATAAGGAAAGAAGATATAGGCGACAATAAAATGGTACATAGGTGTACATGTAAAATTTATTTTAAACAAATGCTTTATTGCAACAATTAAAGATCTTGAAATATTCTCTTGTCTTTAGAGATATTCTTCAACGCGCTAGTGTCGTGAGAATACTAAAAGAGACGGAAACACTCGTCATGCCTCAAGCTTTCTACCTATTCAAAGCATCGTCGGTAGATCACGCTCAAGAAAACACTCTCAAGTATATTCTCGTATGGGTTAAACTTCAATTATTATAAGAAAACAGGTTTAAGAAGAATTGGTAAAAATGTTAGTAATTTATCGTTTTTTTCTCCCATTTTTAGTAATTTTCCAGTAAAATTCGAGTCATACCAGAAATTTTTAAATTCCGGTTCTGTCATAATATGTTGACATTGTGTAGTTTTCAGTCTGTGACTGGGAAGATGTTGAAATCTTAGATCTACTTACAGTTATAAGTCAGTCATAACGATTTTAGCCTGCACGTTCTGCAGGGAAATCCCTAAAGCGCTACAGGAGAGATGCATGTGCGAAAAAAACGATTCACGTTGGTCTCGAATCGTTTTAAATTGTACCATATGGGAAACATAGGGATCATTCCAAAGGGATGGAAGATAATTTTTTATGGGCGTAGCACTCATGCTACAGATTCACGTTGGTCTTGATTTGCCGTAAGTTTTACTCGGTGAGAAATACAGTCCTAAGCAAATCATTCCAAAGGAATGATGTTCTTCATATAAAAGACTGTTTGAAATGGGTTGTACGAGGAGTTACAAGCTGACCTCAAATAGATGTGATGAATTAGCGCGACGTGTGCATGCATCGCTCTGGGAGCAATTGAGTGGACTACATTCATCGAACATTTTCCATAAAAATACATGTAGAATACATTGAAGCAACCAATCGTTCTTCGATGTTCCAAGGTATCAAGGTTTCTAATGAGTTTTGGGTCTCCAATCAGGCGAACAGCTCTCTTCTGAATATAATCTAACAAATGCAGGGTATGTTTGGGAGCAAACATGGGAGCAATTATCTACTGTAACAATAAACTTTTCTAGTTGCAAGTTACCCCACCTGTCAACCTATATTATACAGACCGCCATAGCAAAATGTAACTTTTTTCTTTTCTCATTTATTAGGTAGTGGTTAAGTACCTTTCAAGACGGCTAACAAGCGAGTGAGATACTACCGTCAAATATTTTTCAAGAATGAGAATGCATGTAAATGCTGTTAGTTGTCGTTAGTTGTTTACAAAAAAATGCCTTCCGAGTAAACGAATAAATGCCATTTGAAAAAAAAAAAACCGTCGCCCGTAAACGCCTTTTATATATTTTTTTTGAATTTTTTACATTACATGAACACTGCTATAAATTATATCACTTCAGATAGTTAGCGGAAATAAGTAACGGATACGATAATGAAATTTCAAAATCAGGCTTCAGTGTGTTAAAAAGTTATTTTTGAGTTTTAATTAAAAACTTTAAAACTCCCAACTGCTAGGTTACCCGAGAGTAATCGGATTTTTCCTAACGAGATTTTTACATTTTTAACAATATCTCTATTGAGGCATATTTACGGGGATGTCATAACATTTGTCAATTTTGCTCAGATGCAGAAACATACATTTCTATTTCACCGCACTTTTAAGACAACCCGCTAGTGCTACCACGGGCGTTATTGTGTCTCTACATTAACTTCTACCTATAAAAACACACGACACCCACACAGCCCAACTTTACCGAATTTCCCACTTCTGGTAAACCTGAAGCTGCCTTTGCGAACTTGTGTTATTAAAACAGAATATTTTTTTCTAAAGAAAATATATTTTATTCTTAACCAAGCTTGGCTTAACATACTTCTTTTGTCTGCCCGTCCCATCGCGTCTAAAAATAAATTCTAGGAATAATATATAAAACTATAGTATATATACATATATATATATATATATATATATATATATATATATATATATATATATATATATATATATATATATACACGAAATCAAGGTTCCGAAATATTAACTTTTCGGTATATCATTCCCTAAGGGAGTACAAAAAGGTAAGATAAATTTGTTATACAAATGTAACACGAAACTTGAAGAACTACCAGTTCGACGAATTTTCGATACATGTAATTTGGAGAGGAAAAAAGTTATTGGATGAATTTTTTTTATTTCCTAAAATCGTTTCGGTGGTAAAGTAAAAAAAGGAAAGTTGAATTTAAAGGGTATGAATTTTTTATATTTTATAAGGCTCTATGAGCTCTGTATTTTAAGGTAGATATACAGAAGTTCGAGCATTGTTTTAACTCGCCAATTATAGCCTATCTAATTCATCATCATCTCACTTTCGGGCGATCCCAATTACTATTTTAGCTATTCTTTGATCCAATTTTTAACAACAATTGTCAGTAAATTTATGTGCTGATATTGTTGACGGCATACTAATTGGCCCATTTGCATTTTGCGAATTTTTAAATATCGATTTCCTATACCGCTTGTACTGTGCCCAAAAAAAAATTCATAACTTCATAATTTACGATAAAGTATTCGAGGACTGAAAAAATACACATGAAGAATAATGTCAAACGCCAATGCTAAAATTTTTATTAAATAGCACCATTGCGAGCAAAATTTTTTAATTTTACTGTCATAATTACTAATTAACATTTTTCTGCTCCGTCATGTAGAAATTTTGTACTATCGAAACTCTTTACTTTGCGGTTGCTTATTCATGTTGTTTATACAGTGATATCGCATTAAATTTTGTGGTTATTTACCGTACGTGCCCAAGAAAATAAAACTGCGTAAATTTTCTTTTAACTAGAATGAGAAAAACATACAGCAAATACCAACTATTTTGAATAAACTTCCAATTTTCCTTAATTGGACGAGCTGGTAAACTTATAAAGTCATCCTGTGAAGATCGAAATAGGCCAATAAGTTTACTTGTTTATGGTTTGTAGGGTAATTGGGATCTCCTAAATTAACTTAAACTTAAACAGAGTTAATGAATAACCCTTTATATATATATATATATATATATATATATATATATATATATATATATATATATATATATATACATATATGTATATATATATATATATATATATATATATATATATATATATATATATATATATATATATATATATATACATTTATACATATATATATATATATATATATATATATATATATATATATATATATATATATATATACATATATATATATATATATATATATATATATATATATATATATATATATATATATATATAATAATTCGCGGTACTATGCCGCTCGAAGCTAACTAAGCGTGTTAGCTACGAGCGGCAGCAGCAGCAAGATCACAGTGTCGAGCAGCAGCAGCAGCAAGAGCACTTGAAAATGCCAAATGAGATTTTGGCGAAACGTCATGCAAATTCATCGTTAGACGAACGGATTGACACCTGGAATTTTAATGTATTATATTCTAATAATGTATATTCAAGGGTATAAGTTTCAAATATACTGTATGGTATAAAAATCTTATCAAACGGAAAAATTCTTTTATCGGTTCGGCTCAAAGAGTTGAAGGGAATGAATTTTATTCCTGATTTTGAGAATTTATATAGAATGTATTAACTAAAATTTTTAAAGATTGTACTGCATCTTTATTGGGTAGGATGAGTTTATAGGTAATTTTCACCTTCCAGTTTTTGACCTTTAGTTGGTGCTAGCGGTTTGTAAAATATACTGTAAATGGAAAAATGAAGTGACTTCGGATAGCCAGGGCGATGTCGGATATTCCAAGATAAAAAATGTAGGAGAGGGTTATGTAGAAATAATCGAACTTTTGAGGATAATATAGTTATCCAGGAATCTGTAAACCCCACCAACAATTGATGGCGTCGTGGATGGCAAATTGTTTTGCTTTTAGGTGTCGTCAAACAAACAACATTCTCGTAGTTCTTATGTTTTAAGAAACCGGAATTTTACAAGCAAGCACCTGAAATATAATAATAAAAGCTTCCGTTCTATCTTACCTAAGTACCGTAGTATTATTTTCTGCTATGGTTCAATAATTTTTGTGAACAGGATACTGTTGCAGTTCTGGCCCAACTCTAAGCTTCAGCTTTCTTCTAAACCTAGAACAGGGTTTTTCGAATTATTTTACCTTATGACAAATAATAATTTTTTTCTTTTTAAATTAGAATACCAACTGACTATACTAACTTTAACTAACTTGAACTAATAAACTTCATTTTAAATTTTTCATTGTAAAATACATCACCCACCGAAGACTCCACCAGGCTCGCTGAAAGTATGTTTGATTAGGCTGTCTACCACGCGATGCCAGTAGACATGGTTAATCTGTTATGCATATGTTGTTGTACAAAAATGACCCTTAACGGTTCTGCTTTCAGACTCGTGGTCGTTCGCTATGGCTTGGCTGAAAGCCTAATAATATAGATAGTGTCTTGCTTGTTTTTTTTTAAAATTTTGTTTCGGCTTGAGCAAATCTGCCATACAGCGAGTCGCAAATTGGAACATTTTATACTATATCAAAAACTATTCATAGTGATTGAGCTGTTGCTACTTATTACAAAATGAAAAAAAGAACCATTTTCCCTAACACAAATATATACAGGTTCACATTCTCCTCATTCTGGGCTAATCAGAGCATTTTAAAACAAACAGGTAGATCAGGGGTAACATAGACTTGGGATTACATGAGGATTTTTAACAAACAAGACAAAAGTTATATCCAGAATCTAAAGTTTAATATTGTTTTCATGTAAACAATATATGCTGATCCTTTGAGTTTGAAAATGATCTAAAAGTGGGAGTATATGTAGTTCTTTATTAATTTTGGGTATAGCACATTATAGCATATGATACATTAAAAAAAATGATTCAAGTCCCCAACAATTCTACATGACTCGCGTAAGTCGGATTCTATGAAATTAATTTTTTTAAGATGATAGGGTGACATGCATGGCCAAATTTAAGCCTAATAAATCTTTTGGATATGCTCAAGTGACGTACCAATATTTGTTTAGAATTTTTTATACATCTATTACTACTTCTTCTGAAGTTTTTCCAGCTTTTCTCCCACTTTATCACGATTTTTTTACTTGTAGTTCTACAGGTATCTGATAATCCTATTGGAAATGGTAAAAATTCACCGTCAATAATTGCCTCCTTCGCCAGTTGGTTACCCTTTTCGTTATATGTAGAATCAGTATGAGCTTTAACCCACATAAAGACAACCTTTTTTTGCTCAGAGTACGTTTCTTTAATATCCGTGTAATTTCATCTAGGATATGCAGTTTTCTGTGGTTTCAAGTCATAAGATTTTCTACGATCCTTCTTATTCTCAGAACTGAATTCGGGTTCGACAGATTAAGAGTACTTAAAATGGTAGAAAAAAGTAAGAGCGTTGACGTCGAGGTTTGGAGTGTCCACGTTAGTCTATAGGTTGTCATGATCTAGGCGTAAAAAGGTTTTGTATGCCTATTGTGTATATAGAGCCCTTCCGTCCACAACCCAGAGGAGACAAAATATCCCAACAATAATCTGTATACTTTCTAGATACTGTTGAAAGACTCTGGTAATAAGAGATGAATTATGGGTAGTCTTTTCCTAAGGAAACTTCTATTGGCTTATATTACAAATTTTATAATTCACAGTAGTTCCAGTATATTTCACAACAAATTGCTTTTTAACTGCAAAATGAGACATTTTACTTATGCAAGTGTCTGGCATTCTTTATCAATAACTTCTGTTTGCAGTATACGTATACTCGGAGTCTGTTTCAAAAACTGAGTTTCGACTCTAAAAATTAGTTTTTTGGAATTAAGTCTTAGATGTGATTTACATTTTTTTTTTTTATGTTTAGTTTTTATTTTACTAGAGTAACGCTAATCTAGGTTTATGTTGCGTCAATTTATATAAATGTTGATTGTTATTATCGAGCTGAAATAACACTATTGACTGTATTGAAAGAGTTCTTCAACTTTTGTAGTTCCTGATATGACAATTAAGGAAAACGAAGAGTAATTTATTATAAAGTGTTTAAACTTCAAAGTATATAGTCAATTTTATCTTTTCAGCTTATTTCAAACATCTTATTCATTTAGGAATATAAAAGAGGATAGATAAACAGTTAAACCAAGAGGTTTAAAGGAAGTACAAAAGTTCCGCAATAAATTAAGAAGTGTGGGATGAACGAGTTTTTTAAGTTTATGAGAATTTAAAACATAACTTTTTTTTCTCATTTTAGATTTAATCAGGATAAGTTCATCTTTAAGTAGGATTTTAAAGAATTATACTCACCTTTCTGGTTTGTAATTTTCCATTTGTGGGTTCTTTTTCAAAAATTTGTTATCAATATACCTACAAACAATTAAAAAAAATTTAGGTTTTTTTGGCTCAAACACTTTAGTTTTTGTTTTTTTTAAAAAGTTATTTTTATTTGACGTTTCGCCCTACAGTTATGGGGATTCACAATTTTTTTTTTCTTTGTTATTGGTTTTCATTTCTAAAAGTAACACAACACAACCAACTTACGGATACAAACAATAATTCAAACCACATAATATAAAAACATGTACACTTTTATATATGAACAATTAGTTAAAAAATAAAGTCACTAATCAACATATTTTATATTGTTCGTACCTCGAAATAAGAAAACAAGATTAATATACACAACGATGAGACTGGCGAAAACACTTTTGTATGGTAGCGGAATGCACATATTTTTTGTATGCTTTTATTTTTTTAGTTGGGTTTTATGCTAAACCTCGGAAAAGAATTTTTATTAATTTTATTAAAATTGTTCTTATTATTACTTTTTTTATTAGTTTTAAGTATTTGATAGCTAATTAGGTAAGATGTTGTTATATATTAAACTTAGGTCCTTAATATCTGTTCTATCATTCACTGTGTTTTTTTTTCTTATTTCTATCATTTCTTTAATTATTAATTTATGGTAGTTGTGGTCTTTGTTTAGGATTTTAGTTTCTTTCTAATTGTGACTTGTTTTGTTTTCGTGTTTGTTAGGTGCAGTTGTGGCATTCTTTGTGTATTTGTGGCCGTTCAATCTATTTTTTACTAGTTGGCGGTTTTTCAGACAATTTTCACATGAAATAGAGTATACTACTTTAGAGTTTTTTGTTATGGGAGTGTTACTTTTAGTTTCCTGAATAGGGAATTCAACTTGTTATAAGATTTGTGGCAAACAGTTATGTCATATTTGTTTAGTGTGTATTTTAGTCTTTCAGATAGGTCTTTTATATACAGTATTGCTAGGTATTTTTTTTGTGTTTGGTTGTTTAAGTTAGGTTTTGTATTATTGTCTTTTAGTTATTCATTTTAAAGCCGTTTGATGATAGAACTTCTTTCACTTTTTTTAGGACAACGGGCCTAAGTTGTGGAGAAATTATTGTGACAGCACGATCGGTCAAACCTATGATTACACTCATTTTTTGGGAATTTGAATGGTTTGAGTGGTCGTTCAGGTTTAGTGTACCATTTTGTTTGCATTTTGTCATTCTCCTTTCCACGTACAAGTGTCTTGTCTAGAAAATGTACTTCTTCGTTTTTTTCTTCTATGGTGTATTGGATTATTATTCTTTCTTCTAAACATTCCATGTTGACCTGTGCAACGGTAGCGGATATAGGTGATCCATTGCACAAATTTTAGAACACATACTTAGAAGAAAGAGTAATAGAGGAACTAAATTTCAAAATCGTATTCTTCAAATGCTTTGTCGACGACTTCATTGTGGCAGTACCCAGAGATAAAATCGACGAAATTCACAAAAGGTTTCAATCACAAAATTCAGTTCACCACAGAAAAAAAAAAACAAGAGAGAAATTTTCTAGACATGACCCTTGTACGTGGAAAGGACAATGACAAAATCCTTACAAAGTGGTACATTAAACCAATATGGTCAGGTAGATACCTGAACCGTTCAAATTCCCAAAAAATGAGTGTAATCATAGGTTTGACCGATCACGCTGTCACATTAACTTCTCCACAATTTAGACCCATTGTTCTCAAAAAAGTAAAAGAAGTTCTGTCAGCAAACGGCTTTAAAATGAATGACATAAATCAAATAATAAAAAAAAAACGCACGTATCGATCCTACAACAATAAAAAAGACAATAATACAAAGCCTAATTCAAACAACCAAACACAAAAATTACATAGCATTACTGTATATAAAAGACCTGTCTGAGAAACTAAAATACACATTAAACAAATATGACATAACTGTTTGCCATAAATCTTATAACAACCTGAATTCCCTATTCACAACATTAAAAAGTAACACCCCCATAATAAAAAATTCGTAATACTATTCTACTCCATGTGAAAATTGTCCAAAAAAATATATAGGTATGACTACTGAAAAATAGATTGAACGGCCACAAATATACAAAAAATACCATAACTGCACTTAACAAATACGAAAACGAAACAAATCACACATTTAATTACAAAGAAACTAAAATTTTAAACAAAGACCACAACTGCTGTAAATTAGTAATTAAAGAAATGATAGAAATAAGAAAAGAAAAAACGCAGTGAATGATAGAACATATATTAAGGACCTAAGTTTAATATATAACATCTTACCCAATTAGCTATTAAGTATTTAAAATTAATATAAAAAAAAATAATAAGAAAAATTTTAATAAAATTAATAAAAACGTATTTTCCAAGATTTAGCATAAAAATCAACTAAAAATAAGAGCATACATAAAATATGTACATTCCGTTACCATACAAAAGTGTTTTCGCCAGTCTCATGGTTGGCCTTAAACCGAGATGCAATGGTCTGGTTTACCTATTTTTGAGGTATCAACAAAATATGTTGGTTAGTGACTTTAATTTTAAACTAATTGTTATTGTTAGTTTTATATATATATATATATATATATATATATATATATATATATATATATATATATATATATATATATATATTTATATATATTTATATGTATATATATATATATATATATATATATATATATATATATATATATATATATATATATATATATATATATATATATATATATAATAATTGCTTGAACTTCATATTAGTACTTTTTGGGTCTTCTAGCTCATCCATTTTAAAGACACAACATATTTATTTTAAAATTGCCAATTTTTCTTTTTCCACTCTATCACAAATTTACCAGAGCCTATTTATCTCTCAGACACGCAGGGCATATAACTTTTAAAAATAGCACTGCATTATCTACATCGGAAATATAAAGTGGAGATTGTATAATAAAAAAGATTTGAAAATAAAAACGGAATCCGCCAAGTTTATATTATGTTTCTTTTCGATGGAACGAAAATAACATGAAATAATTACTTACGTATTGAGTTTGGTATTTAGAAGTACAAGAACGGTGTAATGACAACTGATGAGTCATGTTTTCACATTGTTTTTATAACAAGCAAAATTTTTAGAGCAGTCGTATAGAATAATAAAAAACTAATAACAAATAATCATTTATTTGTCAATATTTGAAAAACCACTTCGTAATCTATGCAAGGATTTCTATTACTAGAATATACTTTATTTTAGTTGAATATTTAATCCCATAGCTTTCCGAAACCGTCTATAGAAATTTATTTTCCTCAGTAGGCTAATGCACAAAAAAATATATTTGTTTCAGGTATTCTACATTCAGTTCACAAAGTGAGTAGAAACTGTCTTAACACAAAATTATATATTTTTTGCCCTTCAAATGAAGAGTGGCACATTGTTAAATGTGTGTGTGTGCGTGTGTGCGTGTGCGCGTGTGTGCGTGTGTACGTGTGTGCGTGTGTGCGTGCGTGCGTACATGCCTGTGCGTGCAGGAGTACGCGTGCCTGAGTGTGCGCGCATATGCGTGCATGTGCGTGCCTGCGTGTGTGTGCGCGCGCGGGTGTGCGCGAGCGTGGATGCGCGTGTGCGCGTGCGTGGGTGTGGGTGCGTGCGTGCGTGTTTGGGACACAAAATGTGGGACAGGAGAGAATTGTTCGGATTATTTAAAGCGATATTGGCTAGAAGGGAGGGAGTGAAAGGGATGCTAGTTAATATATTTGTAGTATTAAATTAAATCGATTAATATAAGTTGTTTTGCTTTATTATACTATATATTGACCATTTATTTTTTCATGATCTCGTGTAAAAGGTTAGGAGAGAAGAAGTAGTAAAGTTAATATATTGTGTGGTATTTCATCTTGGGATCTTTCGAAGTGTTTATATAATAAAATGTAATTTGCACGTCCAGTGCTCTCGGTGTACACTTCTGGAATAAGTTTTTTACATTACCTATTAATTTACTAGCACAAACAGGAAATTTTATATTGTTATATAGAAGCGTGCAATTTGTAAATATCTTCACTGGATAGAATTTAGTATTTAAATTAGTCACCTCATAATTTTTTATTACATCAAAAAATCTTCAAAATGTCAAGTAAATATAGATTATTCTTTAAGTTTGACACTTCATATAACAAGCAAAACTATATTTTAAATAAATCTCTTAAATTAAATTTTATCACAAAATAAAGTCACAATTTTTTAGCCTATGATATTCCATGTGCTTATTAAAATTTACTATGGCTTAATACTTTTAAACTTTTTATAAGTGCGATTTGTAACTCCTATCATTTGTATTGTTGTTTAGTAATATTATTAAATATATGTAACGCAGATCAAATACGAATCCAATCAAATAGTGAAATTTAAAAAATACGATGTGACCGAATAATTTTAACATTTGATTGTTGTACCAGAAAGAATCAAGGTTTAATCTGTCAAACAGTACAAAAAAATCGGGAGCCTTTGATCATAAAATGGACTGCAAACGTTTTTTGGTAAAAGCTTTGAAATTAAAATACATACAGCGAAAAATAGCTGTTTATTTTTCGCTGTAGTATGTTCTTTTTGTTTGTTTGTGCAGTTCTGGTATAACAATGTCTGAACACCTATTTTGATTAAATTTTGTGGATATTTGAACAGTTATTTAATTATTTATTTAAATATTTTTAAGATGTAGATTAAAGTGGATTAGATCAGGGGTGCTCAAACGGTCGATCGCGATCGACAAGTCGATCGCGAGTGCTTTTTGAGTCGATCTCGAGAAAAACATTCCGATATAGAACTATTCACAGATTTTCTTTTAGGTAACTAAAACAAAATGTAATGAATAAACTACTAAAATTTATTCGATCCACAATTAGGCCAGAATAACCCCCTCATCACTTTCTTTTATCGTAATAACCCCCTGCTAGCGGCAAAAGGCGGCTTTATCAAAGGAACGCGCGGTACTTGTCAAAGAAAAGCCGCGTTTTTGATTCCCGCCTATTTTTCTAGAAAGTTCGGGCGGCGTGTTTGACGGGAACATTCGAGACTTCGTTCGCGCCGATATAAATGTTGCGCCTGCAGGAATAGGAGTCAGTCTGAGTTGTAACTTGAAGGTGATACATTGATACAAAGTTTATTAATAAATAGTCCAAAATGAGTGCGGCGAAGAAAAGTAAAAAACTTATCATTTTAATAACGATTGGAAGGAAGAATTTTTCTTTTGTATGGTAAATGATAAGTGCATTTGTCTCATTTGCCGTGCGTCAGTTGCAATACCTAAATGTGGGAACTTAGAGAAGCATCATAAAACGGTTCATAAAAACCATGAAAAGGATTTTCCGTCACAGAGTGAATTAAGAAAACGAAAAGTACGTGATTTGATAACTTGTTTGAAAAAAGAACAAACCATGTTCATAAGACCAGCCAAACAATCAAAAGCTGCAACGATCGCGTCATTTAAAATGTCTCATATATTGGCGAAACACAAGAAACCATTTGATGATGGATTGGTTGTGAAGGAAGCATTTATTGAAGCGGGTGAGACTTTATTTGGAGATTTTAAAAATAAAACAGAGATTATGTCTGCTATTAGAGAACTTCAGTTATCTCGTCCGACTGTCACAAGGCGTGTTGAAGTCATGAGTCAGGACATGGCAGATAAACTAAAACATGATATCATGGAATGTACATACTTTTCTTTACAGTTCGACGAATCCACCGTTATGACAGACACTGCCCAGCTGTGTATTTTTATTCGAATGGTATTCAATGACATGTCGGCTAAGGAAGAGTTTTTGACAATGTTTCCTCTGAAAGGAAAGACCTGTGGCGAAGATATATACGACAATTTTGTAACAAACTACAAGCTACCAATATATAAACTAGTGTGCATTACAACCGATTGAGCATCAGCAATGACTGGAAACGAAAACGGTTTTGTGGCATTGTGTCGAGCTAATGATGATTTCCCTTTATTTTTCTCCTTCCATTGCATTATACATCAACAAGTTTTGTGTTCAAAAGTTCTAAACATTGAGGAGATTATGGGCATTGCAATAAAAATTGTGAATTCTATCCGTGCACGTAGCTTGCAACGACGGCTCTTTAAATTGCAGTTGGAAGATAGTGAGTCAGCTGAACACACTGATTTAGTTCTTCACACGGACGTCAGGTGGTTGAGTCGCGGAAAATTCCTAGAAAGGTTTCAAGGTTCAAAGGTATTGCCCGAAATAACAGCTTTTCTGGACGAAAGAGGTGATGACACTCAGATGCTGAAAAACGGAAAATGGCTGACTGATTTGGCATGTATTCCTCAGTTGAATTATGATATTTATGAGGCAGAATTATCAAATATTTTGGGCCAATTCGAAATACGTTTTTATGATTTCAGTAAATTGGCAAATATCGCATCATTTATGAATTATCCTTTTTCGTGTAAAAACATTGAGGAATTAGCTACTGAAATAGCAAGTCAGCTTAACATGGACTCATGTTCTGTTAAAAATGAGTTAGTGCAGATTATATCAGATATACATCTCAAAGCCACAGCATGTGATACAAAATTTTATATCTGAAGATAAATATCCGAATCTAAGGCAAATCGCCCTTCAACTGACGGCAATGTTTGGGTCAACTTACTTGTGCGAGTCTGCATTTTCTGAAATGAAGATAATTAAGGCAAAATATAGCAATCGACTAACTGACGAACATATGTCATCATGCTTGCGATTAGCACTCGGTAATTACGTACCATCTTATGAAAAGTATGCTGAGGACATGCAGTGCCACGCTTCAACATCCAAAGTCACTCTTTAGTTAAGTTTAGACACTAGAACTCGTTTGTTTTGTAAGAACCAATAAACTCGCAATTTTAAATAATTATGAGTTTTTTCATTGATATTTTAGAGCAGACCTACACTTACCTTGACTAAAAAAATGCATATTGTGCGGAAAACTAATATTTATGCCACGATACACCCTACCTAGACGACAATCCTGCATCACACTTACTTGCAACCTCTCAGAGTCGATCGATCGTAGTCTAACAATATTGAGGTAGATCGCCAGCAGTTCAAGTTTGAGCACCCCTGGATTAGATGATTACAAAAGTTTTCACAGATCTATTTGCTTTTTTTTTATACTTCCATCACTTTCATTTTTACGAAAAGAATTGTAATCTTCAAAATTACCCTCCGGATTTTTTCATCTTTCAGAGTTCCTAGATCCCCAAAGACCAATTTTCCAATTTTTGTAGGTCAGCCTTCTGTCGATCTGCCCGTCCTTGATTCTGTGGGCATGATAACATTCGTTAGAAATTAGATATCGTTGTCAAATTTGGTTTACATAAAATATTGAAAGTTAGAAAAGAACCTACAGTTTTTGAGCGATATCGCCTAAAGAAAAGGAGCGGAAAGGATAGGGAACAATAAATTGTAAATAGATCCAATAATGAACACATTTTAAACATAATATCCTAATAGTTAAACTTGTACCGGGTTAAAGCAATCAAGAAGGGAGTAAGAGGAGGGCGCATAGAATATGAGTCCTTTTCAGCGTTCTTGTAATTAAGTAATACGAAAATTACGTTATTTTTCATGATTTTCAATTTCCTTTCAAAGTCCTTCCTCTGCTCATTTTTTTTTGTAACTAATATCTTAGCGTAAAATGTAGAATTTTCACATTTTGTTAGAACTAGATATGTAGAAAGGTATTACTGGGTAAAGTAATTAAATTTTTTTTTACTACAATTCAATAAAATAAATAAATAATTAGTTTCTTGTGTTGCCGCAAGGCATATAATGTCACAACCAACGAACCTGATTGATTAAACTTTGGTAAAATGATAAGTAATATATAAATGGCATAAAAACCTTTACTTCTTAACTTTATAAACCTAAATTACAGCCTTGAATACCTCTGTGTGAATTCTCCTAAAGCAGTTTTCACTGAATCCATATTTTATTATCATTAATTGGGTTGTTGAGTTTAAAAGCCAAATCCATCACAAAAACATAATTTGATCGAAGTTTCAGGGTTTTTTCAAACAAAGTCAATTTTTTTAAATTTTAGAAATGGCTCAAGAGTATTCATCAGTGTAATTTTACTGCCTTGGAGAGTCATTAATTATAATTATCAAAAGACTATTATTCATTTTTTTTTGGATGTATGTGGTAATGAAACCAAAGTTTGAATGTTAATTGAAATGAAAAAATTTAATTTAACTTTCAATGTTGAATGTACATTTATATTGTTGTCCTAGATTTAGATTTTTCTTTGAAAATTATCTCCCTGAATAAAACATTCTTGTTCTCTATTTTTCTGCAATCTAAGTCTTCTTAAGTTTCTTTTTCAATTCAAATTGCCTTTTTGTAATATGATAATCATTTCAGATTTTTCATTCATTTCCAGTATGGTGGATAAGCAAGGATTACACCGCTTTTTTTAAAAACTTTTATACTATTTTGTATTGGATTCTTTAACTTAATAGACTTTTATAACTTAATTTATTTTATTTATTTATACAAATGTTACGGGAAGACCCATTGTAGTGCAAAATAAAACAGATACACATGCAGATAAAAAAATACTAAAATTATAGAAAGAGAAAAGAAAAAAAACAAATACGTGACAAAGACTATATCGAAATAAAAATATTCAACAAACACATAAACATAATCAATAAAAGAATATATAAAATAGATACAGGTAATGAAAAGAACTCACCTCAGAAATATAAAAACAATAATAATAGTATTGACAATAACAAACACTGCTTACAAATACTCTGATAAATTTTTAAAAATTAGTTCTGTAGATAACTTTTCCTCTAATAAAAAATAAATCCTCTTCTCAAATCTTATTTGAATATATCTTGTTCTTAACAACCCCTGAAAGGTACATTCTTACCTAATTGTGAAACTCATATTTGTTACCATGAATGGTATCTAACTAGTTTTGAACCTTGAATCTGGTTATTGAGAATACTTTGGACTTGCTGAAAAAACTACAATAAAAAAAATGAAATTAAATTGACATAAAAAACAGTAATAAAAAGTACAAAATGAAAAATATAAGATAATATCTTCTCTTAATCTTAAAACGTTGGTACCTACTTATAAAAGAAAAATATAATTACCAAAGAAATCTTTGTTGTTCTCACTCTCGACGAATAATACACGAAATTTAAATAATATGTAATTAACATATAATACGTAAACACAAAATTAAGTAAAGTTTTAAAGTCGATGCTTGTGCTCCTTATCGCTCTTACTTATTGATTCTTGACTATCACGGACGTTGGTAGAGAGGCAAAATGTCGATCATTCTGGCATGACACAGATATTGTAAATAAATTTTATTCTCAAATTTCTTTTTAATCGCAAAAATTGCGCTAGCTTCAAAGTCTTGCTTATTTTGGTGTGTTTACGGATAATATTGTATGTATTAAATATTTCTAAAAAATAAAAAATTGCTTGCAGTTCTTGAGTTTTCGATTAGAATTGGTAATTATTTTTTCTTTCGTCCATTTTAATATATGTAGTGAATTTCTTAACACCATATATATATATATATATATATATATATATATATATATATATATATATATATATATATATATATATATATATATATATATATATATATATATATATATATATATATATATATATATATAGAAACATTATGACACATCCACACCTATTAAAAACATACGATTTAATTGGTAGCACTAGAAAGGCGTACTAAGGAAAACTGTTATCAGTAAATATTTCAGATAATTTTACAGCTAATAGATTCTACTTAAATATATGAAATTTAAAGCCACTGAAAGGTTTTTTAAAATTCTGTAAAAAGATAAAGTAACACAAATCCTGGGACCCTCAATCTCTTAACATTTTTTTTTGGTTAATTTATTGTGGTAATTGAAGTCATCATTATTTATGTATACATAATGCTATACTATTTTTGAATAATAATTAAATTGTTAACAGCCGACTAAGTTCATTCCCATAAATTTAAATTGAACATTTATTAAACCATGGTTGATGACATATTTTACTAATTATATATTTAATCGAAATTAGTATATATTTGATTTATATGTGGGTGTAATGTTTATTATATAGTATAAGTTACTATGGTAAAGTTTTGTATTTAAGGGAAATCTTGATGACGACAATCCGTATGTTATATTAGTGGAACGTATATGGTTAGCATACAGCGGTTGTGAACAATTCAAACGGTTAATATCAAACGAATAACTCTCTTTTGGATAAAACGTAGCAAATTCAGAATACGTTTTTAATCAGAGACTTAAATATGAGAGCAGTAATCCATAGATAAATTAATTTAAACTTTGAATTACCTGAGAAGCTGTTGTGGGATATACAGGTTTCTGGTGGCAAATAATGTGTACATAAATTTTAAATTGTGTAAACGGACATCGGTTACTAAAGCATATTTTAATTATTCTGAATCCTCCGAATTTCTTTATTTACGTTACTTAGGTTAGCCGATGCATTTTGGCAATCTGCAGTCATCTAACACATGTTTGGAACGAAGCAACTGAACACTTCAGAGAATCTAGAGCGGTTGCACTCGATATATCCAAGGCATTCAACCGTACTTGGCATGATGAATTATTGGCTAAGCCATGCTCTTATGGTATGTTTGAAAAGTACTGTTGGCTCTTGTGTTTTCTCAGAAATCGTTCTTTACGAGTGTCGGTCGTCGATTTTTTCATTTTCACACTCAATGCCGGTGTCTCCAAAGGCTGGCTCCTACTCTCACTCTCGTTTACATTATCGATCTGCTGGAAAGGAATGGAAATCCTACCTACAAATGCTCGAGCATCGGTTGTTCATGCAAGTATCGGCAGACAGCAGGAAGTCGTTCTTTTTTTTTATGGGTCTAGCACACGTGCTGCAGGGAAGTCCCTAAAGCGCTACAGGAGCGGCACGTGTGCGGAAAAAGTGATTCACGTGGTTCTTGAATCGCTGTAAATTGTACTTGGTGGGGAACACAGTCCTGGGTAAGCCATTCCAAAGGGATGATGTTCTCCATATAAAAGACTGCTTGAAAAGCGTTGTACGAGGAGTAACAAGCTGAACCTCATACGGATGTGAAGTATCAGCGCGACGTGTACTTCTAACATGTACCGCTCTGGGAGGAATTAAGCGGGCTACATCCTTCAAATACTCTCCATGAAAATACTTGTAGAATAGACTCAAGTTGCCAACCGTTCTTCGATGTTCCAGCGAATCAAGGCCGCCGGTCAGTTCTGGGTCTCCAATCAGACGAACAGCCCTTCTCTGAACAGAATCCAACAAATGCGCTTTCTGGTTCGGAATAATATTCCCAACTTTTGAGAAGCTCCCCTTGCTATGCCTGCAACATGTTCATGCCAGGACATATTTGCTCCAAAATTAACGCCCAACAAATTGAGTGACGATGCTAGGGGAATGGAGTGTCCCGACATAAGTATGTAGGTTTCAGCAACGTTAACTTTTTTAGAAAAAACTGCCGCCTGGGTTTTTGTAGCGTTAAATTCCACTTGGTTACTGTCACCCCAAGATTTTCTTCCAGGTGTTTGTTAAGTTGAATGACTTCCTGCTGTCTGCGGATATTCGCCTGAGTAGCCGATGTCCAAGCGTTCAAAGTGAATGAAGAGATAAGCGTACTGTCATCTGCAAAGCTGTAGATTGGATTCCCGGTCTTTTCCAGCAGATCGTTAATGTAAATAAGAAAGATAGTAGGAGACAGTATGGAGCCTTGAGGCACACCGGCGTTAACAGTAAAGGTGTTAGAAAGAAATCCGTCGACTGCGACTCGTAAAGAACGCTCTCTGAGCAAACATGAAAGCCACAAACAGAACTTTTCAGACATACCATAAGAGCGTAGCTTAGCCAACAGTCCATCGTGCCAAACACGGTCGAATGCCTTGGATATGTCAAGAGCAACCGCTCGAGGTTCTCCAAAGTGTTCAATTGCGTTGTTCCAAACATGTGTTACATAAGTCAGAAGATCTCCTGTTGATCTATGTTTACGAAAGCCATATTGATGATCACTAATAATGTTGAATCCTTCAAGGTATTTTAGAAGATGCTGATTGACAGCCTTTTCCATGACTTTCGATAATATTGAAAGCAGTGCGACTGGTCGGTAGTTGTTTGGCAAGGTCTTCTTGCCTTTTTTAGGTATCGGCTAAACTGTGGCACATTTCCAGTAGGAAGGAAATATTCCCTTTCTGTAGGATAGGTTGAAAAGTCTACAGAAAATTGGTGTTAGTTCCCTTGCACCGTTTTTGAGAACTATGGCAGGTATTCCGTCAGCGCCAGAAGCTTTTTTGGTTTTATGATACGCTGTCTGAAGACAACATCGGGCATCCTTGACTGCACTATGGGAATAGTAGGTAGTTCAACTTAATAAAGACCTGACTAGCTGAAATCCACGTTTATTATCATTCCAAAAAATCTAATTCGTGTCATTGTGACGCCTGCTGTATGATCAGTCTTGTTTCGCACGTACTAAAGATTTTCCGTCGAATAATTCATACACGTATATATAGGAAATATGATTTGCAGGTGAGCGACAGAAAGTCTGGTTTCAGAAATGGTTTTGGCACACTCGAGATGCTTTTTGCTTTTAATATTGTAACACAAAGATGTGTTTTGTCTTTTAAATACCTAAGCACACTATTTAAAGCCAGTGTAACCCAAAAACAGAGATTAAATCGAAAATCGAGCAGGCTCGTGTGACCTTCATGAACATGAAAAATCTTTTCACTAGATCTGATTTTAGTCTAGAACTTTAAATGGGTATGATTACATGCCACATTTTCTCGGTACTCTTGTATGAATCTCGGAGCTATGCTTTTGAACCTAGCACAGAGAAACGACTCGAAACTTTCGAAATGTATGTTTATAGAAGGGTTCTATGGATATCATGGGTGGATAGAGTAACAAGTGCTAAAGTTCTTAGATGAATGAAAAAATCCACAAAACTACTATGACTATAAAGGAAAGAAAAACTAGATATATAGGTTATTTAATAAGGGAAGTAAAATATGATTGGCTGCAACTGGCCATTGAAGTGGAATGACAGTAAGCAAGTAGAATTTAGCTCTACAAAAATCTACGAGGCAGTGTTTTTTTAAAAAGTTAACCTTGGTGAACCCGACATATATTGGGGCACTCCATTCCCCCATATGTTATGTTAGAGCACTCCATTCTTCTAGCATTGTCACTCAATTTGCTGGGGCGTTAATTTGGGAGCAAATATGTCATGGCATAAATATGTTGTAAGCATAGCAAAGAGAGGTTCTCAGAAGCTGTAAATATTATTTCGAACTAAAATGCTTTACACTCCACAACAACTGTTAATTCTGTACAAAGCTCAAATTCGACGAACGATGGAATAATGCTCCCTTGTTTAGGGTTCTGCTTCCAAAAATACACTGCACTTGATGACTTCTATTCAAACGAGAGATGTTCGCCTGATTGGAGACTCAGAATTGACCTGCAACCTTGCCTCCTTGGAACATCAAAGAATAGTTGGCGACTGGAGTCTATTCTTCAAGTATGCATACTAGGGATAAACGTCGCGCTAATACTTCACATTCCTGTGAAGTTCATCCTGTTACCCATCGTACAACCCTTTTTAAGCAGTCCTTTATATGGAGAACCTCATCGCTTTGGAATTATTTGCCCAGGACGGTGTTTCCGCACCGAATACAATTCACAGTTAAATCAGGGAGGATATCCCAGACATCAAAGAAGAACAAATCACATCAGCCTTGAAGGACATGAAAAATAACAAAGCTCCAGCTAAAGATAATATTGTAGTAGAGGCAATTAAACAAGGAGGGCAACAAATTATCAAATCTCTTAAAATATTATTCAATAAATGCATCTTGGAAGGAAACTCCATCGCAGTTGAATAATGCAACTATCGTCATCATGCGGAAAAAACGAGATACTTCAGACCTTACAAACTATCGACCTATTAGCCTCTTGAGTCATGTATACAAGTTATTCACGAAAATACTTACCAAACGTCTAACAAATAAATTCGAGTTTTTCCTTTCAAAGGAACAGGTAGGTTTCCGCTCGGAGTATGAAACAAACGGCCATTTGTTTATAGATAAAATCCTCATTGAAAAATGTATAGAATATAATAAGCCGCTTGTACTTATATTTGTGGACTTCGAAAAGGCTTTTGATTTTGTAAATCAGTAGAGACTTTTGGAAGTGCTTGCTGAATGTCGTATTGATCATCAATATTCCAATGTAATAAAATACATATGTAAATGAAAATGCCACCGCTCAAGTTAAAAGACAAACTAACCAATCCACCAGTAAATTTCGAATCGAAAGAGGAGTGCGGCTCTCTCCCAAGCTTTTCGTAACATTTCTAGAAAGTATTCTACAATCAATAAACTGGGAAAGAATGGGACTTAACATTGATGGTGAAAAGTTAAATCATCTCTGTTTCGCCGACGACATCGTCTTAATAATAGACAAAATACAAGAAGCACAAACTATGCTGCACATGCTTCAGGAAAAGTTGGTCTAAAAATCAATCTATCGAAGACCAAATTTATGAAAAATCTTGTATTAAACGACACTATAAAATTGAATAACGTAGAGATTGAGCAAATGCACCAATATAGATACCTAGAACATGAAATCAGAATAGACGAGATAACCAAACACATGAAATTCAGCGGAGAATAGGTCTCTCCTGGGCTGCATATAGCAAACTGGCCTATGTATTCAAATCTAACCTTTCTACTTATTTAAAAAGAATGCAACAGATGCATAGTCCCCATTCTTATGTACGGAGCCGATAGTCTCACAATGACGAAGAAAAACATCAATAAAATATGTGTCATACAACGAAAAATGGAGAGGTCAATGCTAAGCGCGACTCCTAGAGATCACATCCCAAATCACATTATCAGGAAGAAAACAGGGGTACAAGACGAAGTCAAATTCATTCTACGTCTTCAATGGAACTGGGCTGGGCATGTTGCTAGGTTTAAGGATGGACGATGGACAAAGAGAATTATAGAGTAGTGACCAAGACCCGAAGCCTATCGGAGTAGAGGTGGACCACTAAGTCGGTGAACTGATGATTTGAAAAGAGTAGATGGAAATTGAGTACAAGCGGCCCAGAATAGAAAAGAGTGGCAAGACTTGAGGGAGGCTTTCGTCCAGCAGTGGATAGTATAAGCTGATGATGACGATGATGACAATTTACAGCGATTCATGACCAACGTGAACAAGGAGTCTTGTTATTAGAAAATAAATAAATAAGTGAATAGTATATAACAAGTCAATACTTTAGTTTAAAATTTTATATGTCGTATTCATTTTCTGTGTTTCTAAATGTCTAAGTATGTCCAGACGTAACTCTGTTATGTTCTTTAATATTATCTTTTTGAGAAAAACTTTCTATTAGCTAGAATAACTTCTTAGGACAATTAAATAGATTGTCAGAGCTAAAACAGCCTTGGGAAAATTAGAAAAAAAATTTGAGATCTTCTCCTTTAGCAGATTTGTAGAATATTTTTGCGCAGTTTACGGGTGATCGTTAATTGGTAGAATACTCGATACTATAACGAGTTTATGCTTGGAGGAACCCAATGGATAATTTAGAATGATAGTGTAAGTCTTAGGATTGATGGTGATAAACCGATCGAGGCAGCCAGTAAACTTTCCATCACCAACAGGAATTGGTATTGGTTTGTCGATATGCTGAGTAAGGCCATAACTAACTGGAAAACATTTAACTTCACAACCTAACTGATCGGCGGTATATTTTATTTTAGTTTTGATGGCCTTGGCAACGTAGTTGGTTAAGACTGTGCATATGCAACCGATGCCACAGTGTCTCGACTAGTACAAGCTAGCGGGACAATATTATTTCTTCACTTATTTCAATTGTTTATGTATATTCCAGGTATCTTAAGCTATTTTAAGAAAAAAAAAGTTGAAAAATGTGTACTGTATGTGTATTAATCGAAATATGTAGCTGCAAGACGGAAGTGGTTTACTAATGTGTCTCATTTGTTCACTATTGTCGCTAATTGTTCTTTAATTAGCTACATACGTCTACCTACTCATTATGTGTGAAAAGCACAATCATGTTTCTTTACAAAGAAATTTCTAGGAAAAAAATAAAAATCATAATGATAGTACCCACATTTATTAATTTACAAAATATTATTTCTTTTAAAATAAATTAGTACAATAACAGTATCTTTATATCAATTATTTACAATAACAAGGTGTATAAGTAAAAGAAATATAATATTAAATAACTTATATACTAAGGCATGAATTATAAGCAACTACAACACACAATAAAATAAGAATAATAATTACAATAAAAAAAAACTTAAACCTACTAATCACCATCAGATGAGTCGTCGTCACCGCTCTCCCATTCAATATTCAGAAGAATATTCAGAGTGTAAATAATCCTCCTCATTTAATTCGTGATGATGACTTACTGATGGTGTTTCGAATGGCAATGAAGGTGGGATAATCAACTGCAGAACCTCCGATGGCAAAGAAGTAAATTTTCTTCGCGGTAATTCTCTATACGAGTTGATAACAGGATCAGACGTAATTAAAAGCATTCTCAAAAGATCTGTATTTGTGGCAATAGGTGACCGCTTCCTGGTGTGCCGTTCACGAAATCTACGACAGTTTTTATTTCTTGCCTCCTGGGCTTCTTCGGAGAGTTGTCCAATGGGAAGAAGAAAAGACTTTATAACTTCCGCGCTGTGTACAAGAATTTTCTAGTATCAACACAAAACTTTTCGAATTCTATATAATTTATGTCATATCCCGATGACAAAGTTCTTGAAATTACATGAAATCTACGAATAAGGTTTACGTCTAATCCTGTAATTTCGCTGCTCAATTCAGCTTTGGAAAAAAATCTACGTGCTGTGTTTCCATCGTTTGTGTTACCATACTCAGGTTTTGGTTTATCTACAATGAGACCCATACGATCTTTAAACACTTTTTGTATCTCTTGTGAGCGTTGCTTCACAATAGCTTTGTAGTTATCTCCCCTGACTTGCCACTTTTTTGTTTCTAAACGATAGCTGATGTGAAGCAAACATTCAAACGTGCGGATCCATGCATGTAAAGTAGATAAACCAAACGCAAGGCGTTCTTCGTTGCTGGGATATTTCTTTGACTCCTCGTTCATAGTAGACGGGGTGGCACCGCGAATATAACGCTTTTGTGTTGAATTTGTGTTTGTTAAGGCATTGCACACTTTGCCATCAGTCATTGTCAACAACAAATCGTGTTTAACAGAGATTTGAGATCCAGCAACGTTACATAATGTTGGAGAAGACTTACTTCATCTAAAATTTTAGAAGTTTCTTCTTTCGTAAACTCTTTTGTCTCCTTGGCAAAAATAAACTTAATAGGACGGCAATATAAAGTAGAGGAAGGTCTTGGATTTTGCCAGATTACAGTTTCGCCATCAAGCAGTCTCAAAGGGACAAATGAGTATACGAACAAAAATTCGTCTGTAGCGTTAGTGTTCTCAAATTTCTGCTTATACGTGCTATGCCCCGAACTCCCATCACAGCCCAATTTGCTTGCCAACGTATAATATGAACGAGGTAACACACTTTCTAATGACTTCCGTCTGAGCTTTAACTAATCGTTCAGCCGTTTTATCCAAAATCGCGTGAAGTTTAATTTCAGTTCGAGATTCAGTCACAGAAATATATTCGTCAGAAGGACAACAAGAAGCTTTGGACTTACCTAAACTATAAAACGATGGATACACTTGATGTCCCGCTTTCATTGACCATTTTCTTGTTTGTTTATATGAGTGAGAAGTCGATTTCGAGTCCACATAATAAGCTAAAGCTTCGTCTGGTGTTAACTGCCGACTTTGTTCAGAACACTTATTCTTTTCTCTAGTTTCACTGACCGCGACGTTATGGATCTGTTTAGCAACACTTCGATGCCCTTCTTTTCGAGTAGCTAACTCAGCTGCTGTAATAAGCTCACTTGCACTTCGCGATTCCAAAAGATCTTCTACTCTCCGTCTCTTCGTTTTCGTTGATGAGTCTTCAAATGATTTTCTGGGTCGCGCTACGGAAAGAGCCGCTGATGATGTTGAAGTGCACGGCTGATTAACACACATCTTTATTTCGATTTCGGATCCCTCTAACCAATCTTTATGTTTGATTAGAAACATTTCTTTGTTACACTTTAAAGAAGTCCACTTTTGATTGAATTTTGCTGAAAGGCTTGATATTTTCATTTTGAATTTTTCACTTATATAATAAAAAATGCCACTGTTTCGTTCAGTTTTGTCATGTTTTAGCCATTCTTCAAAAAACTCCATTTTCGTCATAGTCACGACTCGTTCTGAAAAAAATAAAATAATTTTACTTTCGGGCCTTTTCGGGGTCTATAATATATATGAATCTGTGCCTGAATGTTGTAGGTATTACATATAGAAAAATCTAGGTGGATATATGTGGATAAAAAAAGTTGCTACTTTTAAAGTTTACAATTAATGTAAAATTTGCTGGATTTATCTATACATTTACAAATTGATATTACACCAAAAGTATACATATTTTTTATGAAAAAATAAGTCATAATAGAGTACATACCTCAACAGAATATTCCATTACAAAAAACTCGTTTCACTTTGCTACCAATTTTAAAATATGTTATCACAAGTGTGCATAAAATGCAACTGAAATTTGCAAATGAAAATGACCTCTCATATAAGGGTTACTTTGACCCCCTGATAAGATACCTTTATGAGGTGATAAACAAATTAATTTTTGGAATTCGTTAAATGGGGGGGGGGGGGTTGTTTACAAGTCGTTATCAGTGGTTCCTCGAAATTACGTCATGAATATTGTCCCGCTAGCATGTTCTTGCCGAATCACTGTGGCGATGGCCGCTGGTTTGATTTCGGCAATCGGCTGGGTGTGTATGTCTTTTTAGGTAGTAGCTTATACAGAAAGGCAAGAACGCCCGTGGTAGCTCTACTGCGTTGTCTTAAAAGTGCCGTGAAATACAAATGCGTTTGTTTCGGCATCTGGGCAACGTTGAAAGATAGTATGACATTCCTTAATATATCTCATTAGAGATATAGTCAGAAAATGGGTAAAAATCCCTATAGTGGAGGGGAGGTGGACTATTCAAAAATAGTTTTGCCCAAAGGGGGAGGTGTATTTCATTTCATGTGTTAATAAACTGAATTTATTTTCTTGGGAATTTCATTATGTTGTTACGTTTCCCACTATATAACCTGATAGCTTCGGCAAAGCCACGAATCATTAGCGCATAGAAAAAGTTATTTAATTTTGTGGCAATCTGTATGTAAAATGAAGTGAGCAAGATAATTGTTAGGTTTTGTTTTAATCTAAATAAAATAAGAATTATTTTTCCTTAGTAACTAAATCATATCAAAATGAACAACCGTAAAATAACATAAAAGAAATATTAGCAGAAAATCTCGCAGAACGGCCTTTTCAAGAGTAATTGTGTTACCGATTGTAGAACAACTTTAATTGAGTTTCTGAAGCGATAAATTGTCTTAGCACAGTTATTTCTTTCTTTTGAAATTATTTTTACCAATGTATGATTTAATTACTGGAACATTGTGTTTGACAAGTTATAATGGACTTGTTTTTGTACCTTAAATAAATTTAACGTTAGTATTAACCAGTATTGTATATTGCTATTAGAGAGCAAACTTATAATAAGTAGAAGAACCAAGAAATAAAAGACCAGTAACAAAGAATTTTCATAGCCGTATACGTTGTAGTTAAATGATTCTTTAAAATTACAATTTAATTCTGAAAAATTCACAGGCAGAAAGCTGTAGGCTAAGAATGGCATAGGCTAAATTTACATAAATGGTACATAAAATTAAATATTATATATATATATATATATATATATATATATATATATATATATATATATATATATATATATGTATATATAAATTAAAATTCCGGGTTTCAATCCGTTCTAACAATGAATTTGCACGACGTTTCGCTAAAATCTCATTTGACATTTTCAAGTGCTCTTGCTGTTGCTGCTACTTGATACTGTGATTTTGCTGCTGCTGCCGCTCGAACAGTGTCGGCTCCTCTATAGGAGCACATGCGCACGTGAACACCCTGTCAACAACAAGGCAAAATGCAAATTATTTTGTATTATACATTAGTCATATACACGTCTTTTAAAGAAGTGAATCTTCCCTACATATGGACAAGAATAATTTATAACAACCCTAATACTTTACGTACCGTTAAACCTCGAGTTGTCACTGAAGCTCCCTAAGTGCACAAACTACAAGAACTGGATATAAAACAAGGTGGTATACGGCGCTGTCTCGTTTTATACGTTTTTGCGTTCTGGCAAACTGTGTCTCTCTCTAATACGAAAATGTAAATTCGTCGTTTTTCTCTCTCCATGGTTCACACTTATTGGGTGATCTTGCGGATTTGGATTGGGATAAAAGCGTCGTGCTGATTCGTTTATATTTTACATCTAATCTAAGCGGTTCCAGTCAGAGTAGTTAAATTTGGTTTTGGCGCTCAATATTTTGCAACAAAGGATGTATTGTTAGTATTAAGTCGTGAATGCAATTACATACAGACATAAACTGATTATAATTGATGTAATGAACGAAAAAATGGATGTACAGCCAGGGTGTAGTAAATAGTTAGGCTTTAAAAGAAATTTTGAATATACAGTGAATTATTTAAAACAAAATTTTTCGAAGTTGCCTTTAGAAGACAAACTTAAAGTGAAAGCTGCGGGAAAACCGATTCCGAATCTGAGTATTACTCAGGGACAAAAACGCCAGTTCAAAAGAAATTTTAAAAGTGAATTATATGAAAAACATGAATAGCTATGCGGATGTAGTGTTAAAAACAGCTTGTTTTGTTTTCTATTTTTGCTATTTGCATCTGAAAGTGCTGAAGCGAGTTGAGTGAAAAGTGGGATAGTCGATCTGACACACTTATCACAAAAAATTAAAAAGCATGAAAGTTCGCAGGTTCATATAAATTCACAGTTAGAACTAAGACTTTTGGGAAAAGTTGATATAACACAACAACTGGTTAGTGCCTACAGAAGAGGTATCGAAAAACATAATGACAATGTATTGAAAAACAGATACATTTTGTCGAAAATTATAAATTGTATAAAGTTCCGTGGATGTTTCGAATTAGCTTTGCGAGGACACGATGAAAGGGATGGTTCACAAAATCCGGGCATTTTCAAATGTCTAATCAATTTTAGTGTAGAGTTGGATCTGGCTTTAAAAGAGCATTTTGAAAAATCTACGGTCTTCAAAGGTACTTCAGAATAAATTATTAAATTGCATGCTACAAGTTTGCCACGAATCTATAAAGAATGAAATAGCAGACGTACAATTCATTTTTGTTATAGCAGATAAGACCACAGATATTTTTTGTAAGTTTTAAATGGTAGTAGTTTTCAGATACATTTTAAAAGACGGTACCCCAACTGAACGATTTTGGGCTTTTTTGAATCCACAAGATCATAATGCACTTAGTTTAGCAAATTGTATTAAAGACGTTTTGCTCAAAGTTACAGATATACCAAATAAATTAATTTCACAAAGCTATGATGGAGCAAATGTTATGAGTGGCCGCCATGGTGGAGTAAACAGAATTATTCAAGATGATTATAAATACGGCTATTATATTCACTTTTATGCTCATCAATTAAATTTAATTTTAGCTCATGTAACTAGTTAGAATGCAGAAGTACGTATTTTATTTTCTAATATAACAGATATTACGAATTTTTTTTCAAATTTTCCTCAGCGGGTTGACATATTAAATGAAGTTATACGCTGCGATATTCCAAGAACTTCTACGACACGGTGGCTTTTTAAAAGTAGAGCTACAAATATTATTTTTGAGAACAGAGAAGCATTTATCGAATGTATGGAGAAGGTAGAAGAATGTTATACGATGTACAATTTGTATTCTGGCTAACATTTTTTCATAAAATTATGCCACACGCCGATATCTTATATAACAGTTTGCAAAAATCGACTTCTGATCCTGCACAGGTAGCCATAGCAATTAATATATTTGAAAAAAATAAAGCTACTGAAAGACAAAATGCTGAAGAAATTCCCACTTTAATTGAAGATGTATTTTTTTTGCAGAATAAAAGACGTAAGGAAGGAAGTCAAAATAATAATAAAAAGAATTTAGAGGGGCTAATTGAATGAACCCAAACCTAAGATATAACAAAAAGATATATATATATATATATATATATATATATATATATATATATATATATATATATATATATATATATATATATATATATATACATATACATATATATATATATATATATATATATATATATATATATATATATATATATATATATATATACAATATTTTTAAACTGGAAAACAAAGTTGGAGAGCTAACCACCAACAAAGAGGAGATCGTTAAGTATTGCGGAAGACTTTTATAGAAAGCTCTACCAAAAAGCAGGTGGAGAAGAAGAGTTATCCATTCCAAAGATTTAAAACCAAGGTTCAGAAGACATCCCAGATATAACTCACTGTGAAGTAGAAAAATCAGTGTACCAGATGAAGAACAGAGCGTCCGGAGAAGATGAGAGTTATAGAAGCGGTGAAATAAGGTGGACAATTAGTTACTAGAGCCGTATGCAAATTGTTTAACGAATATCTTCATCGAGGTGTAACGCCTTCTAAATGTAACAACGTCATAATAGTCCTATTGCATAAAAAAGATAGCATTGAAAAATCTAGAGACTAGACTTATTAGTCTTATAAATTATTTATGGAAGTCATTGCTAATCGCCTGAAACCAAAATTAGACTTTTATTAACCGAACGGATTTTCGGGCTGGATATGGAACAAATGATCATTTACAAAGCATTAAGCCGCTCATAGAAAAAACGACAGAATATAACAAGCCCATTATAATGATTTTGTGGGCTACGAACTAACAGAGTGTAGACAGGTATATTGCACTGATAAAAAGGATATTAAAAAGGTAACATTGTGTGTAAGACAACCTAAAACGACAGAAAGTTTCTCAGAGAGCAAGGTGTGCGTCAAGCCGATACTTTATCCCTAAAGCTCTTTACTACTCTACTGGAATATACATGTAAATAAATTGACTGGGAGGTTGGGTTCAAATATAGATGGAGAAAGTCTAAATCATTTGAGATGGTAACAGATAGCATTGATCAGGCCTCCTTGATGCTAGAAAGATTGTATACTGTGTCAAAAGAGGTCGGAATAAAAATAAGATTCACAAAAACTCAACTTCGCAGGCAAACCTGTCGAACAAGTCACATCATACAAATATTCGAGTCATGAAAACCGAATGTGTAGAGACAACCAGACCTGTGAGTTCCTAAGAAGAATGGCCTTAGGATGGGCAGCTTTTGGCAAGTTAAAATATATTTTTAAATCGAATGCTCTCATCAGCTTGAAGCGAAAAGTATATGATCAGTGTATGTATATTGCCTGACATAACACACGAAGCCGAAATACTGATATTCAGGATGGACATGAACAGCATAGATAACTAGAAGCTTATGTCCAGCAGCTGATTGACGATGATATATATATATATATATATATATATATATATATATATATATATATATATATATATATATATATATATATATATATATGTATATATATATATATATATATGTATATATATATATATATATATATATATATATATATATATATATATATATATATATATATATATATATATATATATATATATATATATATATATATATATATATATATATATATATATATATATATATATATATATATATATATATATATATATATATATATATATATATATATATATATGTATGTTTTCAAGTAAACATGTCTTTTTCAACATGACAATAAAAACTTATTATTTTGGCAAAGTTCATTTATTATGTTAAATGATTCGATACGGTGAATGATTAAAGTGTCTTTTTTGGTAAAAAATATCAGTAATAAGCATCCAACGGTGAGATGGTGCATTATCGTCTAACAGCCACTAACTTCTACTTTCATGATATTGTGGCCGCACAAAACGAATATGCGATAATAAACGCTTCATAATACCTACATAATATACAGCCATTTGGCCAAGTAGAACCAATTCTTTATACACCGTCCGAACCATAGAAATAAATCAACACTGGTTTCCTTTGTGATTTCTCAAATGACTCTTTTTCGGATTTCCTTCGCTTGGACGCTTCCATTCAGAGCTTTGGCGTTTCGTTTTTGGATCATACTGAAAAAACCACGTTACATACTTGAAGTCCGTGCAATGTTCAATTCAAAGCAATTTTGGGTCATCAATCAATTTGTGTGGTACAAACCGTGCGCAAATCTCTTTATGAAAAATGCTCAGTCAAAATGCGACGGATGGTCATATTTAATTCCATTCCATGCATCGCAGTGCAGATTTTGGCTCTTTTTGGAGGAACCGATGTTACGATGTTTTCTTCGGTTAGCACGAATGTTGTTTGACCAACCTGTTCTTCGTCACGATCTTCTGTAAAACGTTTATACCACCCATGCACTCTGCTACAGGATAGGCAGTCATCACCATAAACATGTTTCATTAAATGATACGTTTTACACAAAACCTAATATTCGTTCTTTGTTCGATGTTGATTTTTCGACCGATAACAAAAATACACAGTCACTTGAGACGCAATATCTCAGCTTCTATTTATCCGATTGTCATGAAAATTAGAAATAATGTATATTTGGGGTAAAATATGTAATAGTGCATACGATACAACAATTTATATACCTACTTCTTAAATCACAGATGATTGGTTTCTTACTACTCTATATTATAATCTGTGATTTATATGCAACTTCGTATTACTTTTTATCTATATATTTAAAGCCTTGTGAACAGAAATTTACTAATAATGGTCAGGATTTTAAAATTGAATAGTGAAAAAACTTCCGACTGACAAAAATTTCAATTTTTCATTTTCCAGATATTTATTCATTTTCTTTAAATTAATTAGACTACTGTATTGAGTATGTTTCGTTCATCCATATATAGAATGATTAAAATCTATATTTGATAGCAAAAAGAAAATGAAAATATAATAATGTATTCTGCTCTTGTTTTCTTTACAACGTATAGTCTGTAAGTTGTCACCTGTCAGAAATATTTTGATAATTGAACATAATATGTTCATGACATCACGTGTTTATTGCTAAAATAACCCAAAAGTGAAAACAAGGCATAAAAAAGTGCCCTATTGTCTTTATCTTTAGCAATTGTATTGTACGAACAGTTTTTCGGATGTAAACTGCAAATCCACTACTACCTATACTCTACCCAATTCCCTTCTTAAGCGTGTCTATCAACAAATGTACAAAGGCTGATTCACGAAATTCGTAAATAATAACTTCAATAATGCTCTTGATACCAAAATTATTATTTATTTTAAAATTGTGGGACACAACTTCAATAGAACTATTAAAGGATTTTTTACGAACATGAAAAAACAAACAGATCGATTAAATCATATCCAGGTTATTCATGAAAAATATTTTCCTTTGTTTCAAGCGACGATAAATAAAACCTGCGATGGGCTAAAAACAAACGGAAGTTTAAAAATTTATATATGGATTTATCCCTCTTGTTTTTTGCGTTTCAGAAAAGGGAATAACGTGAAATAAACATAGGATGGGTTATTATGAGTTTACTAAATTATATGGCTAAGGTTCTATGTTATTTGGGAAAACCATACTGATCGCTTTTTTTGTTTCTCGAATAATAAAGAACCTTATAAGAACGTAAAGTCGTAATTCACCATTACTATTTTAATTAAATATATTATATATATATATATATATATATATATATATATATATATATATATATATATATATATATATATATATATATATATATATATATATATATATATATATATATATATATATATATATATATATATATATATATATATATATATATATATATATATATATATATATATATATATATATATATATATATATATATATATATATATATATATATATATATATATAAAATATATATATATATATATATATATATATATATATATATATATATATATACATATATATATATATATATATATATATATATATATATATATATATATATATATATATATATATATATGTGTGTATATAATTAAAAATAAGGATAGTTTTTTAGAATTTTTTAAAGAAAACTACTGCATCAAATGTTGGATACATATTTATTATTTTTTTACAAATACACACAATTTTTTCCGACCAAAATATTGAAATTTACGGGACTTATGCCCCAGTAATGGGACAAATTGTTTTCGAGTTACAGCTGCAGCAAATCTAAAAAATTCAGTTTTGAGAAACACGCGTTTAAAGAATGACTAACGTGTAACAAATAAATAATGATCTCTTGCCACGTACCTACCTTTGCGACTATTTTGAGTTCACTGAAGTATTAGATGTTTAAATTTCACTCACGTGATAACGTCACGGCATTGGAATTTTAATACCTGCTCCGGTTCGCGTTACCCTTCCAAAAACGAGTTTATGGTTCCCTGAGCAGCTCTGCCTAGCGACAGCTGTATTTTCAAAAATAAACATAGGCTGACTTTAATACATCGACTTCTTATTTTATACGTATAGAAGCATCGAAATAAGAAAATCGATTTTTTGAAATTATTACACTGGTCCCTTAATTACTGAATAAAATCAAACTGTAATAAAATGATATGTGTATATGTGTATGTGTATATGTATTATCAGGCTCAATTTCAGTACTTAAACCATGAGAAACCCTCACCTATTGGAATTTCAGAACATTGCCAGTGCTCTATAAAATACAAACGTTTTAAGAAAATGTGCACACTGGTCTAACATACAACTAAATGGCCGACTTGCAAAGGATCTGAATTTATGCTATTTCCAGTCAAATTATCAGAGACAAATTACACGTAAAAAAATCAATGAAGAATGGAGATAGAATTTTTAATTGTGTATGTGTATTTAGTGTAGATTTATCAAGAAATTTCAAATAAATTTTGGCATATTCATTTCAACTTATTATAAGTTGTTACTACTCGTAGGAATCTGCCCCTGGAAAATCACTCATCATTTACTGGTATGCTGAATTTAAACGCGGTCGCACAACTGCTGAACGCTCTGGACGCCCAAATGAGGTGGTTACACCGGAAAACATAAAAAAAATCCACAAAATTGTTTTGGATGACCGTAAAGTGAAATTGCGTGAGATAGCTGACACCCTAAAGATATCAAAATAATGTATTGGTCACATTTTGCATGAAAATTTGGGCATGAAAATGCTCTGTTCAAAATGGGTACCGCGTTTGCTCACAGTGGACCAAAAACAACAACGTGTTGATGATCTGAGCGCTGTTTGGCCTGTTTAAAAACGCAATAAAAAGGAAGAAGGGAAAAATCGTCAATAGCAAATATTATATAAAGTGATTGGTGCATTTAAACTCAGAAATCGCGAAGAAACGGCCCCAAATGAACAAGAACTGTTACGATGGAAAAATTGTATGAATTGAATTTCGAATTGCTTTCTCATCCGCCGTATTCTCCAGATTTGGCCCCCAGGAACTACTATCTATTCGCAGAGCTTCAAAAAATTCTCGCGGGAAAGAGATTTGGCTCCAGGGAAGAAGTTATCGCCTATTTTGAAGGCAAAGATAAATCCTTCTACAAGAAAGGCATAGAAATGTTAGAAAAGCGTTGGTCTGATTGTATTGCTCTTGAAGGAGACTATATTGATGAATAAAGAAGAATTTTGCAAAAAAAGATGCGTTTTGAGTAGCTAGACCAAAAACTTTTCAGCCTACGTTAGCTTTGGGCGGCAGCAGTAGCAAGATCACAGTATCGAGTAGCAGCAGCAGCAAGAGCAATTGAAAATGCCAAGTGAGATTTTGGCTAAATATCCTTAAAATTGATTGTTAGACGAACGGATTGAAACCCGGAATTTTAATGAATTATTTATCTATATATGTATATATATATATATATATATATATATATATATATATATATATATATATATATATATATATATATATATAGGTAGTGTTTGGATTAGGTTATTCTTTACCTTGGGAAACTGAAATGCAGTTTTTTTTAGAACTACCTGTTTGCAAGGGAAGTACTGAATAAATTTCTGTATCGATTTTTTATTCTTGTATAAAATTGCAACTACGCAATCTGTTCGAATATACTAAAACATTTGGTAAATGACTAATTGTATGGTAGAACTACCCAAGTCAAAAAAAAATATTATTAATAAAAATGAAATATATTTGTTTTACATAAGAATCCGTGACATTCTTGGCGTAGCTTTCTGTTTTAAACACTGTCCATTTAGATAGTTACTGTTTCTTATGTCACATTCATGGGCCTTGTGGGCTGTTTGCGATTGAAAGCGTGAACTAGTTCCCAGCAGTGATCCATTTTCACGAACCAGTTCAGTTGAGAAACACTCATTTCGACACGTGAGTATAAATCTAGCTATAGATAAACAGAAAAGCTGCCAAATAGTGTAGTATGGAAAATATAAACAATTAAATCAATTAATCATACTCTCATGAATAGATTTACGAAAAACGTTAGGCATATTATAATTTCCAATTTCACATGTACAGACTTTCCATAAAATTTATTGGAATGATATTACAATATTATTATATTGTATATTTCTGTTTAATTTTAATTTATAGTTAGGACTCATAAATTTAATTATTCTTGTAGAACTTATTGATTAATATTGTTCTTTATGCGAACATTGCCTTTTATTAATAATACACATGGAAATTAATAAAAATAAATTACATATTTAATATTATATATTTTATACGTGGGGGCGGCCTGACCTAATTTGTGATATAGACAGAGACTATTTTGCTATACTATTATTACTGACCTAAAGAGCAATCGTTTTCATCGATTTAAAAACCACAGGACTATCATTTTAATATCGATTTTATTCTAGATTTCAATTGTTTAAGTAATATATTTGTTTAATACCTCATCAAAAAGGTATACTGATTTTTTACATAAATGACCAAAAATCAAATAAAGGCAGCTTATAAAGCTTATCAGAAGGAGCTCGTAGTATATAACAAAAAAATAAAAAAGCCCATAACCCGACTATTACGTATTAATTAGGATCGACAGAGAAGAGAATAAAACACGAAGTACTTATCCCAGTAGTAGCGCAAAGATTCAGTAGAATATAATAATTTGCATAAAAAATGCAGCAAAAAAACTCTTAACTTAGCACTTGCGTAATACCGCAGTAAGATACAACAAAGTATATCTGGTTGATTCCAATCCAGTAATAAAAGTAACCCTGCCCTCTACCAAAAGCCGTTCAATTAAATGAACATTACATTACAGAAATTGATTGATTGATATTTAAGTCGTATTGTCCCCAGTCGAGAATACAAAAAATTGTTAATTACCCAAATTAAACAAAGTTCACATTTCCGTTCATCAATTGTGACATTGTATCGCATATGTAAATTACGTTTTTTATGTGACCTAACAAAGAAATGAGAAAATCAAAATCATCTAGCAATAGGGATCTAGTTCTTTGTTAACATACAATTTTATACAAAATTAAAACACACACAAACAAGTTTACGTAAAACTGTCTATTTCAATAATACATGCCGTTGAATATTTCGATTTTTTAAATTGTACTTTCTAAAATAAAAATTGAAAATTTAGCATCATTAACACGATAAACTACCTTCTTAAGATGTAAATGTGTGCGTTGTCTAAATATTTTGAGATACCATCTATCCTTCAACTCTCAAAAGCAATAGTTCGAATAAAAAATAGTGGACAGCCTTTACAGGGTCAAGAGGATGACGTCTCGTAGATGTGAATACGAAGCACCAGGGTTTGTATAGAGATTTATATATACTAATATAATAAAGGACAGTTTGTATGGTTCTTTATCGTAGATAATCTCTGAAATTACCAATCCGATGTAAAAAAATCTTTTACTGGTATGTAGCCTGGATTTTTGAGAAGAACATAGGCTATATTTTAGGGTGGTAGGATAAAAAATGTAATAGATAAATAATAAATATATAATTTCGGTTCTAATATAGGCAGCCAAGTATACAATGGTTGTCAGTTTCGAAATAAGCGATTTTTCATATCCATATTCTAAACAACACGAATTTTGTTACAAAGCATATTGACATATAAGAATTTTCTCACAAAATAAAGCACTCATATATTCATAGGAGTGCTATGTAGTTATGTACAAATGTTTTGTAGCAAAATTCTTCCTTGACAATATAGAGATAGGAGATTTACAACTAGCAATAACTGAACCGCCGACAATTCTGCATTTTTTATGCTATTTTTAGACCCATTTCGGTGTATGTGCGTATGCGCAGGGGTGAGACACTGTTGCCAACTCCGGGTGAAGAAGTAGTTTTTCGACTGTCTAGGGCAGGGGTGCTCAAACTTGAACTGCTGGCGATCTAGCTCAATATTGTTAGACTACGATCGATCGACTCTGAGAGGCTGCAAGTAAGTGTGATGCAGGATTGTCGTCTAGGTAGGGTGTATCGTGGCATAGATAATAGTTTTCCGCACAATATGCATTTTTTTAGTCAAGGTAAGTGTAGGTCTGCTCTAAAATGTCAATGAAAAAAGTCATAATTATTCAAAATTGCGAGTTTATTGTTTCTTACAAAACAAACGAGTTCTAGTGTCTAAACTTAACTACTTTGGATGTTGAAGCGTGGCACTGCATGTCCTCAGCATACTTTTCATAAGATGGTACGTAATTACCGAGTGCTAATCGCAAGCATGATGACATATGTTCGTCAGTTAGTCGATTGGGATATTTTGACTTAATTATCTTCATTTCAGAAAATGCAGACTCGCCCAAGTAAGTTGACCCAAACATTGCCGTTGAAGGGCGATTTGCCTTAGATTCGGATATTTATCTTCAGATATAAAACACCAGATTTTGTATTAGATGCTGTGGCTTTGAGATGTATATCTGATATATAATCTGCACTAACTCATTTTCAACAGAACATGAGTCCATGTTAAACTGACTTGCTATTTCAGTAGCTAATTCCTCAATGTTTTTACACGAAAAAGGATACCTCATAAATGATGCGATATTTGCCAATTTACTGAAATCATAAAAATGTAGTTCGAATTGGCCCAAAATATTTGATTATTCTGCCTCATAAATATCATAATTCAACTCAGGAATCCTTGCTTTCAAAGACGGAAAATTTTTCAGATCCTTTCTTTTCAGTTGATCTATGATAAGTTGCAATTTACTTTTGAATGCGTTTATTGCGCTAATCATCTCAATAATAGTTTTTCCTTTACCTTGAAGCTCCAAATTAATGATGTTTAAATGCATTGTGATGTCTGTCAAAAATGCCAAATCAGTCAGCCATTTTCCCTTTTTCAGCATCTGAGTGTTTCGTCCAGAGAAGCTGTTATTTCGGGCAATAATTCTTAAAACCTTTCTAGGAATTTTCCGCGACTCAACCACCTGACGTCCGTGTGAAGAACTAAATCAGTGTGTTCAGCTCACTCACTATCTTCCAACTGCAATTTAAAGAGCCGTCCGTCGTTGCAAGCTACGTGCACGGATAGAATTCACAATTTTTATTGCAATGTCCATAATCTCCTCCATGTTTAGAACTTTTGAACACAAAACTTGTTGATGTATAATGCAATCGAAGGAGAAAAATGAAGGGAAATCATCATTAGCTCGACACAATGCCACAAAACCGTTTTCATTTCCAGTCATTGCTGGTGCTCCATCGGTTGTAATGCACACTAGTTTATATATTGGTAGCTTGTAGTTTGTTATAAAATTGAAGAAAACGTCATATATATCTTCGCCACGGGTCTTTCCTTTCAGAGGAATCATTGTCAAAAACTCTTCCTTAGCCGACATGTCATTGAATACCATTCGAATAAAAATACACAGCTGGGCAGTGTCTGTCATATTGGTGGATTCGTCGAACTGTAAAGAAAAGTATGTACATTTCATGATATCATGTTTTAGTTTATCTGCCATGTCCTGACTCATGACTTCAACACGCTTTGTGACAGTCGGACGAGATAACCGAAGTTCTCTAATAGCAGACATAATCTCTGTTTTATTTTTTAAAATCTCCAAATAAAGTCTCACCCGCTTCAATAAATGCTTCCTTCACAACCAATCCATCATCAAATGGTTTCTTGTGTTTCGCCAATATATGAGATATTTTAAATGACGCGATCGTTGCAGCTTTTGATTGTTTGGCTGGTCTTGTGAACATGGTTTGTTCTTTTTTCAAACAAGTTATCAAATCACGTACTTTTCATTTTCTTAATTCACTCTGTGACGGAAAATCCTTTTCATAGTTTTTATGAACCGTTTTATGATGCCTCTCTAAGTTCCCACGCTTAGGTATTGCAACTGACGCACGGCAAATAAAACAAATGCACTTATCCTTTACCATACAAAAGAAAAATTCTTCCTCCCAATCGTTATTAAAATGATAAGTTTTACTTTTCTTCGCCGCACTCATTTTGGACTTTTTATTAATAAACTTTGTATCGATGTATCGCCTTCAAGTTACAACTCAGACTGACTCCTATTCCTGCAGGCGCAACATTTATATCGGCGCGAACGAAGTCTCGAATGTTCCCGTCAAACACACCGCCCGAAGTTTCTAGAAAAATCGGCGAGAATCAAAAACGTGGCTTTTCTTTGACAAGTACCGCGCGTTCCTTTGATAAAGCCGCCTTTTGCCGCTAGCAGGGGGTTATTACGATAAAAGAAAGTGATGAGGGGGTTATTCTGGCCTAATTGTGAATCGAATAAATTTTAGTAGTTTATTCATTACATTTTGTTTTAGTTACCTAAAACAAATTCTGTGAATAGTTCTATATCGGAATTTTTTTCTCGAGATCGACTCAAAAAGCACTCGCAATCGACTTGTCGATCGCGATCGACCGTTTGAGCACCCCTGGTCTAGGGTATTGTCAGTGTAATGAAATTAGGTTAGACGTCAAAAGGACGTTATGAGACGTCGTCGACGTGTGTGTATGTGGTGTTGATTGTAGGTCAAATTGGCGTTAATGTTGATTGATCAAAAGGTTCTTATTTTGGTGATGAGGTGTGTTCTAGACATGGTTAAAAAGTTTTTATTATGACGATAAGGTTTATTTTTAGAATTGTCTTGGCTATTTTTAGTCCGTAATGGGGGTAGGCTGGATGTGAAGGCGTTAATGAAGTTAGTGGACTTGTTTTTATGATAAAAAGTTGATGAAACAGGCCTAATATAAGGTGTTCTTTTTGTCAAAAAGGTTATCAAAAAGGCCTAATATGGGTTATTTTTCGTCAAAAAGTAGCTGAGAACGGCCTTATATGAGGGTAGAAGAGGGTAACGGTCGGCTGACCAAAAACATGTGATGTGTTTTTTTTTTGTTAAAAAGATGTTAAAAAAAGAATTATATGGGGTTAAAAGAGAGCTGGTTTAGGGTAGAAGAGGGTAAGCCAAGAAGTCCTTATTATTGTGGAGAAGATGATGATGATGTCTGGTAGTAGGCTAGGCTAGACAAAAAAGTCCAAACTTAATCTGTTTATTATAGTACCCGGGGAAGAGACTTTTAATGTGATCTATCAAGAAATATTTTAAACTATTTTAAAAAATGTACTACGTACTGTTTTTGTCTACACTAAATTATAACGAACAGTTAAACAGTAATATAACAACTCCCGTGCGAAGCCGAGGCGCGTCGCTAGTATTTTATAAAGTAAATATTACTTACTATATAAAGTTACGCAAATATCCATAATCTTTTATGTAATAGATTTATTTTTTCTCAGTGCAGCCACAGTCTATGTTGTATTTTACTATTTACTATATATTAGATCTAGATAGATAATTGCATATATTTCTTTCAAGAAATGTTAACACAAATCGACCATACCCTACTAATAGGACAATTTTTCTTGTATAGGTGAGTTATGGTACAATATTTCATCGATTGAAAGAGAACCATAGACGCTCGTACTTTTAAACTATATACTATTATTATGTATGGTTGAATTCATATTAAGTCCTATCCATTGAAAAAAAAATACATGTTACATTTAAACGAAAGTCTTCTTGTTTTTAGACACATTGTAATGTTTGTATTTCTTTCATTCTGTAGAATTTTTAAAATACACAAAGATTTTTTTGTTAAACGTAATTTTGATAGGCCTATATTAAATAAATTTATATCATACCTCATTATATTTTGTTTTAATTTAAATACACTTTCTCATAAAATATATTTTTTCTTTTCAGAAATATACTAGTGAAGGCACCGTAGTTCGAGATTGCGTTGCTAAATGTACTGAAAAGGGTAAGGTTTAATAATAATATCATTATAATACAATTTAACTCAATATTCCTTTATAATATCCCCGTCTAAAGGACGCTGGTTCTATTTAAAAGGATTATTATTGCTACCTTGATGATAACATCCTTCCCAATGCATAAAGATTTATGGTTGAGTTTTATCTATTAAAAAAATAGTGTCATGTTGAAAATGTGTAATATTTTTCCAATTTAGGTAGGCTAATGATTTTTACAAATCAAATTTCTCCAAAGCTGGTTGAAAATGTTCTAAATATATAGGGCTATATCCACATAAAAATATTACCCCACCTTAAAATATTACGTAATTTTGTATACATAATTTAAAAAAAAAATATGATAATACATGGCTACATAATGTTTACTAAGTTGGGAATGCGGAATCTTTGGCACAATGGCACTACTCAGTATATATCACCACTACACCAAACACTTTATTTTTGCACTCGACGCGCTTTTCGCTAACCATGTTAGCTTCATCAGGAGCGATGATTGACTCAATGGTGTAGTGGTGATATATACTGAGTAGTACATAATGCTTAATTATATCTGTGTGCCATGAATACTGTTTGGACCACTGTTTTATGTTGTTTCCCTTGCTGTTATTGTTTTAAAAAATAATACTAAATATATTTTATTTCAAATATTTTGTACCTTGACCTACTTAGAACAGAAACATAATTTTCAGAAAAAACTATTAAACCGCCTCCATAAGCACTATCTCCGTTTTAGATAAAACTTCGAACGATTTGGTCAATGTATACTGTTTAACGAAAACATATTGATACATAAATGTTATAAACCTTGGCTAGAAGGACGTTATGGTTAACAATATAAATCAACTTTCCCGCTTTAAATAATTCAAAATCAATGTCCCTTCAGAAGTGGGAAAGATTTAATTGCGTTATTGTTCTAACCTTGATTTAAATTTATTTATCATGTATACTTGTTGACCAAGTTTAAATCTACATTTAGATACATGATTGGAATAATAGAAAAGTTTTTAGTGTTTATTACTGTCCTCGTTTATTTTATCTTCATATTCCGTATGTTGTTAATTTATTTCTGCTTGTTTTCAAATTTTTTTTATTAAGTTTCAGTAGTATACAGATGATATTGAAAAACTAAATAAAGTTCTTACCTTTACCCAAATATGAACTCGAGATACTTGCATTATTGCTTTGGCAGTTTTGCCAACTAAGCTATAAAGGTTTATGAGTACCATTAAATAGCCGGTAATATTTTCCTTTTGGTTTTGCGTCGCTTCGACGCGTAAGGCATCGGTTATCCAAACCTCGGGCGTCACTCTTTCGATTCACGTGGTAATGAGCCCAACGGAGCCTGAGGTAACTTATTACAGTGAAGAAACGGTATTCCAAGGGTCAATGAATATGTCAGCTACTAGCCGTGGGTAGCCTATCTTGGATACGCTCTGAAAAGCAGAAGGGACGGGGAAAAAGAAATAAAACAACGGGCTTAACCAAAATACACCTAAATGAAGATGAGGAGTGTGGAGTGATGTAGTATGCGGGAATTCGCTAAAATAGCACGTGGAATCTAACGGATTTCTTACGATGGATAATGGTACATACGGTGACGTCAACAAAGTAGTCGGCCATTAGAGGAAAATGTCCGAACTTATGGAAAACTAACACTATATATGCTGTTGCATGACAACTGCTGGGTCCACAAGACTTCAACAATTTAAGCCATTACCGAAAGCTGTGGACTCACAGAGTTACAGCAATTATCCTATAGTGCCTTGGGACTTAACTTTGTTAAAAAAATTAAAGAAATAACTGAAGGGACAAAAGTTTTCCTCTAATGTTGAATCGAAAGCTTCTGTAGCGTCATTTTTTTTCAGGCGCAAACAAAGCACTGAGAAGAAAACGTGTAGATAGTAGTTATGTAAAAGAATATGTTTTTTAAGCTTTACAAGTTTTCCCTTATAGCTAGGTAGATAACTGACAAACACCCTCGTAACATCAACAAGGAGAGTATTGATTTGAATAATACTATTTTTAACTGTACTTTATAAATAAATAAATCATCTGTTTTCTGATAAAATTTCGGATCTTTTGGTGAAAATCTATTGATACTCAAAACCTTGGTGAGAAGAACATTAGAATATATATAATATACATACATACATAAATAAATAAACTTTTCTGCTTCAAATGAAATAAAATCCATGTCACATCCGAAGTGAGAACGGCTTAATGATAGCACTCATTTCAACCTTGCTATAAATTTATTTTTTATCTGCTTATACTGGTTGATCAAACTACATTTAGTAATAAAACGCTCAAATATAGAACATAGTATGTTGATATTACTATTGTTTGAAGAGTTTTTGGCTGTTCAGTGAATTATACAAATTCAAAATGTATTAACCGGTAAGTATATTACATAAAATATGTAATTATCTAGCTTATTTCAGCTCTACAAATTTTGCAAATAATAGAGCTCAAAAATTAATAAAACAAAGTTATATCTTGTGAAATTCAGTTATTTTTATTTATTTTAAAAATATGTTTTAAATAGCTGCTCTTTTAGTTAGTGTTAAATACATTTTCTTTACACACTCTGCAACTTATGGCCAACAAATTGTTAGTACTATAGATACTAGGTGTTATATTTGCCAATGTAAATTGCACTATTAGCGTGGAAAACATAAACTGCATAGAAATTGAATATATTTTAAGTATATCTGGACACATACATTGAGCGTGTGTATGTGTATATATGTTATATATACATATATATATATATATATATATATATATATATATATATATATATATATATATATATATATATATAGAGTGAACACGTATATATATATATATATATATATATATATATATATATATATATATATATATATATATATATATATATATATGTGTGACAATTTAAGTCCGCATCATATGGGATATTTTTTAAATAATCATTTTAGCCCAGATCTCGTTATTGCATCCATTTGTGCTTCAAATAATATCAGAAATAAAGTATAGTAAGTCATTTTTACGCATGACGTCACCTGTCAAAAATGACATTTTCCTAAAAAATTTTGAAAAAAAAGGTATAATTTGGCCAAATTTTAAAAAAAGTTATTAGACAAAATGGTTTATTTTGTGATTCTAGATCTGTTAGTGAAATCTCAACGGCCTACTACGATTTTGAATTTTTGGCAGTTTTTTGACATTTCGGCAATTATTTTTCATCTTCATTTATTGCAGCCTTATTTAAATCATTTAATTTGTCAAAAACTAGGCACCTATAAACTATTTAAGAACAAAATGAAGTCGTGTCCATAACTTTTTTTATAGAATATTAAAATTCACACATTATCATGAATCATATTTGATGCAAAGTTCGATTAGCTTTTGTTTTTAAATAGAAAAATGTTTCTCGCTTACGTATTTTGATAGTGAACACACTTAAACGTGTGTAAATTAACACAAATCTTACATTTTCATCTTTTTAGTAATGCATTTAAATTTTTATCAATGTAATGTTTCTTACTAGGAACACCAATTTAACAACTTGCTGCTTAACTTATTTATTTTTTTTATATTTCGGCTAAAACCACTTTTTAGATTAATAATACATTTTAGATTCTAATTAGGAACCGTAATAAAAATATTACACATATTCTAGTTATTAATTTGGCAGTTACGCGTTAATAATACCACCGAAAAATTACATTAAAATGCTTTCGGTGTCATTGTTGATGTAGCTGCCAATTTAAAATAAATCCAGCCACATTTTAGTCGTGGCTATCCAAATTAACGTTCGCAAAATTAGAAAGACCCTGCATGGTTGTGCCGATTTCCTTCTGAAAACTTACCTTCTACAGGAAAAAGAGCTAAACAGAGAAATTAACACGCTAAGCAAAACTGAATATTTTTATGCGTTTATTAATAGTAGGCCCTGGATACAATTGAGAACTAGAGATCGCAATATGGTGTCGTAAGCTGTCAAACATTTACTTAGCAATTCACACTAGAATGGAAAGAAACAGATGGTGTCACAACATGCTTTCTCTTCAAGAAAAAATTGAAATTGTTTTATTGTGTGGGGAAAATACACTTCATCGCACTGTTGCAAATGTTTTTAACGATCGTTATCCTGAAAAAAACTTGCAGCAATCTACTGTGAGCCGAATTATAAAAAAGTTTAAATCGATTGGATCTGTGGGAAATGTTTTCCGAAAAAATCGTGTTGCATGTAAACATACCGAAGATACTGAGTTAGATGTGTGCTTAAGTGTAGTGGAAGAAGACAAAACCAGTGTTAGAACTATTTCGAAGTCTAAACCGGAGATCGACAGGAAAAGTGTACGTAAAATTTTACACAAAAATAAATTTAAACCATACAAACCGAAATTGATAAACACTCTACAGGATAGAGATTTTAATATTCGGTTGTTATTTTCATTCTGGTACCAAGGAAAAATAGAAGAGGACTCCGAATTTTCGTACAATGTTTTATGGACTGATGAAGCTGCGTTTACTTCTAACGGAGTAGTAAGTTCACAGAATAGTCGATGGTGGGACCAAGTAAATCCAAACTTCATAAATGAGTGTCGTGACCAATACTCGTTTATAATTAATGTTTGGTGTGGCATTGTAAATGACCAAATAATAGGGCCATATTTTTTCAGACATAATTTAAACTCACGACGATATTTAGATTTTTTAAATAACGAAATTTTAGAAGTTCTGGACAACATGGCTGTGGATCTAAGATATGCTCTATGGTATCAATTAGATGGTGCACCAATACACAATACTTTGCAAGTACGAAACACTTTAAATGAACTATTTCATGGCAGGGTCACTGGGTGAGATCAGGATAATTGTTGGCCACCTCGATCGCCCGACATCACCCCATTGGATTTCTATTTATGAGGTTATCTCAAACAAAAAGTATATAAGAGATATCGATCATCTAGAAACTATAATTAGGCAGTGTGTTCAGGAGATACCTCCCGAGTTTGAGAAAAATTCCGTCAAAGAAATTTCTAGAAGAACCATTCGTTGCATTGAACGAAACGGTGGACATACCGAAATGTAGAATATTGCAATATGCGTGCATTTGATACAAAGTATTTATTAAACGGGTTAAAATAGCCAGTTGTTAATTTAGCGTTTATAGAAAGAAACATTATATTGTTGAAACTTTAAATACATTACTAAAAAGATCAAAATGTAAGATTTGTGTTAATTTACAAACGTTTAAGTGTGTTCACTATCAAACTACGTAAGCGAGAAATATTTTTCTATTTAAAAACAAAAGTTAATCGAACTTTGCATCAAATATGATTCATCATAATGTGTGAATTTTAATATTCTATAAAAAAATTATGGACACGACTTTATTTTGTTCTTAAATAGTTTATAAGTGCCTAGTTTTTGACAAATTAAATGATTTAAATAAGGTTGCAATAAATCAAGATGAAAAACAATTGCCGAAATGTCAAAAAACTGCCGAAAATTCAAAATTGTAGTAGGCCGTTGAAATTTGACAAACAGATCTAGAATCACAAAATAAGCCATTTTGTGTAATAACTTTTTTGAAAATTTCGCCAAATTATACGGTTTTTTTCAAAAATTTTTACGAAAATGTCATTTTTGACAGGTGATGTCATGCATAAAAATGACATACTATACTTTATTTCTGATATTATTTGAAGCACAAATGAATGCCATAACCAGATCTGGGCTAAAGTGATTATTTAAAAAAAATCCCATATAATGCGGACTTATGAAAAACAAGATAAATAACATTTATTTGCCAAAACAGAAATTGATTTCTCAACCTAATCTCCATTAAGGTCAATACATTTGGTCCCGCAAGATTCTATTTTTTTGTTCCCTCAGAAAAAAAGTTGTTTCGAACTGTGCAACAGTACAGATAAACTCTTCGTTCAATGAAAAATTTTTCTCCAAGCAAATTTTTGTAGTTAGGAAAAAAGAGAAACTCCCCCTGGGAATCTATGGAATAGGATGGGTGGAGAAATATTTCGAAGCCCGGCTCGTACACTTTAGCAATTGTAAGGACTAATGTGTGAGCAGGCGTAGTGGCGTGGTGAAGGAGCACTTTTTTGCACGCTAATCTTGGTCGCTTCTGCTTTCACTTACTATGCAAACTGTCCAATAACGTTGCATAATCAGAGCCAGTCACTGTTTTGTTTTTTTCTAAATAGTTAATCCAGATGATACCCTGTAAGTCTAGAAAAACAGCTATTTCTTTTCCCGGTAAAACTGTTTATCGCTTTTTTCGGTGCACTTCACTTTCGCCAACCTACTGCTTTGATGGCAGTTTTGTCTTCTGGGTGTAATGGTTGTAATGATGGATCCACGTTTCGTCTACAGTCCCAACATGATGCTACAAGTCCTTCGGATTACGCTACAACTTTTTCAAACACGATTTTGAAATGTCTTTCCTCGTGAGTTTTTGATCTGGAGTCAACGCGGTATCCATCGAACGCTGGGGGTGGCTGGCCGTGACTCGGTGGCGTAGTACTTTGCTACTGTGCAGAAGGTCGAGGGTTCAATCCCGCAGGTCGGTATACTCTTTTATTAATTTATTTAAGCATATTTGGCCTGGCTACGTACATAGGTAGTAGTTTACAGAAATGCAAATAACGTCCGTGGCAGCACTACCGCGTTGTTTAAAAGGTGCTGTGAAATACAAAAATGTATGTTTCAGCACCTGGATAAAGTTGATGGGTATTACAAAAGGGTAAAATCCCTAATGAGGCGGAGAAGTGAGTGATAAAAAAAAAATAGCTTTTTTATTTTTAAAATTTTATGTATGATATTTTGTACCCGTTTATATGAGATGCCCACCATTTCCACAAGTGTAGTATCTTTAATAAGCCTATCACATACATACACCAGTCAAAAAATCTTATTAACTAGAGCAGACCTCATTAGAAAAGGGATCACAACACATACATATTAATTGAGTAAAAATTTTAGGATAACACGACAACTAAACACGAACAACATAATCTAACTGTGCATGCTACATGACTTACGGTTTTTACTGCATTGGTTTCTTTAGATGTATAAACAGTTTTGAGTCATGTGAGCTTAATTTCCGATACATTTTTACTTACATTACCGGTAAATGAATATCTGAAAATGCTATTGATTAATGTGTGATTTATCTCTATACAATGCTAAATTTTTAAAATATTACAATATATATTACTTAAATTGTTAGTGTCCAACTTATAATTTATAGAATTTATTTTTTAATTTATGTGACACATCTGAAAGAATAAGCGTTTTTTGTAATTATTTTCATGTTCCAATAACTTTGCATTATTGAAATCAAACTGATGTCCCGTTGCTATGTGGTAATTAACTGCTGCACAAGAGTTTCTCCCCACTAAACAATCGCTTCTATGTTGTGTCAATCTTGCTTTGAGCCACTGTGATGTTTGTCCAATATGAACCCTTTCACAGTCTAGGCAGGATATCCTGTATATATACATTATTGTTATATAAGAGGGGAGTTTTTGGTCTTACTTTACTAAACAAGTTCCAATTGCACAAGTTGTTAATATTTGATAATTTTTATATGAGGACATTTTTTAAAAATTGTCACGTCACTATTTTGTTTGTTAAATCAGGTATACATGGTAGCTTAATATATTTCGTTTTGTAACAATTGTCATCTAAGGGGTCATCATAAAAAATTTGAGTTATAAATGATCCTCCTAAGAGTATGTTTAGGAGTCTTTCATCACTAATGTGGGTTATTCTGTTTCTTATGGCTAGTACTGTTTTAAATTTTTGATTGGTGGGGTGGTTAGAACGAAAATTAAGAAATCTGTTGGATGCCGAAGGTTTTTAGTACCAATCTAGAATGATTTTGTTGTCTACATCTCTTATAACTTTGGTGTCCAGAAAAGGTACACTGGAATCATATTCGACTTCAATGGTAAATTGTAGTCTGTTATTAAATGAGTTGAATGTATCTAAAGTTACTTGAGTGTAATTGGCAGGTACGGAACATATGATATCATCAACATACTTGTAAATGAAAGGGACCATAAACGGTAATTTAGGTAATACCCATTTCAACAGATGGTCTAAAACGATAGTGGCTAGGATTGGGCTGATGGGTGAACCCATCGGTGTCCCGACTATAAAACCCATTATTGAAACCAAAATAAGTATGTTGAAATATAAAAGTGATTAGTTTTAAAAAAATTAATCGTAGGTTTACTTATTAGATCCCACTCATTGCCTGAGTTGTTAACCACTAATTCAAGTGGTTTGGAGGTATTGGTAAATAACGATATAACATCCAATGAAACTAATACATAATCTGTTGGTAGTTGTAAGTTAACTGCGTTTACGAAGGAAAAAGTATTTTTAATATTGTAATCTATATTATTGCCCAGTGAGATACTTAAAATATTTGATAAAAATTTGGATAGAAAGTGGTAGCATTCACTGAACTAACAATTGGTCTTAGTGGTGTTCCAGGTTTATGTATTTTAGGGAGGCAATATAACTTTGGAAACGTTAAATTGTAAATAGTTAGTTCTTCGACACCTTGCTCTGTTAATTCTTTGTCACGTTTAAGAGTTTTTATTAGAAGAATAAATTTGGTCTGGAATATAATAGTAGGGTCTCGATCTAATTGAATGTAGGTTGTCGTATCCAGCAAAAGTGTTTCAGTTTTGTTAATATATTCAGTCTTATCCATTATCACCGTACAGCCACCTTCATCTGCTTGTAATACGTAGATTTCAGGGCGGTCTTTTAAGAATTTTTTTGTTTTATTGAATAGCGAGTTAAGTTGAAGTAGCTTGTTAGTCTTGGAACAGTGTAAGCTGTTCTGGTTCTTAATATATTTCTCTCTTCATTAGGTGTTTGGTCAATGATATTTTTAACATCTGCTAAGAAGTGATCTACCTTGAAGTCACTCCCCAGTGTTGTAACGGTGAACTTAGGACCGAGACATAGGGAATCAGATATATCTTCTGGGATAACAGTGTTGGAGGTATTCTTGAACCAACTTTGGTTATTTAAAAATTAACCGGGATTAGTTGATATTTTCTTTAATAACTTGTTATATTTGTCCCTATTTCTGTGTTTTATTTTCTTGAAAAACTTGTCATAATTATGTTGTAACCTATTAAGATAATTGATATATATATATATATATATATATATATATATATATATATATATATATATATATATATATATATATATATATATATATATATATATATATATATATATATATATATATATATATATATATATATAAACTTGGATGGTTGGATAACTAAAAGTAAATAATAAAATTTTAAAGAAAGTCATGTTGGAAGCCAAAAGAAAATCAAATGCTGAATTTATTCTAAATTCTGATAATAAAACTAGGGTAACTTGGTCATTAGTAAGGAAGATATTTGAAAATTCTCAAAAAAATTCAATAATCGAGACACTTTTGCGACAGCACTGAATGCTTTAAACAATTACTTAATAATTCTTGTCCAGATGTTGATGGTGGTGGGACAGTTGATTCATTCCCTATAGCAGGGTGTCAGCGGACGATATTCTTAGAACCAACTAACATCGAAGATGTCTGTAGATGCATGAAAAATTTGAAAAACAAAAAATCTGTAGGAAAAGACCAGGTGCCTGTTTCGCTTTTGAAGGAAATGGCAGATATTATATCTATACCCTTGGAACATATTATTAATGTTATCTTCTCGACATTTATCCCATATCAATTAAAGCTTGCACATATAAAAGCCATATATAAAAAAGGTGACCGAGCTGAAGAAAAAAATTATAGACCATTACCACTAATATCAAATGTAAACAAAATATTTGAAAAAATATTGTACTCCAGGTTGATATTCTTCATTGAACAAAATAATATCCTGGCTGATCAGCAGAATGGTTTCAGTCGACATAAATCTACTATTAGAGCTATTTATCAAGCCATGTCAGAGATTCTTTATTCTTTATATGATAATAGGGTGACTGTGGCCATGCTTTACGATTTGTCAAAAGTATTTGAATCGGTAAATCACTCAATACTTTGCTTAAAACTAGAGAAGTATGGAATTAGAGGTGTAAAATCGTATTTAAAAAACATAATGTGTTATTGAAGCAGACCCTTGTGGAAAGCTTGCTTGGTCTAAGAAGGTCATAATAAAAAACGGTGTACCTCAAGGTTCAATTTTAGGACCCCTGCTATATATATATATATATATATATATATATATATATATATATATATATATATATATATATATTGTATACTAATGAATTGCCTAAGGTCACATGAATATATGGTGCTGTATGCCGATGATACTACCCTTATCTTTAAAGGGGATAATAAAGATCGCTTATTTCAAAAAATGGTTAATACACTAGACCAATTAAGGCAATATTTTATTTCGAACGATCTCCTTTTAAACATTTTAAAAACACGGACCACTCTATTTTCTAACAGAAATAATGAACGTGTAACAGTAACATATGACACTATTGATGTAGTTTCGGGGAATGAGATTTTATTTCTTGGAGTAATTGTGGACAGGAGACTTGACTGGAGGTGTCATGTTAGTGCTTTGCCCAATAATATGGTTAAGTATTGTTGTGCGCTAAGAGTCTTTTTTCATTATGTTGGTGAAGACGCAGCACTGTCTTCTTATTACGCCTACATTCATTCTCGTATGCGATATGGAATCATCTTTTGGGGGAATTCCTGTGAAATAAACAGAATTTTTGTTTTGCAAAAGAGTTGTCTAAGAGTACTATACAAAATGAAGGCAAGGGATAGTTGAAAAAATGTATTCATTTCAAAAAGGATTTTTACTGTAGTAAGTTTTTATGTATATCAAGCAGTGTTATTTGTTCATAATAATAAAGATCTAGTTCAAGAATGCATAAGAGTTCATGAACATAACACTAGATTAAAAAATGATTTAAAACCAAATTAAAGTAAATATTCCTATATGCAAAAGAATGTACATTTTTATATTCTAAGATTGTACAATAGTTTTCCAAATCATGTTAGAAATTTAAGATCGAACTGGCTGAAACTAGTAATTCAGAATTATTTAGTCCGCAAGGCGTTTTATAGTTAGGATGAATCACGGATATTTTTATGTGTGTAACTAGAATATTTGATGGAATGGAATGCAATATTTTTAATGTTCAGGAATTAAATTTATTAATTGATTTTATATTAAATTAATAAGTCGCTGTGCATTTGAAATAGTGTCACACATTATTTTTATTTCTAAGGACAAAATTTTAAAACTAAGATTACAAACAAATTTATCTATTCTATTAGTCATATTGCTATTATTTCCGAAAAAAAGTAGTCCCTGTACATTCTTCATGCCACTGTATATATGTATTGGCAGTATCCTCTATCTTCTGCATCTAAGTATCAAATTTCGCCGGTTCATGTTATTGGCCAGTCTTCTGTTAGTATTAGCCCACTGCTTCATTAAAATTGTGGTGTGAATACCATATATATTTTTTACTTCGTGATAAAAACCCATTGTTGATAATTTTCAGTAAGTGAATATTGACCGTAATAATTTATAATAGAATATGAATACATCAGGATAGCGGTCTATAAGAAAAATACTCATTTGTTGTTAAAATATATGGGCGTACGGTGATAATGGATAAGACTGAATACATTAACAAAACTGAAACACTTTTGGTGGATACGACAACCTACATCTAATTATATCGAGACCCTACTATTACATTCCAGACCAAATTTAATCTTCTAATAAAAACTCTTAAACGTGATAAAGAATTAACAGAGCATGATGCCAAAGAACTAACTATTTACAATTCAACGTTTCCAAAGTTATACTGCCTCCCTAAAATATATAAACCACCAGTTGTTACTTCAGTAAATGCTACCACCATTTTTATCAAATATTTTAAGTATCTCACTTCAATAATACAGATTACAACAATAAAGTTACTTTTTCCTTCGTAAGCGCAGTTAATAACTAACAACTACCAACAAATGATGTATTAGCCTCATTGGACCGTAATTTACCAACATACCACTGCAATTAGTGGTTAACATCTTGGGCAATGAATGGGATGTAATAAGTAAGCATACGACTTTATCAAAAACTAATTTTTTAAAACTAATCACTTTCATCTTTCAACATACTTATTTTGGTTGCAACAATGGATTTTATCGTCAAATATCCGGTACACCGATAAGGTTACCCAGCCCAATCCTAGCCACTATCGTTTTAGACTGTTGAACTAAATTATCGTTTATGGCCCCTTTCATTTACAAGTATGTTGATGATATCATATGTTCCGTACCTGCCAATTACACTCAAGTAACTTTAGATACATTCAACACATTTAAAAACAGACTACAATTTACCATTGAAGTTGAACATGATTCCAGTGCTCCTTTTCTCGACACCAAAGTTATAAGAGATGTAGACAATAAAATCATTCTAAATTGGTACCAAAAATCTTCGGCATCTAAGAGACTTCTTAATTTCCATTCTAACCACCTCGCCAATCAAAAAAATTTAACACAGTACTAGCCATGAGAAACAGAATAACCCACATTAGTGATGAAAGATTCCTAAATCATAATCTAAAAAAACTGTTTCATATTTTCCTTAACAACGGATATCCTAAACATACTCTTAGGATGATCATTTATAACTCAAATTTTTATGATGGCCCCTTAGATGACAATTGTTATGCAACGAAATGTATTAAGTTATCATTTATATCTGATTTGTCAAAAAAAATAGTGACAATTTTCAAAACATTTCCTCATATAAAAATTGTTAAATATAAGAACCTGTGCAATTGGAACTTGTTTGTAAAGTAAAACCAAAAACTCCCGTCCTATATAACAATAATGTAGTATACAGGATATCCTGCCTAGATTGTAACAATGTTTATATTGGACAAACATCATACTGGCTCAGACAAAGATTGACACAACATAGAAGTGATTGTTTAGTGGGGAGAAACTCTTGTGCATCAGTTAATCAGCACATAGCAACGGGACATCAGTTTGATTTCAATAATACAAAGTTATTGGAACATCAAAACAACTGAACACAACAAACAATCAAGGTAGACACCAAAAAGGCTTCTGGCGCTAACGGAAGACCTGCCATAGTTTTCAAAAACTCTGCAAGGGAACTAACACCAGCATTCTGTAGACTTTTCAACCTATCCTATAGAAAGGGAATATTTCCTTCCTGCTGGAAATGTGCCACAGTTCAGCCGATACCTAAAAAAGGTAAGAAGACGTTGCCAAATAAGTATCGACCAATCGCACTGCTTTAAATGATATCGAAAGTCATGGAAAAGGTTATCAATCAGCATCTTCTAAAATATCTTGAAGGATTCAATATTATTAGCGTTCACCAATATGGCATTCGTAAACATATATCAACAGGATATCTCCCTACTTATGTAACACATGTTTGGAACAACGCAATTGAATACTTTGGAGAATCTCGAGCGGTTGCTTTTGACATATCCAAGGCATTCGACCGTGTTTGGCACGATATACTGTTAGGTAAGCTACGCTCTTATGGTATGTCTGAAAAGTTCTGCTTGTGGCTGTCATGTTTCCTCAGAGAGCGTTCTTTACGAGTGGCGGTCGATGGATTTCTTTCTAACACCTTCACTATCAACGCCGGCGTACCCCAAGGCTCCATACTCTCTCCTACTCTCTTTCTCATTTACAATAACGGTCTGCTGGAAAAGACCGAATCCAATCTACAGCTTTGCAGATGACAGTACGCTTATCTCTTCATTTACTTTGAACGCTCGGACATCGGCTACTTAGGCGAATATCCGCAGACAGCAGGAGGTCGTTCAACTTAACAAAGACCTGGAAGAAATTTTATCTTGGGGTAACAATAACCAAGTGGAATTTAACACTACAAAAACCTGGCAGTTTTTTCTAAAAAAGTTAGCGTTGCTGAACCCGACATGATCATGTCGGGGCACTCCATTCCTCTAGCATCGTCACTCAATTTGTTGCATCCTACTCGTAATTACATATGGCGCTGAAACTTGGACACTGGATAAAGCCGATATACAAAAACTGACTCGGATCCACGAAAGACAGATGCTTGGGATAAAACTTAAAGATAGAAAAATAAATAAGTGGATACATGACCAAACAATTATATTTTCATCGATAATATTTCAGAAGTGGTAAAGATATAATTTCATTTTTATTCTTTCTTTGATATAAATTTATTTTTTTGTATACTGGTTGACCAAGTTTAAAGTTACGATTGGCAAAGGGACGTACAATGATAGTACAAGTGGAAAAAAATTAATATTGTAACGAAGTTAGATAATTTTTCTAAGGCGATATGCGTGTCGAATCTATCTTCCGTATTAGACATCAGAAAAATTTCATTCTTACATACAATCAATATTTCATCGAAAATGCTGAAAATCAGCCTTTTCATTTGTTCAGCCACGCTTCGGTCTACTGTCGTTCCCATACCATGATATCGCGTCTAGCCGCTGCCATGATATCGTGATACGGCCAACGCCCATCGAATGCATCGGATCGCGCATCTAGTATGCCGTATCGCGACTATAAAATAGTGATACATAAGCCTCAACGGGCAGTAGCAGTTGAGTATTGATCGACCACCCAACCGAAGCAGAGCTACCACCCGAGAAGTGAGAAGGCAAGCAGCCAAGCCAAGTAGTCAATTCAGTCCAACACTGCTGACCATTATATCCTTTTTTTATAGCTTGTAGTTATAAGTCTGACCGACTAACCGAGAGAGAAAGATACTTCTTTACTCTCTCTGAGACAGATATCGGCACCGAGATAGCGAACTGTCTGCGGATGCGTTTTGGCCATTAGCCTGTCTCTATCTGACACACATCTAGAGTTATACTGTGGACCCGTGCGACCAGTATACTTCTCCTTGTAGTGTATACACTGACCCAGACGCACCGACAGATAAGCTCAGACCGAAAATTCTACAAGCGTATCGACCACCACACGTAATTAACCCCGTACGAGCATCGAAAATCTACTGCATGGCGGTGTTAAGTCGGAGAAGAACCTAAATCAATTTGCTGATAATTCAGAGGAACTTTCTGTAGAACGACGGAGAGTGCGAATTGTTCACCACTGGGTACTCACCGCTTCGAAATAAACCGCTATTAGCCGGAATTAACGGACCCTTCGTCATCGTTGTCCCTGCTTACCAGCGCACGTGCCGCTTACCGTCATCAGGTGACGACACATCGACCACTGTAAGTAGGATAGAGATATTAGAACAGAGGAGGTGAAGTATAGAGCCTGCTGTAAGCGAAAGCGTGGCGTCGTTAAAATAATATGAGTCCTTCTGTATCTGTTACTCGGTGACAGCACAATGATTCATATTATTTCTTTCTCTTTCTATGAGCGTCACGCTTCTCGCGATAACTTACCTCCTCTATTTTAATATCCATATCGTATGTAGTAAGGCTCGATAAATTTTACCATGAGACTGACCGAGGTAGGACATTCCCGTGCGACTGGGATTGTTGCTGAGTGATATTTGGCGGTGTTTAAAAAAGGTTACCGACGTAGGTTAGGCATTTTGGTCTATCCGATCGTCGTGCCGCTACCTGCCGTCTAGAGTTCGCGTCCGTCGTGATCAATGGGAACGTTTGCCACCGCTTCGATTACGTCGCCTTACGTATCACTATCCGTCGTACGTATTTTGTTCCACATTTCGGCGCATACACGCATATTGGCCCACTCAACATCCCTTATCTAGTTGTACTTAGCTGTACCTGTGTTTAATCGCTTGGCTTATTTCTTTTCTCCATCCCTTCTACTTTTCAGGGCGTATCCAAGAAGGTCACCATCAGCTAGTGGCTGACATAGGCATTGACCTCTGGGTTACCTTTTCTCAGCTATAACAAGTTACCCGAGGCTTTGGTAGTAAATTTAATGCGTGGCGCGCGAAGTGTAACCTGTATCCTGGTGTCTTTAGTTAATTGCGTTTTAACTATTTTACAAATATACTATGAATGACTTTTATTCCAGTGAGTATTTTCAAGCATAAAACTTAAGTACTTAACTTATCTACAACACAAGCGAGGTTTCAAAAATACTATTTTTAAATTTGCTCCGTAAGCACTATCCTTGTTTTCCGATAAAACTTCCAATACTTTGTCGTTTTAGGAAAATATATTAATACATAAAGTAGTAATGTACCCAAGTTAGAAAAGCACCAGTGTCGGGAAACATAAAACACTTTTCCAAGGGATCACTGTCCTTTTAAAAGTTGGGACCATAAAATTTAAGTTTTGTCTTTATTAAATTGTTTAGGAATTCAATAAAATTATACGTTCAAATTACTTTTGTAAATCTGGTATAGACAAGAATAGTATAAAAATAAAAATTATTTTAAGTAATCAGGAAATGGGTGAAGATTTAAGCATTAGTGACTTGATGTGTTATATATTTTAATTACATACTACGAGTATTGATAACTAGTTAGCTTAGACTACTTCTTGTCAAAAAAAAGCAATAGCTATGGATAGTGGTTTAACATTTAGTAAATACGTATATAAAATTTTAGTCTCCTATTTAAAGTGAATTTTTGGAAAATATACAACCGACAAAAAATGTGAATTTAGTAAAATCGAATATTGGTCGGAAATAATGTACCTCGTTTGAAAGGACTGTCCGCTAAAAAATTACGACGACATGTTTAATACTTTGAAAAAAACTAATCCTTCCTTTGCCACTATCAAAAATTGGGTTGCGGATTTCAAGAGAATCAGTAATAAACACGGTGCTGGAAGACCCTTTTCCGTGTCTACCAGAGAGAAGGTTCAGGCTGTGCATGAAATGATTTTGCAGAGTCGACGAATTGGGCTGAATCGTACAGCAGAAACTCTGAACATTTTATTAGAACGTGTTATTCACGTCCTTCATTCTCAATTCAGTGTGATAAAGTTATCAGCTAAGAGGATCTCTAAATGTCTGCACGCCGATCAAAAACGACTGAGAGATGATTTGTAACCTGTTTGAACAGAATTCATCTAACTTTTTGGATCGAATGGACTCACATTTCATATGAGTCCATCATTATGATCTATGGACAAAGAAACAGTCGAAAGAGTGAAAACATGCTGGCTCATCTCACCTCAAGATGTTTCGTTTACGGAAATCAGTAGGTTTTTGCCTCCTTTTCTTGGGACAAGTATAGGATACTTTTTATAGATACAGGAGAAAACAGTTATTGAAGAATATTGTTTTTTATAATTCACTTAACTTAGCCGAGAAGTTGAGGAAAAACACAGAGGAAAATACTTCTATTTTGAATGGGAGTTAGACTTCTTAAGCACTGACTCCCTCAATTATGTGGATGTTAACAACATTATAAGTATAAATTTGCAAAGGGCTGCACTAAAAAATTGCACACAAAAATCACCTAAGCGGTCTAGTAAACCCTGAATAAAACGTTGAAAACCATAAGTAATAGCTTTCATTTGAAATAGACTAGCACTTAATATTAGAAACTATTTTTCACGTATTTCAGTTGACGTAACGGAAACCACACTTCAATCTCTTTCTGAACCTGTAAAACCCTTGTCGATGTACGATTTTATATGGTTCAACGAAAAAAGTTCTTTTTGCGGTTTTTATA
>CM032456.1:143191790-143219290 GCA_019049505.1 Pachyrhynchus sulphureomaculatus
GGAAGTACTGCACTGTAAAGCAACACGCCGTTGCATGATAATAAAAATTTATGGAAATTTAAATATTTTATAATAATAAAATACCTTATAAAGAAGGAAAAATGTACTAAAGAAATTTAAGAAGACTTAGAGACTACTTATTGAGAGTCGGCATCATCGTACACTCCTGTTAAACTCTGAACCCATCTTTTCAACAAAGTTGAGAGCTACTTAAGGTAGTTCATTCATGACAATCGGGGCCAAAAGTATAAAATAATCAATGGCAAAGTATTTTATTTTTGTCGGAAATTGTATTCGATACATGGAAACTTTGATATGCAGACACACACTTTTAATGAAAATAAATGTGGCAACGCAGCCAATGCGTATACCGAATGCTTTATAGAATGACGTTTATTTAGGTTATTTATTATTTTTGTGTATTTACTGTTTAGACCGTATTATTTCTATGTAAAATAAAAAATATAATTTAAAAGTGCCTTTTGATTATAATCAGTTGCGACATAGAGGCAAATTTGCAAAGGAAAGCTCATCAATAAACCCACTGGGAATCATACAAAATCTTATATGGCACGAAAAGATGAAATAAGAAAACAAAGAGCATCAAGAGCTAATTTACCTGCAATGACAAAACTTAGAAATTTATTGGTTAGAAGTAAAGAGGTCACGAGAAAAAGTAAAGAAAAACAAATTATGGACTCTAGATGGACGTTTATCATACTAGTGGCATTATTAATCCTCAAGGATTTTTAAGTACAGCTGATATTTTGTAAATAGCGGTAAAATATCGGGATAAAACATTCAGTGTTTATATTAGGCCTACGCAACCGATTAACTACCACGCTTTCAAAGTTACGGGCTTAGAACATATTAATGGCTACCTGTGTTTATATGGTAAACCTATCAAAACAATCAATTTTAAGGACGCACAGTTTTTAAATTTTTCTCCAAAACCTTGCGTACTTGTTGCCCATAGTGCAGGTTTTGATTCGTCCCATTTAATTCAAGGTATAATTAATTTTGCAATTATCGATGACTTTAAAAATATTGCTGATTTTTCGGACACAGTAAGTCTTTTTAAAAAACGCTTTCCTGACCGAAAAGGCTCAGAAATGTTTAAGCTCGGAAAGTTAGCGCATGATTTATTACAAATAGCACCAAACGAATAATTCCATGAGGCGATATATGATGTTAAAATCCTTGAGCATTTCCCAAATGAGTTTTTGAAGAGAGAAGATTTAATTACAAATTACGTATCGTATAAAGAGTGCGTCATGGAAAAACTAATATTGCCATCGTTAATGCCTTTAAAAAGTGTTATTTCAGACATTATGATTAAAAGAATTGCATCTGAATGCATAACTTTGAAAGATCTAAAAAGTTTTTATGATTATGGTTCTACAGGAATAGTGCAATTATTATCAAGTCGAAAAGACAATGGCAAACCACATGTAACTAAAGATACGCGAGTAGTAAATAAAGAAATTAATTAGTTTACAAATAGTTTATAGTACTTCATTTATCACTAGTATCATTAATTATTTATTAGTTTTAGGAATTTATAAAACCGTTTTTTTAATATATATTTAATATTGTTATCAATTGATATGTAACAGTGTTGATAAATAAATATAATATTAACTTAAAATATTGAAAAATATTTGAATCTACAAACTTATTTTTGTCAAATATAAATCTTTTAAATATTAAGAAAAAAATAATAAATATCAAGATGCAAATTGAAATTTTTAATTAATAAGTGTAATATTTTTATTTGATGATTATGGATAGAGTTGATAAATATGTTGTGTTTATACAATAAATTATTTAACCTACAAATGAATTTTTGTTTAAAAGTTAACCATTTTAAATGTTGTTTGAATGTTGGCACGTAAAATATGACGATATACAGAGTTGTCCCTTACAACACTGTTCCTCTATTAAACAAATAACAACTTTAAATAAGTTTTTAAAAAATTCGTAAGAAAAGTTCTTAAGATATACACGAACCTATGCATTTTTTTGATACTTCATTGGCCTATTACATGTTAATTATGTGCACATTATTCGGTCAATTTTTTTTTTTAATCAAATGAAAAACATTTAGATTAACATCATATTTCGATTTCATCAAATTCTCAAGAAAAATGAATTTACGAGTGAACTACCTGGGTCCCCATTAGTAGCGATGGAAGAAAATACTAGAAAAATAAAAAATAGTTATTTAAGATGGTAGGATTGGTATAGGGCAGATATAAGTGGAAGTGAAATTAAGTAAAGAACGTATTGGAGAAATTGTATATAGTCATTTGCACATACTGACGTAGCTTGCTGCAACCGTTTGGTGCAATATCACGAGTGTCTTGCGGGAAAAATACGAATGCACTATGCAGTATGATCCTGGGTCAAAATGAGAATGAATGGCCTAGACAGAAAGGGTAGATAAGTCACTTCACAAATTCAAGGTTCAGAAAATATTACCAATGGCCTGGGACCCAGAAGCAATTATTCTTATTAACTATCTTCCAATGACAATTATTATTCTCAACTTAGGACAACTCTCCTGTCCACCCAGCTCAAGGTACGAAACGAATTATGCACGAAGGTTGTTTCGAGGAAATACATCATCCACTCTACAGTCCTGGCTTAGCACCAAGTGACTCTTATCTGATTAGGGATTTGAAAAAAACGACTTGAGGAATCACTGATATACAGATGAAGATCTTTTTTTTTCAAATTATTTTTTTAAAGATAATTGAAAGATGGTATTGAAAGATAAAGCCTTTAAATTTTCTTTATCATGATGTTGCAAACTTATTCTTTCAGACATCACCCGTATATAAACACTAAAACAGTTTTTTATTGACTTTTTCTCAGTTTGTTTGTTCCAGCATTAGAGAAATGCTACTAAAAGGATCTTGAAGAATTTTTACATAAAGATAAAATTAGTTGTAATTCAGATTATAGGCTTTATTTTATCCTGAAATATTATATAGAGCATGTGTGGCAAGAAGGGATAATTATTTTATTAAGCATATTTGAAAAAATGTTAAAATTGTTTGACCAACAATATATATATATATATATATATATATATATATATATATATATATATATATATATATATATATATATATATATATATATATATATATATATATGTTACAATAGAGGTTTTCACGAATAGAAGAATGTAATATAATAAAATTCCGGGTTTCAATCCGTTCGTCTAACAATGAATTTGCACGACGTTTCGCCAAAAACTCATTTGTCATTGTCAAGTGCTCCCGCTGCTGCTGCGCTACTCGATACTGTGGTCTTGCAGCGGCTACCGCTCGAATTAGCTTCGAGCGGCAGCAGTAGCAAGATCACAGTATCGAGTAGCAGCAGCAGGGGGCGCACTTGAAAATGGCAAATGAGATTTTCGCGAAACGTCGTGCAAATTCATTGTTAGACGAACGGATTGAATCCCGGAATTTTAATGTGTTATGTATATATATATATATATATATATATATATATATATATATATATATATATATATATGTATATATATATATATATATATATATATATATATATATATATATATATATATATATATATATATATATAAGAAAGAGGAAGGACAGTAACAGGGCACTGGCAACAAACAATTCTAAGTTTAACTACTGGGAAACGCCCTTATAAGAAGAAGAGATGAGCAATCAAAGATCTAAAGGCTCTAGTATCTGCTTTCTATTTTTATTATCGAGCTTTCCCTGCCTAATGGTAGCTTCTTCTGGATTCTAAAAATGCAAACTGGTACAGAAAATAAACCAAAACGTTCGTTTTTAGTGTTCCGTACGGAACACTTATAAGATCACTTCGGTGTCTGTCTGTCTGTCTGTCTGTCTGTCACACCCGATTTTCTCCGAAACTATTTGACACAGAAAGGTGAAATTTGGTAATAATATAGGAATTGATGGCCTTATCAGAGCCATGTAGTTTTGAGAATTAAATTTTGACTTAAGGGGTTAGTTTTGGGGAGTGAAGTCGGAAGTGAAAAAAAAAATTTTTTACTAGGTCATCGAGTGTGGTGTCAAATGAAAGCTTGTGAAAACACGAGTAAAAAATATATATATAATATTATAGTTGCGCGCACTTTTCTTTGTATTATTTTTAAAAATTCGCGAAAAATCGCTGTCCCAGGCCTTATCTCGAAAAGTACTTATCAAAAAATTTCGAAAAAATTCTGGAATATTCTCCACGGGGTGTAGATTGAACGAAAATTATCACGAGTGCATTACCTTTAATAATTTATATGGTATATAAAAAAACAAAAATTTCAAGGTCATCAGATTTCAGTAAAGATTGGAAACAAACTTTGTTGAAAACTCATTTGGGGTGTGTCTTGTAAAATCACTGATCATTTTATACCACCGTAACATAAATTTTGACTTAAGGGGTTCGTTTTGAGGGGTGAAATCGGAAGTGAAAAAAAATTTTTTTTACTAGGTCATCGAGTATGGTGTCAAATGAAAGCTTGTGAAAACACGAGTAAAAAATATATATATAATATAATACTTGCGCACACTTTTCTTCGTATTATTTTTAAAAAAATCGCTGTCCCCTACCTTATCTCGAAAAGTACCGATCAAAAAATTTTGAAAAAATTCTGGAATATTCTCCACGGGGTATAGATTGAACGAAAATTATCACGAGCGCATTACCTTTAATAATTTATTTGTTCTATAAAAAAAAAAAAAATTTCAAGGTCACCAGTTTTCAGTAAAGATTGGAAACAAACTTTGTTGAAAACTCATTTGGGGTGTGTTTTGTGAAGTCACTGATCATTTTATACCACCCTAACAAAAATTTTTATTTTAAAAACAATCAACGTACGGAGCACTAATTGTGCAAGTTCAACTTGCACTTGACCGGTTTTTTAAAAAATGTGATTAAATAAATTGTACGACTGTAAGTAATTTCACATACAGTCGTACAATTCATTTAATCACATTTTAAAAAAGAACGTTTTGGTTTATTTTCTGTACCTGGTTTGCATTACTAGAGCGCCGTTTTTGTCTAAATATTAAAAAAAAAGTCAATGGGTATATATATATATATATATTTATATATATATATATATATATATATATATATATATATATATATATATATATATATATATATATATATATATATATATATATATATATATATATATATATATATATATATATATATATATATATATATATATATATATATATATATATATATATATATATATATATATATATATATATATATATATATATATATATATATATATATATATATATATATATATATATATATATATATATATATATATATATATATATATATATATATATATATATATATATACAGTTGTACATGGTGGTCCAAATTGGACACTTATAAAGGTAAACCCCTTTATTTAATGGAGATAGACGAAAACTGATGTCGGTGTCTGAGGCTAAATTTTTATGATAAACTCAATGGTGAAAACCGCATATCGATATCTAGTACCGTTTCAGATATACAGGGTGATTTTCAAAAATCTGCATTTTGGCAAAATGTAATTCTTTTCCTATTGAAAATTTTTGATTTCTGTAAAAACATTGTGAAAGCACTTTTTCACGTGGATTTCAACAGTGTAAGTTACACTTTTTTACAACTAATGTTTTAATAGTTATTAACGCGAAAATATATATTTTTTAAATGGGATACCCTTATATTCTTCCTTATCCGAATAGAGCTTTAAATTACCATTCTAAAAATATAGCACACTTTATATTTTGCTTAAATTTACTTCAAAATATAAAGGTTTTTAGTTTTTACGCGAGTTTTAAATGCACATTTTGTGAAGTAGCCTTTGGACGGAGCGGCCATATGGTTTAATTCAATTGTTTACTCGTAGTTGTCAAATTTTACTTCAGGATCAGTTATTGAATTGTCAAATAAATGGCAATGAAGTTTGAAAATTACGAAAAATGGGATATGATAGTGTGTTTCATACAAACCGGAGAAAATCCGGAGGCGACAAGTAATTTGTACCACAAACATTATCCAGAGAGGCGTCAACCCTTCAAGGATATATTTGCTCGATTGCGACATAACCTAGTTAATAGTGGCCAGTTTGAAAAGAAACGACGAAAAAATTATGCATCAAAGAGGTATAAGGAGTTGGAAGAAATAGTAGTTTTAGGAACTATCGGAAATAATCCCAAAACTTCAACCCGACAGTTAAAATAATCCAATGAACTTCCAACAACTAACGTAAGTCGTACTTTGAAGAAGCACAAATTCAAGCCATAGAGGACAAGAAAAGTTCATTACCTTAGAGACAGAGATTTTCAACGGCGTATGGATTTTTACCAATGATTTCTGGAGAATTGTAACCAGGTTCTGAATTTTTAATTAAATTGCATTTGGACAGATGAAGCTTATGTAAGCAAAGCAGGTATTTTTAACCGTTACAATTCTCATACGTGGGTACAAGAAAATCCTCATTTAGTTGTGGAGCAAAGAAGTCAAGACAGATTTGGATTTAATGTGTGGGCAGAAATTTTTAGAGTCAGGATTATAGGTTCATTTATTTACGGAGGAACACTCACCTCTCAGAGATATTTAGAAATTTTAAGGCAGCAAATAGAACCTTTTGTTGATGAACTGCCGTTAATGGACCTTAGAAATATATTTTTTCAACACGAAGGGGCACCCAGTCATAACTCTGCAGTTATCAGTAATTTTTTATTGGCCAATTTCGACAATAACTGGATAGCCAACCAAGGTCCGAACCGTTGGCCGGCAAGGTCACCGGATTTAACACCCATGGACTTCAATCTCTGGGAAGATTGTAAGACCTAATATTTAAATTGCCAACAAACACCAGACAAGAGTTAGAAGTCGCAGTGATACAAAGTATTGCAGCTCTCACTCCTCTTGAACTACTAATCAACTCGGTAAGAAGTGTCTGTTTTATGTTGTTTAAAGTACTATAGCATTTAGTAAATTTCATTGTAGTTATGACTCTTAGAGTTACTTATGGGAATTTCTTTTTACGATTTGACTGCTATCGGTAAACAATTGATATTGCTGCTCCGTCCAAAGCCTACTTCACAAAATGCTCATTTAAAACTCGCGTAAAAAACTGAAAACCTTTATATTTTGAAGTAGATTTAAGCAAAATATAAAGTATGCTATATTTTTAGAATGGTAATTTAAAGCTCTATTCTGATAAGGAAAAATATACAGGGTATCCTATTTAAAAAACATATTTTTGCGTTAATAACTATTAAAATATTAGTTGTAAAAAAATATGACTTACACTGTTGAAATCCACGTGAAAAAGTGCTTTGAGAATGTTTTTACAGAAATCAAAAAATTTCAATAGGAAAAGAATTACAAACATTTTTCCAAAATGCAGATTTTTGAAAAATACCCTGTATATCTGAAACGGTACTAGATATCGATATGCGGTTTGTTTTCATCATTAAATTTATCATAAAAATTGTGCCTCAGACACATCTCCTTTAGATAAAGGGGTTTACCTTTAAAAGTGTCCAATTTGGATCACCCTGTACATTGCGATTTTGACATAGGACATAAACTTTATAGCTTTTAAATGGAACAGGTTGTATATTACTTTTTAGATTTATAAAACTTAATATTATTAACACCAATATTTATTTTTATGATATTATTGTACAACATAATGGGAAAAGTGCCTTTTCGGTTATTATAGTATTATCTTAAACTTAGGTGTAAATAGAAAATTATATATTGTAACCTGAACTAAGTAGTTCAAGAGATGATCTGATTTTATTCAATAACCATGTATCTGTCATTGTAGAAGAAACATAGCTTACAGGCTAGTAAATAAATTTTTTCCAAAGAATGTAAATCGAAATACATATATATATATATATATATATATATATATATATATATATATATATATATATATATATATATATATATATATATATATATATATATGTAACCTGAACTAAGTAGTTCAAGAGATGATCCGATTTTATTCAATAACCCTGTATCTGTCATTTTGGAGGAAACCTAGCTTACAGGCTAGTAAATAAATTCGCTTTTTAAAAAGTAATATGAACAACTAAAAATGAATAAAGTTAACTACTACTCTCTCATCTGGTAATATGTATTGGCATAACATCGCAGTAAGATACAGCACAGTACCTGTGGCTGGTGAAAGCCTAAAATTTAAAACCCTACCTGCCCTATGTCGAGGGATGTTCGTGACATAGTCTAACAGAGGAATCACTGCTAGACACCACGATCGCTAGAATAAAAATCAATATCAGCTACTAAGCACGAACTAACATCGCGGTGGGATAAAACAAATTGTATCTCTGGCTGGTGAAAGAATAAAATTTAAAATGATACATGCCCTCTCTCGGGAGCTGTTCAGGGCCAGAGACTCTTTTTATTTTTCTGGGGATATCCTAATGGTCTTTGTTTATAGTTATCCAACGTAATGTGGACTTACAAATTTAGAAAACTCAATAAAGTGATGCTTTTTCCTTATATTCCTAAACCACTGTGATCTCAATTTGACCTATGATTTTTTCGGCCTTTTGTTTTCAATCAAACATGCGTCATTTTTTCATCTCTTTTATACGTGACTCGTACAAAAATACAGGTTTTTTCAATAATATTCGAAGATATTTTTTATATATTCCTGCAGATGTATTTGAAATAATACTTCAATCTCCTGACGCGTATAACCTTTAACGTTTTTAAAATACCACATTTTTTCGGATGAATAAAGGTAAAATAATGATGGTTTTAAAAATGGTTCTTCAACTGGATATATTTATTAATAAAGTAAATATAGTTTCATTTCTAAACTTAATCTAAAAAAATTTTATGTTGCAGTAGCGAATAAGTATTCAGATTTCTCCCCACACTTTCATTATTCTCATTGTGCCAGTTTGAATGGTGGCTTAATATTAACAATTATAGTTAGCGTCAGGTTCTTGATTAATCAAACTGAACCAGTCTTAAGGGTTACCCCGTCCCAGTTTAAGCACACTTTGCGCGGAGAAGTCAAATAAATTACCCCAAGTTCATCAGTCTATAATGTGCGACTAAATTTTAAGTCGTATTGTCATTATATTTATGTTCTTCTTAAAGTGCCTATTTGGTTTGAATGTTAGCTATCGTTCTGGTTATTACTTTATCCACTGCAGCTTTGAAAAGACCGGTAGTATTTGTCGAGAACCAATTTCGCAGATTGTTTAGCCAGGAGATATCTGTGCGTCCTGCTTCGGTTTTTCCAAAAACCTTTCCTTGGAGTATTTGCTGTACTAATCCATATCTGTGAGAATTTCTCATTATGTGCCCTAAATACTCCAATTTTCCTACTTTAACAGTTTCGAAAATTTCCAGTTTCTTGTTCATGCGACGTAAGACGTCCTCATTAGTAATATGGTCAGCATAAGAAATTTTCAAAATTCTGCGACATAGCCATAATTCAAATGCTTCAAGTTTCCTAGAAGTGGTTTCAGTCAGCGTCCAAGATCCCACACCGTAAAGAAGGACACTGAAGACATAACATCTAAAGAGTCTTATTTTTGTGGTTAATATATTTGCTAAGCTTTTGAAAAGTGGCGTCATTTTGAGAAACACTGCTCTAGCTTTTTCGATACGGCAACGAATTTCCTTCGAGTGATTCCACTTTTTTGTTTATCATAGTACCTAGATATGAATATTGTTGATTGTTAACCATCAACAAGGTAGCTGGAACCATAGACTTGCTGATTATCATGTACTTCGTTTTGCTGATATTAAGTTCGAGCCCGTATCGATTACTGACTTCGTTTATTTTTGCCATAAGATATTGTAGACCCATATCCCAGTTATCAACCATAACCGCACTATAATCAGCATAATGAATATTATTTATTCGCTCCCCATTAAGCAGCCTCTTCCTCTGAAGATTTGCTCATAGTATATATTAAACAATAGTGCAGACAAGACACAACCCTGCCTTACTCCACGCTCAATCTAAATTGCGTCTGAACGCTCCCCTTCTGCTTTAATAAATGCCATCTGGTTTCAGTAGAGGTTATCTGCAGATCCTTTCCATCTAGCCCAAGGCCTTTCTTTAATTATGTTCTAAATTACCTAAATTATTTTTTTTTTTTAGAAATTAATTATAGCTTAGAAATCTTAAAATTAATCATATTTTTCATATTAGATGATGTCACACAAAAAAGAGGTACAATTTTTAATTAGTTGAGAAATCGAAATATATTTAAATCTATGCTATTGGTTATATGGATGGGTGCAGTAGTTTCGTCTACTTTAACAGACACTAGAATTTTTTGCAAGATATTTTAAGAACAATAATAGAAAAAAAGACTAGGTTAGAAATAATACAGTAACTTATCCATGAAAATTATTATTATGCAAGGACCTGAGGGATATAAAAATAAAATACTTTTCAAAGAAATTTAATTTCTTCTTCTTCATCAGCCCTCATCGGTTCACTTCTAGATATAGGTCCCTCCCATAATCCTCTGCCTATTCCTGTCCTGAACCATCTCTTTCCAGCCGTCCTTTTTAGTTCATCCGACCATCCTTTTTGGAGTCTTCCCATACTTCTTTTTGTTGTAGGTAGCCGCTAATGAATAAGTTTATTTGTCCATCTGTTGGGTTTTTGTTTGGTTATATACCACGCCTATCTCCATTTTTGCTCCGGAGATATCAGTGACTTTGGTCTGTCGTCTTATGTCCTCGTTCCATATCCTATCCCTCAAGCATTGCACACTCCATTCTTCTTTCCATTATTTTGAGGCGTTGAATACTTTTGTTAGTCAGTGTGATGGTCTCTATGCCATAGGTCATTACTGGCATGGTATATGTTTCATAGACCTTTTGTTTTAAATATATCGGGATCTGTTTATTTTTAAGAATGTATGACATTTTTCCAAAGGAGGTTCCGGTTAAGCCAATCCTATGTACAATTTCTGCTGTTTGGGTTTTCTTCCCCATCCTTAGCACATGTCCCAAATATATGTACTCGCCGATGTTTTCAATGTCAGTGTTATTAATTTTAATTTTGACAATATCTGGGCTCATGATTTTGGTTTTTGCCATGTTCATATGCAATCTTATTTTTTCGATGCATTTGAAAGCTGTGCTAGCATATCCCGAAGTTCGTCTGGGTTGCTACTAATGACAAGAATATCGTCAGTGAATCCGATATGACTCAGGAAGGTACTATAGATATTTATTACTCTTTTTTCTCATCTTAGAGTTTTGAACATGTGTTCTAAGGCCAGAGTCAATAGCTTGGAGGATATTATGTCGTCTTGCCGAACACCACGTTAAATTTTGATCTCATCAGTTACAGTGTTTTCATCTACTTGTATATGTAAGGTTGCGTTGTTATATATGCACCTAATTAGGTTGGTATATCTGGAGTCCATACTTGCTGCATTTATTGAATCAATGACTGTGGGTATTTTTAAGATGTCAGAAGCTTTATGACAGTCTATGATAGGTGGGGATATTGTATTCGGAATATTTTTCCAGCAAAGTTCGAATCATCTGTAGGTGATCTATGGTGCTGTATTCTATTCGAAATCCTGCTTGTTCAGCAGGCTAATACATGTCAAATTTATTTGTGAGTCAATTTGTGATTATTATTGTTGGTAATTTATAAAGTTGAGATGTAAACTTATGAGTCGATAGTTTTGAATGTTGGAGTTGAATATTGAATATTGCGACTATTTTTTCATAATGCCATGCATATAAAAATTCGTTTTCTTCCAGACATTTATTTAGGAGTACTTTCAGTGCACTTCATTGCTACCTGCTTTCAATATCTCAGCTGTAATCGTGTTTTCTCCAGGGCATTTTTTTAACCTTCATCTGTTTTATTACGTGTTGTATGTCGTTTTTGCTTATTTCAGGTATATACAATAAAAAGCAAGCAAAAAACAATCTCCTGTAATGTCCAAAACGTTGGTTCCGGAACTTAGTTACTTTTTATTGTTTGAAAGAAATTTTACGATTTTCTAACACAAAGATTTTGGCTAACTAAAACTATATTTAAAAAAAGAGCAAGAAAATATTTATGAAAGGAAGTAAAAATCATGATATATACAGAATAACCGGTCAAATGTAAGTTGGACTTGTGCAATTAGTGTTCTGTACGTTGATTGCTTTTAAATTAAAAAATTTTGTTACGGAACTATAAAATGTTCAGTGACTTCACAAAACACATCCCAAATAAGTTTTCAATAAAGTTTTTTTCCGATCTTTACTGAAAACTTGACCTTGAAATTTTTGTTTTTTTTTATATATATCAAATATATTATTAAAGGTGATAATTTTCGTTCAATCTATAACCTGTAGAGAATATTCCAGAATTTTTTCAAAATTTTTTGATCAGTACGTTTCGAGATAAGGGGGGGCTGCGATTTTTCGCACTTTTTTAAAAATAATACAAAGGGAAGTCCATCCATAGTCGGATGTAAGCCTCCTCAAGTTGTCTCTAATAAGCTTTGTTGTTTTCTTCTTGCATCCAATCGTGTCCTGGTAATCTTTTTATGTGGTCCGTCCATCTTGTCTGTGGTCTACCTCTGCATCTTTTGTGTTCTCTAGGCCTCCATTCTACTATCCATCTGTTTTCATTCTGCTTTGCGATATGCCCCGCCCGATTCCATCTTAATATACATACTCGTTGTATTACATCTGTCACATTTGATCTTCTTTGTATCTCGATGTTAGGAATACGATCGTGGAGTCTAATATTTAGCAGTCTCCTCTCCATTGCTCTTTGGGTTACCTGGAGTTTATTTATTATACATTTATTTTAAGCACACGTTTCAGTGTTATATGTTAATACCGGCAGTACATATTGATCTAATACTCTGGCCTTTATTGTATTTGGGATGTCCAATTTAAATGTACATTGTAACCTTCCGAACGCAGATCAAGCTAACGAGACTCTTTTATTCAAGTCAGCCTTTAAATTATTTTTTGATATTTCGATTTTTTTGTCCTAAATGTTTGTACCTTTGCTATTCTTTCATCTTCTGTTAAGAGTTCCTGGCTGTTATCTTTACTTTCGTTGTTGACATTTGGTTTTGGTGAAGTCTATTTTTAGACTTATTTCTCAAGACTTGTTATTTAATTCTATCAGCATTTCTTGTAATTCTTCTTTTGTGCTGGCGATCAGAGTGATATCATCTGCGAACCTTAAGTGATTTAATCGTTCACCGTCCATTAGTATTCCTTGATTTTCCCACTTTAACGATTTGAACATGTCTTCTAGAGTCAAAGTGAACAGCTTTAGGAATATCGAGTCGCCTTGTCTAATTCTTCTTTTAATTTTGGTTTTATTTGTTTTTTCTTCAAGCATTATTTGTGATGTGGCATTTTTATATATGTTGTAACATTCATTTTTTCCTAGACTTTTAGATCATGTTACGACACTGTTTTTTCTCCCTATAATTTATATTTTATTACATTTTTATATTTATCGCAGTGTGCCTTAAAGCAGTGTTTTAAATTTTTGAGCAGTTTACTTTAAACCGGCAGAGTGTGTAACGCGTGTTGCCGACTTGATTTATTTAGTTTGCATTAATTTTTCACCCGGAAGTGAGCCATTTTAAAGACGTCACTTTAAGGAAGATATTTAAGCGGCCGAGATGTAATTATGATGGCTTTTTCCATCAGAATGCCGTAGTGGCTTTTTTGCATGAAGCAGTAGTGGCTTTTTCGACCATGAAGCCGTAGTGGCTTTCTTCTCTAGCACGCCAGACAGTGTTTTTTAGTGATGTAGAAGTGCAGCAATGGTTTCTAGCTCTCAAGTTTAAGGTCTTTTCCTTTCTTGAAATATCTTGCTCATCCTCAGATATTTCGGATCAAAAGAAACTAGGATGGTGATGGCAGGGACAATATTTTTTGAGGATCTCACCAGAAAAGGCCAGGTAACTTATGGAAAACACACGACGAGAAACCAATCGTAAGTCATAAGCACTCCAGTCTAAAAATCTCATTTCCTGTCTACAAGTGCGTTTCCTTCGACTACTCTACACGTGAAATTCGCGGATTTAATTTCAAAAACTTTTAAAATCAAATTGTATCAAGCCTTTTATTAAAAAACATAGTGTACACTCTTCTAGCTTAAGGGGTTTTTATTTGGTAGAAATAATTTGAGGAGTGTAATAAAGTTTGGAATTTTTATTTTGTTAATAAATATACCCTTTTTTATCTAAATGTGTAGTGTCTCAGTAAACTCCTGCTCTTTCTTTCAGGACGCAACGATTGTACGTAAATTAATCTTATTTTAACAACTAAATAACTCTTCAGTATTTTTTTATTTTTTGAGCTGAAATACTATAGAGACAATTTTCAAAAGACGTACCCAAATTTTCTCTTATCCATATTCTCTACCAGTAAAAAAAAAATAAGCTAGCTGATCTCTTAATTCTGTCCTCTATCAGTATTAATATCCACTCAATCCATTCTCAGAATTAAGATATACATAAGGGGCAAATAACGGCTTCTATTTAATAAATAAAATATTTATTAAAAGTAAAGAATTTCAAGACGATACAATGTATTCCAGAAGAGTTGTGTATCTTTCATCGACTCTGCTGTTACCTAAGGCGTTAAGGACTGCCTATATCTCTACCGAATCAAATGCTTTTTCGTAGTCAACCATTGCTATCCACAAGGTGATCAATTTTTCCACTAGTAATCTCATTGTTTGAAGATGGTCCGAAGTGCTGTATCCCCGTCTAACTCCTGCTTGTTTACCATTGCTATCCACAAGGTGACCCTATATTCAATTTTTCCACTAGTAATCTCATTGTTTGAAGATGGTCCAAAGTGCTGTATCCCCGTCTAACTCCTGCTTGTTCACGTGGTTGATAACTTTCTAATTTGTTCGTTAATCTATATGTTATGATTCTAGTGAGGATTTTTATATTTTTGATCTCCTGTTTTTACAAGCTTCCATTTGACACCCGAATCGATGACGTAATAAAATTTCGATCTTATAAGTGATCCGTACGGAACGCTAAAAATACAATATGTAAAGTTTACACCATGTTACTAATACGAGGGTTATTACGTATTAGTAACATGGTATACGTTTAGCTGTCATAGAAAAAAATCGTTTGGTTAATTTATTGCCGGTTTTTTAAGTACGCTGTCAAAATTTTGTACTAGTGACGTTTTGCAGTTTTACGATATTTTTTTCTGAAAAATGAGCGAAAAGTATCGTGTAGTTTCTCACTAAAGAGGATAATGGACTAGAAATTATTGACGAAAAAATCTCACAGGTTTATGGTAATGACGGCTTACATTTTCAAGTAAAATTTGGGTCGAAATAGTTTCGATATTGTCAAGACTCAGTTTAAGATGACCCCAGATCAGGAAGCGGTGGGGGCAAGAATTGAAGAAACTATCAGGCTTGTTGAGGATTTGCTATTGTTTGCTAACGAACCTGGAGTGTTTGAAACTACAATTTTCAAGATTGTTAATGAAGACTTAATAACAAAAACGTTTTGATCCCCAAATTACACCAGAGAAGAAACTAGTCAGGATAAAAATTCTTAAGAACATTTGGTCGCTTGTATTATGAGAGATGAAAGTTATTTTTCATGAATTGTCATAGATGGTAAGACTTTTTTTTGTTACGATGAAGGAATTTTTCTTATTGAATATATGAAGAAAGGACAATAATTGAGAAGGTTTACGAAAACACGATTTAAAATCTGAATCAGGTCATCGAGAAGAAACATCCGAATACATCGAAAACCAAATCTTTGTTGTTGCAGGATAACTGCGGGGTTTACAAGGCTGGCAGAGTTCAACATTCACCCTATAGCTTTGATTTAGCGCCTTGCGACTTCTTTTATTCAAAGATTTGATGAAAAACAAAATTTTCCTTAAACAATGAGCGTCACTGTCTGAGGTAAAATCAAAAGAATTTTTTGGAAGGAATGAAACATTTCCAGAAATGCGACACCAGGTATATTAATGTAGACGATAATTATGTTATATATTTGTTAAGCTCTTAGAATTTTTCTTTATAGTTAGGTAGGTAACTTAAAAGTACAATGCGTTTCGCTAGCAATGTAGCTTTGTCAATTATGTGTATGTATATGTATTTGACAAAGCTACATTGTTAGCGAAACGCGTTGTAGAGAAAAATAAAAATATTGTGGAAATTTTGTGTTTAAATAACCTGTTTGTTGTTGTACTCGTATTTAATATGAGTTTCCACCAAGTAAAAGCCACAACAGTTCAAAGTTTAAAACTGTAACGATATTAAGTTACTGTTGAAAACTGTCATATTCCTCCAAATTTCATACACATTCGGGTTTATGAAATAGGGATTTCCATTAAGAAGGAACTTGAAACTATGCAATAATTATATAAAAAAACTAGTTTGTTATTGAGATTAGGGTAATAGACTTGGGTTATGTAAAGAACGGGGTTAAAATTATTGTTAGACAAAAAACGCCTTCGGCGAGACGACAAGTGATTGCAAGTTTTATTACGTTGCAATATATATCTGCTGAAGTTTTTTTTACCATAATTAATGCCAAAGAAAGAAAATAATTTAAACTTACTATGGAAATAAATTTCTAGATACTTAAACGAAGTCATTGGCTTTTCAAGAATGTTTAAACATAATTTAGAAAAAAATATAATATATATATATATATATATATATATATATATATATATATATATAATTGTGGTTTCATGCGAACTAGGGCTCAGCTTCCTTGAAAGAAGAGGCATCTTTTGGTAAATTCTGTTTGAATTTTTGCATGTATATCTAAAATTCCAAATTCATTGATAACCGTAATGGATGTTAACGACAATGGATTCGAACATTTTGTTCCGGGCGGGGCGTTCCAAGAACACATTTTAGATTTCTAGTTTATTTATATTCTTCCAATTTCTCGTATTTGCCTGACTTTGCTTCCCTTTTTGTACCAGAATGTAATCTTTAGGTAGTTCTCAATCCGATTTTGGTATTTTGTTTTTCTTCAGAATTTGTTATTAAGATCTCCTTCAATTGAAGAAGAACATCATAAAATAGATAAGTAAGTATATGAAATCCTGGCATTCTCATTAAACTCTATACTTTCCTTGTGTTCCTCCTAACGTCACAATTAGCCCAATCGAAAGTGCGACCGAAAGGGATGAACTACCATAGTAGATTATTTCACAGAAGTGCATGAGTAGTTTAAACAATTTCTCAGCGAAATTTACAATCAACAAGAGCGTAATTTTATTGTAAAAAACCCGATTTCGTTAGTGAAATTTCTTCAAGATTAATTAGGGATTTCAAAATCCATTTTGACTGCTACTTCCAAACTTCTTTGAAACGATCGTTACTAGGGATGAAAAGTGTGTTTCGGTATTATAAACAGTTTTTGAACAAAAAATAAGATTATATGTTAGATTACTCGCCGTATTAACTTAAATTAATGCATTGCAATTTATTCTTCTTCCCCGACATCTTAAAAAGAACAGCACGGCACTGTTCAAAATATTTAAGAGACAACACTCCCCAACCGTATCGCAAAAATGATGAAAAAAGCTGAAAGAAAATATATCGATTAAAATAAGTGATCAATAGAGACCAAACTACTACTTACTTTTCCAAATATCATAGACTAAAAAAAAGTTAAGTTAAATAAACACAAGATAAAAACCAGAAAATTAAATTTACGGGTTTTCCTTTAAGCACTGGAATGTTTACCTCGAAATTTGGGAAACAAGAAAAAACAATTCACTTAATTTCTTTAACCAATAACCAGAATAATAAGTTGAGGTAATATAATATAAAAATGCTTTTTATATTATAGCCGAATTTAAAGTACTAAAAAAGGCAATTTTATCCATCAATACAATTCTCCTTCCTCTGTTACAACTGTTCAAATAAGATCTCAGGACGTTTGAAATGTATCTGGGGGAATACTAGAGTAAATTATGTAAATCAGTAAAGTCGTTTAACAGTCTCAAGCGTGTATAAAACTTTCAAGTGTGTTATTGTAGACAATAGAGGTTAGAGTAAAATATAACAAATTGTAATATTATTATTGTTATAAATGGCTGTAGTAGGATATTTTGTATGTACAGGGTGGTCCAAATTGGACACTTTTAAAGGTCTGAGACTCGATTTTTATAATAAACTCAATGGTGAAAACTGCATATCGATACCTAGTACCGTTTCAGATATACAGGGTGTTTTTTAAAAATCTTGATTTTGGAAAAATGTTTGTAATTCTTTTCCTACTGAAAATTTTTGATTTCGGTAAAAACATTCTCAAAGCACTTTTTCACGTGTATTTCAACAGTGTAAGTTGCATTTTTTTTACAACTAATATTTTAATAGTTATTAACACAAAAATATATTTTTTAAATGGAATACCCCGTATATTTTTTTCTTATCCGAATAGAGCTTTAAATTTCCATTCTAAAAATATAGCACACTTTATATTTTGCTTAAATCTATTTCAAAATATAAAGGTTTTCAGTTTTTACGCGAGTTTTAAATGCACATTTTGTGAAGTAGGGATCAGTTATTGAATTCTCAAATAAACAGCAATGAAGTTTAAAAATTACGAAAAATAGGATATGATAGTGTGTTTCATACAAACCGGAGAAAATTCGGAAGCGGCAAGTAATTTGTACCACGAATGGCGTCAACCCTTCAAGGATATATTCGCTCGATTGCGACATAACATAGTTAATAGTGGCCAGTTTGAAAAGAAACTACCCAAAAATTATGCATCAAATCGGGCTAAGGAGTTAGAAGAAAAAGTAGTTTTAGGAACTATCGGAAATAATCCCAACACTTCAACCCGACAGTTAAAAGAATCCACTGGACTACCGGAAGTCGTACTTTGAAAAAGCACAAATTCAGGCCATATAGGTCGAAAAAAGTTCATCACCTTAGAGACGGAGATTTTCAACGGCGTATGGATTTTTGCCCATGGTTTCTGGAGAATTGTAACCATGTTCCGAATTTTTCATTAAATTGCATTTGGCCAGACAAAGCTTATGTAAGCAATGCAGATATTTTTAACTGTTACAATTCTTATACCTGGGCACAAGAAATCAAGGCAGATTTAGATTTAATGTATGGGCAGGAATTTTTAGACGCAGGGTTATAGGTCCATTGATTTACGAAGGAACGCTCACCTTTCAGAGTTATTTAGAAATTTTAAGGCAGCAAATAGAACCTCTTGTTGATGAACTGCCGTTAATGGACCTTAGAAATATATTTTTTCGACACGACGGGGCATCCCCTCATAACGCTGCAGTTATCAGTAATTTTTTATCGGTCAATTTCGACAATAACTGGATAGCCAACCAAGGTACGAACCATTGGTCGGTAAGGTCACCGGATTTAACACCCATGTACTTCTATCTCCGGCGAAGATTGAAAGACCTAGTTTTTAAATTGCCGACAAACATCAGGCAAAAGTAGAAGTCGCAGCGATACAAAATTTTGCAGCTCTCACTCCTCTTGAACTAATCAATTCGGTAAAAGGTGTCCAGAAAAGGTACCGCCTATGTGTAAATGAAACTAGTCGACATTTCAAACATCTCTTATAGAAAATTGTTTTGTTTTAGTTTACTCGGAATAAATTGTTTGATTGTTGTTTTGTTTTATTTTCTACATAGTTTAAAGTACTATAGCATTTAGTAAGAGTTCATTCTGGGAATTTTTTTTGTACGATTGACTGCTATCGGTAAACAATTGATATTGCCGCTCCGTCCAAAGCCTACTTCACAAAATGTGCATTTAAAACAAGCGTAAAAACTGAAAACCTTTGGATATTTTGGAGTAGATTTAAGCAAAATATAAAGTGTGCTATGTTTTTAGAATGGTAATTTAAAGCTCTATTCGGATAAGGAAAAATACACAGGGTATCCCATTTAAAAAATATATTTTTGCGTTAATAACTATTAAAATGTTAGTTGTAAAAAATGTAACTTACACTGTTGAACTCCACGTGAAAAAGCGTTTTGAGAATGTTTTTACAGAAATCAAAAATTTTCAATAGGAAAAGAATTACAAACATTTTTTCAAAATGCAGATTTTTGAAAAACACCCTGTATATCTGAAACGGTACTAGATATCGATATGCGGTTTTCACCATTGAGTTTATCATAAAAATTGAGCCTCAGACACTGATATCAGTTTTCGTCTATCTCCTTTAGATAAAGAGGTTTACCTTTAAAAGTGTCCAATTTGGACCACCCTGTACATTAGCTGCTATTTGATTATTCTTATATTGTATCACCTGATCTGCTCCAGGGCTTCCAAAGTATATTATTCTCGATTTTAAGAGGTTTAGTTTCAGTTAGTAGTAAAACAACTGAAAATAGGCTAACTCCATATTCCAGCAGTTTACCAGCTGTTCTTTTCTTCGTCAAATCCATCTTGAGACGCGTTTCGCTACATCACGGCTCGTCAGTCAGGCTAGGAATGATAAGCAAGGGAACATAATTTACTGGTACTTGTACCAGAAGTTGCGGAGTACGATGGTAGGATACAACAAATTGTACTAAGTACGCATACCCATTACTCCATCGAAAGCTGACACAGCAGCTTTCGAGCCGACAGAGTGGTTGACACAGTTAACGCTTAAAAGCAGGTGGTGCTTTTCGAGGGATCCTTATGTTCTCTTGTTTGTCAATCCTAACCTGACTGACGAGCCGTGATACGGCGTAACGCGTCTCAGGATGGATTTGACTAACAAGAGAACAGCTGGTAAATTGCTGAAATATGGACTTCGCCTATTTTCAGTTGCTTTACAATAACTATATATGCCTGAGGAGGATCCCTGGAGAAGTACTACCTGCTTTTAAGCGTTGACTGTGTCAACCACTCTGTCGGCTCGAAAGTTATGTGTCAGCTTTCGATGGAGTAATAGGTATGCGTACAATTCGGTTTAGTTTTAGGTTATGTAGCTCTGAACACTGAGTTAAAGCCTCCAATTCCTAATTCATCACATACTCGGCAATATAAAACATATTTAGTAAAAAACTAAACTCAATTAAATATCAACAGCGTAATTCTGGTAGTGACAGTCTCTGGCGTTGCTGAGCACATCCGCCTATTATGTGAAAGGTCAAACCACACAAAATATCACCCGATTTAATTAGAAGCGGATCAGAGATTTGTACCTGCAATAACACCCTTTCCGATCTGACCTCCAAATAAGAGTAAGCCGCACGGCCTCATCATAAAATCCGTAGTACATATTTAAGTTTCGTAAAGATATGAAATTTATTTTTTCTTGATAGACCAGCCGAAGAATTTCAGTTATGTGTGAATTTATATAAAGAACTTAAATCCTTTATTAATCTCACACAAGTAATACCGCGCGCTCATGGCTGTTTTGATACTTTTTTTAATATCCTTTATTACTATACGAGGACGTGTGATAATTTTCTAACCTAGCAAAGAAAGGAAAGGCAAATCTCAAAAACAGAAATGTTTATTTGCCGTAATCTCCTTTTTGTCTTGGTAGGCAAAGCAGTCTTCGACAACCTTTATTACTTATTTATTTGTATGACATTTGTGTCCTCTGAAATATTTTATTTAGTTTTGAGGATAGGTGATAGTCCGCGGAGTCCAAAGCCTAATATTTTTATTTTTTGCAAAATTAATAGCGATAGGTGAGTACACGCGTTGTCTTGCATAAGCAGCATCCCTTTAAATACTTTTCCTTGGTATTTTTCTCCCATTTTTAAGTGAAGTTTAGTTAATAATAAGAAATAATATTCTCCAGTTATTGTTTTATCATCATCCTTGTCCCAAAAAACGGAAGCAACAACTACTGATTTCTGTAAGCGCAACTTCTTCCCACTCCTTTGATTGTTCGTTTGTTTCTGTATTATAATGATCATTTAAAGTTGCCATTTGATTTAAAAAGTTAAATTCATCCTTTTCAAAACGGCTTCAAATTAATTTGGATGTTATGACTCTCAGTCGGTTTGGGTTGGCGTTGAGATATTTAGGGATCTATTTAGCTGACAATTTTTTTATACTCAAATCAGAATATACAGTGTAAGAAACACGGTTGAATTAAATGTTTAGAGCCTCTGCTTACCTTTCAGCCCACTTCGTCGATTCTTCGAATTCATTTCAAGCACAAAAACTGGTCTTCCTCTCTTGAGATTCGCACCTCAATAGAGGTCTAGGGAAGACATTGTTATTTTGACGTATTAAGCATGACGTTATAAATTTCTTTAGGGATAGTCGTTTCAAAAATATGTACTTTATCACCAATCGTTACTCGATTTTACTAAATTAATAAGTTTTGTTGGTCGTGTCTTCTTCAAAAATTCATTATAAAAAGTTCAACAAAACCTGGCCGACCAAACTTTCTGTACGTATCTACTAATATCAAACTAATATCCACAGCAACCACATTTGTTCTTGATAATGTAAAGTGGTGTGTGCTAACTAGTTATCAATACTACAGGCCAACGATGAAAAAACTTTGTTAATAATTTTACCTGATTCCTATGTTTTTTGGTGTGCTAAGTCTTAAAATAATAATAAAAAAGTCGTATCACCTACCAATTTTTCATATTTTAATATTCAAATTGTGAAAAGTTTATTTTTTATCATTCGAATGTTGGCAATAAAATCAGAATTGTAAAAGGTTGGCAGTAAACTCAAATGTTATTAGGTTGGCAATTCCGATAAATGTCACAGCTGTTTTCTTCCAGTTAATATAACTTCGCATTGCAGTGTTTAACCCATATGCTTTAATTCACACTCAAAATATGGCTAATCGTGATTATAAAAACTTTCGCAACACTTTTTGTTATATATGTGTGAGTTTGTAGTTAAAAAACATCAAAGAAACATTACTGACTTTGTAAAAAAAGTATACTTTGCATGTTTTGGTGAAGAAATCAGTAATCAAGAAAAATGTTGGGCTCCTCACAAAGTATGTTATGTTTGTGTCGAGGATCTTAGGAAATGGTATAAGAAAGAAAAAAGCTTTTAGATTTGCAGTACCCATGGTATGGAGAGAGCCAGAAAATCATTTAAATGATTGTTATTTTTGCAGCGTTGATGTTTGTGGATATAACTCCAAAAATAAGAAAGTAATTATCTATCCTAACTTTACTTCAGCTAATCGGCCGGTAGGACATGGACCGGGACTTCCTGTCTCTAAGCCACCTCAGTCTATTGATGACGTTTTACAGTCCAGTCCCGAATTTAATGAAAGTCGACCGAATGATGATGAGTTTCAATGTTCTCTAGAAAATTTAAAACCACTGTTGTTTACACAAGCTTAGTTAAATGATTTAATGAGAGATTTGGGTTTGACTAAGGGAAAAGCAGAACTGCTTGGTTCTAGGCTGAAAGAAAAACATTTATTGGAATCTGGAACATCTATTTACCATTATAGGACAAGATATCAAAATTGTAGCCTAATCAAATAAAAGTACGGTTTAAGTTTTTATTTTTTATGTATCAAATTTTCCCAATTTGGAAATTTAATCGATGTCCTATTGTGGGAGAGCTGTGGGTGATACAAAAAAACTGATGCCAGATACGGTTTCAGCTCCCAAAAATACATGAATACATAAAATGTATTAGTTTAAAAAGTTTTTACAAATTTTTTTTGGTGGTCTGTGTACTCGCATTATTATTTTAAGCAACGTAATCGGGTTTTTGATTTTTTGGAAATAATTAGTTGCCTGTATTATTGTTTAAGTTATGGGTAATATTTACATATTTTAACAGTTTCAGCACATTGCAATAAATAGATTATATAAAATCAAAGCTAGGACCGTGAATGTAAATAAAGTGGATTAAATTCAAATTAACTACAAACAAATTATTAATCTAGGGAATTTGCATTTAAGGTAATTGGAGAAAATTAGAATGGGATTAAATTATACAGATTGATGTTTTGGAGATAATTTAGACATTAGATCAAAATCTTCCTCGTATATGATAATTTGAAGGAGAATTTTATTTCAAAGAGGAGGATAGATTATCTTCAAAAACCAATTTTATTCTATAGTATTTAAAGTTTTTTGCAAGTTAGTTTTACTTACAATGCAATAAATTGATACACCATAAATTAAAATCGATCTTACTATAGTTTTGTAGAGGAGACTCTTGGTTTTGGGGTTAAGATTACTTTTATAATCTAATAAAGGGTAGATTGTCGGAAATTGAGCATTAATTGAGCTTAAATTCCAATTACATTTTTTATCGAAGTGGATGATAAGATATTTCACATCATTTGACCAGTCTATTTGTCTATTAAAAACATTCTTATTTCCGAAAGAAAAATTATAGTTTTAAAAAAGTAAATGACCTTAGTTTAATCTGAATTTAATTTAATCTCTCAGTTTACTAACTTTTAAGATTAAGGGGTTACATACACCTCGAATTTTCAAAAATTCGAATTTTTTACGGATTTTTATTCTCTACACTTTTAAGAATTATTCAAAAAAAATAATAATAAGATTTCATTCCGTTACAAAGTTATGGCATTAAATGTGACCTGGCCTCGGATTGGGACCGTTACCTGTTTTCAGACACTCTCTCCAATATTACTCAGTTAATTTTTAATATTTTTTAACTTTTTTTTTAAACTTTAATAATTGCTTTTTCTGCAAAAGGTCCAGATGTTTTTTAAATTTTTCTGATAGAGAGCTGATTCTATTAAAGATTAGATTATCAGTAAACGCTCTAGTTGTTTAGAATGTTTGTCGTAGAACATGTATTATTTTTTTCTCACTTGTCTTAACAGAACATTTGTCTACCTTCTAAATGTAATGGAGTGTAAGATACTAAAAAAGTGGTTTAAATACAAAATAAAAAATACAAATCCTTCGTCTTATTAAATCTTAAAAATATATTTAGAATGTACTAGTTTAATCTTTGTGTTTTCGTTCTATAGCGTTTCTCGAAAACTAAAAAGAATAACTAAAAGTGCACGGCAAACTGTTATATTTCGCTCTAAACTGTATTGTATAGATGACAGTAAATATTTTTAAAAAATTTAACCTTAGAAATACCATACTTCAAATTGCCCAGCAGCCTTAAAAGTAATACAATACAACTTTATGGCCTACAAAAACATACTTGAAAATTTCGTACACTCTTAAGACTTTACTGCTTTAAATATGTATGCTTTACGTTGTGGCAGTACCTCCATGGTTATCGTACTGGCATATGGTATCCATTCCCGGCATGTCAGTGTGTACTTATTTATGTATATTTAGCTTAGCCACATAAATAGGTTATATAGTTGTTGCAGAAAGGTAATAACACCTGTGGCAGCACTATCGCGTTGTTTAAAAGGTGCTGTGAAATATAAATGTATGTTTTAGAGCTTGGACAACGTTGGTGGATATTAAGACATCCTCCCAATGTCAAAAAGTTTATCCCTATTCAGGCGGGGACGTGATTGATAAAAAAAAGAAAATTTATTTTCTTATTTCGCCAGATACATTTCAATGTCCTACAATCTCATTGGAACAGTTGTAACGGGGAAAGGAGAATTCTAGAAATTGAAAAAGTTGCCGTTTTTAGTATTTAAATTCTGCTATAACATAAAAGTATTTTTTATTATATTATTTCAACTTTTCGTTTTTTGGTTAAAGAAATTAAGTAAACTGTTTTTTCTTGTTTTTGAAGTTTTGAAGTAAACATCCCAGTGCTTAAGAGGAAAATCCGTAAAATGAATTTTCTAGTTTTTATTTTGTGGTTAATAAACTAACTTTTATTTACGTCTATTATATTCAGAAAAGTAAATAGTAGTTTGGTATTTTAATTACTCATGAAACTTGGCAATGCTTAGTTCAAATACAATGAATTTATTGTATCTTGAAGTCCTAAGCAAATTTGTTTTATTTCGAACAATATATCATGATCGCGGTAATATATATATATATATATATATATATATATATATATATATATATATATATATATATATATATATATATATATATGTATATATATATATATATATATATATATATATATATATATATATATATATATATATATATATATATGTATATATATATATATATATATATATATATATATATATATATATATATATGTATATATATATATATATGTATATATATATATATATATATATATATATATATATATATATATATACATATATATATATATATATATATATATATATATATATATATATATATATATATATATATATATATAAACTTGCGTGCATAGAAATCGGCCCATTGTAAACTTTTGACTTTAACTATATTTTTTTTTAAAAATTATTCATCAGATCAAAAAAAGAAATATGCTGTTTGAAAGACAATTTAATATGCTTTAATGTGAGTATAAATTTACGAAAACTTATTTCGACTTCCTATGTTTAACATAGTGAAATTAATGCATTAAGCAAATTAAGCTTTTTTATTATTAACATAAATAGGGTTATTGACAATTTAAAACTTAAAACTTAATTTTTAGTGTTCCGTACGGAACACTTATAAGATCACTTCGGTGTCTGTCTGTCTGTCTGTCTGTCTGCCACACCCGATTTTCTCCGAAACTATTTGACATAATAAGATGAAATTTGGTAATAATATAGGAATTGATGGCCTCATCAGAGCCCTGTAGTTTTGAGAATTAAATTTTGACTTAAGGGGTTAGTTTTGAGGGGTGAAGTCGGAAGGGAAAAAAAAAATTTTTACTAGGTCATCGAGTGTGGTGTCAAATGAAAGCTTGTGAAAACACGAGTAAAAAATATATATATAATATTATAGTTGCGCGCACTTTTCTTTGTATTATTTTTAAAAATTCGCGAAAAATCGCTGTCCCGGGCCTTATCTCGAAAAGTACTTATCAAAAAATTTCGAAAAAATTCTGGAATATTCTCCACGAGGTGTAGATTGAACGAAAATTATGACGAGTGCATTACCTTTAATAATTTATATGGTATATAAAAAAAAACAAAAATTTCAAGGTCATCAGTTTCAGTAAAGATTGGAAACAAACTTTGTTGAAAACTCATTTGGGGTGTGTTTTGTGATATCACTGATCATTTTATACCACCGTAACATAAATTTTGACTTAAGGGGTTCGTTTTGAGGGGTGAAATCGGAAGTGAAAAAAAATTTTTTTTACTAGGTCATCGAGTGTGGTGTCAAATGAAAGCTTGTGAAAACACGAGTAATATATATATATATATATATATATATATATATATATATATATATATATATATATATATAATGTAATACTTACGCACACTTTTCTTCGTATTACTTTTAAAAAATCGCTGTCCCCTACCTTATCTCGAAAAGCACTGATCAAAAAATTTTGAAAAAATTCTGGAATATTCTCCACAGGGTATGGATTGAACGAAAATTATCACGAGTGCATTACCTTTAATAATTTATTTGGTATATAAAAAGAA
>CM032456.1:143224290-143304290 GCA_019049505.1 Pachyrhynchus sulphureomaculatus
ATATATATATATATATATATATATATATATATATATACATATATATATATATATATATATATATATATATATATATATATATATATATATATATATATATATATATATATACATATATATATATATATATATATATATATATATATATATATATATACTGGTCACAAAAATTAAGGGATATTAAAAAAATCCCAAATTTTTGGTGATTTTTAAACTTGGAGGGAAATGGTCGTAGAGAGAATAAAAAAAAAGGAAATTAAAGCTTCAAGTTTCTAGTTTTCGAATATTACCTTAAAACACACACACACACACAAAGAAGCGTAAATCTACCGTGCAATCTCCACGTGGTACGCTTTGGATAATGCTAATGCCGGTGGTGAAAGAAAATAGTGCCAGTGAGAACTCAACCAAAATTTTTTAACGATTGTGAAGCATTGTGAATATTCAAAAAAAAAATTTTTGAAAAAAATATTTTTTTTTTGAAAAAAATTTTTTATTTCTTTTTTTACAGTAATTAACGTTTTTCAATAAAGAAAATATGGATTATTGGTAAAAAAACCATTTTCAATCATCAACAAAAATTAATAAAAAGTGAAAAATTACTCGTTACATTGATTTTCAGCAAAAACGACAAATTTAAACATTCCGGGCACTAGGAAATAAAAATTGCGGCACTTTGAAACTATCAGGGTTTCTTTGGGACACTTTGAGGTTGAAAATTTGTAGTTAATATCCTTAGTTTGTGCTTTATTTGCAAAGTTATGCCAAGTTATTCAAATATCCCTCATTATGCAATTTTTTACCTTTTATCCAACCAACATTTTCACTTCGAAAAATTTTTTTTTATCAAAAACCCATAACTATGACTTGTAGAGAATACTTTGCAGTTTTCAAAACCCTACTTGGATTTTCTATACGATCATTATTTCCCGAGTAATTGATTACCAAAGTTAAAAATGACTTTTTTGCTTTGATCGACGAAAACACAGCGACAAATCATCGTATAGGGCTCTGGGATAGCTCAAAATGAAGGGGATTAAATTATCTAAAAGAGTTTTACAGTTAAATTGCCAAAAAAAATTTAATGAAGTCCATAGTCTTGAAGACGCTTTGTCTGCTGGGTATATTAAATTTGTTTCTAACGCGTCGATTGGCTAGATGTTTGTATCCGGGAAGTAGGCATCTTGAAGACGTGACTTATACGGAAGGGAGAAGGATATTTAAAGGCCGGATGGCATGGATCGAGTTTCTTTTTTCTCAGCCAAAGTAAGGGCTTCTTTTTTTAGAAAGCCGCCAGTAGGCTTTCACTGTCAAATAGCCGTACTGATATTAGTGATGGAGTAGTGTCAAAGCAGTTTTAGTACTCAATTTAAGGCCTTTTTCTTTGAATCCGGTTTATTCCCAGACCTTCAGGGGCCTAAAGGGAACTGAAGTAACCAAGGGAGAGACATCTGTGTTTTGAACATCCCACCGGGACAGGCCTAGAAGCTCAAAGGAAAACCGTAAGTCACCAGAATATCCATCCGTAGACCTATTTTCCCGCAGATAAGTGTGTTTCGCATCGTACTGAACTGATAACTCGCGAAGTGAATCTCACGAACCTTCAACATCGTGTGTAGCAAAGCTTTAATCCTGATTTAAGGACTTTATTTAGGCTAAGTTTCTTTGTAACCGCAAAGTTAGAACTTTTAGTTTAGTCATTAATAAACCTTTTTTTCTTGTTTAAGGTTAGTGTTTCACTGTACCACCTATTTTACTCGTCAGGACAAAAGGGTTGTACCATATCAAAATTTTCCTTAACAACTACATAACCCTTCAGTGTTTTTTCATTTTTTTAGCTGAAGTTAGATTCTTTTTATTTTAAAATGAATGGTGCCCAAATTTGTACAACCTAAAATTTTAAACAACTATAGAGACTATTTCTAAAAGACGTACACAAATTATCTCTTACCCATATTACTCTACCAAGAAAAACTGAGCTAGTGTATGTTTAATTTATTTAGTTCTTTTAATATTACTACGCACTCAATCGCTACTCAGGATTAGAAACAAAAAGGTTTAGAAAGGAGGGGCTACAAAAATAGCGTTTCAATGTGCGGGCTAAATTGACAGGCCACAAAATGACGCCGTCAACGCGGGGCTTTGGAATTTTCTTTTATGTTTTACGGGGTTCAGTGTACTAGCTTTTGAACAAAGTAAAAATTTCGTACCATTTTTCTTTATTTCATAATGTTTATTAAACGAAACTACACTATAGCAATAAGACAAAAGCAGGAAATTTGAAGGAATACTTATTTCAATTTATTCGATGGTGTTATAGATATTTGAATTTTGTTAATTGACCCTAATTTAAAAATTTCCTACTTCTTGTTAAAAGCTACCTTTATAGTTCCGATTGGCTGATGCGCTGCTCTACTCAAATTTTTCACTTGAGAATTTATCTGTTATGTTAAAAATGCGGTGTTAAAAAAAAACTATACGTTTTTGTCTACTTATGTTTTTCATGAATGTTGAAAATACTTTGCTTTTACAGCTATTTAGAGATTTTTTGTTGAAATTTTTAAAATATTTCGTGAAGTTTTAATATAAGGCAATTTTTTTTGAAATTGTTGAAGATTTTTTAAATGTTTGGTAAAGAAGTTTACATATTTTAGTTGTCTTTACATATCTCTTACTTTGACTATTAGGAGCATAGGAAAAATATTTTCACGACTTTTCAAACAATTCTCTTAAATTTTATAACATAAATACATTATCATGGAAGCTTTCAATTTTAAGGTCAATCACCTACTGGAATACGAATTAGACTATGAACTGAAAATCCGTATTACTTTCTCAAAACGTCCGGTCGCGGATAAAAGAAAGATTCTAAGGAGGATCTTAAGTAAAGAAATTAATGAGCCCGGAAAAACAATAAAGATAGGGGATGACACTCTGTCTATTAAAGAGGAAACGGCTGGAATCGAAAAGAGTTTAAATTCTATTGAAAACCTAATTGATAGTTATGACGACGATCCAAATGTCGTCGAAGCTTTCAAGATATGTTCAGGAAACAATAGCTACGTGTGTGCTCATGGAAGCAAATCTTGCAGAAAAGATAGCTCCTGGTCATGAGTAACCACAGTTGCCAATTGCAACCCCAGTCATATATGTATCAGCTCCAATTGTGAATTGCGTAGCCAGAAGTGGCAATTGAAATTTAATGGAGACTCAAAGAGACTCTATCCTTTTTTGGAAAGGCTGACTGAAATAGCTCAAGCCAGGAAAGTATCTGAAGATGAACTTTTCAGCTTTGCTGTTGAATTTTTCACTGGAGATGCCTTCACTTGGTTTAGAAGCATCAAATCAAGTGTCAACGACTGGCATTCCTTGGTAGAAAGATTAAAGAAAGACTTCTTGCACTGTGATGATGATGAAGAATTGTGGTCGGAAATAAAGAGGAGGCGACACAAAAGAAGAATGAGTCCGCGGTGATTTTTATTGCCCGCATGGAATCTTTATTCGGTAGGTTATCTACCAAGCCTTTGGAAAGTACCAAAGTTAAATTTATACGTCGGAATATTCTGCCTAGCTTCGTCAATCGGTTAGCTTTACTAGATATTAATTCGGTAGCAGAACTCGCGGGGTTATGTAGAAAACTCGAAGAGTCTGATTATTTGTTGGAAAAGAGCAGACCAAAAGGCGAAACTAATATACATCAATTAAAGTATAATCCAAATGGCCGAAGTGGAGTCTCGACAGATAAAGAAGGAAATTTAAATCGAAATTCTAGGAGCAACCGAAAAAAAAAAAAATTTAAGTTAGTTATAGGAAATCGGGTAAAAGAAAAGATAGTGATTCTAAAATTAGCGACACTTCAGCTAAAGTGAATGATAAGTCGGTTTCACCTAAGGCAATTATCACGTGTTGGAATTGCGAAGGTCCGAATCACACTTACCAAAGTGGTACAGCACCTAAGCGGGTATTTTGTTTCAAATGTGGAACAAATGGTGTGAAACTAGCATCATGCCGCAAGTGTACAAATAACGAGTAAGGACGGTATATTACCGAGGCGGATATACTAAGTCCAAGAAAAGAGCCTCTAATCATTCGGCTAAGTCACAAGCTTACGTTCGCAGTAAGGTCCCTAATTCAAAACGTTCTAGAAACATGAACGAACAAAAATATTCCAATAGATCTGAGTGGATCAAATGGTTGCTAAAAGTTTCTGATTTTTTTAAGTCTAATAAACGTTCTCCTTCTCAAGTTAAAACTCCTGTTTCTCCAAATGGTCACATGTCTCCTTTATTCGTGCATAAATATTTAGATAACAGACCGTATATAAAGATAAATCTATTAGGTGGCAACTTCTTGGCATTATTTGACTCTGGTGCAAATATATCCGTTGTAGGTCAGGATGGTATTAAAATTTTAAGTCGTTTAAGTATAAAAATATGCCATGTCAAAAATAGAAGTGTTACCACAGCAGATGGCAGCCGTCAAAAAGTTTTAGGTAGGGTTGAGTTGCCGCTAGTCTGCAATGGTCATTGTTTAGTAATCTTAGGTCTAGTAGTACCTTCTCTATCACATATTTTGGTTTTAGGATGTGATTTTGCACAAAAATTGGGAATTTTAGTAAATTTTAAAGATAACTCGTGGTATCCACAGTCTCTCGAAGTCAATTCTCATACAAATTTTAAAGATTGTTATTCAGAAAGTTCTTTAGAAAACCTTTTCTCGCGTCTATGTACCCTAGATGATCTCTCGAGGACAGAACGCTTAAAAGCAGAAAAAGGTATAAGTTCCTTCAAGGAAATATGTAATAAAGATAGGTTAGGCCGAACGAATAATGTCTATAGATACGGCTGATGCCAGTCCTGTAAAGACAAGGCCCTTCGCCATGTCTCCGTACATGTGAAAAATATTAAATAAAGAGTTAGACGAAATGTTGAAACTCGGAGTGATTGAAGAATCAAACAGTCCTTAGTGTTCTCCAATCTTATTGGTGGAAAAGGCCAATGGACAGTATCGTCTATGCTTTGACGGACGAAAGCTCAACGAGGTCAGCTAATTTGACAATTATCCATTACCGAAAATCGACAGAATTTTGACATCACTCAGGAATGATAAGTATGCATCCTCGATAGACCTTAGAAAGGCTTTCTGGTAAATTCCTTTAGATAAATCCTCTAAGGAAAAGACCGCTTTTGCAGTAGTAGGACGAGGTCTATTTCACTTCGTCACTATGCCGTTTGGTCTAAAGAACTCTGCTCAAACCTCTCAACGTTTAGTGGACGCTATATTTGGTCCGAAATATGAGCCAAATATCTTTACTTATCTAGATGATATTTTAGTAACCTCGGAAGATTTCGAATAGCACATTCGCTTACTTAAAGAAGTAAAAGATAAATTGAAAGACTGATTATAAATTTGAGTAAATGTGATTTTTTTAAAACACTAAAGTTTTTAGGCTATATCGTAGGCTCAAACTCCTTGCGTACCGATCCGGATAAAGTAGCAAGGATGGTTAATTATACGAGACCTACTAATACTACGGAAGTTAAGCGTTTCGTAGAAATGTGTTCCTGGTATAGACGTTTTATTGAGAACTTTTCTACCCTGTTGTCGTCAATTAATGATCTTTTGAAAGGACGAAAAAAAGGACAGTCGATAGATTGGACAAAAGCAGCAGAGGAATCTTTTATAAAGATTAAAGAACTATTGGTCTCAGCTCCGATTTTATCCCAACCAGATTTTTCCTAACAGTTTTATATTTCTAGCGATGTTTCTAATACAGGTTTAGGGGGCGTCTTAACACAGAAAATTAATGGTGAGGAAAGAGTGATAGCATATGCCAGCAGAACTTTATCAAAGGCTGAACGTAACGATTCGGTTGTTGAAAGAGAATGTTTAGCAGTACTCTTTAATATTGAAAAGTTTCGACCTTACATAGAAGGGGTTGCTTTCACGGTTACAACAGATCATTATAGTTTCTAATTATTAATTCTATTAAAAACCCTAGTGACAAACTAGCGCGATGGGCGATTATGCTGAGATAACATACGTTTAATTTAATTCATAGAAAAGGGATCCACAATGTTATTCCTGACGCTTTGTCAAGAATCCCAGATCATACAGTGGACGAATGCAGTCTTAATGCACAGATTGGCGTAAGAATTGATACAGTTGACATAGATCGCATGGATCCATGGTACGATAATTTACGGCATACTCCTCCTACTTCTGGTCCTTTTGGTTTTTATAAAACTCTTCACAGGGTTAGGTATAATATTATTGGCCAAAAATGCGTTTTGATATCTTAAAGTTTGTAAAGACTTGTGAAGTATGTGGAGCGCAGAAATCTCCAAATACACTACCTATGGGACTGATGGGAAAAGAGAAAACGGTTAATTACCCATTTCAAGTCATAGCAGCTAATCTAGTAGGCCCATTCCCACGTTCAAAAAGGGGAAATAAATGGCTTTTCGTCGTTTCTTGCTGGTTTACAAAGTATACCATGTTATTTCCTTTGAAAAGTTCTAAAGCTGAATACATAGAGAGAATTTTAGAAAATGATGTTTTTCTAATCCACGGTGTTCCATCGCTTTTGATGTGCGATAACGGTACTCAGTTTACCTCTAAGAGTTTTAAGAGCTTAAGTGAAACATATGGTTTTAACATCCATTTCAATCCCGTGTACTCTCCACAATGTAATTTCGTTGAACGTAATAACCGAATAGTCGGAACCGCTTTAAGAAGTTACGTTGACTCACATGACACTTGGGATAGGGAGATTTCCAAGATTAGACAAGCTATAAATACCGCAAGACACGAAGTAACAGGATTTACACCGTCTTTCTTAGTTTACGGCAGACATATACCTCTATCTGGATTGTATTATAAAAATTTAGATTTGGATGTCAGTGTTGACCGCGAAATAATTCCGGGTAACAAGGGTGCGTACGCCGAATATTTAAAAGGTTTAAAAGATATTTTCACAGACGTGCGTAGTAGGATACATAAGGCTTATGAACGAAACAGTAAGTCTTATAACCTTCGAAAAAGGAATTTTTCCTTTAATATAGGAGATCACGTTTGGCGGAAAAATAAAATTCTTTCCAGTGGAGTTGATAAATTCACATCTAAGTTGGTACCTAAGTATGTGCATTGCGTGATAAGAGAAAAGATTTCAGATTTAGTTTATGGTTTGGTTAATTTAAATGGGACTAAAGTAGGACAATGGCATATTAAAGACTTAAAACCATTCAATGGACCTAACCCTAATGAAAGTTTGTCAGAAGAACAATAATTTATATTTACATTATCTTAATTGCCCGATATGATTTTTATTTTATTTTTTTGATATTGCTCTGTGGAGGTGACGACCTCGTTATTTGACTGTTATAAAAATTGAGCAGAGTATAGCTTACTTTTATTATTTTTTGCTAAGGTTTTGGTTATTGGTCATGTCCAAGCTTAGGTTGATTGTGGTTGATGTTTAGCATCGACTCAGTTTTTTGCGAGCTTGCGACAAAGTCACACTCAGGATATATCATATGACTGGTATGTCGGTGGTCGCGAGATTTGATTTGCTAATGACCTTAAATAATATCCAGTTCTTGACACTTGGAAGGGAAATCCTCATTAGAGGCAATCCAAAGTGATCTTGAGTTTGGACAAACGCAAGATGTAGCTCGTGTGGTTGAGTCAAAAGATTTTATGAGTAATTTCAAAGTTAGTTACCCGAGTGGGTGTATTGTTATTACCTATGTTGTATATTTTGGCTGCAATTAAGAGTAAATTGATTTTGATTTATCTCTCTAAAACTTGGATTATTTTTTATTTAGGTCTTCTTCTGAACTGATAAGCTGAGGGTATTTTTTATTTTTTTTTTCAGGATCGTTTAAATGTTACCTTTGAGTCACTAATTTTTTTTTGCATAGACTCATAGGTGTATACGAGTTTTTTGGTCTACTATCAGATTGATAGGAAATTGAAGTCTTGTAGGACAACTAAAGGCTGATCATTTACAGGAGATGAGAGCAAAGTAAGACAGTCGTTTCAGAAAGAAATGATCAAAATCTGATACCGAGATGAGAACCTTGTTAAGAGAGGCTAAGCGCAGTAAAGGAAGATTCTAGAGGCTATTGTCTGGGGAGACGGTTAGCACCATGATCGAATATTTTCGCTGTCAACGATGTTTTCTTCTTGTTTCTGATTATGCTGGGAAAGCTCTTGCCGGCTTCAAAAATTTTTTTGCGTTGCCACAGAAAAATTGAGAAATTTTTGCTTCATGTAGCTTTTTAAGCTCACATTCGTTTTTTTTTTGGAAAATTTCCGTTAGAAGCTTGGTTAAGTTAACCTTGCAAACCTTTTAGGTTGTATCCCATAAGTTGTTTGTTTTTACAGGCTGTGATGCACCGGGTGCTGACAGATGCCGTTACGACGTTTGGCAGGGCAGTTAGTCTTCCTGAGGAACAGACTGATTGGAAGGGTAGTCTATGGGGGGCGAACGATTGACCTTTGGAAACTTTTAAAGGTTTTGTTACTTAGTGGTTATTTCTATCGCAGCCAAGGGAGAGCCTAGCTACTGTAGTCGACCTCAGCTCCAATTAGCCTATTAGTGGTGACAGGCTGCTAGCAGTAGTGTGTTTCAGAACACCCTATTGATTAATTTTTTTTGACTTATGGTATGTGGTAGACACCGTTTCAGTTTAGTGGATACTATAATCTACTGCCTTTTGTTGGTGGACACCAGGGTCACCATATCTGTATTTTATTCTCTCCACCTTTCAGTATATCGTGGTGAGGTGCTTGTCTCCTGTTATGTGGGATGGATCAAATGTTTTTCGTTGTTATTCTAGGGCGAGATCAGTACACAAGTGTGCAACTTGGAGAAGCTCAATGCTGGTTAAGTTTTATATCTCTGTGTAGCCACCCTGAAGAATGACGGAGAGCGTTTTTTCCGGCTCATGGTGCCATGTGCCGAAGATTTGTTTAGCTTTCGTTAAGAGCTTTCACCAAGCTCGATATGGAGTTGTCATAACCAAGAGTTTGGGATTTCCCTCCTGTATATATTTCTGTATATATTAGCTGCCTGAGGGCATGTGGTCAAAATGTGTGACTTTGAATCGTTTTGTTTATGGACTCCTATATATAAAATTGTGATTTTAGGGAGGTCCTATTTCGAGACTTGCTGTCCCATATAGTTATTTTGGGAATGTTTCCTTGAATGTTAGTTGCGTGCGGACTAATCATTCTGTTCTTTGTGAACATTGCTTTTTGAAGCAGGATCATTCAGATTGGTGAATTTTTGGGTTTGTAGCTATTCGCTGTGTTTATAATGATATCGTTAGCTTTTATAGCTACTCACTATGTTAGTTGCGAGATTGTTCTTTTAGAACGCGGACTTTGTGTAGCCGAGGGCTATTTACAGAGTGCTTTGTTGGCAATGAGCCGATGTTTTTTCTGGTGATGTATCAGAGCGTCTTCTCTAGCGATTTTTTTTGCGTGTCTGGATGTCTTAGGACGTCGACGTTGCGCGATTATTTTCTGAATGCGACTAGTAATGATACTATATTTGGAATGTTCTTTTAGCTGTGAGCTAAAAATTAATTGCGATTTTCCCGAGCGTTTGTCTGTATATTTATCCAAATGTTTTTCTTAGCCTTGAGCTAAATGGTCTTACAAGACTGTCCTTTTGGTATTAGTATTTGCACTAGAATTCTTTATTTTCTTTATTTTTCTTTATTCAAGAATTTTTCTAAAATTTCTTTTACTGAACTAGAAAATTTTCTGACAATCCTTAAGCTATTTTCAAGGGAGTGTTCATATTTTGTTTCAGTTTAATTTTTTGATTTAGACAAGAGTCTAGATAATGGTATATTTTTTTGTTTTGATACAATAACAGAGCTGTTGTTTTCAAATAAGAAAACCATTACTGTTATTGTGGAAAAGTATTTCCTATGTTTATGCAAGGATTTTTATTTAATTTTTAATGTACTTAACCTTAGTGCTTAATTAAGTTAAGTCTAGTCGTAAGATTCTTGTGTTCATGCAAAGACTTTCATTTGGTTTTTATTGTGCTTAATATTAGTGCTTAATTAAATTAAGTTTAGTAATAAGGTCCGAAGATTGTAATTTTGTTTTAAGTTTTTGACCTTAGTATTAAGTGATAGAGTGTACCACTTTGTACTATTTACCTACATAGGCTTAGTTTAATAGACTAGTGTAGTTTATTTCTTTTTGGAAGGAGGTAAATGTAACATTCATTTTTTACTAGATTTTAAGATCATTTTTTTCCATTTTTATATCAAGCAGTGTTTACTAACTTTTAAGCAGTGTAGTTCACTCGAATTTTTGAATCGTTACTATTACAGTGTGCAGTGCGCTTTGTCTGCTGGGTATATTAAATTTGTTTCTAACGCGTCGATTGGCTAGATGTTTGTATCCGGAAAGTAGGCATCTTGAAGACGTGACTTATACGGAAGGGAGAAGGATATTTAAAGGTCCGGATGGCATGGATCGAGGTTCTTTTTTCTCAGCCAAAGTAAGGGCTTCTTTTTTTAGAAAGCCGCCAGTAGGCTTTCACTATCAAATAGCCGTACTGATATTAGTGATGGAGTAGTGTGAAAGTGGTTTTAGTGCCCATTTAAGGCCTTTTTCTTTGAATCCGGTTTATTCCCAGACCTTTAGGGGCCAAAGAAAAGTTTAGTAGCCTAAAGGGAACTGAAGTAACTAAGGGGGAGACATCTGTGTTTTGAACCTCCCACCGGGACAGGCCTAGAAGCTCGTAGGAAAACCGTAAGTCACCAGAATATCCATCCGTAGGCCTATTTTCCCGCAGATAAGTGTGTTTCGCATCGTATTGAACTGATAACTCGTGAAGTGAATCTCACGAACCTTCAACATCGTGTGTAGCAAAGTTTTAATCCTGATTTAAAGACTTTATTTAGCAATACCACCTATTAGGCTAAGTTTCTTTGTAATACAGGGTAATAATAGAACCGCAAAGTTAGAACTTTTAGTTTAGTCATTAATAAACCTTTTTTTCTTGTCTAAGGTTAGTGTTTCACTGTATCACCTATTTTACTCTTCAGGACAAAAGGGTTATACCATATCAAAATTTTCCTTAACAACTACATAACCCTTAAGTGTTTTTTCATTTTTTTACTGAAGTTAGATCCTTTTTACTTTAAGATGAATGGTGCCCAAAATTTGTACAACCTAAAATTTTAAACAACTATAGAGACTATTTCCAAAAGACGTACAAAAATTATCTCTTATCCATATTACTCTACCAAGAAAAACTGAGCTAGTGTATGTTTAATTTATGTTTAGTTCTTTTAATATTACTACCCACTGAATCCCTTCTCAGAAATTATAAAAAAAAGGTATAGAAAGGAGGGGCTACAAAAATAGCGCCTCAATGTGCGGGCGAGATTAACAGGCCACAATATATATATATATATATATATATATATATATATATATATATATATATATATATATATATATATATATATGTATATACGAGTATATATATATATATATATATATATATATATATATATATATATATATATATATATATTAGACCAACAATTTGGTCTCAAGTTCTTTTTACCTAATCGATAACATTAATAGGCACGAGGAGATAAACAGTATTACAGAAATACTAAAACACAATCAAACAAGTCATGCAACAACAGAACAGCGTCCAGGAATAGCAATCCTACAATTACAAGACTCAAATTCGGTTTCACAAGTCTTTATATATATATTACTCCGTCACCGCTAAATATACCCTGATTAAAGATTCAATAATATTAAAGGAATATACTTTTCATATCATTTAAAATTTTATTTACAGTCCTTAAAAAATTATTATTTATATATTATTCATTATTTACATTATAACTTCTTTAACAGTTCAATGAACTCCTGAAATGGTTGGTATCCCCAAACCGTTTCCTTTTAATTTCTTATTTTTAATAAGAATTCTTAAAAGTATAGTGCTTGATTGATGCGATTCAGCTGAATCCGGAACATTGTATAAAACAGGAGCAAAAGAGAAGAAAGATAAAATAATATCCGATATTCGATACAACATATGGAAATAACGCGAACTACATTTACTAAGGGATGACACACTCAGCCGAACTAACTATAACTTTGGGGTGAGTTTTTGTTGTTTCAAAACTTGCATATGAGCCTTTATTTGACAAAGTACTCAATTTTAGTGAATACGGTAACCTGTTACAAATGCCTGAACTTAGAAAACATACCGTATAATGGCTTCTTACGTATTGGAGTGGTTACTGCATAATTTATGACACACAATATAAATATATTTAAATCGACTGTTCTGAACTTTATCCAATAATGATTTTTAGATTAAATTAATATGAGGGTTGTATGATAAGTACTTGGCCTCGGCAAGAGATAGCACTACTACTATTTAAAAAATTAAATTTTTAATAAACATAACCCTTCACAAGAATTCTGACAAATTTTTAAGTTGCTGAGTGATTTAGTTTATGAGTGGTATTCATTTAAATAGAACAATTTTTGTGATTTCACAATGGAAAAAATTGAATATTGGGCAGTGATAAAATATTTGTTTTTGAAGAACAAAACGAGTGATGAGATAAAAGCGGAACTCAGTGAGGTTTATGGGGACTCTGCACCTTCGTTATCGACCATAAAATATTGGACAGCTGAATTGAAACGCGGCCGTACAAGTATTTTTGATGAAGAACATACAGGTCGTCCAACTTTGGTCACCACATCAGAAATGATTGAAAAATTCCACGATATAGTGATAAGTGATCGGAGAATAAAGGTGCGTGAGATTGCTGAGGCTGTGAGCATCTCAGTTGGAGGGGTGTAGAACATTTTAACAACTCATTTGGATATGAGAAAGCTTTCCGCAAGATGGGTGCCGCGTTTGCTCCCAATTGACCATAAATACGCTCGCGTGTTAACTTCAAAAGAACGTCTGGCGAGGTGAAAGCGCAGTCAGAATAATTTTTGGCGTCGATTCATATCTATTGACGAAACATGCATACCAGAGACCAAAGAACAGTCCAAACAGTAGGTTTTCCGTGGTGGACCGTCGCCAAAGAAGGCCAAGGCGACTTTATTGGCCAACAAATGCACGCTGCATAATCTACATCGATTACCTTGAAAAGGGCAAAACGATTAATGGAGAGTACTATGTCAACTTATTGGATCGTTTCAATAATGCTGTAAAAAAAAAAAAAACGTCCACATTTGGCGAAGAAAAAAAGTCTCTTTCATCAAGGCATGTGTGCACACTTTCGTGCACAGCAATTCGTATCCTAACTCATGAAAGTTTGTCATGTTAATGGCAAACTTTCACGAGTTAGGATACGAATTCTTCTGCATCCACCATCATCGTCAGATTTTGTTCCCCAGCGATTATTTCTTACTTCCGAGTATGAAAAAATTCCTCAGCGGCTTAAACGATGAGATGATTGCTAAAACAAACTATTTTGAAGGGTTGGAGAAAATGTATTTTTTAAATGGGATACTAGAGATAGAAAAACGTTGGACTAAGTGTATCGATCTAAAAAGAGACTAGGTTAAAAAATCAAATAAATTTTACACATAAAAATGTTTTTTTTTGTCAAGGTCAGGTACTTATCATACAATCCTCGTATTGAAGTGAGCTGCAAATATTGTCGCAGCCTAGTGCGCAAAGAGTATCAGAGTAATAATGAAAATACTATCCTTTTAATTGTCGATTTGTTGGTATAATAATTTAGGTGAATACTTTTTTTTTTGCTTGTCTAGTTATTAGGTATTCTATATCTCTCAAATCATCTTGATCTGACCTTCACCTTAAAAGGATATGGCCACTTTTCATAATGTAAGTTTTTCTTCCTTATTAGTAAATATTGTGCATAACCAATATACTTACAGATAATTTTATTTATAAAAACAGTTGTATTCCTTTTACAAATATAAAAAAAGGAAAATTTTCTTTAAGTACAGTCTTGTCTCATATAAATTTAGGTAGATTTGCATTCGGCACCTACAGAGAACAAATTTATTTACAAATGAGCTGCTCGACAGCATAAAGTGGCTGCGGAAAAGATCGATCAGACGATTTCCTTTTTTAGAAGGAACGTAGATGTTTAAAGTTTCTAAATTTTTTCTTGCTGATCCAAGAAAATTGTTTTTTTTTATCCGACTACTTTCCTGGTTAATTTGATGAGTAACTGTTTAATTCGCTTCTTTTATTAAAGAACCTTGTTCCGTTTTGGATCGGATCATGAGTATAATGCATACTAATGATTTATACAAGGTGTTTTTTAAGTTGGGGAAAGTTATTTTGCCAAATATAACGGATATAAGGGCTTTCGATAAACTGTAAAAGTGTACTTTATCCGGCACCATTACTATAAACAGTTAACACCTTGGACTCAATCTCTCACTATTCATTGTTCATTTTACAAATACATATATATATATATATATATATATATATATATATATATATATATATATATATATATATATATGTATATATATATATATATATATATATATATATATATGTATATATATATATATATATATATATATATATAAATGTAATTACAAAAATATTTATTTGAATGAGAAAATAAGTATAAAATGAAGGTCGACAAAAGTAGGAACCGACGAGAGCGTATTGAAAACTAATGTCTATCACATACCCCTATTATATATATATATATATATATATATATATATATATATATATATATATATATATATATATATATTTTAAATGTATTTGCACGTTCAAACACGTAATTGTGTCTATTCACATCTAAACACTTTCTACGTACACGTATGTTAACGTTAAACGAGTGGCGGAAACTCGCCATGGGAAGATTCTGGAGTCCTCTCACGGCACAACTTTCGCACATTCGTTCTAGCGCAACAAAGGTATTACTTTTAAATTGGTGTAATTTGCTAAGTACAGGTTTAAAATGAGAGCAGTACCAGTACCGATAAAAATAAGAGATATTACATTGTCTAGTGCAAAGGTCAACTATATACAGCTATAGCTACAATTTTTAAATTTTATGATAACCAGACCGAGTCTAAGTTTTAAATTCCTTTAGTAAATCTGACTGAAGAAGGTTTGAAAAACTGTAAATCATATAAATTATTATTGTAATTACAATATTATTTATAATACTGTAATCATACATTATGACATTGTAAAAATTTTTATAAACGTGTTAAAAGTAACAGTCGCATATTTTTTTGACATATATATATATATATATATATATATATATATATATATATATATATATATATATAGAAGAGGAAGGTCAGAGGGCTTACTGGTAACAACCAAAAAGGGTTTAACTTAGGGATAACCCTTAGGATTACAGAGTAAACAAAAAGGTCTTAGACTTCGTAGTAACTGCAGTTTTATTCTAATATCGAGCTTTCGATGCCAAATGGTACATCATCTCTTATAAGTCAGAGCACCCTCTGAAAGAATATACCGTACTTTCAAAAAGAAGAATAGTAGGAAACACTGCCATCATTTTTTTAAAACCGAGTTATTAGTTTAAAATAGTACTTACTGAATATTTACAGATGGTGCTCTGTTGCATGAGAATCTGATTTATATCAATTGCAGGAAAAGGAGTGTTATCGCATGATTTTAAACAATAATTAAAGCAGAACTTATATTTGTACATATTCATTCACCCTATCGGTTATAACATTATTTATTTAATTATTAGGATATAAGAGAATAATAATTGGTAATTATTAAAACCTTAAAATTATTATAAATTAAAATTAGCGAAGAAAACGTGTTTCAGCCATTTTGAAGTCTAACAGAAGTGATTATTTTTTAATTTTATTAATTTCTAGCTTATATAAAATATCACTGCTGCCAAAATTTCGACCTGAGTATTGAGAAAAGATTTTTAAAAAGCCGACTTATGGTCGTTAATTCGGATGAAAAATATACCACCGCATATTAATAATTTATGAAGCAACAAAGTTCAAAGAAACTCTGGTGTAAGCATTATTGGTTCTGTAATGAAAGACTAATATTATCAAATTTCCACTTTATTTAGTTTCACTGAAACTGTATGTACTACAAAATTTTTTTAGTATGTTCTTGAGACAATAAATATGTGTAAATAGTCTTCGACGTCTTTTTTGTGGTTAAGACTATTATGGCAGTTTTTTATAACACATTTCCTGTGTCCAAAATAGAGGTTTCGTTGTAACGGACTTTTTGATCATATTTCTTCACATGTTAGCTCAGACTGGTCGAATCCGGTTTGTGCCTACAATCGCTTTTATGTAAGACGATTCTTTTAGATAATTTTTGTGACGTCTGGTCGATGTAGATCGACCCAGATTCACATTTAATTCCATATACTACCTTTGATTTTTGCCAAATATTAGTTTTGTCTTTTTTGTATGAATAGTAACCACCAAGGTACTTTAAGTTGTACTGAGCTATTTTAACTTTTGTGCCTCCGAACAGTGCAATAATTCATTGGAAAAGACCCACTATGTGCTGTAACTTTCCAGATTGTACCTCAGTTGATAATACATTACTTCGGATATTTATTTGCATGTTTTCTAAAAATTTCAAATTTTTTCCTTTAAATATAGGGTGACAGATTCTCTTAATTCTGTTCCTTAGTGCTGTTATTATGTTTAAATTTTGTTTCAAGGTGTACATCTGCCTGAACTTGTTTTCTTTCTATATCAGTCAAATTTTATTTCGTTGTTGTTTGAACTAACTACCTTTGTGTCAACAAAAGGAACCGAGTTGTCAGACTCAGTCTCTACTGTAAACTGAAGTCTATATATGAAGCAGTTAAAGATGTCGAGAGTATCATGAACTTTATTCTCAGGTAGAGATACCAATAGATCAGATCATATATACATATATATATATATATATATATATATATATATATATATATATATATATATATATATATGTATATGTATATATATATATATATATATATATATATATATATATATATATATATATATATATATATATATATATATATATATATATATTTATATATATATATATACCTCCCAAAATATACGGCCTTCCCAAATTGCACAAGCCCAACATCCCACTAAGACCGATAGTTTCTAGTATACAGTCCCCTTTCTACAATATCTCCAAATTCCTCTCAAATATTCTTTCTAAAGTCACTGGAAAAAATGTTTTTTATATAAAAAACTCTTTCGAGTTTAAAAATTTCATATATAGTATACACATGCCCAATGAAAGTAAACTCATATCCCTCGATGTCATGTCCTTATATACAAACTTACCCATAAACCTTATAATCACCGCAATAAAAAATAAATGGGACCAAATTAAAAAAACACCTGCCTACCACAAGAAGAATTCATAAATGCCATAAATATAATCTTTAAAAACAATTTCTTTCAGTACCAGAACTCATTCTACCTTCAAATGGAAGGTTGTGCAATGGGGGCTCCTATTTCTGCTACCCTTGCCCAACTGGCATTGGAATATTTGGAGGAAAGTGTTATTGATAGCTTAAGCAACAAACCTATTTTCTTCAAAAGATACGTAGATGATTGCATTTTAGCACTACAGGAAGACCAAATAGAAAACACAGTTAAAGCCTTCAACCAATTCAACAAAAAATTACAATTCACCATCGAAACAGAACAAAACAACGCCATAAACTTCCTAGATCTAACTCTAATAAGAGAAAAAAACAAAATAAATAGCAAATGGTACACAAAAACCAACAAGTTCTGGAAAATCTCTAAACTACCATTCACACCATCCTTTAAATTTTAAGAAAAATACCGTCATAAAGTTAATTGACAGAGGCTTAAAACTAACAAGTCCTAAATATAGAGCAGAAATAATAGAAAAAATAAAAACTACCTTAACCAACAACAATTATCCGGTTAAACTAATTAACAAAATTTTAAAAACCAGAATTTACAAATTATATAATACCCTGGATAAACAACCAAAACAAAGAACAGCAACAACATACATATCCATGCCATATATTCAAGGACTTTCAGAAAAAATTAAAGCAGTCCTCAAAAAACATAATTTAACTGTTTGCCACAAAACGCATAACTCTTTAAAACACCTTTTTACCCCCCTAAAATCCAAAACACCCCTACTGAAACAATCAAACCTGATATATTCTATTCCATGTCAAAACTGCAACGGCTGTTATATCGGCATGACTAAACAACATCTAGAAACTAGACTGAATGGCCATAAGTATGATAAGAATAACCCAACAGCTCTATCAAAACACGTTAAACAAACCAAACACTCGTTCGATTTTAAAAATACAAAAATCTCAAAAAAAGAGTCAAATTATTTTAAAAGATCAATCCATGAAATGATCTGTATTAATAAAGAGAAAAACAATATAAACGACAAAAGCGACGTTAGGGGTCTGAGTCATATTTATTTCGGACTCTTCTCATAATAACTCAATAGCAGTAATAAATAAAAACACATAAACAAACCAAAGGATGACTTTCGTTCCCTATACAAATCTAAAGTTATTTTAAAAAATGTGACCGTCTTAGTAACACCTTTTAAAGAATGTTAAGAGTGTCTTCGTTTCAACCCACACATGTAAGTTTTTATATATTTTTGTGTGTATTTTTATTATTTTCACCTTCTACATTGTATTATAAGTTTAAGAATTTTATATATTCATAATTAAAAAAAAAAAAATTGTGCGTCCTATTGAATATCCAAAACAGAAAATTTCAATTTTTAGATGAACTGAAGAAGCCTAAAAATTAGGCGAAACGTTTTCAATAAATTCTAACTAGAACGTGACGTAATTTCTCTATCCTTAAAACAAAAGAACCATAAAGCCCAAGAAATTGAATATATATATATATATATATATATATATATATATATATATATATATAATACGTAGCTGCTTAAAGCACATCTTTTTGCAAGATTTGACTTTATTCATCAAGAGAAATACAATCAGTCTAACGCTTTTCTAACATTTCTATACCTTTCTTGTAGAAGGATTTGTCTTTGCCTTTAAAACAGGAATCAGTATCGGCGATAACTTCTTCATTGCAGCCAAATCTCTTCCCGCGAGCATTTTTTTTTGAAGTCTGCAACTAGATAATAGTCGTTGGGGGCCAAATCTGGAGAACACAATAGATGGAAGCAATTCGAACTTCAGTTCATGCAATTTTGCCATCGTAACCATTGGCTTGTGACACGGTGTATTGTCTTGATGAAAGAGAACTTTTTTCTTATTCAATTGAAGCCGTTTCTTTGCGATTTTTGCCTTCAAATGCACCAATAACTTTATGTAATATTCGCTACTGATTGTTTTTTTTCCTTTTCAACATAGTCAATGAAAATTATTCCATGGGCATACCAAAATACAGCTGACTGCCGATTTGATTCCGGTGTATAGTGGTGGATCTATGTTTCATCCATTGTCACATATCGCATGATAAAATCCTTTTTATTACGCTTAAACAAGTCGAAACAGCCCTCAGAATCAACAACACGTTGTTGTTTTTGGTCCACTGTGAGCAAACACGGTATCCATTTCGAACAGAGCTTTCTCATGCCCAAATGTTCTTGCAAAATATGACCAACATGTTCTTTCAATATCTTTAGAGTGTCAGTTATCTCACGTAATTTTACTTTACGGTCATCCAAAACAATTTTGTGGATTTTTTTGTTGTTTTCCGGTGTAACCACCTCATTCGGGCGTCCAGAGCGTTCAGCATCATTTGTATCTGGACGACCGCGTTTAAATTCAGCATACCAGTAAATGAGGAGTGATTTTTCAGGGGCAGAGTCCCCGTAACACTTCAAGCCATTGCTTTGTTTGAACGGTATTTTTTCCCATCAAAAATAGTGTTTAACCAACACAGGAAATTCGATTTTTTCCATTGTTTTGAAAATATGAAAAGTAGCGTCACCAAAACTACTGTAACTTATAAACTAATAGTCAAAATGTCATGAAATTTTAACATGTATCGTTCGAAGATTGGTACTTCCTAAAAATCATATGGATTTTTGGAAAAGGGCGACATCTATGCGCCCTTGTCTGTGGATGAAGAAGAACGGGACCTCGACCAAAGTATGGTCCTATTACCGTATGTGAAAGGAGTTACAGATAGAATTGGAAGAGTTCTAAGAAAACACAACATAGGCACAGCATATAAACCACAAAACACTCCGGCAGACATCTTGGGTAACCCCAAGGACTAGAGAAAACCATGGAGTTTATAGCATCCCATGCGAAGACTGCCACAAATTGTACATAGGGCAAACAAACAGAAGAATCTCTCGGATTCAAGAATATAGAATAAGTATCAAAAATAAACAAACAACTGCTGCTCTTTTTCAGCACCATCATGATACTGGTCGCAATATCAATTTTGAGAGATCCAAACAAATAGCATCGATTTCACATTATAAAACACGCATAGTCAGAGAAGCCTTAGAAATCGAAAAGAATGGACAACTAAATAAGCGGGATGATGCACTGAATATCTCCACTACATGGAAGGGTCTACTAGCTAAACCAAGGAATAATCAAAATATCGAGAAGCGCCGGAACCCGCAATTACCACGGATACGAGCACCTATCCGGCAAAAACCGATGCCAGGACGAACACTCCCGACCCCCCCACCTACAATCTGCGTAGACGCCGACCTATAAAAGACTGCGACCGCACTTCGGTCTCTCAGTTAGCTTCGAACGGCAGCAGCAGCAAGATCACAGTATCGAGTAGCGGCGGCTGCAAGAGCACTTGAAAATGCCAAATGAGATTTTGGCGAAACGTTGTGCAAATTCTTTGTTAGACGAATGGATTGAAACCCGAAATTTAAATATGTATATATATATATATATATATATATATATATATATATATATATATATATATATATGTATATATATGTATCCCACACCTCCAACGTCTCCTTTTCTCTTGCATTCAGTTTCCACATTTCGCATCTATATGTCACCGTGGGTCTGACAACCGTCGTATATATTCTTTCTTTTGCTTTTCTTGATACATTCTTTAATTTCAATATTGGATTCATTGCCCCCAAATATCTCTGTCCTGTCGCTATTTTTTCTTGTATCTCCGTCCTTTCTTGTCCACTCTATGTTATTGTTACTCCCAGATAATTAAATTTGTCTACTTTTTCAAACATATATCTTTTTCCTAAGTTGTTTATTATATCTAAACTTTCGTTGTTTTTAATATCCTTCTTCTTTGTAATTTCCATGTATTTTGTTTTTTCCTCATTTATCATTAGTCCTCTCATCCTTCCCCTTTCTTTTATCCTACTTATGGCTTTTTTGAGATTCTCTTTTGCTCTTGCAATCAGTGCTACATCATCCGCATAGGCCAAGCATTGGCAGGTTTGTTGGTATATCGGATTATCTTCTCTAGTACCAAATTAAATAGACATGTCGACACTGGTTCCATCTGTCTTAATCCTCTCTTCACCTTAAATTTGTCTGATACTTTGCCCTCAACCAACACCCTATTTTCTGTGTCATTCAGGGTCATTCTCACCATGCGAATCAATTTACTTGGAATTTTTAGTTCTTCCATTATCTTGTAGAGTCCTTCTCTATTTACAGAGTCATATGCTTCTCTGAACTCCATAAAGACCAAGTGTCGTGCCAAATTTTGTTCTAAGCTATTATCTTGGATTTGCTTAATCGAAAATATCTGGTCTGTAACCGATCTATTTTTCCTGAATCCACACTGGTACTCTCCCAGAATAGACTCGGCTTTCTCTGCTAGTCTGTTTTTGATAGTCAACACTACTATCGTGTACACGACATCCAGTAAGGCTATTGGTCTATAATTAGCACATATAGTTTTTTCCCCTTTTTTGTATATTGGACAAATGAGCCACTCTCTCCAACTCAATGGCATCTTTTCTGTTTCCCATATTTCTTGCACCAACCGGCATATTTCATTTTCCAGATCTACTCCTCCAGCTTTTACCGGTTCTACAATTTCCACCCGGCCCTTATTTTTTTTGGGTTCTGAGTATTTCTCTTATTTCTTCTTTGCAAGGCTTATTTGTCGCCTCCTGCCCTGCAGTTAATTTTGCTTCCTATTTCTCATTCAACTCCTCATTTTCATCTCCATTTAATGTTTCTTTAAAGTATTCCGCCCATCTATTCAGTCTTTCTGCGAAGCTTACTGCTAAACTTCCAACTTTTTTCCTATATATCAGCATTTTGTCTCTGTTAATTCCCTTTGTATTTTATAAAAAAAAACACGTAAATCGGATAAGTGGTTCTTGAGTGCTAAGCGCAGTAATGGATAGACAGACAGGCAGAGAGATGTTATGTTTTATATATATTATAGATTTTTTTTTACATATATTAAATTAAGAATTAAAAAAAAATCACGTAAATCTGATGAGGGGTTCTCGAATGATAAGCACACTAACGGACAGAGAGACGTTGCGTTTTATATATATTATTATTATTATTATATAACCTCTTCAGAGAACATATGTATGAATTTAAAAAATCACGTAAGTGGTTCTCGAGGGATAAGCGCACTAACGGACAGACAGAGAGACGTTGCATTTTACATATATTATAGATATAGATTATTATTATTACTATATAACCTGGCCAAAGAATATATGTATGAATTTAAAAAAAGACACGTAAATCGGATAAGTGGTTTTCGCCTGATAATCGCACTAATGGACAGACAGACAGACAGAGAGACATTGTATTTCATATATATTATAGATTATAGATTGTAGATATTCTCTGCTACATAAGGGAACGCGCTAACGGCAAACTTTTTTTCCGACTTCATTCACTATTATCGTCACTGCTCATTCCCTATGTTACCTATCGTAATAAAATATAGCCTATAACCTGGCCAGAGAACATATGTATGTTTAAAAAAAAAAAGTACGTAAATCGGATAAGTGGTTCTTCAGTGATAAGCGCACTAACGGACAGACAGACAGACAGACAGACAGACAGAGAGACGTTGGATTTTATATATATTATAGATGATTCCTAAGGGCTGTATTTTTTTTTGTCGTATTTATGGCCTTTGATTCTATTTTCTAGATATTGGCTTGTTTGCCCGACATATATTCCTTCGCAGTTATTACATTTAATTTCGTAGACTACGTTACTTTTTTTTATTATTTGGGGTTTTGGTTTTGAGCCTGGAAAAATTGGATGAGAGCAGATTATATGATTTGTGACATAACCGAATTTTGTAGTTTTTAAAAAGTTTTTTGAGTGGTTGGGATAGTCCATTTATAAACGGTAAAGCAATATATGTTTTATGGTTGTTGTTGGTTGGTTTTTTATTTATTATGGTATTGTAAAAGTTATGTATTCGTTGTTTGAAGATTTTGTTTATAAGGTACATCGGATATTTATTAAGTGTTAATGCTTCTTTAGCTTTGGTTATTGCACTCCCTCTGTATTCTGTGTCAGAAAGCTTGATTGTTCTATCTGCTATACCTATGATTACATATTTTTTTTGTGAATTCGGGTGGTGTGATTCATAATTAAGGTATCTAGAAGACCATGTATTTTTAGTATACCATTCAGTTTTTTATATTTTCATTATTGTGGTGTAAAGTTACATCTAAGAAATTTATCTTATTGTTGTCTTCTGTTTCGAATGTGAATTGAATATTTTTGTGGTATCCGTTGAATTTTTGTAGGATATAATTAACACTGCAAAATCACTGAAAATTCGGAATGCAGTTCCTCCAAAAATATACGGTCTTCCAAAACTCCATAAAGAAAACGTTTCGTTACGACCCATTGTATCATGTATCCAATACCCATTTGTTTCACTTTCCAAACACTTGAAAGATATCTTACACAAAATCTTATATAAAAAATGACTACTAAATTAAAGATTCTTTCCAATTTAAAGATAAACTTAAAAACATAAAACTTCCAAATAATTATATCTTAATATCACTGGACGTCACATCACTATATACCAGTATACCCATAGCAGTAGACGTTAAAACCATTAAGAAAAACTGGGATAAAATTAAACAATTTACCGACATTCCTATGAGTGAATTTATTAACGCAACAGAACTTATTCTAAAATCGATGTATTTCCAATACGAAAATAAAATTTACGAACAAATAGATGGGTGTGCAATGGAAGCATCTATTTCTAACGTGATTGTACAATTAGTAATGAAAGACTTAGAAACTGATGTCATACCAAAATTAAACTTCAACATTCCATTTTTTTACAGATACGTTGATGATTGTTTGACCGCTATACCTAAAAACCAAATTAATTATATCCTACAAAAATTCAACGGATACTACAAAAATATTCAATTTACATTCGAAACAGAAGACAATAAGATAAATTTCTTAGATGTAACTTAACACCACAATAACGAAAATATAAAAACTGAATGGTATACTAAAAATACATGGTCTTCTAGATACCTTAATTATGAATCACACCACCCGAATTCACAAAAAAAATCTATAATCATAGGTCTAGCAGATAGAGGAATCAAGGTTTCTGACACAGAATAGAGAGGGAGTGCAATAACCAAAGCTAAAGAAGCATTAACACTTAATAAATATCCGATGTACCTTATAAACAAAATCTTCAAACAACGAATACATAACTTTTACAATACCATAATAAATAAAAAACCAACCACAATTCATATAATCTGCTCTCATCCAATTTTTCCAGGCTCAAAACCAAAACCCCAAATAATAAAAAAAGTAACATAGTCTACGAAATCAAATGTAATAACTGCGAAGGAATATATGTCGGGCAAACAAGCCAATATCTAGAAAATAGAATCAAAGGCTATAAATACGACAAAAAAAACAATACAGCCCTTACGAATCATGAAATAAATAAAAGTCATACCTTTGATTTCAAAAACATCAAAATTGTCAACACCGAAATAAATACAAAAAAAGAGAAATACTCGAATCCGTACATATTCGGTTGACGCCCACTGCAATAAACGAAAAAACAGATGTAAATAACCTAAACCGTATCTACCTACCAGTCATATAAAGTCCCTCAAGTTAAGTAGTTTGTTTGTAGAAAGTAAAAATGTGATTTTAACAGTGATTTAAACTTAACACCCCATAAAATGAACTACTTTATAAGGTAAGCCCCTCATTAATGTATACAGTTAAGTGTCTTAAATTAAAAACTACGAAGATACAAATATTTTAACCCCAAAATACACAACTTATCTATATTTAATTCTAATGTAATCTTTTAGAGAAAATTTTGAAGAAAACCTCTTCCGAAGGTCGAAACGTCAATAAATATATAGAGCGTATTAAAAACTAATGTCTATCCCATACGTTTATTAGTAATAGATATATTTTTTCAATGGACGTAGAAATTGGAATAATTGTATCTACTCACATCTAAACATTTTTTAACATACACTTATGTTCACGTTGCGAAAACTCGCCATGGAAAGATTTGGAAGTCCTCTTACCGCACAACTTTCGCACCTCCGTTCTTAGCTTTGCAGACGCAAGAGAATATTTTCCCTTGAGATGTTTCTTAAGCGTTGGAAACAGGAAATAAAATGTATGGCTCACTTTCTCTGAATGTACGTGTTCTTCGACTTGTTTGATATTGCCGAGAGTTGACATGATGGACAAATACTATTTTATCTGAGTGAATCTTACGCAGCCGGCAATTCAGATTTGTTAGGGTATTTATATATTCTTCCGAGCTCTGAGTATTACCATTGTCTTAAAAAATCAGGGTCGCCCATGCTACTGCAATTCCGGAAAACGACTATCATGATTTGCCCCTTCTGAGAGAATTGTTTTGAATTTTTTCGTATGTGGTTAACCTTTATGCATATGTTCCATGGACTATGTTTCATTTTACGATCGTAATCGTGTACGTGTGACTCTTCATTCGTCACAATTCTATAAAGAAATATATATTTTACTTAATGTTTAGCCAAGGGTTATGCTTAAATTGGTTACATTACGCTTTTATTTTGTCAGTAAGTCTCTAATATCTAACGTGTTCATACTTTCTGTACTTCGGCAGATAACGGATGGCGTAATGTACTTTTTGTGAAATACCTACTCTTTCAGCAAAGTTGGTCCATTTATAGCTATTCTTCCAGACAATGGACGTTTACTACGAGCTTAGATCTTCAGGTTTGGTTGAGTAGGACTTTTGTCTCAGAGTCCTTGGCAACATGCTAACTGTACGCACATTAATACATAAATCTCGGTAAAGAGAGAAGTAAAAAATTTGACAACTGATTGTTTTGCCCACCTTTGGCTACACCACACACACACACACACACACACACACACACACATATATATATATATATATATATATATATATATATATATATATATATATATATATATATATATATATATATATATATAATGGAAGTTCCCGATAATAATGTCTTTCAGGAATATTGAAAAACCAAGTCCAAAGGAAAATTCAGAGGAGATGTGGTAAGATACAACAATCTGAATGATGGAGGGATCTAAACAGTGCAACGACCACAATCAGGTAGAAAAAAGAAATCATTGGATGTCGTTCATAAATTCGCCCACGAAAACGCAAGAAATCAAAAACAAAGAGATAAAAAAAAGAATGTAGGAGAGACAAAAACAAGAACATCAGTTTAATTTGTCAGGAGATCATCATGCAAATAACGGCGGAACCCATACACTCTACAAAGAAGTTAAGTATTTGGCCAGAGAGTTTAAATCACGCACAGAGCTTATGAGAAATGTCTAAAACAAAGTCGTTACAGACAAAGCAGGAATAACCGAAGTCTGAAAGAAATACTGTATCAATCTGTATAAAGAGAAGAACGGGGAATAATGCCCTCAGGGGCTAGGGGAATCCCAGGATTCTCCTAGTATGGGCATTGACGATCCCGAGGTACCTGAGTCATGTTGTGCTGTCTTGTGTTGTCCAGATTATATGTAACAAAAACGCAATCTTAAGGTGTTTACCGTGCCGAGAAGATGAATGGCTCAGCGTTTATGAGTCGCAAACGGTTTCCCCGGATACCGGGCGCCCTCCGGGAGTAAGTAGCCTTGCTGTGGCATCCAGGCTCTGCCGCAGTCGACCATTCTTTCCTAGGATACTCGTGGGAACACTATGTCAAATAATAATAATTATACTAATTATACTAGTGATAATGGCAGGGTGTTGAGGAGGCGGACCCCTGTCGTACAAACAGCTACAACACCACCACAACAACAGCAACGACAAAACGATCCAACCAACTGCCTCAGTTGAAACTACTCCCGATAGTTTTACCAGATCCGACATTGTAGGTGATAGAAATTGCCTTTTCCGTGCAGTTAGCTTACACTTATATGGCCACCAAAACCATCATGAAAGACTCCGAGAGGCTGCTCTAAGATATATACAACAAAACTGGTCGGAACTTAACACATTTTCATTATTTGGGGACGACGATATGAAAGACTTCAATAACTACTATAACTATATGAGGAAAAATGGCACCTATGGAACGAGCCTAGAGATACTTGCCCTCTCGGAAACCCAGAATAGCAACTTTCATATCTTCTCAAAACAACGAAGAACAAGAGATACAAAAATAACTTTTAGGGACAAGCCAACAATAATAAGCACAAGAAAACACACCGAAACTATTTACCTTCTACTAACAGGCAACCCAATGTCGGGACACTTTGAGCTTCTGACACCACAAAACACTAAAAACATCCCAAACAACAGTAGACCAATAAAAGAAGCATCGGGCGAGCGACGTAACGGTCGAGGACGTCGCGGGAAATGGCAGCTCGACCAAAACGATGAAGACCGGGCAACTGACAATGGACCTGCCAAAAGTGTTGTGAAGGCGAGTAAGCCGACACCCACCAAGGCGGGAAAATCAGGGCAACGCATGAGTTATACTACAGGAACAAACGAACACACCATGCGTTGCTTTGATAAAGGCACAAGTCCTGACAAAAAAACCACTGAGAAGGGAATCACTCGCCGCCTAGACCCACCACCATCAATCATGAACGCAACCGACGAAGTATTTAATCAAAAACTCCCGCAACGACAAAGAAATCCCAACAGCACAAAACCAAAATTCAAACGGCAAATAAGAATAGAAAACAAAATCAACAACATCAGGAGATACCTAGGACACCTTACCCAGTTTATCAGCGGGAACGTGTCCAAACGAATCACACAGAGTATAAACAAGATCAAGTTCGGGTCTCCCGACAGAACACTGCCAGAAATCCTGGATACTCTAAAACAAAAATTATCCGTATATGCCGCAAGACTCCGTAGATACAAAGAACCAAACGAGAGGAAAGATACCAACAACCTCTTCCGAAGAAGCCAAACACAGTTCTACCGGAAAACTATGCAGAGCAAACAGACAGCAGTGACCGAACCACCAAACAAACAACAACTCACAGGTCATTGGAAAAGTATCTGGTCAGAACCCAAACTACCCAATAATAACACCCCCTGGATCAAAGCCAAAGAAGGCAAAGATAAACATGTGACAGAACAGGAAAATTCCACATTAACTACTGTGGGACCAAAGAGCGTGATGAGGCGCCTGGATGCAAGAAGTTCCGGAGGTAGAATGGCCCCCCGTTCGGATCTCCGGGTGGGGGTTGGTTCGGAGGCGTCGACTTGCAGACATCATAATTTTAAGATAGATTTTTGCAACATACGAGGTATAAACTCGAACATAAATTCAGTGCATCAACACCTGCAATCAAATAAACCTCATGTACTCGCTCTATGTGAAACCAAGGTCAGTCCATCGACCAGCACGGTCAACTATCTTTATCCTGGGTACGACTTCTATTCCCGATTTAGGCGTAACTTTGGAATCTGTCTTTTTGTCAGAAGCGACCTCTCTTGTCAACGAGAAGAAGCTCTGGAGCCCCCAAACTTTGATGTTATGTGGTTAAAAATAACAACTCAACAAACCACAAGGTTCATCTGTATCCTATATCGACCACCAAGTGATACCAATTTTGGAACACTTTTCGCTTCTCTTGCAGACACCATCGATCATTTACAAAGTAACTATCCAAGTGCCGAAATTGCCATCCTGGGCGACTTTAATGTCCACAATATCAACTGGCTTAAATATTCCAATACTACCGACGAACAAGGTCGTGAAGCTGAATCATTCTCAATCAGTTATGGCTTAACTCAGCTTATTGACGAACCAACACGGATCCCTGATCGAGACGGGGAGTTCGCCAGTCTTCTTGACCTGTTTTTAACCACCAATCCGGAGATTTACACGGTTACCGTAAATCCGCCGTTAGGTTCTTCCGACCATAAACTGCTTTCGACATCGAGTATCCTGCCAATCAGTGACAGAGAGGCGCCTAGGCCGCGCAAGATTTGGCACTACAAATCTGCTAAATGGGAAGATCTTATGGAATACTTTCGAACTTTCCCTTGGATGGACATTTGTTTTCGATCCGATAACCCATCTGACTGCGCCAGGGAGGTCTCCGATGTTATTTTGGCTGGTATGGAAGCTTACATCCCTTTTTCGAAGAAATGCTCCTCCAACGGCAAGCCTTGGTTCGATCGAAAATGCAAACAAGCTGTTGCTTCCAAACATATTGCCTATCGACAATGGCGTGAAAATCCTAACACCGTAAATCGTAACATCTTTGTTCATGCCCGGAACAGATGCAAGGGAATTATCGACGAAACCAAGGAGGCACACAATCAACGAATTAGAAACAAACTTCTCCCAACAATTCCAGGTCCTTTTGGGCAGTCGCTAAGGCAGTTAGTCAAAATTTTACCAAATCCACCATACCACCACTCACACGGCTGGATAATTCCATTGCAACCACACCTGTTGAGAGAGCGAACTTGTTGGCTGAACTCTTTGCTTCACATTCTACTGTCGATTTCCAAGGAAAAACACCACCTACTATTCCCATATTGCAGTCAAGGATGCCCGATGTTGTCTTTAGACAGCGCATCATAAAGCGTATTTTAATGAAGCTAGACACCAAGAAGGCTTCTGGCGCTGACGGAATACCTGCCATAGTTCTCGAAAACTGTGCAAGGGAACTAACACCAGTTTTCTGTAGACTTTTTAACCTATCCTACAGAAAGGGAATATTTCCGTCCTGCTGGAAATGTGCCACGGTTCAGCCGATACCTAAAAAAGGTAAGAAGACCTTGCCAAATAACTACCGACCAGTCGCACTGCTTTCAATAATATCGAAAGTCATGGAAAAGGTTATCAATGAGCATCTTCTAAAATATCTTGAACGATTCAATATTATTAGCGATCACCAATATGGTTTTCGTAAACATAGATCAACGGGAGATCTTCTGACTTATGTAACACATGTTTGGAACAACGCAATTGAACATTTTGGAGAATCTCGAGCGGTTGCTCTTGACATATCCAAGGCATTCGACCGTGTTTGGCACGATGGACTGTTGGCTAAGTTACGCTCTTATGGTATGTCTGAAAGGTTCTGTTTGTGGCTCTCATGTTTCCTCAGAGAGCGTTCTTTACGAGTGGCGGTCGACGGATTTCTTTCTAACACCCTCACTATCAACGCCGGTGTGCCCCAGGGCTCCATACTGTCTCCTACTCTCTTTCTCATTTACATTAACGATCTGCTGGAAAAGACCGGGAATCCAGTCTATAGCTTTGCAGATGACAGTACGCTTGTCTCTTCATTCACCTTGAACGCTCGGACATCGGCTGCTCAGGCGAGTATCCGCAGACAGCAGGAGGTCGTTCAACTTAACAAAGACCTGGACGAAATTCTATCTTGGGGTGACAGTAACCAAGTGGAATTTAACGCTACAAAAACCCAAGCGGCAGTTTTTTCTAAAAAAGTTAACGTTGCTGAACCCGACATAGTTATGTCGGGGCACTCCATTCCCCTAGCATCGTCGCTCAATTTGTTGGGCGTTAGTTTGGGAGCAAATATGTCTTGGCATGAACATGTTGCAGGCATAGCAAGGAGAGCTTCTCAAAAGTTGGGAATATTATTTAGAACCAGAAAGCTTTACACCCCACAGCAACTGTTAATTCTTTACAAAGCCCAAATTCGACCAACTATGGAATACTGCTCCCACGTTTGGGGCTCCGCTCCCAAACATACACTGCATTTGTTGGATTCTGTTCAGAGAAGAGCGGTCCGTCTGATTGGGGACCCGGAATTGACCGGCGGCCTTGATTCGCTGGAACATCGAAGAACGGTTGGCGACTTGAGTCTGTTCTACAAGTATTTTCATGGAAAGTGTTCGAAGGATGTAGCCCGCTTAATTCCTCCCAAAGCGGTGCATGTTAGAAATACACGTCGTCAGCTTGTTGTTACTCCGCGTACAACGCTTTTCAAGCAATCTTTTATATGGAGAACGTCATCCCTTTGGAATGATTTGCCCAGCGCTGTGTTTCCCACCGAGTACAATTTACAGCGATTCAAGAACAACGTGAATCGCTTTTTTTCGCACTCGTGCCGCTCCTGGAGCCCTTTAGGGACTTCCCTGCAGCACGTGTGCTAGACCTATAAAAAAAAAAAAAAAAAAAAAAATCAAATGATCTAAATAACCCAATTTCTAAAAAGGAACTCCATATACTGAGACTAGAGGTAGAAAAAGCCATTAAAAAATCATAAAGGCCAAGGAATAGGTAATATAACTTTAGAACTATTATAAGCTACGGGAGATCTAGGAGAATCGAGAATCTGTACCTTAATATGGGAGTCTGATAAATGGCCTAACGACTGGACCGAATCAGTGTTCATCACAATAATAATAAGCGACAGTAATAATCAACAAGCAGCTAAAATCATTTATACTACTAGAAATATCTGAGGAACAGATAGGTTTTATTCCCGGGAAACGTACAACAGAAAACATTCTTAAAATACTACGGATCATAAAAAGACGTACGAATTTAACATCAAGTCTTATTTATGCTTCGTGGATTACGCCAAAGCGTTTGATTGTGTAAAATGGAACAACCTATGGCCAATACTTATGAGAGTATGGGACTTCCCTTACATCTATCTAGCTTATAACATCCTTATATGAAAATAGTAATGCCAGAGTAAAAGACGATCAAACTCTATCACTCATTCAAAATGGAAACTGGAGTGTTAGAGAGGGATACATCTTATCTCCGTTGCTTTTTAACGCATACTCTAAATACATTATGAGACAAGTTCTGGGGGACTGGAATGGGGTATTTCTGTGGGAGACCAAAAAGTGAACAACCTGAGATATGCTAATGATACACTCATTATAGCATCTAATGACATTGAATTGGAATATATAATGAATATATTAAATACAGTAAGCCAGGAATATGGCTTACTACTTAACAAGTACATTTTCAACAATTTTAAACATCTTGCCTACCTACAATGGTGTGAAAATCCTAACACCATAAATCGTAACACCTATATTCGTGCAAAGGAATTATCGACAACACTAAGGAGGCACAGAATCAACGAATTAGAAACAAGCTCTGTCGCCAAGGTAGTTAGTCAAAATTTCACCAAATCCACCATACCACCACTCACACGGCTAGATAATTCTACTGCAACGACACCTGTTGAGAAAGCGAACTTGTTGGTTGAATTCTTTGCTTCACATTCTACTGTCGATTTCCAAGGAAAAACACCACCTACTATTCCCATATTGCAGTCAAGGATGCCCCATGTTGTCTTCAGACAGCGTATCATAAAGCGTATTTTATTGAAGCTAGACACCAAAAAGGCTTCTAGCGCTGACGGAATACCTGCCATAGTTCTCAAAAACTGTGCTAGGAACTAACATCAGTTTTCTGTAGACTTTTCAACCTATCCTACAGAAAGTGAATTTTTCCTTCCTGTTGGAGATGTGCCACAATTCAGCCGACCAGTCGCACTGCTTTCAATAATATCGAAAGTCATGGAAAAGGTTATCAATCAGCATCTTCTAAAATATCTTGAAGGATTCAACATTATTAGCGATCACCAATATGGCTTTCGTAAACATAGATCAACAGGAGATCTTCTGACTTATGTAACAAATGTTTGGAACAACGCAATTGAACACTTTGGAGAATCTCGAGTGGTTGCTCTTGACATATCCAAGGCATTCGACCGTGTTTGGCACGATGAACTGTTGGCTAAGCTACGCTCTTATGGTATGTCCGAAAAGTTCTGTTTGTGGCTCTCATGTTTCCTCAGAGAGCGTTCTTTACGAGTGGTGGTCGACGGATTCACTATCAACGCTGGTGTGCCCCAAGGCTCCATACCGTCTCCGACTCTCTATCTCGTTTACATTAACGATCTGCTGGAAAAGACCGGGAATCCAATCTACAGCTTTGCAGATGACAGTACTCTTATCTCTTCATTCACTTGGAACGCTCGGATATCGGCTACTCAGGCGAATATTCGCAGACAGCAGGAGGTCGTTCAACTTAACAAAGATCTGGAAGAAATAGAAATTCTATCTTGGAGTGACAGTAACCAAGTGGACTTTAACGCTACAAAAACCCAGGCGGCAGTTTTTTCTAAAAAAGTTAACGTTGCGGGACCCGACATAGCATGTCGGGGAGCTCCATTCCCCTAGCATCTTTACTCAATTTGTTGAGCGTTGATTTGGGAGCAAATATTTCCTGGCATGAACATGTTGCAGGCGTAGCAAGGAGAGCTTCTCAAAAGTTGGGAATCTTATTTTGAACCAGAAAGCTTTACATCCACTGTTAATTCTTTACAAAGCTCAAATTCGACCAACTATGGAATACTGCTCTCATGTTTGGAGCTTCGCTCCTAAACACACACTGCATTTGTTGGATTCTGTTCAGAGAAGAGCTGTTCGTCTCATTGGAGACCCGGAACTGACCAGCGGCCTTGATTCGCTGGAACATCGAAGAACGGTTGGCGACTCGAGTTTGTTCTCCAAGTATTTTCATGGAAGGTGTTCGAAGGAGGTGGCCCGCTTAATACCTCCCCGCGCGCTGTATGTTAGAAATACACGTCGCGCTAATACTTCACACCCGTATGAGGTTCAGCTTGTTACTCTGCGTACAACGCTTTTCAAGCAGTCTTTATATGGAAAACAGAATAATTTGCCCAGGGCTGTGTTTCCCACCGAGTACAATTTACAGCGATTCAAGAACAACGTGAATTGCTTTTTTTCCTCGCACATGTCTCTCCTGGAGCACTTTAGGGACTTCCCTGTAGCACGTGTGCTAGACCCATAAAAAAAAAATGAAACTAAAATTATAGTCATAGATGGAACCCCAATGAACATCGGGTTTTGAGATAGTTGATAAATTTGTGTACCTCGTATGAATAAAAGAGATTGCGATAAAGAAATAAAACGAAGACTAAACATATCTCGAAATACAGTAACCAGACTGACCAAAATTTGGAAGGACTCGGCAATATCTCAAATTAAAACTTATTAATGCACTAGTATTTCCCATACGTCTCAGAAATTTGGGTGATAAATGTTGTGGCTCGAGGGAAAATTGACGCCTTTAAAACATGGGTATACCGAAGAATACTGAGGATACTCTGGATACAGCAACGAATTAATGTCTCCATGCCAAACCAGCTGAATATAAAGAATCGTATATTCACCATAATAAACCAATCGTACTTGCGATGCTTTAGGCATATCTTTAGAAGAAACGTATGGTGGAGGGAAAAATAAATGGGAATCGCCCAAGAGGAATCTCCTAATCGATAGGCAGATCAGAAGCCGCTCATAGCACATTCCATCATGAAGCCGGTCAAGACTGTGATTCATGAAGGGGCACGAATCTTGCAATCGAAACATAACACCACTAAACTTTTGCTAGAGCAATAGGACTAAAGAGGATATATATATATATATATATATATATATATATATATATATATATATATATATATATATATATATACACTACCGTGAGAAAGTATTTGCCGACCCAGAAATTTCAATGTAACTGCCAAAATTTAATACCTAAATAACTCTTTTATTATATTAGATAAATTTAATTGTTCTTAACAAGTGTCCATCATAAAATTGTTTAGATAAGCCTTTTTGGTGAAAACACAAATTAAAAACAAATTAGAACAAATTTCCAAGTTTTGCATGATAATCGTTTTGAGGCGTTTTCTGAGAATTCCAGTTGAAGTAACAACTCATTTCAAGTTTCTAGGGATTATGGAAATTCCTAGTGACATTTTATGATAAAACTATGCTATAAATACCATTACCCTTTTGAAAATTAACCATTCATAAACAGTACTTTGTCATTGATACAGGTTCAATTGTTTTGTGAAAATGCTAAAAACGAAAGAAGTTTCTGCTGAAAATCGGGCTTTGATAATTGCGAGACATCAAAATGGTCACTCGAGTCGACAAATCGCGAGTGATATGCGGATACCAAGGGGCTACATCGTAAAAAAATTTTCTGCGGGACATGGAATTCTCAACTAAAAACGTTCAGGAAGGCCTCGAAAAACGATTCCCGCTGAAGACAGAGCTATAATAATGTCCAGCAGACGTAATCGCCGCCTAACCGCACCAGAAATCACGGCTCAAGTAAACCTGGACCGGCCCATCTCCATCAGCGTGATAACCGTGAACAACAGGTTAGCAGAAGGTGGACTACACGGGAGAATTGCAGTGAGGAAACCAGTTCTTAGGCAGGTGAATTAACGTAAACGATTAGAATGGCCCCGAGAACATGAAAACTGGACATAAGAACAATGGAATTCCGTCCTTTGAAGTGACGCATCTAAATTCGAAATTTTCTGTTCGAATCGACGAGTTTACGTGCGGCGGTCAGCTGGAGAGAGGATGTTGGGAGCCTGTCAGTTGCCTACAGGAAAACATGGTGAAGGTTCAGTAATGGTTTGGGGTTGTTTTGACAACCACCCTAAACATTCTGCTAAACAAATTAGAAAACTTTTGGACCAATGGAAATTCGATGACGTCCTGGAAGTGATGACTTGGCCTCCACAATCAACCGACTTAAACCCCATCGAATTGTTGTGGGATCATTTGGGCAGGTGAGTTCGAAAACTCAATCCAACATCAGAAAATCACTTGTGGGGACTTTTACACGCAGAACAGGTTAAAAGAACCGAAGAAACTCTGAAGAAACTACTGGACAGAATGCCGGAACTCTGTAAAGCGGTAATTAAAAACAAAGGAGGTCACATAGATGAGAAAAAATCCTGGAAAATCATGAATATTTTTCTGATTTTCTAGACTGTAAATAATGTGAAAATAAATAATAATTTATTAAAATTTAAAAAAAATATATTATCTGGGTTTTTGTTGTCTTGGGACTGAAATAACTAGGTGGGCAAATACTTTCTGATGGTAGTGTATATATATATATATAAATATATATAAATATATATATATATATATATATATATATATATCTATATATATATATATATATATATATATATATATATATATATAATATATATATATATATATCTATATATATATATATATATATATATATATATATATATATATATATAAATATATATATATATATATATAAGAACAAGAATGCTATGAATGTGATTGTTGTCAAAATAAAATCCATAAACAATGTATAACATTGTCGTGGTTGGAGTTGCGTGTTATCCCTTTGCAAAAGAGACTATTGATTGTTCATATGTGAAAATTGTAAAAAGTTATTAACGAAACTACCATATATGCTAGTATGCTCGAAACAATAAAACACGAATTTGAATAATTCAAAATCTTAATAGAAAATTCATAAGAAAGGCAGATACAGGCCTTAAATAAATCAGTACAGGATGTTTCTACAAAAAATGCGGACTTAACAAATAAACTGTTCAACTTGGAAACCCAGAATAAATAAATATATAAATGAAAAAACTGGAACTTATGCAAAAATAACCTCTAAACATGTGAATAATTTACCCGAAAACATTTCTAATCTTATTATTAAACCTGAAAGACAGCCGGCTTCTAAAAAAAAAAACCGAAGAGGATTTGCAAAAAAATATAAAACTAGCAGAACTCAAAATTGGTGTTAAGAATACAAGAGAAACAAAAGGAGGAAAAGTGATTATCAAATGCCAGACGAAGGAAGAAATAGAAAAACTGCAGAAGGAAGCAGAGAAAGCACTAAACAGAGATTATGATGTTCATTATATGAAAATTAAGAAAGTATCGCATAAAGATAGTACGTTATAGCTGAGATAGGACGGAAGAAGAGATTGAGAATGAATCTAAGAGAATAAAATCGGTTCATTAAAGACTCTGATTAACTTAATGTCACTTACATGAAGACACATAAGCATAATAACACTAAGACAATTTTTGCTGAATGTTTCTAGGGTCTTATCTTAAATGGGAGAAATATAGAGTATATGAAGATGCTACAAATGTCGGGTTTTTACCATAAAAACAATGAGTGTTACAATAAAACAATATGTGAATATTGCATGGAGGAATATGATATACTGCTATGCTCAAGAACAGCAAAAAAGTGGGCTAATTGTGTTACTGCAAATTATAAATTTAAAAGCAATTATAATATATGCCATGCGGCGAGTAGTTTTGACTGTCCTTCCTATACACACTTCATAGATATATTAAAAAGCAAAATTGACTATGGTCAACAGTAATGGCTATCCAACAGGAAGCAGACGTCTTTAAGAAGCTAGCGGAACTTAGAGCGCAAATTGACACGAAGGGAAAGTTTTCCAGCATAATTCACATAAACATAAGATGTGTTAAAAAGAATTTTGATAATCTCTTTGTAACTCTGAATACTTTTGACTTGTCTTTCTGTGATATTATAGTCTTGAGTGAGAGTTTTCAACTGACGTATAGTAGTGTTAATCAGTTCAACGTACTTGGGTATAACATTTATTACAATAAAGGCAACATCAGTAAGAATGACGGAGTATATACAAGGCAAAATTTAAATGCACATATAATTGACTATACTAACCTGAACTAACTAGATCTCTTGTAACTCTATGTAGACTTACATTTAAATTGGAGAATATAAGTTTTGGATTAACTTGCGTGTATAGATCATCTTCAGTTAATGAAGTCCTCTTCATAGATGATATTTGCTCATATTTTGCAAATCTTTTGGAATGTCAATTTGTGAAAATAATGATAAACATGTTAATTCAAATTTGCCTACATTGAACGAACATGGTTTTGTACCATTGATAAATTGTAGCACTAGAATTACGTCTACCGCATCCTTCCTGTATTGATCATATTTTTGTAAAGAGAAAGCTAAAGGCTGAAGTATCAGTTATTTGTTTTAAATTCTGATTTGACTGATCACTATCCTGTTATGTTTCATATTGCACTCGATTCTCGAAAATGTGTAAATAATATTTTCAAAAAGTAAGAAATACTTAATAATTAAATAAATAAATTATGCTAAATTAACCAAAAAATTTTAAACTCATAACTGGGGTCCTGTATTGAATTCAAGTGACTCTGAAGAAGCAACTAATGCATTTTATGGCAATTTTCTCTCTATTTATGATCAGTGTAAAACTATCAAAGATTAAAAAGTTATCGCATAAGAAAATTAAGCCTTGGTTATCACAAGGCCTAATAACATCAATTAAACATCATGACAAACTAAAATAACCGGTCAAGTGCAAGTTGAACTTGTACAATTAGTGTTCCGTACGTTGATTGCTTTTAAAATAAAAAATGTTGTTACGGTGGTATAAAATGATCAGTGACTTCACAAAACACACCCCAAATGAGTTTTCAACAAAGTTTGTTTCCAATCTTTACCGAAAATTGATGACCTTCAAATTTTTTTTTTTATATACCAGATAAATTATTATAGTTAATGCACTAGTGATAATTTTCGTTCAATCTACACTTCCTGAAGAATATTCCAGATTTTTTTCAAAATTTTTTGATCAGTACTTTTCGAGATAAGGTGCGGGATAGCAATTTTTCGCGATTTTTTAAAAATAATACAAAGAAAAGTGTGCGCAAATATTACATTATATATATATATATATATATATATATATATATATATATATATATATATATATATATATATTTACTCGTGTTTTGACAAGCTTTCATTTGACACCACATTCGATGACCTACTAAAAAAATTTTTTTTTCACTTCCGATTTCACCCCCAAAAACTAACCCCTTACGTCAAAATTTGACTTTCAAAACTACACGGCTTTGATGAGGCCATCAATTCTTATATTGTTACCAAATTTCAACATTCTATGACGAATAGTTTCGGAGAAAATCGGGTGTGACAGGCAGACACCGAAGTCATCTTATAAGTGTTCCATACGGAACACTAAAAAGATCTGTTAAGATCATCCAGAACAGATTTGGAAGATCAGTATAAACATATTGTAACACCAAATTATTGCTAAATGTAGATATTATTATAGAGAAAAAATTAAAAACAATGTTGATAACATAAAAGAAACGTATAAATTAATTTCTGAGGCTACTAATGAGCAAAGTTCTAAATGTAATAATTCGGTGAATATTTTACAGAACGATACTGGATTTGAGACTGATAAGGATATGGCTAATTTCTATAATAATTTCTTTCTAAATGTGGATAAACAGATATCAGAAAAAATGTTATTAACAAATTATATTATAGTAACTTGATAGTTCTAATATCCCATCTATGTTTTTGTATCCTGTTACCTTTTTTTATGGGTCTAGTACACGTGCTGTTACTTGCAATGAGCTTATTGGCCATATCGATTCTAGTATCCCAAGAATTGATGGAATACCCTCAGAGTTGTCAAGGCTGTTCACTTGTACATTTTAAAACCACTGTGCCATATTATAAATTTATCCTTTAAATCTGGTATTGTACCATCTCGGTTTAACATAACAGTTGTTAGTTCAATATACAAAGCTGATGATAAACATGATATAAATAACTATCGCCCAATAAGTTGGAAAATTTTTTGAAAAGTGTCTTAAGAAGCGAATACTAAAATTTGTCAATGACAATAAGATCCTATCTGAAAATTAATACGGTTTTGTGGATGGTCGGAGCACTTCCGATGTTATGTACAAATTAGCAAACCAAGTAACTGAAAATATTGATATTGAGAAAAAAAGCGTTTGTGTCTTTTTGGATTTAGCAAAGGCATTTGATATAGTGCTCCACGACAAACTACTCAACACACTGAAGACATATGGAAGGAGGGGTACTGTTTTCGATGTCTTTAGATCCTGTTTAACAGACAGAGAGCAGATTCTCAAAATTAGAGAAACATACAGCGATCCCATAAGCATTCAAAGGGAGTTCCTTAGGGTACGGTTTTAGGGCCAATCTTATTTATAATATACATTAATTCACTTACTGATCTTTTTGTTAATGGAACTGTAATTCCTTTTGCTGCTGACACGGCTTTACTTTTTTCTGGTAGTGACTGGGATGACGTTAGAGAGAAAGTAATGTTGGGCTTGAGTAGGGTGAAAGATTGGTTAGAGTTTCACAAATGAACCGTTACTTTAAATAAAACAAATTATATTACTTTTTCGCTGAATTCAATCACAATTAAAAGTTTTTCTAATGATATTGAGGAGGTTTCTAATACTAAATATCTAGGTATGGTAATCGATAGACACTTACGGTGGGAGGCTCATGCTTTGAGATTAAAGAACAACATTAGCAAGTTAATTTATAAATTTTACTTATTGCTTGAAATGTTATTTAAAATCCTGTTAATTTTGTTATACAAATCACTGGTGGAATCATTAATTGGATATGGAATTGTAATATGGGGTGGATTGTATAATAATGCTTTGAAACAACTTAGTGTCACGCAAAATTTTATTTTAAAAGTTATCCATAACAAAGGAAAGCTGTATCCAACACATCTTTTATATAATGAAAATATATTTATGTTAGATCGCTATATATATTAGAGGAACATGTATTTATTTTCACAAGGAAATAAGATTAAGACACTATGTAAATCAAAGGAATCTTAAAATTCCTCTAAATCATAAAAATATGAACCTAAGATTTCTAACTTATCTTGGACCAAAGTTATACAATTTACTTCCAGTTAGCATTATAAATATCTCCAAGTAAACCATCTTTAATAAAAAGGCCTATATTTTCTAAAGAATTGCTGATTTTATCAGAATCTTTAACTAGCTGGTGTTTTTTTATTGGTGTTATGTGCGTGTTCTTTTGTTTGTGTCTTGTTCTGGGCTTAAGTGGCAGAATTATTTATTACCTTGTAGTTTTAGTTTTACATTTAACATTAGACTATTAAGATTTGATTTTAATTCTTATAATACAAACTAGCACATACAGCTGTTTAATCAGCTAGATGCCAAAAAATTTAAAAGAGTGTAATAGTAAATATATTAGTTGGAAGTAGAATTATATGTAATATTGTTAAATGTTATGGCATCATCAACTAAATAAATCAATATATATATATATATATATATATATATATATATATATATATATAATATATATATATATATATACATATATATATATATATATATATATATATATATATATATATATATATATATATGTATATATATATATATATATATATATATATATATATATATATATATATATATATATATATATATATATATATATATATATATATATATATATATATATATATATATATAATCCGAAACGCATTTCACCGTACAGCTAGGACAAACAAGAGAACCCAATTTCTAGTACTTATGCCGGTACTTACGCAACATAATGGTAAGAGAGAGAGAAACCCATACCTAGTACTCTATAGGAGCTGACTGCAGCGCCAAGCCGACAGAATGATTAGCAGATTTCCAACACTTCACTGCACGCAGCTCGACTTTTCCAGGAATCTACCTCAGGTATGTGCGGTGAGTGTTGGAAATCTGCTAACCACTCTGTCGGCTTGTGGCTGCAGTCTCTCTTCGATGGAGTACTAGGTATGTTTTTCAAATTTGGTACAATTCGTTTATCTTACTTACTTATCTTATATATATATATATATATATATATATATATATATATATGGTATATTATATATATACATATACATATATATATATATATATATATATATATATATATATATATATGCATATATACATTATATATATATATATATATATATATATATATATATATATATATATATATATATATATATATATATATATATATATATATATTTATATATACATATATATATATATATATATATATATATATATATATATATATATATATATATATATATATATATATACATATATACACAAACCGAGTGCTATCCAATTTATGAACTAAGCACCTCAAAATCCCATTTATTAACACAAGCAATCCTTAATTACTTGGTATGTGTAGTTGTCTAAAAAAAAGGAGGAGCTTTCACAATTTTGGCTGCAGCGCTGGAATTTACTTTCAAGTGATATGAAAATTTTACTATTTTCAAAACAGCTATTATATATATTTCTTGTGTACCAGTAGCTCAGACAGCGAACTTAGAATCTTACGAAAATATGGAATTACTTTTAGAAAATGTATGCCAACAATATTTGGAAAATATGTAGAGACTCGAAAGTTCTTGCTCTTTTGCTTCAATTACAGTACGGGTATACAAGTTATAAAAATCAGTATATAAAATAGGAGTGGCCAAAGTGTCTTTCACTTATCTCAGGACCAAAAATGTTTTCAAACACTTTTAGTGAACTATGATGGACTTTTACCGCTGTTAGTTATAAAACTATGTAGAGGCAATGGACAAACACCGCAATCTTATATCTAAAAGAAAACTTTCCAAAGCTTAGTGACGATAAAATTAAATAAGGGGTATTTGTACGGGGACCTTTTAAGCATAATATCTTTGAGCAAAATCTAAACTTTTTCGAGAAATGTCATTAAAAACTTTTTGGGAAATATTAAATATTGCTTATTACTTTGCAGCTTAAAAGTATCATTTTAGGCTTAGGCATTATTTTAAGAAAAATAAGAGTGTTATCTTTTGTCCTTAATACCCGCTGCGCCGATCACAGTTTACTTAGAAAACAATTCTGTTAATAGAACTTGAAGCTTTACTCTATATAAACAAAAATTAAAACACCAATTAAAAACTATTCGTAGCTTAGCTCTATAAGCTTTAAACTAGCTCCACTTAATTTTCAAACTGAATAAATTTAAACTTTAATTAAAATTTGACGAAAAAGAAAATAGAATCGAATTAGGAGATAGAGTTAGGTTATTACTTCAATCTAATTACGACTAAATCAGTCTTACTTAGTTTAATGAGATAATTTTGTTATTTTTATTTCAGACGATTCAGTCTATCTGAAATAGCGCGGTGAAAATTGCAACATTTCCTGAAAAATTTTGAACTTTTAAGAGAAAACAATAATAATTTTTGTAGGTCCTCTTTTGCAACACATTAAAAAACAGATCCACATAATTTTGAAACTGAACAAAATTGTATATTTTTACGTCCTCAAAATAAAGGTAAGGAAGGTTTGGAAAATATTGAGATCTCGGGTATCTCCAAATCCCAACGACCATTTCAACCACACTTATCGACGGCTCCTGAAGTCTATAAAATTATTGAAATAAATAAATTCCAACTCTTATTGTTGCAGGAACCAATTTTGTAGTCTATGCTTTTACTATTTATTGAATATAATTAAATTTTTATTATTTTATGTTGTTCTAGTGTCTTTTAGATTTTTATATCTTTGTGAAAACTAATACAGTGAACCTGTCATTTCTGTAATATTTAGCGAATGTGAATTATCTTTTTATTTTTATTCATGTAGTACTTTTAAGGTTTTAAACTAAGTTAAAGTTAATCTAAACTATCCTGAATTAATATAGTGAACCTGCTATGCATGTAATACTTGTCGAATGCAAATTGTCTGTTTATTTGTAATCCTGTAAGTGTTTATAAGGTTTCAAACTAAGATAAGGTTATTGTTTGAACTACTATTACCAACTTTAAAAAATTATAGATCTGAAAGTCGTAATACATTTTTCAGATCAACTTGAATAGCTAAGAATCTTTATACGAATCATTTGTTTAATTTAAAAGAAATTTAAAATTTAAATTTTGATACAAATTACAATTTACTGGTCTTGTTTGGTGGAAACTTAAGACCATTGATAAGCAAATCAGTCAGAAATTCTTATTTAAAGATTCAAGACTTAAGTAATACTTTACGAATCAAAACATCAGTCAATAGAAAGATTTTGCAATGATTATTTTTCACATGCCTTTGTCTTTATCGTTATCTCAAGCATGCGCAGTATTAACATTACGACAGAATTGCAATAAAATGAAAGTTAGGTTAAGTTATTATTCATCTTATTCAACTTAGGGGATTTTTTTTTTCACTCATTTCATGGTTAAGCACATCGGTTATTAGTATTTGATGGGTCAACACAAGTTCTAAGTTAAAGTTGTGTCTAGCAGGTTTCTATCACTTCCTTGTTAATACGAATGAGCGATAAATAAATTTCATTTGAGATTAACACTACATAATAGTTATGACCACTGTACCAAACACTTGTTACACAACCATCTTAGCATCATCAGGAACGATTAGTAAGTCAACAGTCAGTCATCACACACGTGATGACGCTCACGTGGTTTGATAAACGCGGGTCAGGTACAAAAATAAAGTGTTTGTTGTAGTGGTGATAACTATTTTGAAATGCCATTGTGTCAAAGATTACAAATCTGAACACTAATTAACTTTTGATGGTATTATTTGCGATAAAAAATTATAATTTCAATTTTAGTGTATTTTCTTAGTGGTTTGTATACCTAAGTAGGAGAACAAAACAGGCCCTACCACAAGGCGATAAGAATAACGGACTCATTTAACGTCCTCTCTTATAAGTTCCCAAATAAGGGAAATCGTTTTTCTTATTTTGTTTCAATACTGTGCAAGCTCCAAACGGTGGGCCCTTGCTTCAAATAACGATAACAGCTGAGTCCTTATATTTAATTTCTCCCTTTACTATTACGTATTCAAATAAAGATAAAGACATTGGCTTGCCAAAATAAATGTTGCAAAATCTCTCTAATATATCAGTCTTTAACTGTTACTTCTTGAGTTTTGAAATGATATATTTTTAGTAATCTGCCATTTTTTTAACAACAGTTTCAATTCATCCATCCACAAATTCCTTATTAGGGAAAACGCACGCTCCACAAAAGATTTTTTAATAGGGAATTTTTTTTCCCCTATTTCAGTAATTTTGTAAAATTTGTAACTTCGAATGAATGACCTAATATTAAATTAGCTAAGAATGTTGAAAAATTTGAATAGCCCAAATTGCGGATATCGTCTTTTCAAGTAATTTAGCAGCTTTTATAGCAATGTTAGTAATTGCACTATTCAGGTAAAATTTCAGAACATTTTTTAAAAACATGATTCCTAAAATCATAGTTTTTGTTTACGTATTCAATAGTATTTTCGTATACTTCATAAGCTTCTCCTTTTCATATACCTTGTTCAAAAAATGTAAAAAAAATTCATAATTTTCATTACTTTCTTCCTATTACTTTCGTAGATAGATTTTCTCCGTCTTTGGAATCTCATTCCTTTACAAATTCCCTTTTAACTTTGTGAAATGCAGCTTCACTGCCACTCATGAAATATCTTGGTTTAGTAGGCCCCAATATCAATAGTGTTTGCTAAACTTAAACATATAGTTGGCCCATGTAAAATTTTTCTCTATTTAAATTCGAATCCTTCCCAAAAGGTTTGCAATGCTTTGGTGGGTTTTGACCTTCTCGATAATTAAGCAAAAATTCTCATTATCAAGTTTTCCACATCGTTCGTTAATGATTTCATTATATTTCTAGCTGCGTTGTAAAGAACGTGGTAATTGCAATTTGCCTTTATAACTTTAATATTAGAATAATTAATAGTTACTTTTTTAAGGAAATAATTGCGAACCCCATAATTCCATAATATTTAAGTCATGTTTATGGGCAAAATCTTCAATGTTTCCGTGTGTGCATATGTTTAATTTTATTCTTCTACAAATATCCATTCATTTTTGTGAGTATGTTCTTTGTGGTCAAAATATCTTATCACAATAGGATATATTATTTGGAGCATCAATAGCTAGAAAAAAGTGAACATCTTGAAATGGAGTATTAATTTTTAGTATTATCAAGTTGAGTCCATCGAGTTTAGCGCTACAACCTTCAAAACCAAAGCTTCAGCCGGGGATATGCCTTTTAGAAATAGTAACGCTTCTGAATATAGAGAGGAATCGGTACCGAAATAACTGTTTTGATGCAGCGGAAATCTATGCAATCTCTACGATTGCTACATAAGTTCTTCAGAAGTGTTTTCGTTTAGTATAAAAAATAAGTACCCAAATGTCCTCATTTTCTTTTGAATTGCACTAATGAGATGAGTTAATAAAACTTTTTCAGAATCCCATTTCATTGTAAAAGTATTATTACAAATTAAAATTTTCGTGCCTTTATCTACTTTTCTAATTAATGGAAGCAAATGCCGTAACATTTTCATGAAATTTTTGTGTACAGCTTGGAAATCGATTTAACTACTTTAAAACAGTAATGTAAACGAGTTTTCTCAGTTTTGATCGCAAGGCAACTTTCTTTCTATTTTAGTGCATTTTTTTCATATTTTAACGCTTTCGACTCACTATTTCTTAAATATCTTAGCCTCTGTTCGTTGTTATACAACAAAAAAAAATCATTTTACATCCTAAAATACTGCATTAAAAATGTTGTAAAACTGTATCAAGTACATAACCTAAAAAAAAGTATTTACTACTGCAAATTGAAAAATGTTTTTTACAGGTAACTTCTGTTCAATTTGATATTACGACTTCAAATTATAGGAAAATATAGTTTTTATATTAATAAATAGGTGTGCCATATTTTATTAAGAAATATTAAAAGGATTGTTCAAAATTCACATTTTAGTCCAAATCTTATTATGGATTTTTCTTGTGAGCAAAAGGTTGTAGAAAGCCTTTTTTTTTAAAAAATATGCGAAATTTTGTTCTTCAAAATGGTTGGAAGGAAAAATAAAGAATATGCAAAAAAAAAATTTTCGTTACGAAAAATTCAATTTTTTTCGCTTTTGCTCTAAAAAAGGTCTGGTTCATTCTCTTTATTTCTATTTAATATTTTATCTTAAATATATCATGAAAAAGTGATTTTAAAAGAAATACTACCTTTTTTATAATAAAGTTATGATTTAGATAACAGAAACGTATTAATTATTACTATTTTAATGCTGAAATAATAATAATAGTAATATGATATAGCAGTTTAAAAATAAAATAATATTAAAAAAAAGAATATTTGGATTTAAAGGCGTTATCTACTTATACCTAAACATAATATTAGCTAATTTGAAAACTATCGCATAGTGCCTCAACCCTAGGCTTCGAAATAAGTTGCAAGTTGCAATGCTAACAACCTTCGTATATAGATGGCAGTGTACTGTGGTTGGTGGGCAGCATTTATTTTCAGAGATGTGCTAACATCTCTCTGTTTATTTTACGTATCTGTTTCTCGTGTATTCTTTAACTCAATAAACATTTCAGAATATTACAGTTTTGTGATTTTTAATTATATTTTTTGTTAATAAGGTTTTATTATTAACATGTTTTTAAGAAATGTATATAGGGTATATTAAACTATCGAAGTGATTTTGTGACTAATTTAAAAACAAATCTTTTTGAAAAAATTTTTTACTCTAAAAGTTTCGGGTTTGCATTATTTTAGTCCATTTTTGTTTCATTGAATTTTTTCTTTTTCTATAATCTAAATTATAATTTTGTTGTAAAATAGGTAGTATTTGTTTTAAAATCACTTTTCCATGATATATTTTAGATAAATTATTGAATTAGACATAAAAAAATGAACCAGAACTTTTCTAGAGCAAAAGCAAAAAAAATTGAATTTTTCGTAAAAAAAAAAATTGTATATTCTTTATTCTTTCTTCTAACCATCTTGAAGAGTATAAAATTTCGCATATTTTTTTAAAAAGCTTCCTACGACTTTTTACCCAAATGAAAAATCCATAACGAGATTTGGACTAAAATGGGAATTTTGACCAATCCTCTTAATATTTTTTTATAAAATTTGGCACAATTTTTTGCTAATATAAAAGTTATATTTTCTTATAATTTGAAGTCGCAATATCGAATTGAACGGAAATTATCCGTAAAAACCATTTTTTAATTTGCCGTAGTCAATACTTTTTTTAGGTTATGTACTTAATATTTTTTAATGCAATCTACGCAGTTTTTTAGACAATTTATGACGAGTAAAATGATTTCTTTCTGTCGCACAACAACGAAGAGAAGCCTGAGATAATATTTAGGAAATAGTGAGCCGAAAGCATTAAAATGTGCAAAAATGCACTAAAATAGAAGAAAAGTGGCCTTGCGGTTAAAATTAGGCTGAGAAAACTCATTTATATTAGGTTGGTACTGTTTTAAGTTGTTAAATCGATTTCCAAGCTGTACCTAAAAATCTCCAAAAATCATGAAAATTTTACTGCATTTGCCTCCACTAAATCTATTTTATGTACTTTTTGTTTTCTAGTTATGAAATTGGAAATTAAATTTATACATATCTTTCTTTATTAGTCGCGAAGATTTTCCTTATACCTTTATGCTAAATAAATACTCTTATCAAAGACACGTAGGAAGATATCAATTATATAGTTAATTGGTAAAAACACGTACATATTGCAAAAATATTACAAGCACACAGCTTTGTATGTGTAACTGTGATATGTTCGTTGCATCGCCCGTCACATTTCTTTATCTTTCCTCGCTCCGCTTCTTCTCTAACCCATATATAGCACAGGTACGTGCGCCCATTCTCTTGCAGTTGCTTGCCACTTAGTTGAACGAGACGAGGGGCACAAGTGATCGATCTGGTCCGTTACACTCCACCATTCAAACCCGTAGACCTCGAATCAAACCCAGAGGGTCGATAGCTCTAAGTACCACAATTGTATAATGTATGCGCGCGTTTTTACTTACTGTACCATGAAGATGACTCGTAGTTGTTACCTTGCTTCAAAATAAAGTCTGGTTTACACGTAAGATTTTGTGGTCAGTCTTGCATGATCATGCCAGATTTGTCAAACAAAATGTTGAATGTAGACAACAAGTTGGACGTTCTGCATGAACTGAATGAGGTTTGACCAAATTCGCAAAGACTGATGGGCTGGAGCTTCGTGTACAAGCAAAACGGCAGACAGGTCATTGCATGGAGACGTGCGTTAGTCTAATCGGTCAAACTTCACTCCCCTGCCATTCTGCTCTCAGCAACGCTGGAGGTTGCAACTGGTATTTTTAGTGCGTGTATTAGCGAAAGAAGATGACATCAGGCTTACAACGCACTGGTCTCTTCACTTTTTCATGGAGTTCATAGAGCTGTGCCAAAGTTTTCTTTGCTTTTGTCAAGTGAAATCAAAGGATTACAGCAACTGAGACAAGAAAAACCAGCGTACGCAAAAAGATAAATTAATTTCGAACTGTTTAGCGTAATGAGTGTGCGAAAATAAAAGCGTCAAAGTATTCTGGGCCTGAAATAGAGGAAATCTATAAACCTTCTTTTTGGTATTTCGATTTATTTTCCTTCTTGAACGACGAAGACCAACAACCAAGAATATCATGAACAAACATACAAGCTTCTGAAAAGGAGGTGAGTAATAAAATAACTTCTTATTTTCATTAGCAACAACTATTATTTATTGCCTCTCTCATAAACAATTAAACAAACTGAGTTTTTATAAGTATCTTTAACAAAACAAATAACATAGTTAGTAAATAACAAAGATAATGAGTATAAAAAGTAATCTCTTTCTCTTGTAGTGAATTTTTTTAATTAGTCTCATGTTGTTTTAAGTATAATACGTATACTTGTTTTAGACACAAGTACATTCCCGATTGAATTACCCTTTTTTGTACGTTTTAAATTACATGATGGCCTTGTCCTGCCATGGCACCGAATCTTCATTGTTTAAGTATATTTTAAATTTGCCCCTCACTACTTTTGCGCTTTCTAGTATTAGACCACGTCTACCAAGTTGAAGATTATGCATAGTTTCGGAATTACATCTCTCTCCTGATATCACAGAATCATCTTCTATATTTTCTGCGTCGAATAGTTTCGAACACATAGTCTCCTTGAAAAATTGTGCAGTATACAGCAAGTTATCACTACTATGTCAACATTGTTTACGTGGCAGTTTGTAAAATTCGAAAACGATACACGATGTTTCCAAATATGTTTTCAACGACACGTTGAGCTTTGGACAAGCGATAATTAAAAATTGGGGTGTCTTGGTACAAGCTGCTCCTGGGATAAGGTTTAAGAAAATCAAAGCGCAGCCCGAAGGGTTAGGGGAAAGATCAACAAGAATTCTTAGATCAGCAAGAATAGCAAATAGGGGCTGTATACTCAGCACCACGAGAGGGAAGAAAGGAAACTGCGTCAAGCTATGACACACCATCGTCCAGGGTCCGATCTCCGATTACGAGGAAGAGGAACCCATCTCAAAACAGCAATGATCCAACTACTGAAGTACTAGCTGGAGGGAAATTGCGAGCCATTCGTTCTGATGTTGAATTTAATGCTTAAACATAGCGCATAAATTACGTGATATGAAAGGAAACCGACATATCCTTGCGCGAAAGGTTATTAACCATGTTATTTTTGAAGGTGAACTGGAATTACGAAAGACTTTATTGTTTTGAACTGTTTTGGTGCTTCCGGACGGGAGATTTAAATGCGGCGGAGTTTTCTTTATAACACAGGACCACAAAAAAACTTTTTAGTTGAAAGGTGGGATACCATACCATATGTTTTTTGAAGTTCGAATCCGAAGTCAGAATCGACTCATCACCCTAGGATTTTGACATAATCACAAAAAACACCTCGAAAATCACCATAAATACTTTTACAAATAAATTTAAAAATGTAAACGAGCAAACCACTATATCTATATGTATTTTGGGGTGCTGAAATCGAATTCAAGGTCAAAATTCACCCATCATGCCAGCATTTTGACATAACCTCAAAAAACTTCTCAAAAATAGTCAGAAATACGTCTGGAAGTCAATTAAAAAATTAAATGAACAGACCACCATATCTATACGTATTTTGAGATGCTTAAATAGAATATGCCAAAAGAATTGACCTATTAAGTCAAGATCTTGAAATAACCTCAAAAAGTCCGGTCCTTTCATTCACAGGTTGCTGGATTAAAATGAGTCCTCTCGTTTCTCGCCCCCTGGATGCTCTATTAAAATGATTCCCCTCACACATCACTCTCGCGGTGCTGGACAACAGTGTGTCCCCTCTTCTCTCACCCTAATGGAAGAAATTTACAACCAGAATTCTAAACCTAACATAACCTAATGCAAGAACAGTACACCTAAAACTCTAAACCTAACATAGCCTTTCGCAAAAAAATTACACCAAGATCTTTACCCCCAGAAATCTAAACCAAACATAGCCTAATGCAAGAAACTTTCACCAAGAACTTTACACCAGAAACTCTAAACCTAACCTAAATTTACACCAAGAACGCTGAACTTAACATGGAATGGAAACAACTTACACCAAATCTTTACACCAAGAACTCTAAACCTAACATGTCTAATGAAAGATACTTACACCAAGAACTCTACATCAAGAACTTTAAACCTAACATAAACTAATGCAAGGATCTTAAACTACTTACACACATTAGCTTATGTTTAGGTTCTTGGTGTAAAGTTTTTGGTGTAAGTTTCTTGCATTAGGCTGTGTTAGGTTTAGAGTTCCTGGTGTAAAGTTCTTGGTGTAAGTTTCGTGCATTAGGCTATGTTAGGTTTATATTTATTGATGACATTTTTTGCATTAGGCCATGTTAGGTTTAGAGTTTTTGGTGCACAATTCTTGCAATAGGTTATCTTAGGTTTAGAATTCTGGTTGTAAAGTTCTTTCATGGGGTGAGAGGTGAGACTGTTATCCAGTATCGCGAAGGTGATGTGCGAGAAGAATTACTTTAATAAAGTGGACGAGAAGCGAGAGGACTCACCTCAATCCAGCAAACTGTGAATGAAAGGACTGAACTTTTTGAGCTTATTTCAAGATTCTGACTTAATAGGTAAATTCTTTTGATATATTTGGTTTAAGCACCCCAAAATACGTTAGATATGGTGGCCTGTTCAGTGAATTTTCTAATTTATTTACAGACGTATTTCTGACTATTTTTTGAGGTGTTTTTTTTTGAGGTTTTGTCAAAATGGGTGAGGGGTGAATTCTGACCTTGTATTCGATTTCAGCACCCCAAAATACGTATAGATATGATGGTTTGCTCGTTTGCATTTTTAATTTAATTGTAAAAGTATATTTGGTCATTTTCGAGGTTATGTTAAAATCCTTTGGTGATGAGTGAATTCTGACCTCGGATTCGTTTTCAGCATACCAAAAAACATAAGGGATGGTATCGTACCTTTAAACTACAAAACTTTTTTTTGTGGTCCTATGTAATCATCAGGCAAAGCGCCTCAATACCACGATGGGTTATCCACAACCTAATCATAAACTTCACCCTATGATAAGCTCAGATACTAATTCAGATATCGAGAATTCCTGGAAATTTACGAGAAATTTTGGGGTACTTTGCTAATTTTGGGAATATTACTTAAAATTATGCAGACCTTATAAATGACTTTCTGTTTTCTTTTTAATTGTTCTTCAAAAAATATTAAGTTAACTGTAAGCACATGCTTGAAATGTCTTCCTTTTAAATGAAAGAAGCAGTTGAGTTCTATAATAGAAATCAATTGAACAAAATGTCTTCAGTTGTTGGTCATGGTCGACATTATCCAATTTTCTCCATCCAATATATCGAATCGGCATTTTTAACATTTGGATGAATACGAATCTGCACAGGCTACTATTGACATACGTTTAATGAATATGTTCACCAAAGGTTTTAACATGATCATTTTTTGTCACATCTGCATTTATTGAAATTAAACTTCCTTTTAAAAAGCGAAACATGCGTACGTTTTATTTACTTACCTTTAAATATTCCTTTCTTAGAGCTTTGTATATAGTTTCACAGGTTTCTGGTTTGATGCGACTCAAAGCTGGTTTCGAAATTATAGCTGTATATTCAAAGTCCTTGTAGCTCCTCCCAGCCGCTAAAAACCTTGCGGTGAGTCTTTCCTGGGGGCTGTTAATCGTCCTCATGACAGTATCTTGTTTTTCTATTTCTGGGGTTACAAGCTTTAACAATTTACTGTACGTCTCTATGTCTATACGCAAGTAATTTCGCCAACCTTTTGGTTCTTGTTATAGTTCCCGGAGAAGATTCATGTGGGAGGATGTCCCTCTCTTCAGTAACCACTCCCGGGACAATCATAAACGACGTGCAGACTTTGTTTCCTTCTTTAATTTTTGAACATATAGTGTAATTACGCTCACTGACAGCACTTCCTCTATGACGATTTTGAAAAGACTGAGCGAAAGTTTGAGCAGTGTAGCCGCACGATTTGTGTCAGTTCTGTTGATCAGTCTTTCTAGATCATGCAAGACTGACGACAAAACGTTACGTGTAAACCAGGCTTAAGAAGGATTGACTGGACATTTCCAATGTTTTTAGACTCCATAATGTGCCTTTTAAAGAGCAGCTGCACCTTGACTATACGAAAAATCGACATTAAGTCGCATTTTTCTTTTAAAAATTCTAGTCGTGCAAGAAATATAGGAACTTTTTTAAACTATATCCTATAGAAATCCCTTTTAGTAATTTTAAATTGGGATAACGCTTTAAGTGACGCGATGTGTGTCTAGCATGTATAAGTTGTCCCGTACATGCCCCAGGCTAGATTACGAATATATTCAGATTTTAGTTTATCCCAGGCGGGTCCGTTCATGCATTTTAACACAGCTCTCCACGAATTTTTTCTTAAGTTTAATCAGTTATTCGTATAAAATACGTTTGACAGTTTATTCAAGATGCAATTTAAGGAGATATCATTGTTTGAAATAAAAAGCGGACTTTATAATGCGGAAGATATTTAAATAAAATTAGTCAAGCGTGCTTTCATTTGGAGGATTCCTTCGGGGATATCTTAATCAGTTTGGAACGGAAACAATTTTTTTCTCCTTGAAAACTTTTTTTTGTTATCGTCGGAGATGACTGAAAAATTTGTGAAATTAAATGTTTTTTAGAAAATTACAATTTATTTATAGTTTTAATGATATTCCTGTGGAAATTTTGTTACATAAAAACTAGATCAAACTGTTATCAGAAAACATTTATTTTTGATAAATGACAATGATGAATCTATATGATAGTAAGTTGCCTTTTTTGTAGGTGTTGTACCTTAAATAGAGGTTTTTTTATTTGAGATTATTTATTTGTATTTTAACTGACATCAAAAAAACGACTTTGACAATTCAATATGTATCAAATGTAATATTTATGTATGTATGTAACGAGCTGATTAGAATAGTAGCCTCTTTGTCATACAAACCCGTTTTAAGTACTGTCTTTTTAAATCTAATACACAAACGTACACATAAATTTAAAAAAAATCTTGACACTGCACAGACTACCATACACGTACAAACGCACACTTGTCACAACACATATATATATAACGAACTGATTAGAATAGTATATATAAATATATTTATATATATATATTTTAAAATCATATATACGTAACATAAATTTATACACACGCATACACTACCATATACACATATATATATATATATATATATATATATATATATATATATATATATATATATATATATATATATATATATATATATATATATATATATATATATATATATATATATAACATATAAATATATATGGGTCATTCTTCGTCAGCCGGACCCCCATTAGTCCATAAATTGACGCAATTTATGAGGACACAATCTGATCCAGATTAAAGCTTATGATATGTAGTTGTGAATTTTGAGTGGCATATTAAGAAATTGTATTGCTTTGGACTCAACACCGATGTAAATCTGAAAAAGGATTTCAAAAAATTTCGGGTAAAAACTAAATTAAAAATGTAAAATCCTAATATAACCAAAAGTTGTCTCTGATAATTTTATTCTACCCCAAAAAACTTACAACTTTTGTGGGAATAGTTTTTGTTTACGGCCTCAAAATTTTTGAGATATTTATCACAGGGTATTTACCATTATTTTGGATATATGCACCGACAAATTGTTTCAGAACGAAAAAATACTAAAAAAATAACAAATTGATAAAAAGTATTTCAAAAATTCTGAAAAAAATTCATGGTGATTTTATGAATAAAAACAAGTACTTTTTGTCTTTCACATAATTTCTCTAAAGGTGTTAGTTTTCGAGTAAAAAATTGTTCAATATTTAAAATATTGCAAATACGCTGTGATAAATATCTTCGAAAATTGAGTCCGTAAAAAAAAATCCTACAAAAGTTGTTGGTTATATTAGGAAATGACATTTTTACTTTAGTTTTTCTGAAATTTTTTGAAATCCGTTTTGAGATTTGGGTTGGTATTAAGCCCAAATCAGCGCAATTTCTAATATGCCACTCAAAATTCAAAACATGATATGTAGTTCTCTGGACCAGATCGTATATATAACACTGGTCAACAAAAAAAAAGAAAATTGCTTGTCTGTGATTTTTTTTTTTGTTTCTATCTTAAATTGACGCGTATTTTTTAAATATGGCAACAATTTTTCTCTAACAGCTTTTGTTTTTGAGTTATAGCTAACTACCCTCATTTACTATTTTTACTTAGATTTTCGTTCGGACACTAAAATATATTTTGTTGTTGTTTTAGATATGGCTCCGTCAAGAAGATGTTGTGTGCTTAATCCCGATTGTTTTTGCTATATTTGTGGTATATATATTTGCAAAATATCGAAAACCTATATCGGACTTTGTGAAAACTGCGTATCATCAATATTTTAAAATAAAATTGTGTAATCAGGACAAGCCATGGGTTCCTCATATTGTATGCCAGAAATGTGTGGTATGTCTACGGTTATGGTCCAGTGGAAAAAGAGATGCAATAATGTTCGTAACACTCATGATTTGGCGAGAACCTCGAAACCATCATGACGATTGCTACTTCTGCATTGTGAAAATAAACGGAATTAACCCTGGAAATCCAAGTAAGTGGTCATATCCTAACTTACCTTCTGCTCAACGACCTCAATTAAAAATCACAAGAGGTACAACCCAGCACATCTAAATCTTCTGATGATCCAAATCTCTGTGAACCCGAACGAAATACATCAAGTGAAGACTCTGATTCAGACTACAAATGTAGCCATTTAATCAGAAAGAACTAAATGACTTAGTAAGAGATCTGAACTTACCAAAAGAAGCTTCTGAAATTTTAGCATCTCGTTTAAAAGAAAAAAATTTGCTTACTCCGGAAACCAACATTACATTTTATCGTACCCGAGAAAAAAAATCTGTTACCGTATTTTTCTCAAGAGAAGGATTTAATTTTTTGTAACGATGATGGTGGTATTTTGCAGCAGATGGGATTAAAACAGTACCAACCTAGTGATTGGCGTCTTTTCATAGACAGCAGCAAAAGAAGTTTAAAGTGTGCTTTGCTTCATAACGGTAACAAGTACGGATCTATACCTATTGCACATTCGACGACTTTAAAAGAAGAATACGTAATTATTTCTAAGGTTATGGAAAAAATTAAGTATCAAGACCACAAATGGGTCATTTGTGTTGATCTGAAAATGATTAACTTTCTTTTAGGTCAACAAGGGGGGTACACAAAGTTCCCTAGTTTCATGTGTCTCTGGGATAGTCGTGACAAACAACACCATTGGTCACAAAAAGTTTGGCCAGTGCGGGAAGAGCTAAAAGTTGGTACAAAAAATGTTATAAACGTGCCTTTAGTTAGCCGAGACCGCATCATACTTCCACCACTTCATATTAAACTCGGCATAATGAAACAGTTTGTGAAGGCGCTTGACAAAAGTGGCGAATGTTTTAATTTTCTTTCACGCAAGTTTCCAGGATTAAGTTCAGAAAAATTGAAAGCTGGTATATTTGATGGGCCACAGATTAGGCAACTCGTGAAAAATCCTAATTTTGTCAAATCAATGACTGAAGTCGAATCCAAAGCTTGGAATTCATTTGTTTTGGTTATGAGTAGCTTCCTAGGCAAAAAGAAATCTGACGACCATGTCGAGCTTGTTGAGTGCATGCTATCGAACTTGCAAGAGCTAGGGTGCAACATGAGCATAAAAATCCACTTCCTGCACTCGCATTTAGACCGATTTCCACAAAATCTGGGTGATTTTAGTGAGGAGCAGGGTGAAAGATTTCATCAGGATCTTCGGACAATGGAAGAGCGTTATCAGGGGCGGTGGGACTCACATATGATGGCAGACTACTGCTGGAGTTTGCAACGAGATCTACCTAAAGTCGTTCATTCAAGGAAATCTTATAAAAGATCATTTGCTAGTGTTCAATTGAAATTTTGTTAACATAATGTATTATTTTTTTGTATTTTTTTGGCAAAATAATAAAACTGTATATTTCAAAAGGTAAAGCTGTTAGCAATCTCTCAGTATTTTTTTCATAGTCAGGGTCATAGAAATACCCAATAACAGAAAAAAAAATAAAGGAAACAAGACTTGTGTTGACCAGTGTAATATATATATATATATATATATATATATATATATATATATATATATATATATATATATATATATATATATATATATATATATATATATATATATATATATATATATATGTATATATATACATATATATATATATATATATATATATATATATATATATATATATATATATATATATATATAATATATATATATATATATATATATATATATATATATATATATATATATATATATATATATATAATATATATATATATATATATATATATATATATATATATATAATATATATATATATATATATATATATATATATATATATATATATATAATATAATATATATATATATATATATATATATATATATATATATATATATATATATATATATATATTATATATATATTATATATATATATATATATATATATATATATATATATATATATATATATATATATATATATATTATATTATATATATATATATATATATATATATATATATAAATATATGATATATATATATATGTGCCTATGTTGTTTTTCAGCACCTTTAAATTAACTTCATAATATTATTATTATTATTATAAATTCAGAAAAATAATTAATTATGAAACAAGAAAATTCTTTGTCGTTATATTGTATAGTAAAATGTAATATCAACAAATTTTTTTTTCTTTTAAATAAATTTAATAAAATATTCTAATAGAAAGGAGGAAAACCCTGTGTTTTATTTTTTTTTTGGGCGAAAATGATCTTGGATTTAAAAATACAACTTGGGCTTCTATTTGTTATTTTATGGTTGCCAACAGTGCCTTAAAAAAACTTTAAGGGTTGTTTCAAAAATTCTTTAAATTTCCTAATATTATTTTAAATTAAATAAAGATTACTAAAAACAGTCTTACTAAAAACATTTCGTTCGCTGTAAAAAGCAACAAGAGTATTGGCTTGAATCTAGAGAATGGATATAGAGAACACTCCTTCCCTTGCGCTAAGGGTATTAATGCAAAATACCAATTTCAATATTTTAATTAATTGAATAGCTGATTTTCAAAACATAAGCTTAAATTATATTTGAAATGTCTAAATATTGTTTTTATATTAACCTTTGCAGTATTAATATGCCTTAAGATGATTTAAAGTGCTTATTACTTGAAATTTTCCAAATAGTTGGCAAGATTTTATTTTCTATTTGTCCCGTCCGCTGTATCTTACGTCGGAACTACCGCTAACGATTCAATTAAAGCAAAGTCAAAACAACACAGCAACGTTTTTTTCCTCTAATTGGGTTTAGCGAAAACACATTTTAATGTATTGTCTTGGCTTTCATCGTGCATTGACTATACTGCAACTTATATGTTAGTAATATTAAATGGAGAGTTGAGGAGTGCTTGCTTTTACCAAAACCATGGTACATTCAATTTTGCTTGTTGACTTGAGAACCTGTTTCTTCAGGATTTAGTAGTATGCTAAATTTGCCATTTTTAATTGGACAAGACATGTTAAAATTAAAGTCTAAACTTTCTAATAACTTTTACAAAACAAACACATTTTTGGTAAATCACAAAAACTGGAAAAAAAAACATGAACACTAGAAACATTACGACAAAAATGAAAGTATATTACCATTAACGAGAGTTCCATACTGATTAATATATCGAGTATTGTCGGTACTACAAACAATTCTTGTTTATCTTAACTATCGCGACGAAAAAAGACTTTAATGTAATATATCCAAGGAACAAGATCTTCATCATCACCATCATTAACTTATTCCATCCATAGTCGGATGTATCAGCCTCCCCAAGTTGTCTCCTTTGAGTTATCGAGGTCTGTTATTTGCTTTTTGCATCCAATCATGTACTGCTAATATTTTTATGTCGTCCGTCCCGGACTCCATCTTGTCTGGACTGTGGTCTACCTCTGCATCTTTTGTGTTCTCTAGACCTCCATTCACCTATACGGCGTGTCCATCTGTTATGAAAACATTCAGACCAAACAACAAATCTAAAACAATGGTTACCAAGGGGAATTCTTGCGGACATGCACCGCACAATTCCAGGTGACCTTAATATACATATTTTTCGTTGTATTATATCTGTCACTTTGATCTTTTGTTCTTCGTATCTCGATGTTAGGAATACGATCTTGGAGTCTAATACTTAGCATTCTTCTCTCCGTGTCTCGATTGTGCTTTGGGTTACTGGGGGTTTATTTATTATACTTCTATTTAAAACTGACGTTTCAGGGCCATATGTTAATACTAGCAGTACATATTGATTGAATACTCTGGCTTTTATTGTGTTTAGGATGTCTAATTTAAATGTAGATTGTAACCTTCCGAACACAGACCAAGCTAACGAGACTCCTCTATCCAAGTGAGCCTTTAAATTTTTTTGTGCTATTTCGATTTTTTGTCCTAAATATATGAATGTTTGTACCTTTCCTATTCTTTCACCTTCTTATAACAGTTCCTGGCTATTATCTTCATTTTCGTTGTTCAAATATTTGGTTTTGGTGAAGTTTATTTTTAGACCTATTTTTCGAGACTTGTTATTCAACTCCATCAGCATTTCTTGTAATTCTTCTTTTGTGTTGGCGATCATCTGCGAACCTTAAGTGATTTAATCGTTCACCGTCCATTAGTATTCCTTTATTTTCCCACTTTATCGATTTGAACATGTCTTCTAGAATCAACGTGAACAGATTTGGGGATACCGAGTCGCCTTGTCTAATTTTCTTTTAGTTTTGATTTTATTTGTTTTTTCTCCAAGCATTATTTGTGATGTCGCATTTTTATATATGTATTCAAGAAGAGTTGTATATCTTTCAGCGACTCTGCTGTTACTTAAGGCGTTAAGGACTGCTCATATCTCTACGGAATCAAATTCTTTTGAGATCATACTAATATAAAATTAGTTGCTAAATATATTGATCTGAAGTTAGGAACTAACAATGTCGTTAAAAGTTGTCGTCATTTCCGATATACTAGGGATCCTATTAAAGTTAAGATACGCACTTATCCATGCTCATTCCTTGGTTCATACTTGAGACTGTCTTTCCATTATTATTTTTCAATGAAAATGGTTAACTAAAATGATTTACAACTCTTTTTTCAATTTACATAAGGCAATAGTATGCAATAGTTCGATATGAATTGAAGTCTTAAATATTATATTAGCGTGATCTTGATCTCTTTTTAGTGTTCCGTACGGAACACTTATAACATCACTTCGATGTCTGTCCGTCTGTTCGTCCGTCTGTCCGCCTCTCTGTTACACCTGATTTTCTACGAAACTATTTGACATGGAAAATTGAAATTTGGCAGTTTTGAAAGTTAAATTTTGACTTAAAGATATGTTTTTCGTCATCTAAAAACCCTAAGAACTAAAAAAAGAAACTGCTTGTTACCAGGGAAAGTACACATAATAATTTTTCCTGCTGTTCCATAAGTACATTTTCGTCAGCTTAAGGACGTTCCCAAAGAGCAATCGTGCCCAACTTACGGAAAGATTCCGCCTATATAAACTACCATGCGTACAATAACAAATAGTTGAGGCACAGTGCGCTCTTTCGCTCCGTCCCGTATGCGCAGAAATACAAAATAATCCCGCTGCGTCGTTTTTTTCAGATCTGGCAACGTTACATTCTTAATATTTTGTAGTATTTTTCGAGGTTATATTATATTGGATTGGATTTTTAGTAGTGTATAAATAATCACGTCGGGATTAAAGAATGGCAGATTTGTTAAAAAAAAAACTACTGAAAAAAAAATATAGCATTAGCAAGTATGTCTGATGCAAAAAACAGGAAATTCCAACAACAATCAATGAAATAGTTCAAGCTAAAATTCCTGATGAGACTAGTATAGTTTCATTGAGAGTGTTAGCTAGAAATCTGAAATCCACCTGCTGCGGAAGTCTTTTAGATATGCAAAATTGAGTGATTTCAAAAGGGAAGGGTTTCATTCAAAGTTCAAAATAAAATGTGTCAAGTGTACTAAATGTAATTTAGTTAATACTGGACTAATAAGAAACCAAGTCTCTGATATTAATTAATATGCTAATTATTTATGTTGAATACTAATAAATATTTGAGTTGTTATAAATATTAACTTTTTATTTACGATAACTTATATTTTTTCTATATCTGTGAATTACACTTATTTATTAAAATCAGCTGTGTCTTGACGGTATTTCAAACTTCCCGCGCAGTGCAACGTTGCCAAGTCGCGCACTTCTATTTATCAAGTTATGCGAGGAAAACTGAAAACCGATCAAAAGTAGCTCACTTTGAACATTTTTTATAAAAAAAACCAGTACCGCTTGCTATAATTTTCTTCACAGAAAAATATTTGTTTTACGTGTGTTTTTAATTATTGATTCTAAGTTTTTCAAAACAATCGTAAGAAAATGACCATTGTTATACAATAAAACATCTGTTTCAACATAGGTCGGGGTAGGATTCGTATGTTAAAAATGCAAATTTTAACAGCCAATATTTACAAATTTAGTGCCGTAGGGATTATTGAATTTTTTTTCTACGTATAAAGGACACTAATAAATATGTATATTCAGATTTTCTAGAAAATCATAATAAAATTTATTTTCTTGGGAGCGTCCTTAACCGTTTGTATTTCTAAAATTTGTTGTATATTCAATTCAACATTTTTTTAAGTTACTTAGTTTTGGAGGTGAAATCGGAAAAAAAAAAAATACTATGTCATCGAGTGGGGTGTTAAATGAACGCTTGTAAAAAACACGAATTCAAAAATATATATAATGTAATACTTGCGCACACTTTTCTTTGTATTATTTTTAAAAAATCGCGAAAAATCGCTGTCCCCTCCTTTATCTCAAAAAGTACTGATCAAATAATTTTGAAAAATCTCTGGAATATTAGGTATACATTGAACGAAAATTATCACTAGTGCATTACCTTTAATAATATATCTGGTATATAAAAAATTTTAAGGTCATCAGTTTTCAGTAAAAATCGGAAACAAACTTTGTTGAAAACTTATTTGGGGTGTGTTTTGTGAAATCACTGATCATTTTATACCTCTGTAACAAACATTTTTACTTTAAAAGTAATCAACGTACGGAACACTAATTGCGCAAGTTCAACTTGCACTTGACTGGTTATTTTTAACTAAACATATTTATTTTACTCCACAGATCACTAAAAGAACTACTTAATATTGTTACACTGAATTGCCATTTTATAACTCGCTGTACTAACAACCATTCACAAACCACTGAAAGAAATAAAGAAAATTGAATTTTAGTTAGTTCTTTTGTTCTTAATAACTGAATTAAATCCTTAGACTAAAAATATTTTTCAAGAAATTAGTTATATAAAAATGTAACAAAATTTACGTTGCATTACAATGGGGTTTTCCAGATCAAGAAATTTAGTGTTTATTCATTTTTAAGACTCTTGGTCTGGAATCTTTCTTATACCGTGTTCCAATTTATAAAACTTTGGTGTTATAATTGTGTTATTAAACCATGACTATCTTTTCATAAAAAGAGAAAGATATACAATAGAACGAAAGCATGTTTCTCGATCAAATTTAAGACCTTTAGATAGCGAGAAAATCTCCATTTTGAGAGTACTTTTAAAGTAAATTGCAAGAAAAATAAGCAAATATAAAAATTTAGGTTGCATTACAATAGGGTTTTTCAGATTAAAAATGTTACGAAATTCTAAACAGATGAAGAAAAACATATTTTGTTCCATACTAACAGGTATTAGTAAATAGTAAGTCAGGTTAGTTTAGGCAGCGATGATTTCGGATTTAAAGTTTGAGTCTTCTTTGAGTTAGCTTTACGTGTTATTATCGAGAAACATCATCTATAAACATTTTTCTATAATTCCTTTGTTACCGAGGTGTATCAATGTGTGTATATATATATATATATATATATATATATATATATATATATATATATATTATATATATATATATATATATATATATACACTCCTGGACAAAATTATCGCAACAATATATTAAATCATACAAATCTCTATAATGAATTAATTTTAATAATTTTTTACGAACATTGGTTACACTAAAAGTTAGGAAAAACTTATTCGGATACTTTAAAAGTGAATTAGCTACCAAATTTCTCTATAAGATTCGAATTAAAATTATTCTAATAACAAAATCGTTGAAATTATGTAATAATAAAAAAAAAAAACTGGGACACTAGTTGCAAAATTAACGGTGGTGGTGGGACACTAGTAGCGTGTGTTGCCTCCTCTACTTCGGATGACAGCGTTTATGCGCCTAGGCATGCTTCTAATTAAATTTTGGATAAAATCTTGAGGAATTTGCTCCCATTCTGTGATAACTGCATTTTCAAGTTCCCTCAGGTTTCTAGGTGCAGGTATATGACGTTTCACATTTTTCTTAAGGTGATCCCATACATGTTCTATCGAATTCAGATCCGGGCTTTTTGGTGGCCATTGCATAATCGGTATATCAACTTGATTAAGATAATCGAGTACCTCCATAGCCACTTGAGGTCGAGCGTTGTCTTGCATAAACAAGAAATTGGGCCCCACAAATGACCGAAAGTCTCGAGGTTCTATTACAATATTCTCAAGATAGTAGTCAGCATTCGTGGATCTCATACGGACAGGAACTAACTCTGTGCGAGCATCAAAGCAGATGCCACCCCAGAACATCACAGAGCCACCGCCGAATGGAATCCTTGCAGAGATATTGCAAGGAGCAAACCTCTCTCCTGGTCTTCGCCATACTCGCTTACGACCATATAGATGTTTGATTAAGAAGTCAGTATTTTTAAACTTTGCTGTGTACATGTGAGAGTACGTTACCTCTCGACAACCAACGAGAGTTACAGTAATAAAGTAAATGCTCGGCACCCAAATCTTTACAAAGCTTATGGAAAAATCTGGCTTCACGGGTCTTGTTTTTATGAAATTCACCACTTTGGTAATTATATCCATCACGAAATTGAATTCAAGTGAAATAATTTTTGCAGCCAGTGCCTCCGTATGTGTGACGCAATATGTCCATTTTACCTTTGGAGCCTCGGTTTTAATGAGAGCTCGAAGTCCTCCATACTGTCCTGACATCGCGCGAGCTCCATCCGTACATACACCGACACACTTCTCCCATTGGATGTTATTATCTTCCATGTAAGAATCTGTGATCTTAAATAAATCATTAGCCTTACCGGTATCAGTCATTATTTTACAAAATAACAAATCCTCACGTATATTTGTTTCTTCCATGTACCACACGTAACATATTAATTGAGCGTCGTTATTTCTGTCTGTCGCTTCATCCAGTTGAATGGCCCATAAACCAGAAAGATTTTCCACAATTTGCTTTGCTAACATAGGTAAATCCAAATTCTAAATATTGGTGATCATCTTTTCTCTACTTTTTCCATTTTTCTACAGTCTTTTTTCTACTCTCTCCTGCGTCTTCAACACGTTTTCAATTTATTTGAATAAAGTTATCCATTATCCATACAACACACACACTTGAAATCAAAACACTGCATTCATCAACGCTTGTAATCGACGCATAAATAAAGCGACGGAATGAAAGACCGAACGATGAACGAATGAAAGCGCGGGGAAATGGAGGGGCGGGCTTATTCCTAGAGATATTAGAATAGAGGAGGTAAGTTCTTGCGAAAAACGTAGTGCTCATAGAAAGAGAAAGAAATAATATGGGAGCCATTCTGTCTCTCTTACTCGGTGCCGAAATTTAGCGCTCAAGCGCAGAGTAAGAGAGACAAAATTGTCTCATATTATTTCCTTTTCTTTTTAACGACTATACGCTTTAGCTTACACCAAGCTATATGCTTTCTCTCCTCTATTCTAATATCTCTATGAGCTTACTGAGTCGCTGATGAGATGCGACGCCCCAGGGCGTCGCCACGCACAGTTAGGGAACCCCTGATTTAAACAATTTAAAGATTAAACTTTTTGCAGGGAAGTTACTTGCAAGTTGTAGTAAAACTATAATGGCTTTACAATAAAATATGCTATTGCCATTACTATTCTTAAATTGTCCCTATTCATTCAGGCAAACTTCAGCAATTAATTAAAATAACTTATCCTTTGGATACCCAAAACCAGTGTACTGGAGTAAATCCAGCATGCGGCGGAGCTTAATTGTTGTAGTTAACTAACCGAGCACTATCGTTAATAATTGTCTTCGTTTAGAGCAGATTGTTGGACATTTTATGGATAAAATAAATTATTTCAGTAAAACTTAAATTTAATTTTTATATTTTATTTCCATCAACTTATGCTCGAACCGCTTGTGGATTATGCGATTATCATCATTGACGTAAGAAAGAATTAAACAGTGTCAGAAATCCCGTTACGTACTACTTATTAATCCAAAATGACTTTTACCAAAAATACATTATTGATAAGAGTGGCATAAGCAATTTCTTGGCTCCAAGTCGAATCTTTTTTGGATTTACTATTTTTAAAGTCTCAGTGTCAGTTATTTTCCTGATATTGCCAATGATACCCAATCAATTTTAATCAAAGATTGTGGAAAACCTAGCCAGATGAAATATCTACAACACGACAATTATATTATTCATTCCCATCATAACAGAGAGAGAATAGATGTACAGATATGTATGCAAGATTTTTACTACTGATAAGTATCAAGGCAACACACCTGCCGTTGTCCCTCTTTCTTAACCTAATTATCTATGTATGAGATTTTGATATGTTTGTTACAGGTATCATCATTTTGGCTCATCGACTTAAATGTTGCAAAGTAATAATAATTTCCAATGTGATGTAAGAAATGAGAAACTACTTAATCGTTGATCAAGAGAAATATTAAATCATAAATTTACCGTAAAAACTGTATTGATAATAAGGGCAAGAATTTTTAAAAATATTAATACTTATTATTACAATAAGTGAAAATTTCCCATTTATTAAATATCTATTAATATTTGTAAATAATGTTATAACATATTATAAACTAAAAGGTACTCCTCCATCAATGTCATATCACATTAGTTATATGAGAAGCCATTACAAGGCTGCAAAAAAAAAATCACTTTTTGTTATTTTTAGATATTTGATACCAGCCATCCTCAGTTGTTCTTCCATCGTCGGATGTAGGTTTCGCCCAGGCCTCTCTAATGTGTTTGTCTTGAACTTGTCTCATCTAATCAGTCCCTATCAAATGTTTAATATTATCTGTTCAACCAGTTTGTGGTCGCCCGGCAGGTCTTCTGTGTCTTCGTGATCTCCATTCCACAAGCCTATTGGTCCACCGATTATCTGTTATACGGGCCACATGTCCTGCGTAGCTCCATCTCAACTTGCAGATTCGTTTGGTTACGTCTGCTACTTTGGATCTTCTTCTTATCTCTTCATTTTTTTATGCAATCTCTCATTTTAATCCACTCGCCTTTCTATGGCCCTTTGTGTAATCTGCAACCTTTCTTTTATGCTGTTATTCATGGTCTACGTTTTTGTAACATATGTCAAAACTGTCACTATTTGCTGATCGAATACTTTAACACTGATGGCGTTAGACAGATTTGAGTTAAATACGTTTTGCAATTTGCCGAAACTACACCACGCTAGCGAAAATATTTTTATCAATTTTAATCTGCCTAGATATACATACGATGTTACTTTTCATGTTGCTTGTTGCTCGTTTCTCTAATTGGGGTTTAGGTTGTTATTTCCTGTATCGTTGGTTATATATCTTATTTTGATAATATTGATTTTCATATCAATTCGTTTCGATTTTTCGTTCAGTTCGTTCAGCATTTGTTGCAGCTCTTCGGTGGTTTCGCTGGTCAATATGATTCATCTGCAAAATACAGATGGTGTAGTTGTTCTCCATCTATGAATATACCCTTATTGTCCCAATTAAGTTGTCTGAATACTTCCTCCAAAGTCAATGTAAACGATATAGGTGATATTGAGTCGCCTTGTCGCACTCCCCTTTTTGTTTTAATTTTGTTTGTTTTTTCTCACAGTAATACCTGAAATGTGGCATTCTCATAGAAGTTACCAATTAATTTTGTTTATTATTGGTCTATTCGGTAATTGCACAATGCATTTAGAACTGCCCATGATTCGATTGACTCGAAAGCCCTTTCGTAGTCTATGAATTCTACCCATAACGTGATGTTTTATTCGTTTGGACATCCCCGGAACCCTGCCTGCTCTCTTGGCTGGTGGTTATCCAAATTATTTGTTAGCCTCGTTGTTATAATTTTTGTAAATATTTTATATAGGGTTGACAGCAAACTTATATGCCTGTAATTGTAAGTTTTTTGTAGTGGCCTTTTTTGGACAACAATATCATTAGAGCATTGGTCCATTCCTCGGAGACTTTTCCTTCGGTGAGGCATTTGTTGTATATTATCATATACATATCATATACATCACATATATATCATAGTCGGGACGCAATATTTGATCATCTCGATAATTACTCCATTTTCCCTTGAGGCACGACCATTACCGATCTTTTTGGCTACTTAATTATTTTATCCGCTGTTATTTCTGGTATATCCTCTGACCTCACGTTCGTGACTTTAATTCTATTTTCGTTTCTTTTACCTATTGAAGGATCTGCCTTACTTTCACACAACTTCTCATAATATTTATGTACTGTTTCTTTAAGTTTCTCCATGTCTTTTTTGAGTTTCTTTCAATCGTTTTTAATTTTTGTTATATGGCGTGTACCTTCTGACATTGTTAGTACATTTTTTGAGGCCTCTTTCATCCTCTAGAGATTCTTGTATGTTTTTAATTTCATAATTCCTTTTGTCTCTTCGAATTTTTCTGATTTATTTTATTTGCCTTTTTCTCTTATTTTGTCTGTATCTTCGGGGGTGCCTCGCTGCATTTACTTCCTCTTTACTATTAGATCATTAGTTTCTTTACTTATCTTTTACTGTTTTCCCATTGTATCTCTTGCTAATTCAACTGATATTTTAGTGACTTTCTGTGTGTACACCTTGGGTATCTCATTTAAGTTTAAGGTTTAAATTTTTCCTGTAATTTTTCTTGGTAATCAAGCTGTTTAATTTCGATTTGTTCTGTATTAATTTTGGTATTTTTACTTCTCATGATCTTTCTTCGTTCTTGTTTTGTATTTATGTAGACTTTAATCTTAAGTGGTACCTATTTGTTTTTGTTCAGTTTATTACAGTTGTGGCCCGTATGATGTTTTTGTTATTGGTTTATTTATCAGGACTTTTCCATGTCTACCGTCTGTTTTTAGATTTCTTGAAGAAGGAATATACAATAAACAATCTGCTTTCATAAACAAAATTGATCAACGTATCTCCACTGTTATTCCTGTTTCCTCAGCCAAACGGTAAAATGCCTGTTTCTTTACTTCATTTTCCTATTTTGGCATTAAAATCACCGAGAATTATTAAATATTTTGTTGGGATGCTGTTTACGGCTAAATTCAGGTTTTCATAGAAGCTTTCGATGTCTTCATCGTCGTATTTTGTGGTTGGTGCGTATGCTCTACATTTGTTCTTTTATTGATTTCAGGGTCGATGTACATGACTCTCTCCGATATGTCCTTGTCCTGTCTTATCTTATCTTCATATTTTTATCAATTAGGAGGGCGACACCATTTTCCTTTCCTCATTGCCTCTAACATAATTTATGTCCGCTTTTCAGTGTTATATAAGCTTTTCCTTCTTACATTTGCAAGACCTATAATGTTCCACTTTAGACTCTCCAATTTAGTTTCCAGTTCTATAAATTTGTCTTCAGAAGACAATGTTTTCACATTATATGTAGACATGTACAAAGTATGTTTTCTTCTATACGTTTTTTTCTTGATCTTATTCCTCGTTCTGTCCTTATTCCTTGGCAACCTGATCTACCTCGGATATTCTTAGTACTTTCTGTCTTCCTGATGCTCTGATCGTTGCCGTAATCAGCAAATGGAAGACCGCCGGGGACTGAGGGCCCTGTTACTTTCAAACTCTCTATAAGGGGGGTATTGCCATAATTTGTCACGCTGGATATGAGGGTTGGTAAGTGATAATTCAGCCGCACATTCTGGGTACCGACGCTGTTTGCACTACTCTGGGTCAGACACTGCAGTTGTGGACTTCACCTTTGCCACTTCGAGACTTTATCTGTAAGGTATATAAATAAATATATATATATATATATATATATATATATATATATATATATATATATATATTTCCTTGGGCGGCTGTTGTTTTTAGTCATGATACATGCAAAATTTTTCCCCACAGACTTGTCGCAATTAGCTTTATTTTAAACTGTGATCAACAGCGGAGTTATTTAGGATTACTATAATCTTAATCTAAAAATACGGAAACTTGTAGTTGTGGACTTTTTTAATTTCACCTTTACCACTTTGAGACTTTATTGGCAAGGTATATATACATATATATATATATATATATATATATATATATATATATATATATATATATATATATTTCCTTGGGTGGCTGATAGGCCAGCTCATAACTCACCAGAATATGTAAATATGACCGTAGTGAAAAAAAAACGAAAAAAACCGTTAGATTTCGAGATCAAAGTTAGCTAACTAAAATGTTTTTACTCATGATACATGCAAAATTTTTCCCCACAGACTTGGCACAATTAGTTTTATTTTAAACTTTCATCAACAGCAGAGTTATTTAGGATTACTATAATCATAATCTAAAAATTTGTAGTTGTGGACTTTTTTAATTTCACCTTTATCACTTCGAGACTTTATTGGCAAGGTATATATACATATATATATATATATATATATATATATATATATATATATATATATATATATATATATATATATATATATATGTATATGTATATGTTATATATATATATATATATATATATATATATATATATATATATATATATATATATGTATATGTATGTATATGTATGTATATATATATATATATATATATATATATATATATATATATATATATATATATATATATATTTCCTTGGGCGGTGATAGGCCAGCTCATAACTCACCAGAATATGTAAATATGACCGTAGTGAAAAACCGTTAGATTTCGAGATCAAAGTTAGCTAACTAAAATGTGTTTACTCATGATATACGCAAAATTTTTCCCCACAGACTTAGCACAATTAGTTTTATTTTAAACTGTGATCGACAGTAGAGTAATTCAGCATTACGTAACAATAATTATAATCTAAAAATACGGATACTTGTAGTTGTGGCACTCGATAAACTGATCTAAGGTGTAGATTTTCACGAAGTTCATAAAAGGGTCAATATCTCGAAATTTAATGATTTTTCACTAAGATCATATTTACATATTCTGAGTTATGAGCTGTCCTATCAGCCCGCGAATGGAATCTATTGGTTTTTGGGATACTTTATATATATATATATATATATATATATATATATATATATATATATATATATATATATATATATATATATATATATATATGCCAGTGTACAAGTATGAAATGCGGATTTCAGACAACAGATGCTGCACCAATGCAGTTTGTGCTATAAAAATTTGACACTGCGCCATTTTGTTGTGTCATCAATAAGTGTCAGATGCGCACGAGTAATAAATTCGAGAAGTGTGTGCATAGTGTTCTGTTGTTGGGTTCAATATTATACTGAACAAAGAGCATTCGCGGACAGCATTAATTTTGTGTTTTCGTTTGAAAAAACTGTTGTTGAATCATACCGATTACGTCGAGAAGTTTATGGTGAACATGCTCCATCGCAAGAAACGTATGAACGATGGTTTCGGCGTTTGAAAAGTGGTGACTTCGATGTTGCAGACAAGGAACGTGGAAAACCGACAAAAAAATATGAAGATGTGGAATTGCAAGCATTGTTGGACGAAGATGATTCACAAACACAAAAACAACTCGACAAGCAATTGGGCGTTAGTCAACAAGCTGTTTTCAATCGGCTACGAGAGATGGGAAAGATTCAGAAGATCGGTAGATGAGTACCACATGAGTTGAACGACAGGCAAATGGAAAGGCGCAAAAAACACGTGTGACATTTTGCTCGCTCGGTACAAAAGGAAGTCGTTTTTGCATCGTATAGTTACAGAGGATGAAAAGTGGATTTATTTTGAGAATCCCAAGCGCAAAAAATCATGGGCAGACCCAGGCGCACCATCCACATCGACAGCAAGACCGAATCGCTTTGGAAGAAAGACGATGCTCTGTGTTTGGTGGGACCAGAGGGGCGTGGTCTATTATAAACTGTTAAAACCTGAGGGAAACGGTTAATACTAAACGTTACCAAACAACAATTGACCGATTTGAACCGTTCGCTGCTTGAAAAAAAGGTCAGAATACCGAAAGAGGCAACACAAAGTCATTTTTCTTCATGACAATGCTCCATCACATACGGCAAAACTAGTTCGCGACATGTTAGAAAACACTCAGCTGGGAAGTTCTACCCCATGCTGCTTACTCACCAGACTTGGCTCCTTCCGATTACCACTTGTTTGCATCGATGGGTCACGCACTTGCTGAGCAGCGCTTTGGTTCGTACGAAGATGAATGTTTCGCTGCAAAAGGGGAAAATTTTTACTGGTGTGGTATTCACAAATTGCCCCAAAGATGGGAAAAATGTTTAACAAGCGATGCAGCATACTTTTAATAAAGCACTTTTTATCATTCTTCCGAATTTAACATGTTTTTTTAGAAAAAAAAATCCGCATTTCATACTTGTACACCTTGTATATATATATATATATATATATATATATATATATATATATATATATATATATATATATATATATATATATATATATATATATATATATATATATATATATATATATATATATATATATATATATATATATATATATATATATATATATATATATATATATATATATATATATATATATATATATATATATATATATATATATATATATATATATATATATATATATATATATATATATATATATATATATATATATGTATATATAATTTGTGTCTAGAAAAAATTTCGAATTTGCAGCTACTTTATTAAATATTTTTTATCAGTCCCGTTAGGTATGTTTCCTTTTACGATTCCTTTACGTTTGTTGTATCAATAAAAATTCTTAATAGAGCGGTATTCGATTAACTCTATTCGGATCGATCCTGGTCACTTTATAGTTTAATACAGACATGCTCAGCTTCTGAAAAAAGAAGATAATAAAAAAATAGACAAGAACTCTAAAAGATCGTAAAGTGATTTGGATCTATCCGGTTGTTGTCAATAGAGTACAGCAATAATATTATGGTGCCTAGATGCTACTGCTATATTTGACGATGTATTAAAATTTGTTAAAATGTGCTTCATGTTAGAAAACTCGGGGTATATTAAATTTTGTGTGTAATGGGGCAGTCACTGATTTCATGACGCGATAAAGGTGTACTATAGAGCCCCTTCAGGATTTCGATCAGCTCTCCAATATAATACTTAATGTAAGTAAATATTGGATGACCTAGGATGGATATAGCCTATAGAAATAATGAAGATTTTATCGTTCTAATTATTGATTTGGTGGTAGAGTATTTAAAGTTACAGTGTTATTTTAACTACTTTAGTTATTAGCTTGACTTGATCTTTAAATTATTTGTACTAGTTGAAACCTTATAATAATAAGTATAAATCAATATTTTTCATTTATTAACAACGGATAACTTTTCAATTTTCTTATACAGACTTTTCATCATGTCTTAGCAACATCGGAGTTTTAAAGCAAGCTATTATGTTTGAGCTTTCACTGAGTCTAATAGATTTTTTAATCTTGGTCTTCGGAAAAGTATAAGCATATGTAGAAAGAAAATACGAAAATTTTTGAATGGAATATTTAAAAAAAAAATTGACAAATATTGAAATAAGATTCCGGGAGACAATAAATAATTTTCAACGACCTTGTTCACGTTGCCTGTACAAAAGAATATTAAATTTAGGAGTTATATCCTTTTGATTAAAATCTTTAGACTTTTATAAATAAATAAATTCTTCACGAAAATAAATCAGTATAAATTCAGAAAGGAGACTTTCTTCGTAATAACTGAGTTAAATTCATTAAAGAGTAATAGCGTTAGAGCTCAGTTTCTGAAAAATGGCATTCCAATTAATTTAAATTCTCAAATAAGAGTGTAAAAATGAATAATGAGTTAACGGAGCTTAACAGAAAACAAAACCATAATGATTTAATCTAGTAAAGCTAGAAGATCGTGCCATCTTTGACCTCTTTATTAGGGTTTTATAATATATTTTTTTTTATATTGCGGTTTATTTAAGTATTAACAAGTTCTATAAGCAAAATGTCGTGTGATTAACATTGTATCTTACATTAGATTACTTGCCCCGAATGACACGGTAGTACGACAACGGCGATAAAGTCATATATACGTACATATATTATTATTTAGAGGTGTCCTACGTCGACTACGGCGGAGCGAGCGATTTTTTTAACATCTACAACAGCTTCATTCTTGCTAAGTTTAATAATTTTTATAAATAACAAAAATTATCTAGAAATATGACCATTACCTCCAAAAAACATTTTTATATTGCGTTGTGGTATCTATTCCTCATAGAATTGAATGTAGAACAAATGTGGGATGTTTACTATCTCTAATAGAAAAAGTAACCTGATGAAGCCATTGAGAAACACAGCGTTCATATAAAGTACATGTGGACTCACACACTCTATTAACAAACACTAAAAGCATGTAAACTGTTGTTGTTGGGTACACACCAAAACAAAGTAATTAAATAAATGGAATTTAAATGTTCATTTCTATTATCAAGTAAAAAAATTTCGCTGTAACTACAATGAAAAATCAACTACAAAAATGATTTAAAAATGCATTATATATATATATATATATATATATATATATATATATATATATACATATACATATATATATATATATATATATATATATATATATATATATATACATATATATATATATATATATATATATATATATATATATATATATATATATATATATATGTATATATATATATATATATATATATATATATATATATATATATATATATATATATATATATATATATATATATATATATATATATATATATATATATATATATATATATATATATATAAACCAGGTGTACATGTATGAAATGCAGATTTTTTTTCTAAAAAAAAAACATGTTAAATTCGGAAGAATAATAAAAAAAGTGATTTATTCAAAGTATGCTCCATCGCTTGTTATACATTTTTTCCATCTTTCGGGCAATTTGTGAATACCACACCAGTAAAAATCTTTTTTTGCTGCGAACCCTTTATCGAGCCATTTTTTTCACTTCTTTGTAACTCTAACCAAAGCGCTGCTCAGCAAGTGCGTGACCCATCAATGCAAACAAGTGGTAATCGGAAGGAGCCAAGTCTGGCGAGTAAGCCGCATGGGGTAGAACTTCCCAGCTGAGTGCTTCCAACGTGTCGCTAACTGGTTTTGCTGTATGTGATGGAGCATTGTCATGAAGAAAAATGACTTTGTGTTGCCTCTTTCGGTATTCTGGCTTTTTTTCAAGCAGCGAAACGGTTCAAATAGGTCAATTGTTGTTGGTGACGTTTACCGTTTCCCCAGATTTTAACAGCTCATAATAGACCACGCCCCTCTGGTCCCACCAAACACAGAGCGTCGTCTTTCTGCCAAAGCGATTCGGTCTTGCGGTCGATGTGGATGGTGCGCCTGGGTCTGCCCATGATTTTTTGCGCTTGGGATTCTCAAAATAAATCCATTTTTCATCTCCTGTAACTATACGATGCAAAAACGACTTCCTTTTGTACTGAGCGAGCAAAATGTCACACGTTTTTGCGCTTTTCCATTTGCCTGTCGTTCAACTCATGTGGTACCCATCTACCGGTCTTCTGAATCTTTCCCATCTCTCGTAGCCGATTGGAAACAGCTTATTGACTAACGCCTAATTGCTCGGCGAGTTGTTTTTGTGTTTGCGAATCATCTTCGTCCAACAATGCTTGCAATTCTAGATCTTCGTATTTTTTTGACGGTTTTCCACGTTCCTTGTCTGCAACATCGAAGTCACCACTTTTGAAACGCCGCAACCATCGTTCACACGTATATTGCGATGAAGTATGTTCACCATAAGCTTCTGGAAGTAATCAGTATGATTCAACTTCAAATGAACAACAAACAATTAATGCTTTCCGCGAATGCTCTTTGTTCGGTATAAATTTCGACATATTCAACATAACAGCACAACACTATGCACACACTTTTCCAATTTATCACTAGTACGCATGACACTTGTTGATGACACAACAAAATGGCTCAGTGTCAAAACTTTATAGCACAAACTGCATTGGTGCACCACCTGGTGTAGGTATATATATATATATATATATATATATATATATATATATAATATATATATATATATAATATATATATATATATAATAGATATAGATATAATATATATATATATATACGTTGTCTGAAATCCGCATTTCATACTTGTATAGATGTATATATATATATATATATATATATATATATATATATATATATATATATATATATATATATATATATATAACGTATTAAAACCAGCAAATCATTGCATCAAAAGCAACTGCACGAAATAGCTAATTAAAAATATCGCTTCGCAATAACTAATGAGGAAATGAACACTCTGAAGATTTATGGTTTTTCAGTAGGTATGCCAATGATTTTATGTCAGAAACAAAACTAGTATCTTGAAAATAACCTGTACTGTTTTTTTACATTACTGCTATGCTTACTATATTTTTTTTTCATTATTATTTCATGCTATATTATTTAATAAAAACTACTTTACCTATTTCAGTTCAAAAAAACTTCTGATGCTGTAGAAACAGACTACAAAAAAGCAACTGTTGTTCAGTGTTTTTCAACTAAAGAAATTAATACCCAAAGAGCCAAAATCTAATCTACACAAATAATGTTTTATTCAATGCCGAAATTTTTGGTAATGCCATGAATGATATTTTAGTGAAAAAAATTGTTTTACTTTTATTATGGTTTCATTATTGGCACGATACCGTGTAAAAAATTCACTCATAAAGTTGTCAGTCCCGATAAAAGCTATTGCTCCATTTGTGTTGGAAAACTAGTTCTTCGCGGTTATAGTATCACAGCACCGGTTCTTATTTGGATTCATGACGTCCTTATTTTTCAATTTAGCATAAAAGATAGAAATATCTCTTCATGTTAAAAATTTAGAGCATAGAAACTTTTTATTTGTAGGCAGATGTATAATTTTTTTACCAATACCATTATATTTAGGTTATGTGTTGAGACAGATCTGTACATAGTTATGTTTTCAATCTTATTTAAACAGCTTAGGTTAGATATAACTGTGGAGTTAAGTAAATTTAGTATAATAATTTTTGAAACATATTATATAATAAATGTGAAAGTTAAATAAGGAAAATATGTTTGATTTAAATAATCAGGATACTTTTTAGTTTTTTAATACATAGTACTATACATTATTGAGTAATATAAGTAATTTCTTTAGGCAATTTTGATAGGTCGTTTTTGGTTTTGACAATTATATGATTAACCTAATTTCACTCACCAGGTTTCGTAGTGTTCAGCCAATGATTGACGTCACCACTTCTTTATAAATTCAATAATCTTATACCGATTTTTGTTAACAAATGCGTTAATCTATGGCAGTCATAATTTTAAACGAAATCCTATTGACTGATTGTTAAACTATCTATGCATCTTTTCAATATTCCTGTAAACAGACGAAATGATCTAATTTTCAACTTCAGGTGGTTTAATCTGTAGCGAAATCATTTTTATAGTTGATAGCACCATATATATATATATATATATATATATATATATATATATATATATATATATATATATATATATAAATGGACAAATATTTCAATAGCCACTGTTTGGAACTGGAAATTCTCATAATATTATTAAAATCATACCAGATTTGACCACTTTTTCTCCTCTACAACACCCTAACCCCATTAAAATTGAAAGTAATGTAAGAATACCTTGATTTTCAGGTTTCTCGTTTTCAAGAACTGTCAAGAAGACCTATGACACCATAAGAAGTAACCCTTTTTACCCCTTACCCTGCTTCTTTAACCCCTTACAGATTTTATTATAATATATGCTTAAAATTCATCCAGAAAACTTAAAATTTATCAAATAATTATGTAACAAAAAATAACCTGTAAATATTTACAAATAATTATGTAGTAAAAGCAAACCTAATTTTGAATTTCTCGACTTCAAAAACTCTATAAAGATCTATAACACGATATACGAATCAACACCTCTAATTGTTTCCCTACTCATTATATATCACCACTATACCAAACATTTTATTTTTGCACTCGACCCGCGTTTCGCTAACCATGTTGGCTTCATCAGGAGCGATCATCGCTCCTGACGAAGCTAACATGGTTAGCGAAATGCGCGTCGAGTGCAAAAATAAAGTGTTTGGTGTAGTGGTGAAATACACTGAGTAGGGTCATTGTGCCAAATATTCCACATTCCCAACTTTGTCTAATTTTTTCCTTCACCCGTTTCATTCCTTATATATTTTACTATAAATATTTAGACATAACATTCTTTTATTCAACAAAAAACAGGAAAAGATAATATATTACTATTGACATAAAATTTATCGACCCCATCTCTTTAATCCGCTTAGCCGGAAGTGATTCATCCCCTAATAAGTTAATATTTAGGCACCAAATTTGAATTTGAAGTCGCATTTTGTTCGAGAATTATCATGTCTACAGACCGATAGACGACAGATCAACAGACAGACAGACCGACGAAAATGAGTAACTAATGTTTTTCATGGTCTAGAAACCCCAAAACCTGAAGAAAAGCAAAAATCTCGAAGTGTAATTTTCTCACGAATACTTGTACTTGCCTTTAGCAAGGGAAGTAAAAATGATATTCTTCTTCTTATTCTCTTCACGCTTTATTTTATAATGTGTCGATAGATGACGACTGCCAACTTTCTGCCCATTTTTTCGGTGATATTAATATTCATAAGATAATATTATAATCGTTTTCTAAATCAATAAAAAATATACTCGGCCAAATTCACTAGTCTAAAATTTATACTCGATATAGCTATATATGGAATTTAGAACTTCGAGTTGTCTAGCTGCCTTTTGTTTTTGACAATGTTACATTTCATATGGTAAATGTCCCAAAGAAATTTTTTATAAGAAAATTTAAAATCAAAAGTCCAGAAATTAGACCTCGGAATAGGTTAGCTGCTTTATAGATTTACCCTTCACTACGAGTTTGTCCCTTATGGAGTCTTTGGCGATAGTGATGCTTCTGGTCTTTTCCGTTGACACGCTCATATTCAGCTGCCAACAGGCTTGATAAAACTTAAAAAGTTTTCTCTGTAGGTCTTCTTCACTTTCGGCTATTAGTGCTGTGTCATCTGCTTGAGAAACCAGACTAATTCTGTTATTACTCATTCTGTATCGAATTCGTAGTGATTCTATGTCTTCTATTATTTTTGTAATGTAATAATAAATATTCTGCTAATAAAATGTTGTGCCAAGAATATTCGGGCCTGTGTTTAGCAGCTAACAGAAGTCCCGCCTATCTGTCCTGTTTTGGTGCCCTATGTAAGATATTCAAGTAGTGTCGCTAGTGTCTAACACTGTTGTCGTATCGCATGCATCGCTCACCTCGCTGGTACTAATGGGTTACATAGGTTCTGCATTAATTGTGTCCAAATATGATATAAAGAATGAAATCGTCTTGTGAAAATAAATAATATGTTCCGGAAACTTTTAGTCTTAACAATTATAAATTAATTGTTGTTGAAATCATCATCATAGTTCTGGAATATGAGAACTTATGTTTCTAGTTTATCACCTATCAATTTATTTTATTTTTCTTGACTTTGTAATATTCGATTAAAGTTTATTGATGTCTTTGTATCTAACGGTTTAATAAGATTAACAATTCTTTGTTGATAATATAATTTATTTTTTTTCTTGTTTATTATTTCTATATTATCTATATATTTTTTAATTAGATGATAGTTAGTAATTCCTTCTAGTACATCTCTGATGTCCAAACACA
>CM032456.1:143309290-143359290 GCA_019049505.1 Pachyrhynchus sulphureomaculatus
TTAGCAGATTTGGAAGATTGGACCAAATATCCCAAAACATAAATTAAAAGATGCATTAACCTTGATAGTGTATTGTCTAATCAGACAGTAGCTAGCAATTTTAAATGATCAAGAACAAGGAATAATTTAGCAGTAATTTTCTTCTTATAGTGCCATCTCCATTACTGAAGTGTGGCTGTAATCATGGCGAATTGTTTCTTATCCTGGGCAATTCTTAATAAAGTATAGGTATCCAGACCTGTCCAATCTCGTATATTTTTCAGCCAGGAACATTTTCGACGTCCCACACCTCTCTTCCCTTCAATTTTCCCTTCCATCAACAACCGGGGCAGTGAGTAAAGTGAACCCCTATAAATATGTCCCAAGTAACGAGTTTTTTGTCTTTTAATAAATTACCCATTCAACGAGGTACATCTTCATTAGTGACAAGCTCTGTCCAAGAGATCTTCAATATTCTGCGCATGACCCATAATTCGAAAGACTCCAAACGATTCATCGATCGTACTCCCAAGGTCCAGGCCTCAACTCCATATAAAAGCACTGGATAGACTTTTACAAAACTATAACGAGTATCCAAAGAAAGGGTTGAGTCTGTGAGGAGGTGTCTCATTTTGAGAAAAGCCGCTATAGCCATTTCAATGCGAACTCATACCTTAAGTTCAGGATTCAAATCATTAGTTACCCAACACCCTATGTATTTAAATTTGTTTACTTGTTCTATCAATTGATCGTAAAAACGAATATCTGTTTGCAGACCGGGTGTTCTTGAAATGACCATTACTTTCGTTTTATTAACGTTCACTTTCATGCCTAAAACATCTCCTTCCCTAGATATATTGATCATAAGACGCTGAAGTCCTGCTATAATAACGGTATCATCAGCGTACCTTAGGTTGTTAATGATTTTGCCATTAACTTTGATACCATCTGTGGCATTTTCTAAGGCCTTCTGGAATATGTGCTCAGAGTATAGATTAAACCGGAGCGGGGAAAGAACACGTCCCTGACGAACACCTCTTTTTATTCCTATCTCCTCAGTCTCTCTGCTATTTACTCCTATTGTCGCCACCTGATCCCAATATAAGTGAGTAATGAATCTGATGTCATTTTCGTTAAGGCCCACATTTTGAAGCGTTTGTATTAATTGTGGATGCCTGACTCGGTCAAATGTTTTTTCGTACTCGATAAAACTCACAAACGTCCTTCCTTTGATCTTTACATTTCTGCAAAAATACATTCAGCCCGAAAAGTGCTTCTCGACTTCCAAATCCTTGTCTTAATCCGAATTGCTCTTCGCTAACATCTTGTTCGCATTTATTGCGTATTCTATGGTGAATGGTCTTAAGCGTTACTTTCAAAGCGTGGCTCATTAGGCTTATAAGACGGTACTATTCACATCTGTTCGCAATTGGTTTTTTAGGTAATGCTATGGACATAGATTTAAGCCAATCCTTTGGTATAGTTCCTTTCCTGTAGATGGAATTTATGCAGCTGCACAAGATAGAAATATTTTCTTCATTTAAGAGTTGAAAACCTCTCTGCATAAAGATTATCCGGTCCAGGAGCTTTTCCAGTTCTGGCAATTCTCTGTCGTCATCAAAGGTATTTTTAATGTATCGAGCCCATTCTTCTTCTAGCTCTTTTTGTTCGGTTAATGTCTGATTATTACCGTTTATTAAATATATATATATATATATATATATATATATATATATATATATATATATATATATATATATATATATATATAACTTCTTTGACTTTTTTATACATTCTGAAATAGTCATGCTTTAGCTGTAATTCTTCCATTTCCTGACATTGTTCTTCCAGCCACTTTTCTTTAGCCTTTCTTATAAGCTTTCGAAGCTGTTTACTGATCTCTTTATATTTAGTTTTGTTATTGTTTTTATACCGTCTTCTTTTATCCGCAAGTCCTAATATTTCCTGGGTCATCCATTCTCTTTCCGCTGTCTTTGTTGGCATATTATGTTTTTCGTTTTGAACTTTGACACAGATATTTTTAAATTACTCCAACGTGGCTTCGACTGATAGCAAGTGGTCTACTGAAATTGTATGACTTATTTCTTGGTTGAGTGTTTCAGTTACTTGTGATCGAATTTCTGGGTTCCTCAGCAGTCGAAAGTTGGGCCTTACATTTTTTGCAGTTTGAATATGCTTCAGTTTGATGTTAATTATGCCGGTCAGAAGGGCATGGTCAGACTCTATGTCGGCTCCAGGATATGTTTTAACTCTCCGAATCCCATTCCTATAGCGTTTATTTACCAATATGCAATCGATTTGGTTCCGAACTACATTACCGTTATGGTCTCTGGGGGATATTCATGTATACAGTCTTCTTTTAGGCAGAGTGAACCATGTATTCATGACTACTAAACGCACTTCCTGACAAAACTCGATAAGGCTTTCACCACGCGCATTTCTTTCGCCTAGCCTATATTCCCCCATGACATCCCCCACAGCTCCTGTTCCTACATTCGCACTGAAGTCGCCCATGACAATATTTACTTCGTGTTTTTTCCTAACATTTAAGAGTTGTTTTAACTGGGCATAAAATTGTTGAACTTCCACTTCACTTTTATCTGATGTAGGAGCATAAATCTGTATTATATTTATATTTTGTGGATGGGCTGTTATTTGGAGGAGCTCGACCTGGACAGACAGGGGCACAAAGTTGAGTACTGTCCTGCTGCTTACTTTATTCAATACAAATCCTACTCCGTTGTAGTGGTTTGGATCATCGTTACCAGAATAGTACATAGTGTAGTTTCCAATATTGGTCTTTCCCGCTTTCGGCCATCGCACTTCACTAACACCTAACACACTGATATTTAGCCGTTCCATTTCTCTGATGATATTATGTGTTTTTCCAGTCGTATTGAGACTTTCTGCATTCCATGTGCCAATCTTGATGTTCGAAATCTTGTAATTATTTTGTTTATCCACTTGCGGGTGGGTACTAGCATTCATCGTGGGGATTCTTAGTACCCCTTGACTATTTAAAGACTGTCACGGACTAGGGGCCTTTGTAGTATTTGTACTTGCCATGATACATTTTCTTGAGAAAAATAGTGCAATAGTTTCTCCTTGCTTTTTGCACCGCACCATTAAAATTGCTGCAATCATGCTTGTGACAATCCAGTTTCGAACCGGTCCAGGATAAATTCCTCTACGCTTCGAGCTGGTACTGGTGATCGCTGCTACCCTTCACCAGGGTAGTGGACGGGTAAGGATATATAGGTTATTGGTAGGAACAGGAAAAGGACATGATTCTCTCTGGTTTGGGAAGCACGAGAACCAAGGCTCGCGTAGGCGGATTGCTTTCCTGAAGTAAACCTGTTTTACACTGGGACTGTGCAAAAGTGTCTACCCGCTACCGCAGTAATAGAAAGAGTAAATACGAGTTTATTTAGAGCAGAATGGGTGATATATTGAACACTTAACATAATTTGTTTTAGTTTATTTGTAATAGTAATAACGCTGTATTTAGGTAACAAGTAAACTAAGTTTTTTTATTTTTCTCCCTTTCTTTTCTCCTTTTCAGTTTCTGATAATATTCAACTTCTTGTAATATTAGTGTATTTCTGTTTCAACGCTGTTTCAGTTAATATTTTTTATATATTCTTCGAAATATCTTTAAATTCGGAAGATTTATTTATCTCTTATCAAGTCTTGTATATTCTCGTTGTGTCTGCGTTTTTATAACTATTTTCAATAAATATTTCTTATATATTCCATTTTTTGCTTTTATACTCTTAGTTAAATTTTACTGCAGAATAACATAAAAAAAAAGTTATACGTTTTTCTTCTTCGCAAATTAAAAAAAAGTATATACTGACGTTTAAAAATTCTAGAAAACTAAAAAGTAATCTACATGGCCTTCTATTTAAGAATAAGTAAGTTTTGTGTCATATCAAAAATGCGTTACGCGATCGCTTTAGTTTTAACTCCATAAACAAATCCTTTAATAATGCTAGAATTTCTGTATTGATCATGCCGAGCTCTTCAAATAAATTTAATTAGAGGTGGGGTCCATTTATAATTAATAACCCTGTATTTTGTCCTACCTCAAATAGCTTATACCTGCTAGTAAAAAAAAATCTCTTAAATCTTTTTGGTGTTGGTCCGTTATTACCACACACTACGTATGTGGTTTAGACCAGAATAGTAGTTAGCGCTTATATTATTTCCATGACTCATAAGTAAAATTGTTCTGTTTTTTAAAACATTTCTTAAATCTAAATACATTTTTTTCTAACACACTCTATTTAACACATAACTGCCTGATCTTGAATCTGCTTGATCATCATGCAAAGTTTGATCAATATCCGTTCAGTAGTCTTTGCGGTGTGTCGGAACATATCCAACAGACAAACAGAAAAGAATCTACAAATAATCATTTCGGCCTCTACATCCATTGTATGATACCTACAAATCAGTTTTTTGAAAAAATGGTCAGTATATAGGAATAACTTTTGTTATAACTTTATTATATATAGATGATGAACTTCGTATACCCCCAAAATTTCGTAAATTACGATCTACCTTTAATTATTCTTATTTTTTTAATTAGATGAAGTATGAATGACGTTTGTATTTTGTAATTCTAATTACATCAGATAAGATACGCCGTTAGACATTGGTCCACATCGGCTAGACACCTTTCAAAATAGAACAAGAGGTCCAAAACTATCAACGTACGTGAAGAATGTGCACTTGCATCCAGTAGTTCAGATTAAAGCAATAAAATACTTTACCACCGAAGCACAAGTTCTTCAACAGCATTGGATTCCACTTCTACTAGACACAGTTACCCAATACCATAAAGCCTAGAGCTACATATTTCTCAGCTAGGCTAGACTTGTTCATATATAATATTATTATTATAGATAAAATATAATTTAAACCTAATGTAATAACAGCATAATTTTTTTAGTACTTAGGGAGCTCCCCTGTAAATGAAAAGTTGGAAATATATAATTTAGTTAAAGTATGGTGGTTTTTTAAGCAAGTCTCTTTGCTTAAGTTTCTTTATAAAGAATATATTTATTGTTCGCATAATTCGTCTAACAGAAGACGAACATACCTATAATTACAGATATATTCGACAACTGTTTAAATGATCTAGGTTATCTTTAAACATATTATGAAACTAATCCTGCGAGTAACGATAACTTTTACCATAAAGTATTCTGCAACTTTAAGTGTATGTATGAAAATTTTAAATATGAAAGAACCGTATAAAAAATTTCTTACATTTAAAATAATTGAAACCCCCCAAGATACAAATGCGTGAGCCTTTTTCATAAATATTAAAAGAAATAAATATACCTGGGAAAAACGGCCGATGACTGTACAGGGTGAGTCAACGAACAGAGTAAAGTTCATTTATTTCGGGAATGACGAAAAAATGTTAAATACAATAGTTTTACGGAATGTTAAGGTGCACAGTTTAAAATTGTTTTTGAGCATACAGGGTAATTCAAAAAAGTGTGGCCGATATAACATATGTTTCTTTTTAAATGGAACATCCTATTTTCTAATTTATTTTTAAATTTTGCGTTAAAATTTTATAACTTTTTTATTAATAATGTTATATACCTAAACCTAGTAGTTTTTCTAATATTTCAATTTTTCTTAAAAAATACTAGTTTTCAGTTTTGCAAAAAATTGCCAGTAGCGCCATTGTTTTTAAGGTGGGATACTCATAATTGGTACGAGCATTCTATAGAGATAAAAAAATATATATGTAAAGAAATTTGATTAGATGCTACAGGGTGTTCCAAATAAATTTATACATTTCGACTATTTTAAATTGAAAAATCTCAAATTTTTTAACTGGCATACCCTGTATATTATTATTTTTTTTTGATAGATTTTACAAAACCCTTCAACTTTTATAGTATGTCATATACCTATTTCTAATAGTTTTCGATTTATTTTGAATTTTTCAATTTTTACACCTGTTTTTAATACACTTACGCTATAACATCATAGTTGCCAAGACAAAATAAAAATGTAGGCATTGTCAAATTTTGACATGTCTATTAAGCAAGTAAAAATAGTTTGATTTGTTGTAGTAAGTGACGTATAAAGGCAATAGTTATGGATTTTCCTAAAAAGGAATTAATTGATATGGTTTTATATACAGGGCGGAAAAATATTGTCTTTTGGCAGTAAGGCTTTACGGAGCGAAGTACCCTAATAGATGTATACCATCTAGAAAATCTTTTCAGTGCTTAATGGAACGGTTTGATGGTAGTGGTAGCGTTGAGTATACGAAACGGAAAGTAGTAAACCAGGATGCTACCAATGAGAAAAAAGAAATGGAGATTTTACCTCATGTTGAAGATAATCTCCAGGTCAGCAGCCGTCAACTAGGTGACTTATCTGACACATCCCAATCTACGGCTAATCGCATCACGAGAAAATACAAGTATCATCCATTTCAGATAGAATTACACCAAGAACTCCAACACCGTGATTTTGAACGACGAGTAAACTTTTGTACCACCATGAATGGAGCAATAGAGGCCGATCCAAATTTTTTATCCAAAATAATGTTTTTTGATGAAGCTACTTTTCGCAGTAATGGAGCAGTTAACAGCCATAACATGCATTATTATTCAACAGTTAATCCATTTTGGGTCCAGGAAGTTCAAAACCAAAACCACTGGTCGCTTAATGTATGGTGTGGAATATTAAATTTTCGAATTATTGGTCCATATTTTTTCCACAAACCGCTTAACGGGCCTAGATATCTAAATTTTTTGCAAGACGAATTATCCCAGCTTCTTGAAAAAGGTAATAACTTTGAAAGGGAACTAATGTGGATTCAACAAGACGGAGCTCCTACTCATTACTACCGGGAAGTTCGTGAATTTTTAAATGATCGTTACCAACAAAGATGGATCGGTAGGGATGGATTCATTCAGTGGCCCTCTCGATCATGTGACTTAACACCTTAAGACTTCTTTGTGTGGGGCTACATTAAATATCGTGTTAATGTGAATCCCCCTATAACACCAATAGATATGGAAAATAGGATACGGGATGCGTGCAGGACAATAACGCCCTTTATGCGAAGGAAAGCGAAGGAAAATATAGTAAAACGACTAAACATGTGTATTCAAATAGACGGGCATATTTTTGAATATTTATTACGTCATAATAATTAATCATTAGATAAGTTAAACTATATTAAAATTATTATTAACTATTTGTTTATGTTCTCACAATAGCGTAAGTGTGTTAAAAACAAGGGTAAAAATTGGAAAATTCAAAATAACTCGAAAACTCTCAGAAATAGGTTATTTTTTAAAAAAATTGAAATATTAGAAAAACCACTAGTTTAGGTATATGACATTATTAATAAAAAAGTTATAAAATTTTACGCAAAATTTAAAAATAAATTAGAAAATAGGATGTTTCATTTACAAAAAAAACATATGTTATATTGGCTACTCAAAAATAATTTTAAACTATGTACCTTAACATTCCCTAAAACTATTGTATTTAATATGTTTTCGTCATTCCCGAAACAAATGAGATAATGAACTTTACTCTATCTATAACAGCTAAGTATAGAGTTAAGTGCTAAAATAATTTTAGCTGCGACCGTAAATGAGGTTGAATGACGTTTCACTCTGTATACCTAAATTGCGTGTATCTACTCACTATTGCCTCTGAGAAAACTTTTTTATGAAAAGGTATAATATCTAAAGCGATGTATCATTGTTTTAGAAGTCTGGAGGGAAATACCCTTTTGTATTTTGATATTTCACTCTAGGGCCAATGAATTGACAAAGTATAGTTCCTCTTTTAAGCTCAGGTTATTGATGTGGTTACTATTAAGGATAATTTTAGACTAAACAGTTAGCTGTATTTATTTTGATACTCTTAAGTGATACAGTTGCAAGTAAAACGTCAACCCAGTTTTAATAATCCTGCTTAAAGTAAGTCAATAATATTTTAACTGTATACACATTAATACTGCTACTGTTCTCGTGCTTTATCTCAGAAACTGTGAGAATTGATACTACATAGAGGATTTTTTATGAGCACATCACACGCTCTGAAGGTAATTCCGAAATCGCTACATACTCGTAAGCGATGCGTGCGCGAAAGGAGGTTCAATGTAAATGAATTAACAAGTGTATTATTAGCTTTGGATTAGATTTCAGCTAATCGTTAATGTAAACATGAAGGAGAGTAAGAATGTACGGAGTGGAGTATGGACTTTTTCACAACCTTCGATAACAAGGTTTGGTAGTTATTTGGTATGGTCTTTTTGCTTTTTTTTTCTTCAGGCCTGCTTAACTGCATATTGAAAAAAGTTGGTGTTCTTTTCACTGGAAACTAATTGTAACGTGTGGAGCAAGGGGTTCGACCAACAAGCTGAATTTTCATGCAGTAGTATTGTCAGATCGTGTAAAATGTGGAAAGTTTTTATTTAGTTAAATTTGGACTAATTGCCTTAGATAGAGGAGATACAAATACGTAAACTTTCATACTTTTATATATAGCTGGTGACTGTATAGGGCATTCAATTTTTTGTGGTTTAGATTCAATTTTGTTAAATCTTCTGTATATTATTGTTTAACGTGATTCCACTGAAATAGTTTTTATTTTTTGGCACATACACATTTAAGTTGTATTTGATAGATTATTACTATAGATAACCATAAAATTATTAACAAGTTCTTGAACAAAAAGAAAGGCTCATAGAAGTAATATTGACTATATGTATGAACATAAATTGTATACTTCTCTCCAAATCGAAGAAGAGATATCACTCTTCGTCAATCCTATTGATCTTCGTGTTTTTTTTTTATTGATTTTGGAAGTCTTCTCAGCAGGACTACAAAGAACTTAGCAAATAAGGTTACAATCTCATAAAAATACAATATCGGATTTTAATAGAAGATGTAAAAATATCCATCTAGCCAATATCATACTGCATAACAGGAATAGCCAAAACGCATCTATAAATTTACTAGAGTAACAGTTTTATTAATGTAGACAAGATATCTATCGTTTTATTAATGATTATTATTACTAATTAGAATTACTAGATAACTCTCGACTTGATATTTTATATTGTCATATCGATGTCAATTCCATTCTGTATTTTTTGGTAAGTTTTTGGAGGTTAATGCAACTCGATAAAACTAATTGCACGCGCAAATTTCCAAGTGTAAGATTTCACCTACGCCAAGACCTATATACCAAGAAACTAATACATTATAAAAGCAAACGAAATGTTACTTCGGACCAACCAGACTTTCCTTTTTATTTTTTTGTTAAATGGAATTATTGTATTCGTGAAAAAATTACCTCCGTGATTTTCATATTCTTTTACGTTTTAGAGTTCCTAGATCACGATAAACTTAGCCACTCATTTACGTCGGTCTGTTAGCATGATAACTTTAGAATGAAATAAGATACCAATTTTAATCTTAGTGCGTATATAACAAAGGGATGAAATCTATAGTTTTTGTGTGATATCACTTTAAGCGAAGGGGGTGAAAGTCGATGAATTGTGTATGATTTTAATAGTAATATAGTAATAGTGTTAAAGGGGAGGGGTAGGGATTAGACAAGTTGTGTGTATTTATATATATATATATATATATATATATATATATATATATATATATATATATATATATATTTATATATATATATATATATATATATATATATATATTTATATATATATATATATATATATATATATATATATATATATAAATATATATATATATATATATATATATATATATATATATATATATATATATATATATATATATACATATATATATATATATATATATATATATATATATATATATATATATATATATATATATATATATATATATATATATATACAGTCGACATTGTTTATAGTGAAACTCTATATAGTGAAAAACTCTTTATAGTGCAATTTTTTCAAGACCTACATACATAGCAATATATACGGATTTTTCTTTATTTATAGTGAAAAACTCTCTATAGTGAAATTTCGGTCAACATTTTGGTCTTTCACTATATAGAGAGTCGACTGTATATATATATATATGGTAAAAAAGTGTAAAAAGGCAATTTTTTAAATTCTAGGCTACTTTACTTGTGAATTTTATGTGGGCATTGCTAAAATAATGATGTTATCACTGATGGACAGACACTTCCGTACCATTTGAGACCATACTAGAGATCACCAGAACCCCTCTGAACCAAAATTTCAACCATATAGTTGGAAATATGGAATTACTGATTCCATTACACTTTGTTCAGGACTTGGCTATACAGAAACTCTTAGAAATCGATCCAAATACTTACATAATACAAAATTGGATAATTCTGGTCCATTTTAGACCATTTCTTAACCTCGCAAAATTATTCACTGTTGTATCCGATCACATTCCAAGAGGTTTCTTTAGCCGCGTGTCTGAGTTAAATATTAATAGAATCTATAGTTCAGTGTTTTTCACCAAATGACGGATATTGAGGTTTTCTCAGGTTTTGAATTTTTTCATAATGGGCTAAGGATATACGATTTTGTATTCCATCGACATTTTATATGATTGAAGAGGTATTTCAGTCCTTAGTCCTAAATCAGTAACAGAAAAATCGATAATTCCAATTTTTCTACGTTATTGGCTAAACCAGAGTGCTGGCGGATTTTGGTTTGGTCCAAATAATTTTTAAATTTTGCTACTGTATCCAGATGATATTCTGATGATATTTCAAAAAGTATTTTAATCGTGAGTCCTAATTAAAGATAAATAGCATCAACAGACCCACGTTTTTTACGATATGGAGGTGACTGGGGTTTTTGCGAGGTTAAGAAATGGTCTAAAATGGATCAGAATTATCCAATTTTGTATTATGTAAGTAGTTGGATCGATTTGTGAGAGTTTCTGTATAGTCCTGCACAAAGTGTAATGGAATCAGTAATTCTATATTTCCAACTATATGGGGGAAATTTTGGTCCTGAGAGGTTCTGGCGATCTCTAGTATGGTGCCAAATGGTACGGAAGTCCCTGTCAATCAATGATAGCATCATTTAATAATATTCTATCATTATTTTAGCAATGTCGACATAAAATTCACAAGTAAAGTAGCCTAGAATTAAAAAAAATTCGTTTTTTTTGCACTTTTTTACCGGATATATTGCGACACAATGATTCAACAATCTCGATTTTGTAAAAACATTCAAAATTAGATATAAAAATCTAAAACTCGCGACCAACCCGAGTCCTGGAAATGCTTTCCATTTTTAGGCAGAGGTGAGGTGAAAAGTATGCTCCATCCATATATATATATATATATATATATATATATATATATATATATATATATATATATATATATAAATATATATTCAGCGGATACCTAAAAGAGGCAAGAAGACCTTGCCAAATAACTACCGACCAGTTGCACTGCTTTCAATAATATCGAAAGTCATGGAAAAGGTTATCAATCAGCATCTTCTAAAATATCTTGAACGATTCAACATTATTAGCGATTACCAATATGGTTTTCGGGGACATAGATCAACAGGAGATCTTCTGATTTATATAACACATGTTTGGAACAACGCAATTAAACATTTTGGAGAATTTCGAGCGGTTGCTCTTAACATATCCAAGGCATTCGACCGTTTTTGGCACGATGTACTGTTGGCTAAGCTACGCTCTTGTGGTATGTCTGAAAAGTTCTGTTTGTGGCTCTCATGTTTCCTCAGAGAGCGTTCTTTACGAGTCGCAGTTGACGGATTCCTTTCTAACACCTTCACTATCAACGCCGGTGTGCCCCATTGTCTCCTACCCTCTTTCTCATATACATTAACGATCTACTGGAAAAGACCGGGAATCCAATCTACAGCTTTGCAGGTGACAGTATGCTGCTTCTTTCACTTTGAACTCTCGGACATCGGCTACTCAGGCGAATATCCGCAGAGAGCAGGAGGTCGTTCAACTTAAAAAAGACCTGGAAGAAATTCTATCTTGGGGTGACAGTAACCAAGTGGAATTTAACGCTACAAAAACCTAGGCGGCAGTTTTTTCTAAAAAAGTTAACGTTGCTGAACCCGAAATAGTTATGTCGGAGTACTCCATTCCCCTAGCATCACCACTCAATTTGGTGGGCGTTAATTTGAGAGCAAATATGTCCTGGCATTAACATGTAGCAGGCATAGCAAGGAGAGCTTCTCGAAAGTTGGAAATATTATTTCGAACCAAAAAGCTTTACACTCCACAACAACTGTTATTTCTTTACAAAGCTCAAATTCGCCCAACTATGGAATACTGCTCCCATGTTTGGGGCTCCGCTCCCAAACATACACTGCATTTGTGGGATTCTGTTCAGAGAAGAGCTGTTCGTCTGATTGGAGAACCGGAACTGACCGGCAGCCTTGATTCGCTGGAACATCGAAGAACGGTTGGCGACTTGAGTCTGTTTTACAAGTATTTTCATGGAAAGTGTTCTAAGGATGTAGCCCGCTTAATTCCTCCCAGAGCGGTGCATGTTAGAAATACACGTCGCGCTAATATTTCACATCCATATGAGGTTCAGCTTCAGGTTACTCCGCGTACAACGCTTTTCAAGCAGTTTTTTATATGGAGAACATCATTTCTTTGGAATAATTTGCCCAGGGCTGTGTTTCCCACCGAGTACAATTTACAGCGATTCAAGAACAACGTGAATCGCTTTTTCTGTTCTGCACACATGCCGCTCTTGGAGCGCTTTAGGGACTTCCCTGCAGCACGTGTGCTAGACCCATAAATATATATATATATATATATATATATATATATATATATATATATATATATATATATATATATATATATATATAAAATCGGTATAGTTCACAAATTGAATCGAAAAAATTTTGCCCGCGAAGGAATTTAAAAAACTTAGAAATAAATTTTAAGGAAAATTCTAACTGACTTATTTATAAGAAAACCTAATGCATGGTCTACGTGCTATAAAATTATTATCAAACATAATTAGCTTATACCTGGCATAGTGTACTTCCGAAACAACTTTCCTTATCTTTTCTAAGTGGGAACCCCAATATATCACTTTCAACTGAGCCTAACGTGCCTATACCTTAACGGTATCTAATTTGGACGTAATTTATGCAAAGTACATAGTTATAATTTATCATACAGTTCACCTACACTTTGGAACGGACGTATATATATGTTCCACTTGAAAATTAATATTTTTAAAGCGGAAGCTTGTCTCTAAATATGCATGTTTCCAGGAACATAGTTTTACTTCATGTGTATATAATTCTAAAGTCAAAGTTTCACAGTCAAGGTTATATTAACATATAACAGACAAGGCGAAAGAGCATATTATACGAGGATCTGGTTATGTTATTTTGTCGTTCATTAATGCAATAGGACAAGATCATTCCAACAAAATTTATTATTTTACAACCGTAAAAAATAACAGTGTTTGTGTGTTTTTTTGATTAATAATATTAAATAAGATTAAATTATTTTGTACACATTACCAACATTAATTTTCAATTATTTATTTTTAAACTTACGAAATTGGAAATTAAACCAATAAACGTATAGAAAATAATTAAATATTTTTATATTATTATTATTTACAATGTTAACATTAATTGTATAACCACTACATAAATCAATATTTATTCCTAAACTTATTAACTCAGCACGACATGTAGAAGGTAAACAATTCCTTATTTTCAAAGTAGATGGGACATCTGAATTCAAAACTTCATAGTTTAAGTACTTTACTATTACCAAGGCAGTCTTCAAACTAAATTAATTTTAACAACTTGGATTAGACATTTTTTGTTTTGATATTTCAAAAATAAACGTCGGCTAGTCGTATGGTTTGGACAATGACAGTATTTGCGGTTTAAACCAGATATAATTTAATTTAGAAACTCTAAAAACATATTGTATGTTAGTTTTGGCAACAGGAACTCTCACAATTTCAGTGTGTTTTTCAGGGCAACAAGCACTTAAAATAACCACAATTAAAACAATCTAATATATTGAAAAAATTACACTATGCATTAAATAAAACAGTAATTAGAAAATTTACCCTAATCATTAAATACATTTCATTATCTACTTCCGTTATAATCTGATTAGTTTTTTTTTATGGGTCTAGCACACGTGCTGCAGGGAAGTCCCTAAAGCGCTACAGGAGCGACACGTGTACGGAAAAAAAGCGATTCACGTTGTTCTTGAATCGCTGTAAATTGTACTCGGTGGGAAACACAGTCTTGGGTAAGCCATTCCAAAGGGATAATGTTCTACATATAAAAGACTGCTTGAAAGCGTTGTACGAGGAGTAACAAGCTGAACCTCATACGGATGTGAAGTATCAGCGTGACGGGTACTTCTAACATGCACCCCTCTGGGAGGAATTAAGCGGGCTACATCCTTCGAACACTGTCCATGAAAATACTTGTAGAATAGACTCAAGTCGCCAACCGTTCTTCGATGTTCCAGCGAATCAAAGGCCGCCGGTCAGTTCTGGGTCTCCAATCAGACGAACAGCCCTTCTCTGAACAGAATCCAACAAATGCAGTGTATGTTTGGGAGCGGAGCCCCAAACATGGGAGCAGTATTCCATAGTTGGTCGAGTTTGAGCTTTGTAAAGAATTAACAGTTGTTGTGGAGTGCAAAGCTTTCTAGTTCGAAATAATATTCCCAACTTTTGAGAAGCTCTCTTTGCTATGCCTGCAACATGTTCATGCCAGGACATATTTGCTCCCAAATTAACGCCCAACAAATTGAGTGACGATGCTAGGGGAATGGAGTGCCCCAACATAACTATGTCGAGTTCAGCAACGTTAACTTTTTTAGAAAAAACTGCCGCCTGGGTTTTTGTAGCATTAAATTTCACTTGGTTACTGTCACCCCAAGATAGAAGTTCTTCCAGGTCTTTGTTAAGTTGAATGACTTCCTGCTGTCTGCGGATATTCGCCTGAGCAGCCGATGTCCGAGCGTTCAAAGTGAATGAAGAGATAAGCGTACTGTCATCTGCAAAGCTGTAGATTGGATTCCCGGTCTTTTCCAGCAGATCGTTAATGTAAATAAGAAAGAGAGTAGAAGACAGTATGGAGCCTTGGGGCACACCGGCGTTAACAGTAAAGGTGTTAGAAAGAAATCCGTCGACTGCCACTCGTAAAAAACGCTCTCTGAGGAAACATGAGAGCCACAAACAGAACTTTTCAGACATACCATAAGAGCGTAGCTTAGCCAGCAGTCCATCGTGCCAAACACGGTCGAATGCCTTGGATATGTCAAGAGCAACCACTCGAGATTCTCCAAAATGTTCAATTGCGTTGTTCCAAACATATGTTACATAAGTCAGAAAATCTCCTGTTGATCTATGTTTACGAAAACCATATTGGTGATTGCTAATATTGTTGAATCCTTCAAGGTATTTTAGAAGATGCTGATTGACAGCTTTTTTCATGACTTTCGATATTATTGAACGCAGTACGACTGGTCGGTAGTTGTTTGGCAAGGTCTTCTTGCCTCTTTTAGGTATCGGCTGAACTGTGGCACACTTCCAGCAGGAAGGAAACTTTCCCTTTCTGTAGGATAGGTTGAAAAGTCTACAGAAAACTGGTGTTAGTTCCCTTGCACAGTTTTTGAGAACTATGACAGATATTCCGTCAGCGCCAGAAGCTTTTTTGGTGTCTAACTTCATTAAAATACGTTTTATGATACGCTGTCAGAAGACAACATCGGGCATCCTTGACTGCACTATGGGAATAGTAGGTGGTGTTTTTCCTTGGAAGTCGGCAGTAGAATGTGAAGCAAATAGTTCGGCCAACAAGTTTGCTTTCTCAACAGATGTCGTTGCAATCGAACTATCTAGCCATGTGAGAGGTGGTATGGTGGATTTGGTGAAATTTTGACCAACTGCCTTAGCGACTGACCAAAAGGACCTGGAATTGTTGGGACAAGCGAGAAGTTTGTTTCTAATTCGCTGATTGTGTGCCTTCTTGGTTTCGTCGATAATTTCTTTGCATCTGTTCCGGGCACGAACAAAGGTGTTACGATTGATGGTCTAGGACTTTCACGCCATTGTCGGTAGGCAAGATATTTAGAAGCAACAGCTTCGTTGCATTTTCGGTTAAACTAAGGCTTGCCGTTAGAAGGACATTTCTTCGAAAATTGAATGTAAGCTTCCATACCAGCTAAGATAACATCGGAAACCTCCCTGGTGCAGTCAGATGGGTCGTCGGATCGAAAACAAACGTCTAACCAAGGGAAGGTTCGAAAATATTCCTCTCCTCCTCTCGTGTTAAAATCTTAGACTTCTTAACGTAGTGTTCAACTGACATTTTTTAAATAGGGTACCAATTCGGTAAACTTTTTAATATTCAGGGTTGACTTAATATCAAGTGTTGATTTTAGCACGGAACATGCTGACCATCATGTAGAAGGGTTAACTCTTTTGTACTCGATTACAAAATAATCCAACAAAATATTCTCAGTCATTTCAATTGTATTGTTCCCACAGTTACGATCATAAATTATTTTTTTTAAATATTAATTTAACTCTGAATAATTAACATTTTCTTATAATATTTATATCAAAACACAAAAATATTATTTTCATTTTCGACCACTGAAATACTATTTTGCTCACTATATATAGAAAGAACTATTTTATTGGGGCCAAATACACTGAGAATCTATAACATTATGCCAACGAGCCATCAGCTTTCAGCCATAACCTAGTAAATCTGGGTCTACGTGGGCAACTGTCGCAAGCGGCAAAGTCACAAGTGACCTTAGCTACCCACTAGGGTTATCAAAGCAGCAAAATAGTAAATAAGTAGAAATAAACTGCAAAAATATAGGAGTCAAAACTGTAGTTACGTCCTCGTCAATGCTAACTCTATTTTATTGGGCTTGGTTATTGGTCTAAGATTGTATGCGACCGACGACGAACCTGGAATTGTAGCGCCTACAACATTATAGTTCATTTTTATGTACTATTGGTCACTGTGGATACATTAGTAAGCTTCTGGTGGGTTAGCGCTGGCCGAGATGGCACTACTTGTTAGCGTCTTGTTTCATATTCCGCCAGTACCATTTTAAGTACTTACGTGTTTATTTGCCTTCGGCGTCTTTATAGTCTTACGGATGAGCAGTTAATCTGCGAGCGATGATTTGAAATGGATCTGCCGAATGAAAGCATGGTCTGTCAAGATTTTGAATTTTGTATTGAAAAGAAATAAAGGCAAAAAAAATAGCTCTTAAGAAAAAACAACTTGTCATGCAGAAATAATCGAAATGTGGTGCTATAGAAGAATAAGAAAAAGCCAAATTGATTCAAGAAGTTAAGAAATACGTTCTAGAAATGCAGAGAGAAGATTCTGTATCTTTAATACAGAGAATTGTGCAGGACGATGACAAGGTATACGTAGGCCTAAATTAAGCTGATTATTTAGATTGAATAAATGACTACAACCATGTGCAACTTTGCGAAAATAATGAAACTGATAGCCGAAATTATGTGGTAAAGTATATGCAATGCTTAATGGTGATTGTAATCAAAAATTGGGTCATAAAGTTTGATTTTGAAATTAATTTCATGAGGGTCTCTTATATCGGTTTTTATGAGGTATGATAGACTTTTATAGCAATAAATAAATACCAAAAATTATGTAAAATCAATGAAATTCTTGAATTAATATTATGTATTACAGTTTATTCTTCTTCTGAAGAATATAAGACTCTTTTATTAATCACGATAAATTTTCATTGTACTCTTTGTATAAGATATAAAAATAACTGTCATGAACTAATATATTAAATATACCACTGTGGTCAAAAATTCAGGGGCGTTAGTTTTTGTTTTTTAGATTGGCAGAACTCTTTCTAACATCTGATAAAAATTTTCATTACATTGACAAATAAAAGCATGTTTTATACTTGTGAAAATTTCTTGTTGGCGTATTTTTAAAATAAATAAATTTATTGATTAAAGAAATTTCATTAAAGTTTGTCTTTTAAACGAAATTTTTGTGCCGATACGTAACAAATCTTAAAAAATTGTTCCAATAATGAATATTTACCAAGATTAATAGTAGTATTGATCGTTAACAGTTAAGTGACATTCTGGAATATCTTTTACTGAAAGAACAGATGAAAACATCAACAAAATCAAGGATCTGGCACCCAGTAATCGCCATTAAGTATTACAAATTTCATATGGCTCATTAAAATCGATTTTGAAGAACAATTTGAGCCGTATTATTTCGTCTCTCCAAAATAACTCACCAGTTGCAAAGGGTAGGGTCTCTCCATCTCCAAAGAAGGCGAAACCTGGAAAGTCGACAGCGACCTTTTTGTTAGGACTGCAAACGAATTTTGCTTATAGAATATATGGAAAAATGGTCTAAAATTAATGCAGAAGTTTCCAAAATAACGATCCAAAACCTGATGGAGGCCATTACAGAGACACGTCCAAAATTATGGATAACCAAAGCTATGCTGCTGCAACTGCAGGGTCCAGTTTAAGCCATTACTTGCTGTAGACTTACAGAGTTACAACCTCTACCTTATAGCCTTGCTTTAGTGACATGCAGCTTCTTCTGGTTCAAAAATCTAAAGAAAGAACCCTAGAATTGAAAATGCTTCACAGATGATTGATCGATTGAAAGTTTTGAGGCGCTGACAAAGATTTTTTTTAGACGAAATGAACTCGAGAAACGCTGGAATCATAATTAATTTTTTGTAAGGTTCGTGAGTTTTTCTTTATACGTAGGTACCTTATAAAACACTTTCGTATTTTTACATGATGTAATAAAAATTATATAGCTTATAGCTTTAATCAAGTTTAAGGTCAGACAAGTAAGTCAGATATATATTTTTTTATGACAAGATATAAAGTATATGACTTGTAATATTCTTTAATAAGAGTTTTAGTTTTAGTGAAAAATAGATACGTGCAAAGTTTATAAAATATTTACAAGTCATAAAATTTTGCTAGGAAACGTAATTTTATTTTTAAAATAGATCAACTTTCACAACAAACTTTTAATCTATTGTTTTAGTTTCAATGTAATAAAAACATAAAAAAAATAAAAACAATAATACTCATTAAAGAATAAGATGATGTTATCAGATATAAACTATAAAATATTTCAGGTTTTTTTTATTGCTGACATGGAAGGCTCTAGCGTAAAGCTGAGACGATTGGTTTAAGAGGTTTTAAGATTCTGTTCTAACAACTAAAATAGGTTTTATCACCATGTTATACCTTAATATTTTTGTGTTATAAAAAGCTAAAGAATAATATTACAAAACAAATCTGTAGTATCCTACCGGGCGAAGACCGTAAATGAGTTTTGTCCTTACATTCAAAGTACCGGAGTCCAAGAGTAATGGACACCTCGGACGTGTCACCACACTATGGCATGACATGTTTGGCATCTTTTCAGAAATCAGCTAGCCTAGATTAAAACCCAATCTCAATTTAACCAGGACAAGAGCAAATATTTAAGGAGCGCACATCTATAGGCACACAACCACAATAACTGTAAGACAATTTTCGAATATAGAATATGTTTCACAAGACATTTGTTTTGCTAGCTCATTACTATGGTAAGTACTGCCTTTCAAGAAAAGGTAATCAACTAATTAATTTTTAAAAAACAAACAAGAAGAAATTAGTTGTCTGTCCGTACATTACGTTCTGATTTATATTTTAGCTAAAGTTTCTGGAAATCTGTATACTATTATTTTGTGTGATATCATATCACTCATCTTATCAACATTTCATAAATTGCTATATGTATTTTATTTATATTGGTTACATATTTTTTAGCTAAAGTAATGGTTAGTTAATAGTAAATATGTCACATTTGTGGAATATGGCCAGTGAGGCTAACGAAAAACTGTATATTTTGGTTGCCATTGTTTTAATTGATATAAAAAAGGCAGAGTTTTTTTGTATGTACTATAAGATATAAAGTTTTAAAAATTGGATATATGCATTGCCACAATACTTTTTTTTATTTATCATTTTTATTATTAATTAATATAAACTATTTTTTAAAATAAATTATTATGCTTAAAACTTAAAAAGGGCGTACGATAAAAATAAGTTGTTTATAAAAAAAACAATTTTTTTTGTGCTACTTAATTTTTTTTTTATTTCAATATTAAGTAATTTGAAAAAAAAAAACATTCTTCTGGTAAGCAATGTATTTTTATTGCAAGTGCTTTTTTCAATTTTTGTTACTTACATGTAATGTGCTATTTATGAATAAATTTTTACCAGTGTACATAACAAATTACAACTTTCCTCTCGGCGCTAACCAAAGTAGCCCAGTGGGTCCAGGGAATTTGAATGCTGTTCAAGCCATATTTCTAATATTTGACATAATTATTAAGAGATAATAATAATATATAACAAAAGTTGTGATATTGTGGCTATGAGGTACAAATCTTGCTGTAACAGTATTTTGCTGACTTAATTGATTGTTTTTTTTCTTATAGGCCTAGCACACGTGGTGCAGGGAAATCCCTAAAAAGCTACAGGGACGACACGTGTGCGGAAAAAGCGATTCACATTGGTCTTGAATTGCTGCAAATTGTATTCGGTCGGAAATACAGTCTTGGGCAAATTATTCCAAAGAGATGAGGTTCTCCGTATAAACGACTGCCTGAAAAGAGTTGTACAAGCGGAACCTCATACGAATGTGAAGTATTAGCGTGACGTGTATTTCTAGCATGCACTGCTCTGGGAGGAATTAAGCGTAAGAGCGTAAGCGTAAATAAGAGTATCTTCATGGAAAGTGTTCGTTATCGAACACTTTCCATGAAGATACTTGTAGAGTAGACTCAAGTCGCCACCCATTCTTCGATGTTCGAACAAATCAAGGTTGCTGGTCAGTTCCCGGTCTCTAATCAGGCGAATATCTCTTTTCTGAATAGAATCCAACAAATGCAGTTTATGTTTGGGAGCAGAGCCCCAAACACGGGAGTAGTATTCCATCGTTGGTCGAATTTAAGATTTGTACAGAATTAACAATGGTAGAGTGTAAAACTTTGTAGTTCGAAATAATATTCTCAGCTTTTGAGAATCTCTACCTGCTACGCTTGCAACATGTTCATGCTAAGACATATTTGACTATGTTGTTGATTAACATAAAGTTTTTACTTATAAAATACATTTTTTTACATTTTGAGTTGGTTTAACACCTATCTTGTTGGCAAATAAACGTCGCTGTAAATGTAACCATCATTTCACCTAACTAAATTTTTGTTGTGCTATACCGTCTGATGCCGTGCGAGTGACTGTCTAACGACTGTCTACGGATGGTTATGGGTTTAGAACAAAATAAAAAATTGTCTGTTTACTGGATTCCCAGAGGTCGTTAATAGACAGTGGATTCTGCTGACTACAGAATGGTTCATCTGGAGGACGGTTTAAACGCACGTTGCGACTGAAAAATTTGGAGAGCCGCTAGTCAGCGACGTAGTTATATTTTATAACTTAATCAAACCTTTCTGATAGTTAGTGTGTTTATTTGGTAAAATTAGATTCTGGAAAAATTGGAGCAGTAAGTAGATCATATTTTTTTGTCGTACACGAACATTTTTAGGTACTCCGTGCTAGACTGCGGGTAATGAGAATAATTATTTAAAGATTTTTCAAAGAGAATATAAAGACGATTTCTACAATTTTTAATAAATTTATTAGTAATTGTTTGATTAATCATAATTTGATTTTTTTTAGATAGATTAAAACAGTTGTTATATGTATTGGACTTCACGAAGAGTTTATGTGATTTTCAATGGAATTTCGTGGCAATTTCAAAAAAATTCAAATAGAATTTTTCGGGGCCATACGTATTTTTCGAGGGAGACATAGTACGGTGTTATGGAATTCACTGCATACATTGGAAATGACACCTCCTTATAGCAAGACCGATTGCAGAAAATTCACCTTAAATAGCGGATGCCAACAAAAAGGAAAAAATTGGCCCTAAAGAAATGGCCTCATGAATATTTTGTCCACGCCGCCACTGGTGTATCCTACAACTGCACAATATCGTCAACTTCCAAAAAGCTTTATTAATACTCAATAAAATTTACAAGGTTGGATTACAGTTTTTGAGTTCAGTAGATACAGTGTACTTTTTAATACATTCATCTACTGTAAGGCTTTGTAAATTGATGGTGCGCTGCTTAGTTGGTATATCAGTCCTTATGTACCCGATAATCTTCCAGTCATTTCCAGAGGTTTATGTTGACGGCTGATGTTTCTTGAAGTTATAATGTTTTTTCAACTTCACTAATTTTTTAGTGTTCCCTAGCGAACCCTTATAAGATCACTTTGGTGTCTGTTTGTTTGTCTGTCCGTCTGTCTGACCGTCACACCCGATTTTCTGCGAAATTATTTGACAGAAAGTTGAAATTTGGTACTAATATAGAAATTGATGGCTTCATCAGAGTCATGTAGTTTTGAAAGTTAAATTTTAACTTAAGGGGTTAGTTTTGGGGGGTGAAATCGGAAGTGAATAGAAAATTTATTTACCAGGTCATCGAGTGGGGTGTCAAATGAAAGCCTATAAAAACACGAGTTCAAATATATATATACATATGGGGCACCCTGTATTTGTATGTACATGTATATATATATATATATATATATATATATATATATATATATATATATATATATACACATATATATACATATATATATATATATATATATATATATATATATATATATATATATATATATATATATATATATATACACATATTTACATATATACATATATATATATATATATATATATATATATATATATATATATATATATATATATATATATATATATATATATATATATATACGAGGCTGGTTTGAAAAGTCCGTGCAAAAATAAAAACTACTTATGTGTTTGGGGTAAACCTTTTTTATTTTTCGACATAGTCTCCTTTTAGGCTTATACACTTCGTCCAACGATGTTCTAGCTTGTTGACCCCTTCCAAATAATAGGATTTGTCCAAGTCTGCAAAATATCCATTAGTGTCTGCAATCACCTCCTCGTTTGAATAAAATCTTTGTCCCGCCAGCCATTTCTTCAAATTGGGGAACAAAGTCTGAGGGAGCCAAGTCTGAAGAATAGGGGGGATGTGAAACGAGTTGGAATCCTATTTCCATTAATTTTGCGACCACAACTGCTGAGGTGTGTGCTGGTGCGTTGTCGTGATGGAAAAGGACTTTGTTGTGGGCCAATCGCGGGCGTTCTTCTTGCAGCTCGGTTTTTAAACGGTCCAATAACGATGAATAATATTCACCTGTAATAGTTTCACCCTTTTCCAGATAGTCGATGAGGATTATCCCTTGCGAATCCCAAAAGACAGTCGCCATAACTTTCCGGCCGAAGGAACGGTCTTCGCCTTTTTTGGTGCAGATTCCCCCTTGGTAACCCATTGTTTAGATTGTTGTTTGGTCTCAGGAGTATAGTAATGTATCCATATTTCATCCACAGTGACGAAACGACGCTTAAAGTCCTCCGGATTCTTCTGGAACAGCTGCAAACCATTCTTGCACCACTTCACACGATTCCGTTTTTGGTCAAGCGTGAGCAATCGCGGCACCCATCTTGCGGATAGCTTTCTCATGTCCAAATGTTTATGCAAAATATTATGTACCAGTTCAGGCGAGATGCCCACAGCACTAGCAATCTCCCGCACCTTAACTCTTCTGTCATCCATCACCATATCATGGATTTGATCAATGATTTCTGGAGTCGTAACCTCCACAGGTCGTCCAGAACGTTCAGCGTCACTTGTGCCCATATGGCCAGTCCGAAAATTTTGAAACCGCTTATAAACTGTTCTAATTGAAGATGCAGAGTCACCATAATGTTTATCAAGCTTCTTTTAGTGTCCCGAGGCGTTTTGCCTTTCATAAAGTAATGTTTAATCACCACACGAAATTCTTTTTCGTCCATTTCTTGAAAATCACCCGACTTCCTTGATTCACACGAATGCCAAACACAAAGAAATAGACCAATATGGCTGAAACTTGGTGTGCGTTCATTCAAGAGATGCTACTAACTAAACATGACCTCGATACGCGCCGGTGGTGCCATCTCTCGGACTTTGCACGGACTTTTCAAACCAGCCTCGTATATATATATATATATATATATATATATATATATATATATTATATATATATATATACATATATATGCATATATATATATATATATATATATATATACATATATATGCATATATATATATATATATATATATATATATATATATATATATATATATATATATGCATATATATATATATATATATATATATATATATATATATTATATATATATATATATATATATATATATATATATATATATATATATAAGGTGCCCCATATGTATGGAATAATGATTCCACAGAAATTATTAATCAGTATATCAAAAAAAATGTTTTTATAAAAGTTATAGGATGTTATATGGCGCACATGCTGACTTTGACAATAAAATGTTTTGAACTGTCAATTCGAAGAAATTACGCCATCTTAATTTTCTTTTTAAATTGAAAGCCCTGTATATTATTTTATTTTTGAGTCCTATTAAAAATTCTTTTTTTTTTTTTTTTTTTATTGGTCTAGCACACGTGCTGCAGGGAAGTCCCTAAAGCGCTCCAGGAGCGGCACGAGTGCGGAAAAAGCGATTCACGTTGTTCTTGAATCGCTGTAAATTGTACTCGGTGGGAAAACACAGCGCTGGGCAAATTATTCCAAAGGGATGACGTTTCTCCATATAAAAGATTGCTTGAAAAGCGTCGTACGCGGAGTAACAAGCTGAACCTCATACGGATGCGAAGCACCAGCGCGACGTGTATTTCTAACATGCACCGCTTTGGGAGGAATTAAGCGGGCTACATCCTTCGAACACTTTCCATGAAAATACTTGTAGAACAGACTCAAGTCGCCAACCGTTCTTCGATGTTCCAGCGAATCAAGGCCGCCGGTCAATTCCGGGTCCCCAATCAGACGGACCGCTCTTCTCTGAACAGAATCCAACAAATGCAGTGTATGTTTGGGAGCGGAGCCCCAAACGTGGGAGCAGTATTCCATAGTTGGTCGAATTTGGGCTTTGTAAAGAATTAACAGTTGCTGTGGGGTGTAGAGCTTTCTGGTTCTAAATAATATTCCCAATTTTTGAGAAGCTCTCCTTGCTATGCCTGCAACATGTTCATGCCAAGACATATTTGCTCCCAAACTAACGCCCAACAAATTGAGCGACGATGCTAGGGGAATGGAGTGCCCCGACATAACTATGTCGGGTTCAGCAACGTTAACTTTTTAGAAAAAACTGCAGCTTGGGTTTTTGTAGCGTTAAATTCCACTTGGTTACTGTCACCCCAAGATAGAATTTCTTCCAGGTCTTTGTTAAGTTGAACGACCTCCTGCTGTCTGCGGATATTCGCCTGAGCAGCCGATGTCCGAGCGTTCAAGGTGAATGAAGAGACAAGCGTACTGTCATCTGCAAAGCTATAGATTGGATTCCCGGTCTTTTCCAGCAGATCGTTAATGTAAATGAGAAAGAGAGTAGGAGACAGTATGGAGCCCTGGGGCACACCGGCGTTGATAGTGAGGGTGTTAGAAAGAAATCCGTCGACCGCCACTCGTAAAGAACGCTCTCTGAGGAAACATGAGAGCCACAAACAGAATCTTTCAGACATACCATAAGAGCGCAACTTAGCCAACAGTCCATCGTGCCAAACACGGTCGAATGCCTTAGATATGTCAAGAGCAACCGCTCGAGATTCTGGATATTATTTGTCTAACATACCATATGTCTAAATTGAACTGTTTTGGAATTATTGTCATTTGAAATTTAAAAATAAAAAAAGACAAAAATTATCAATAAATACTTTAGGCTTATTTTTAAGGTAACAATTGCGCAAAATGCCTACCGTTATCAGCGAGGCAATGACCCAATTGTCATAAACAGCCTCAACAGAGTTTTACAGAGAATCCGGGGTGATCTGTGCTACTTCATATTGAATTCTTTGTTGTAAATCTTGTACAGTTTCAGGTCGACTTCGGTAAACTTTGGTTTTCAAATGACCCCATAAAAAAAATCGAGTGGCGTAAGGTCGGGACTCGTTGCAGTTTATTCTACAGCACCTCTTGTGCCTATCCATAGATTAGGAAATATTGCATCCAAATATCTACGAACATTGATTTCATAGTAAGGACGTGCTCCGTCCTGTTGATACCACAAATTGCTGTTAGGTGTATCCAAATTATTTTCATCGGGAAAAAGACCTGCACAAGTTGGAATAACTTGCTCTTGGAGTAACTGTAAATATTGCTGTCCTGTAAGATTTCCATCAATAAAAAAGAGACCAATGATATGACGTCTACAAATCCCTGCGCACACGTTTATCTTTTGTGGTCTTTGAGAATGACTGTCGATTATCCATTGGGGATTCTCAGTAGACCAATAAGTAGGCAAGCAGTTATACTTGTTAACTCTTCCGTTAAAACAAAATGTGGCCTCGTTAGAAAAAAACAATTAGTTAGGTTAGGATCATTACTGATTCGTTCCACCATGACCTCGCAAAATTCAACGCGTCTATCGTAGTCTTCAGATAATTTTTGCAGTAGAATGGGTTCGTATGGATGGAATTTTTCTTCATTCAATATACGACTTATTTATGTTGTGGTCTGGGCAAAGCTGACGAGTAGCTGTATGGGGATTTTCTGTAATTTCCAATAAAACATCCAACTTTTTATCATCGCTTGTTTTAACTTGTGGAGGTCCAGATTTTGAATGATCCTTAACATGACCTGATTGTCTAAATCGTGTTAATGTTTTGCTAACTACATATTGGGTAATAGGTTCTCGATTCGGATATTCGGCGTTAAAAAGATCACACACCTCCTGTTGTGTTCTCCTATGGCCTCCTTAACCAACCATCATTAACAAAGTGACTCTTTCAGTTTCTGTTAAATGTACCATTATGATATTATGCTCAAATTGCAGTTTCACAAAATGCAGCAATAAACGTTTTCGTCAATAAATCATTTTTTGACGCGTTATGTCGTTACCTGGCAGTAAATGCTTGACACAAGCCAGCTTAAAATTTTCTTTAAAATTTGATCTCTAATAGTTCCAAACCAGTTCAATTTCGACATATGGTATATTAAATAAATAATATCTAGAATTTTTAATAGGACTCAAAAATAAAATAATATACAGGACTTTCCATTTAAAAAAAATTAAGAAGGCGTAATTTCTTTGAACTGAGAGTTCAAAACATTTTATTGTCAACGTCAGCATGTGCGCCGTATCCAGTAACTTTTATTTAAACATTTTTTGATACACTGATTAATAAATGCTTTGTAATTATTACTCCATATATATGGGTCACCCTGTATATATATAATGTAATACTTGCGCACACTATTCTTTGTATTATTTTTAAAAAATTACGAAAAACAGCTGTCTTATCTCGAAAAGTAATGATCAAAAAATTTTGAAAAAATTCTGGAATACTTTCCACAGGGTGTAGATTGGACGAAAATTATCATTTATTTGGTATATAAAAAACAAAACAAAAATTTCCAGGTCATTTTTCAATAGAGATAGGAAAAAACTTTGATAAAAACTCATTTGGGGTGTGTTTTGTGAAGTCATTGATCATTTTATGCCTCCGTACAATAAATTTTTATTTTAAAAGCAATCAACATACGGAGCACTAATTGCTTAAGTCCGACTTGCATTTGGCCGGTTATTTTAAACTTACACTGAGTTCGTGGGGAGTGATCTCAAATATTCGCTGTAACCTTGTCGCTCCATCTATTTTTATTTTTTTACATTTACTATTTTATTATTTATCATTTGTCCTATTTACAATTAATTTACTTACTACATTGGTTACATAATATATTTTCTGCATTTTATTTCAGCTACTATATCTGTTCCCGTAGTGCAGTGCTATATTTCAGGAGAGTAGTGGTGATATTAATTAAATTATATATTTTATAGTAAATTGATAACACTGAAGCTTACTTGGTCGTTCTTCTTCCCATTCTCAATCAAAACAGCTGTTGTTTTCCCTTTCAGGAATTTTTGGTTTTAGGGCAATAATAAACGTTAATTGCGTTTAATTTCAGGAGATTTATGTAAATTCGAATGTCATCATTGGTTAGGGTAGCACTTTCAAATAATTTTCGGTGACTATGAACCTTCCCCACGCCGGCAGAGCTAGTAAAACTTATTAATATCGTTTTGCTAGGTCATCGTAATTGTAATTTTACATTTTATATTAAAAAAAATTCTGTTTTCTTATTTAATTCTGAAGAGTTCCTAAAAAGATTTCGGTTACTTTGCTGGCCATATCCTACTAACTTGACATATAAAGAAAAAGCTTCGGCCATTGTTCATCTGATGATCCTAAATAATAAATTCTTTAAATACTTTGGAAAGCTTCCCCCATCGATTTTTATAATAAGAGTACAACATTTTTGGATATAATGCCTGTCTATAAAAAGACTTTTCTGAACGGAAACACAAAACAATTTACGTATACAAAGTGAAAAGTGCCTTTCGAAAAAGATTTACGGCATCTTTTAGATTTATTTCGCTACTTTGTTCCCGACAGTATTGCTTCTAAACCGAGCTTATAAAGAAACATATTTTTTTCGGGACCGTCGGATTCGCCTGGACAATTTTTAAACGTCGGTTTTGTATAAAATAGAAAAATTGCTATCATATTTCCAGGAAATTGAAGAAATACATATATTGGACATTTTATTAAAAATCTTGATAAATTCAACTATCAATTTCAGTTACATACATATATATATATATATATATATATATATATATATATATATATATATATATATATATATATATATATATATACATATGTATATATACTAATAAGGAAAAACTCGACTTTAAAGAAATAATGTCATTAATATTTTTTTCGCACCCCACTGATAAACGCTGAACTCGTACAATATCGAAATATCTAAATCAGACAGAAGATCTTTTTTTTTATCCTGTCAGTGAATGTTTACCAATTACGGAGGTAAAGTGTCATAAAGGTCAATATTTTTTTGAAGAGACATGGACCGAGTGATTAAAAACTTGCAGAAAGTGTACAACAAAGTGCATATAGATGGTTTTATTGGTATAATTGGATAAGTTTTAAATTAGTCACGGATATTTGATATGGAGGTCCGTTACACATTCAAGGTTATTTATTTATTTCGTATGGATGTACATTGCACACAGCACAATTGAACTTAAGTCAAATTACCCAAATGAATTATACAAAAATATAACCAACCAATAAGGTATCAATTTAAGGTATATCAAAAAATCGTTTACCATTTAGGTTTTGAAAAAGTTCAGTGAAAAACCTATTTGAAATTCTGTTTTTATTTTGCATTTACACGTGGCGTGCTAATTTCGCCCGCACGTTGAGGCGCTATTTTTGTAGCCCCTCCTTTCTATACTTTTTTTTATAATTTTTGAGAATGGATTGAGTGGATATTAATATTAAATGAACTAAAGAAATTAAACATACACTAGCTCAGTTATTCTTGGTAGAGTAATATAGGTAAGAGATAATTTTTGTACGTCTTTTGGAAATAGTTGTTTAAAATTTTTGGTTGTACAAATTTTGGGCACCATTCATTTTAAAATAAAAGGGATCTAACTTTAGCTAAAAAAATGAAAAAACACTGAAGGGTTATGTAGTTGTTAAGGATAATTTTGATATAGTACAACCCTTTTGTCCTGAAAAATAAAATAGGTGGTACAGTGAAACATTAACCTTAAACAAGAAAAAAAGGTTTATTAATGACTAGATTAAAAGTTCTAACTTTTTAGGTGGTATTGCTAAATAGAATCCTTAAATCAGGATTTTTTTTAATTAAACTTTGCTACACACGATGTTGAAGGTTCGTGTGGTTCACTTTACGAGTTATCAGTTCAATACGATGTGAAACGCACTTATCAGCGGGAAAATAGGTCTACGGATAGATATTTCGATGACTTACGGTTTTCCTACCAGCTGTTAGGCCTGTCCTGGTGGGACGTTCATAACGCAGATGTCTCCCCCTTGGTTACTTCAGTTCCCTTTGGGCTACTAAACTTTTCTTGGCCCCTAAAGGTCTGGGAATAAACAGGATATTTCAAGGAAAAAGGCCTTGAATTGAGCACTAAAACCGTTTTCATACTACTCCATCACTAATATATCAGTACGGGTATTTGATAGTAAAACCCTACTGGGCGGCTTTCTAAAAAAAGAAGCCCTTACTTTGGCTGCACGAAATATCAGCCCTACTTCATCTCGGCTGAGAAAAAAAGACCCCAAGATCCATGCCATCCGGACACTTAAATATCATTCTCCCTTCCGTATAAATCACGTCTTCAAGATGGCTACTTCCCGGAAACAAACATCTAGCCAATCGACGCATTAGAAACGAATTTAATATACCCAGCAGACAACCAGCACTGCACACTGTAATATAAACGGCTCAAAAATTCGAGTGAACTACACTGCTTAAAAGTTAGTAAACACTGCATCTAGGAAAAAATGAATGTTACAAGCTGTTAGATAAAAAATAGCGGATATCAATAATAAAGGAAAAAATCGACCCTAAACCAATTTAATATAAAAAAAAATAACGTATAAATTAATGTTCATCAATTAATTATTATACAATAATATAATAAGAAAAAAATTTTAAACAAGTAATTCACCAAAATTTTATTGGCTTCCTTTTAAAAAAGATAATAAAATAAACGTTGAGATGGATTGTTCCCCTTTATTTATTTTAAACTAGAAAGAATTTGGTCAGACGTCGACAAAAAAAGGTTACTTTAAAATCGTTGCTGTCGAGGAGACTCGTGTATATTGTACGATACCTCTTTTGTTTATTCTATTGATTTTTTCAACATATTTTTGTAAAGACTTGATGTAATTTCGGCAGTTTTTTTATTCGGTATTTTTTGTAGTATTGGACATAAAGATTTTACAATTTTTTTTGACGCTTCAGCGTTAAATCCCGAAATAGACGATTCACTATTTAAATGTGTGATCTTAAAAGATCGATATGCTTTCATTACTTTAGTTTATTTGAGAGAGGGAGAGAGCATTTATATTTTCTGCTGCTTTAAACAAAGATTCGGGAATGACGTTTTTGTCCATGAGCCAAACTCCAGCCGTTTAAAATCCGTTTTCTTTGGTGAGATTCTGCAAATAACCCTACAACTTGATATTGCTTTACTTGACGACTTGGATTTGTCCTTAATCATTGTTCTGTTGCTTGAATATAATATGAGATCATAGGTTTAAAAAGAAAGAAACGTCAAGTGGTTGAATCCGGTGAGTAGTAAGGCCTGGCAGTTTTATCATTAGCCTTTGCTATGTTCGACGCTTCCAGGTTCTTGGAATGCGTTGTATGTCCATCAAGCAGAAGTAACACTTTATTTTCAGGGGTTGTTTTTACGACGCTTATAAAATGTTTCATCCATTTTACAAATAAGTTTGAGTTAATATAGCCAGTGCATGGAATGGTGACAACATTCTCAGAAAGTGTGCCATTCCCCAATTTAAGATTTTGTCTCATTCTTTCGAATATTTGATCCTAAAACTTTTTGAGTTTTTTTCTGGATGGTGGAAAATCCACTTTCAACACCGTTAAATATAGTAGATGAATTTATTTTTAATCTGCGATTTTTTTAAAGTGATAATCAATTTTGCCCTACTCTCCCTACTTGAAAACAACTGTTAGCGGGAAATGACTCTCGCGATTTACAAAGGCCAAGGGCGGTTTTCATGGGCGGGGTGATTTTATAAATATATATATATATATATATATATATATATATATATATATATATATATATATATATAAAATCATATATATGTGCATGGAATGTTGTCTCCATTCCATGCACTGGCTATATTAACTCAAACTTATTTGTAAAATGGATGAAACATTTTATAAGCGTCGTAAAAACAACCCCTGAAAATAAAGAGCTACTTCTGCTTGATGGACATACAACGCATTCCAAGAACCTGGAAGCGTCGAACATAGCAAAGGCTAATGATAAAACTGCCAGGCCTTACTACTCACCGGATTCAACCACTTGACGTTTCTTTCTTTTTAAACCTATGACCTCTTATTATATTCAAGCAACAGAACAATGATTAAGGACAAATCCAAGTCGTCAAGTAAAGCAATATCAAGTTGTAGGGTTATTTGCAGAATCTCACCAAAGAAAACGGATTTTAAACGGCTGGAGTTTGGCTCATGGACAAAAACGTCATTCCCGAATCTTTGTTTAAAGCAGCGGAAAATATAAATGCTTTCTCCCTCTCTCAAATAAACTAAAGTAATGAAAGCATATCGATCTTTTAAGATCACACATTTAAATAGTGAATCGTCTATTTCGGGATTTAACGCTGAAGCGTCAAAAAAAATTGTAAAATCTTTATGTCCAATACTACAAAAAATACTGAATAAAAAACTGCCGAAATTACATCAAGTCCTTACAAAAATATGTTGAAAAAATCAATAGAATAAACAAAAGACGTATCGTACAATATACACGAGTCTCCTCGACAACAACGATTTTAAAGTAACCTTTTTTTGTCGACGTCTGACCAAATTCTTTCTAGTTTAAAATAAATAAAGGGGAACAATCCATCTCAACGTTTATTTTATTATCTTTTTTAAAAGGAAGCCAATAAAATTTTGGTGAATTACTTGTTTAAAATTTTTTCTTATTGTAATATTGTATAATAATTAATTGATGAGCATTAATTTATATGTTATTTTTTTTTGTATTAAATTGGTTTAGGGTCGATTTTTTCCTTTATTATTGATATCCGCTATTTTTTATCTAACAGCTTGTAACATTCATTTTTTCCTAGATGCAGTGTTTACTAACTTTTAAGCAGTGTAGTTCACTCGAAGTTTTGAGCCGTTTATATTACAGTGTGCAGTGCTGGTTATCTGCTGGGTATATTAAATTCGTTTCTAATGCGTCGATTGGCTAGATGTTTGTATCCGGGAAGTAGCCATCTTGAAGACGTGATTTATACGGAAGGGAGAATGATGTTTAAGGGCGATGGCATGGATCTTGGGGGTCTTTTTTTTTCAGCCGAGATGAAGTAGGGCTGATATTTCGTGCAGCCAAAGTAAGGGCTTCTTTTTTTAGAAAGCCGCCCAGTAGGCTTTTACTATCAAATAGCCGTACTGATATATTAGTGATGGAGTAGTATGAAAACGGTTTTAGTGCTCAATTCAAGGCCTTTTTCCTTAAAATATCCTGTTTATTCCCAGACCTTTAGGGGCCAAGAAAAGTTGAGTAGCCCAAAGGGGACTGAAGTAACCAAGGGGAGACATCTGCGTTATGATCGTCCCACCAGGACAGGCCCAACAGCTGGTAGGAAAACCGTAAGTCATCAGAATACCTATCCGTAGACCCATTTTCCCGCTGATAAGTGCGTTTCACATCGTATTGAACTGATAACGCGTGAAGTGAACCTCACGAACCTTCAACATCGTGTGTAGCAAAGTTTAATTAAGAAAAATCCTGATTTAAGGATTCTATTTAGCAATACCACCTAAAAAGTTAGAACTTTTAATCTAGTCATTAATAAACCTTTTTTTCTTGTTTAAGGCTAGTGTTTCACTGTACCACCTATTTTACTTTTCAGGATAAAAGGGTTGTACTATATCAAAATTGTCCTTAACAACTACATAACCCTTCAGTGTTTTTTCATTTTTTTAGCTAAAGTTAGATCCCTTTTATTTTAAAATGAATGGTGCCCAAAATTTGTACAACTAAAAATTTTAAACAACTATTTCCAAAAGACGTACAAAAATTATCTCTTACCCATATTACTCTACCAAGAATAACTGAGCTAGTGTATGTTTAATTTCTTTAGTTCATTTAATATTAATATCCACTCAATCCATTCTCAAAAATTATAAAAAAAACGATTTTTTGATATACCTTAAATTGGTACCTTATTGGTTGATTATATTTTTGAATAATTCAATTGGGTAATTTGACTTAACTTCAATTGTGCTGTGTGCAATGTACATCCATACGAAATAAATAAATAATCTTGAATGTGTAACGGACCTCCAAATCAAATATCCGTGACTAATTTAAAACTTATCCAATTATACCAATAAAACCATCTATCTGCACTTTGTTGTACACTTTCTGCAAGTTTTTTAATCACTCGGTCCATCTCTCTTCAAAAAAATATTGACCTTTATGACACTTTACCTCCGTAATTGGTAAACATTCACTGACAGGATAAAAAAAAGATCTTCTGTCTGATTTCGATATTTCGATATTGTACGAGTTCAGCGTTCATCAGTGGGGTGCGAAAAAAATATGAATGACATTATTTCTTTAGAGTCGAGTTTTTCCTTTATTAATGCGATCCGTTATTTAAGGTGAATTTTCTACATTCTACAAGGATCTATCAGTTCCAACATATGCATATATATATATATATATATATATATATATATATATATATATATATACATATGTATATATATATATATATATATATATACATATGTATGTATATATATATATATATATATATATATATATATATATATATATACATATGTATATATATATTTTAGTATATATACATATGTATATATATATATATATATATATATATATATATATATAATATATATATATATATATATATATATATATATATATATATATATATATATATATATATATATATATATATACTTATATATATATATTTATATATATATATATATATATATATATATAAATATATATATATATATATATATATATATATATATATATATATATATATATATATATATATATATATATATATATATAAATATATATATATATATATATATATATATATATATATATATATATATATATATATATATGTACTTATATATATGTACTGCAGAAAATTCACCTTAAATAGAGGATCTCAATAAAAAGAAAAAACTCGACTCTAAAGAAATGACCTTATGAATATTTTTTTCACGCCACCACAACTGCACAATAGCGTCGAGCCTTAACTAGAATATCAAATTCAAATTCGAGGAACTTTGTTAATACTCAATAAAATTTACAAGGTATTGGTTTGTAGTTTCTGAGTTCAGTGGATACAGTGTATTTTTTAGTACATTCATCTACTGTAAAGCCTTGCAGCTTGCTGATGCTCTGCATAGTTGGTATACCAGTCCTTATGTATCCGATATTCTTTTGGTCATTTCCGGATGTTTATCCTTTAATGGCCATTATTATTTGTGTTTTTTTTTTGTAAAGATGCTTTGGCTATTGTTTATAAAATTAGGGTAATTTTTTCGTTTGGTCTGCTGGGAAATTTTTTAAATAAAAACTCAGCTTAAGCCACAATATAAGGTTACTATAGCGTTGTTCATATTTGAATAGGTTCCTAAACAGATTTCCTAAACAAATTTAATAATAAAAAAGTATTCTAAAAATTGTTACCTTACGTTCTATATTTCAATATTTTATTATATTAAGTAAAGATGTTAACACATGTAATTCACCAAAATTTGATTTGCGTGGTTGTAAAACCTAGAGCCCAATAAGTAAATTGTTGTGGTAGGTTGAAAATCGTTCAGCTTGTTCGGCTTTTTTTTGTTCTACACAAAAAACCTTTTCTTTATCGGCGGCCACCTAGACATCGAAGGATTTTTTTGGATGCCGGCTGAATATGGATAGTTTTTATTTCAGGTTTGTAGGGGAGGTTAAGATATATCGTATTATTTTTATTATCGGTGGTGTCTTTCTTTTTATTTGATTCCTCCTTTTGTTTATTGATGTGTTTACTTTTTTAGTTTACTTTTCTTTGGCTTGGCTGCGATGATTCTTCCAACATATTTTTATAAGGATTTGGTATAGTTTTTTGTACAGTGTTTTTTGTAGTATTGGGCATAAAGATTTTACAATTATTTTTTAACCTTTAATCCCAAATTAGGTGGTTCACTATTTAAATGTAGTAATTTATTCGGATAGATCAGGTTGCTGAGCAATTTGCTTGTTTTCATTATTGATGATAATAGAAGTGTCTTGTAAGATCAATGTGCTTTCATTACTTAAGCTTGTTTGAGAAAGAGAATATTTATATCTTCAGTTGTTTTAAACAAATGTTTGGGAAAGACGTCCTTGTCCACGGGCCTAACTCCAGCCGCTTTAACTCCGTTCACAATGGTGCCAGTGATAGCGGCCCTTTGGTAAGCTTCTGCAAATAAACTTCCAACTTGATATTGCGTTACTTGACGACTCGGATTTGTCCTCAATCACTTTTCTGTTGCTTAAATATAATAATTGCCCAAAGGTTTTAAAAAAAGAGACGGCCAGTGGCTAAAGCCGTTGAGTAGAAAGGCCTAGCAGTTGTAATATTATTATATCCCATTAGCTTTTGCTATGTTCAACGCTTCCCGAATCTTCAAATGCGTTGTACTTTCATCAAGCAGAAGTACCACTTTATTTTCAGGAGTTTGCTTTACAATGCTTATAAAATGTTTCATCCATTTTACAAATAAGTTTGAGTTAATATAGCCAGTGTCTCGAATGGAGACAACACTCTCAGAAAGTGTGTCATTCCCCAGTTTAGGATTTGGTCTCATTCTTTTGAATATAGTGCAACACAAGGCTTCGTTCTCTGCTTATGATTGAGCCGATTTGTTGCTTCCTTTTTAATCTTTTTGTATTTTTTCTGAACGATGAAACATCCACTTTCATCAACGTTAAATATTTTTGTAGACGTTAATGTATTTTTATCTACAATTTTTTCAAGCTGATCTCATAGTTGTTCTCGCGCGTTACCAAGACATATTTGTTTTTTTGCACAGTAAAATTGTATTTCCCTTCATTGTAAATGCTAGGCTTTCATGGACGGGCTAATTTTATAAATGGCTTGGTAAAATGCAGTTTGTGTCTCATTTCTTAAATTTTTCAAAAATTTTCGATTTGAAAAAAGTACTGAATGTGCTTCTTTATATATATATATATATATATATATATATATATATATATATATATATATATATATATATATATATGTATATATATATATATATATATATATACACAAATAAATTTTATATAAAACTTGCTACACAAATTGTACGAAAAACGACTCCCCACTCTAGATATAATTTATAGCATTGAAATGGGAATTATCCACCAAATTTCAAAAATAAATTTAAAAAAAAAACAAAAACATTTCTCAACTAAGTAAGTTCTAAAAGTAGAGAAAGCTAATAAAGTGGTTATTATAACATCAAATGAATATGAAAATAAGACAAAACAATTGCTAAACGATAAAAAAAACATATAAGCAAATTAAACACCAATAACAAACAACTAAAATAATAGAATTCCCGAATGTCTTGCCCTAAAAAAAATGTCCTTCAAAAACTGCATGAAGAAAACACTCCATTACGCCCATATGAAACATAATATGTAATACCAAATGCTTCAAAGAAAAAATTAAAGACATAAAAATTTCACTGCGTATTAATTGTACCGATGCCGATGTACCGATTCAGTAGCTACTATAATAATAAGGAAAAAGTGGTTAAAAAATAAAGGATATACGGATATTCCTTTAAAAGAACTCCTTAATGCAATCGAACAAACCTTAAACTTTCCTTATTTTCTCTATGAAAGCAATTTATACCAGATAAACAAATCGTAGGGTGTGCATGCGTACCCAGCGCACTGGCCCAAATTGTGTTGAAACTATCTATGAATTCAGTTTGAAATTCTGTTTTTCTTTAGGTACATGGATAATAATGGGGGTACTACAAGACTAAGTTGAAAATATGGTATATCAAAAAAAAAATTCAATGAATATAATAATAAATTACAATTTACACTTGAGATAGAAAATAATGACAAAAGATACTTTTTAGATATAACTCTTTATCGTAATAAGGCAAATATCAAACAATTATAGAAGGTAATTAGACGATTATTACACCATGCAGTACTGCTCTTGGATCCAGAATTTTGAGAAAGTGCCATAAGCAACACCAAAACGCGTTAAAACGTAACTATCCCATAAAATTAATTTATAAAATTTTTAAAAGGCGTATACATGATTTTTATAAGTCAATAGAAAAAAAAATAAATACAAATAACAAACAATATGTTTTCATCAATGTCCTTTTTTCGTCATTATAAAATTTATTCAACAGACATAATATAAAAATATGCCTAAGGCCCATAAAATAACTTTTTAAAACTAAAAACGAAAACTCCAAAAAAACAATATAAGCAATATAATTTATGAAATTCGGTTCAATGGTTGTCAATACCTAGGACCTAGAATAAAAAGTTATAAATATAACAAAAATAATGCAATAGCCTAACCAATTATAAAAAAAACTATATTTAATTACGAGAGCACTAAAATATTGAAAAAAATTAAAAGAAAAGAACTTTTGGAATCAAATGTCTGTTCGAAAACGTAATTTACCATCAAGGATAAAAAATATTTAAACTACTCTAACAACATTTACTTTTCAGTAGTGTAAGAGCCATATCGATGTGCACGTGCTATTTATATTTATGTAATTTTAAAAGTACAATTGACAAACGAAAAATTTTAAATTTTGGTATATGACATACAGGTGTAAAAAATTAAGGCACGTACAATTTTCGTTCTGGATAAGTTAAATATCTTTTCACATAATAGATTTACCAATATGCCAATAATGTAAATTTTAAAACTGAGCTAAAGACAAGAATTGAAGTAAGTGGAAGTGTGCTAATATTCTGCCAGTTTCAAAGGTTTCTAGTCCTACAGAAATATCGGAGTTTCGACCCGCCAAGACCTTGCCGACTTATCTAGGATACTAGAGAAACCCGTGTTTAATGAACTAAAGAAATACATAGCGTTACAAAAGATTTTTACCAAGCACCAAACTGGTTTTCATCCTTCATACAGCACTACCACTGCTCTACTTTAGGTTAGTCAGGACCTACTTGGCGCTTGTGATAACAAAATGACAACTTCTCTTGTATTACTGGATTTTAGTAAGGCTTTCGATACTTTAGAATAAGCAATGATTTGTACAAAACTCGCATGCTTTGACTTGGCAGGGACTGCAGCAAAATGGTATAAAGTTTTCTCGAAAGGAGCCCTTTATTATTTTCATTATGCACAGCAATAAATTCTTAAAGTTTTGTCAATTTCATTAATATGCTGATGATATGCGACTAATTAAGTCTTTTTTTAACAGAAAATATAGCTGAAATAACTAAATACAAAAATAATTGAAAACTATTTTAGAAATGTCCTTGTATTATGTATGTTGTTTAACGACTATAAGTCTAAATTACTTCCGCTCAGGCCTTGCAGTCGAATGGTGTCCTGGAGTGAAGACTTTAGGATACAGACGACAATAATACCGTCAGAAACTTACCGAAATTTGGAAGTAAGATTTGACTCATAAATCCGCGACGAGGAGCAATTTTATAATTTACTAGAAAGATGTTATTACAAATTGAAAATTCTTTACGTCCACAAGGATATTTTAACTAAGGATATTCAATTGCATCTCTGTGACTTCTTAATTTTATCTTTGGTGTCCTATTGTGATGTAGTTTATTGACCCTTTTTTACAAAATAGTTTACAAAAGCTTAAAAACTCCTCTTAAAATTTTGTTACAATGCCAGGAAATACGATCACGTGATGCCTTTCCTGTGAACGTTTAATTGACTTATTCTAAGCGAGAGAAATACTATTCATCTGACTATTCTTGTTCATAGGGCCATTTCGTCACAAGCTCCCTGTTATTTGTTTAATAAAACTAGTTCGAGGCAGTGATGTTCATAAGAAATATCTCGTCACAGTTCTAAGTTTAGTATCCCGAAACATAGAACTGCTATATTTCAGAAAGCCTTTAGATACAACGCAGTTAAAATTTATAATGCTCTTCTAAAGGATGTCGTATTCTGGACGACCATTTCAGGATTTAGGAGGGCACTAAAATTGTTTATTGTGGATGCGCGGGGCTCAGTGTGATATTTCTCCTATAGTCACGGTATATCATAGATTTTTTGATCTTTTTTCTTAATTGAAGTTCTTCTAAATATGGAAATACGTAATTTTAATTAATGAAGTCATATAATTGTTAACCCAGAAGGTTAAATGAGTAACTGTTGCGACGACCGTTTCTTGGAATATTTTTTTTTTGTAATATTTATATTATAAATACCTGTATTATTACTACTCTCTGAAACTGAAGAAAAAAATATCAGTCGTGACAGATGCCACGGGGTATGGTCTGATAATAGTTATCACCCCTCAGGTCCGATTGGTTAGTAATCATCGACCAATGTCATCCGCTTGGGCAGTATGAGAGGAGAGAGAGGAGAAAAGGATAACGGCCCTCTGCATCCTCATTGCAAGTGAATCAGCCGAGACACAGAAAGCTGTTCTCTCCTTCAGGTTCTTTAGGAATTTATTCTCAATTCCGCCTAAAACTCAGACGAATAGGACGAACATTACAACTAGATGTCGAGGAAAAATAGCAAGTTTGTAGTTATTATTTATACTTAGAACCTTTTTTCCTCCTCTTTGAGTGCTATATTTGGTTCTGCAGGTTTTTCAGGTTTGTTGGATTGAAGAAGGCGTGTGGTCGAAATTACAAAATTCCAGTAAATGCGGCACTTTCCACAACCGACTCTTACTCTCCTAGATTATACAGCGGTTTGGAAACATCAGCAATACCGTACAAAATTCTAAGATTGTAATACAGGAGACGCAAGGCTGCATTATGGGGATGGATGTAGGAGAATATAGCGTGAACAGGGCAGGCTGAGAGTAAATGCATTATTGATTCTGATTCTTCGTTACATGCCTTACATTTAACGCAGGTTAGTTCGGCAAATTGACCAGGCATTAATAACACCATCCTGATAAGCTAGTCAAGATCTCTCGGTCTCTGCAGAAAACTAAATGTTAGTTTGCAGTCTAGCGAATCGACGTTTCTATGTACTCCATACTGAAGTTTTTTGCATGCTGCTTCTAAAATTTTTATGGTTTTGTTGTTTTAAGTCTAGGTGGTTCTAAATCTAGGATGTTAACTTCATTATTTTGTTGTTTGATGATATTGCTAAAATTTACTGCTACTCACATTCCATATGATTTTTCGAAATTATACAACTTTGTCGTATAGTCAGATTACATATCCAAGACTTTGTCGTCGATTAGAGCCTTAACTTCTGTGTGCTCAAATTGTGCAAGTTATTGTTTCCATTCCTAATTTGTCTTCATTCAATAGGCGCTATGCTTGGGTCACATCTGGTCCTAAGGTGGATTTATATAGCTTGTCTTCTATTTGCCGATATAAAAACATATTATTTATTTATTTGCATGTGTGTGTGTCTGACGTTCATACCGTGTCCTTCTAAGGCTGTTCCATAGTGATGATTAAGTCTTTAGAAAGTGTGTGATGAGTATGACGAAGTTTATGTGCTATTTTCTTCATCTTGATTGCGAATGGAAGTCGAGTTGTTATACACTTCATCACGCACTGAATACGAGAAGCTTGTTACCTCACCTAACCTGAATTTTTCTTGAAACATAGTTTACACACCCTTTTTGTTTTTTTATTCTATTATCTATACCGCCACGTGGTTGGTTTGGCAATAATTCTGAGGCAAAGCTGTAGACAGCGTTATTTAATGTTAGTTTGATGTTACATGGGCTATCGAAATGATTTGGGTCCACATGGGTTACTGTTGTAAATCCCTTTGAAGTTCGCTAGCCGTACCGTTTTACTTCGCAGTGGTTCGCGGTAGCGGATTTCGGCAAGCAGAGAAATCGGGTCTAATTATTAACGTCGAAAAGAGAAAAAAATCAAAAAGATTCGACGCGATACACCCTGTTGCTCCGACTTACACAAGCGGTTACGAGGTATGGGCCGAAAGTGATGATCACGCCTCACGTCCTTTGGGTTAGTCATCATCAACCAAATTCAATCTTAGAAAACCAAGGATAACTAACTTCTGCGTCTTGCTTTTTAAGTGAGTCAGCCGAAGTACATTAGAACGTTTTTCCTCCCTGTTTATAATAAAATATATAAGGTGCCGGTGCCGAAACTTCGTATTTGTCTTTTTATAGGTCTTTGTTGGAGTTCTTCCAATCAAGGAATCGAAACATTACATTTTTTTATATATTTACATTGTTAACACGGAAGAGAATGAAAGGGGGTGGGGGTCATTGTATCATTTCAATAGTATTACGAGAATTATTCCTGATTTTTGATTGGGATATTGATATTTAATATAAAATAAATTTTCTAAAGTAAAATATATACGGAGTAAAGGGATGAAGTAGGCAACTAAAAGGGTGAGTGGGAGTATGTCGTAATATACTTCTATTTTAGTATTCTTGTTTTTCTATTATTTTCAATTTTGACATTAATAGTATATAAAGCGGATTAGGATATGGTTATAAAGTAACCTAAAAAATGTTGAGTTGAATGTAGAACAAGTTTTAGAAATAGAAATGGTTAAGGTAACGGACTTATGAAACAGCAGATAATTTATTGTATTTACTTTCCCTCGTTCCTCAATGAAATTAATGGAAAAATCGTTCACTGTAAGTAGAATCTGCGAAAGAAGTAGCTCTCAGCAGAAATATCAAAGAAGAAATGGTCAAACTAATACAAAAACGAAAATCAATGAAACAAGACACGGTCGCATGTAAAAATAAGTTAAAAACCTTAAATAACGATATAAGGAAATGTATTAGAAGAGATGTAAGACAATGTATAATGAGAAAATTGAAGAAACTCTGGAGAATAAGTAGGATATAAAACTTTTACAAAGATCATTAAATGAAGGACAACTACAAATAACAAAATTAGTAGATGAGAACAACTAAATAATAACTCAAAGGAATGAACTAAGAATGAATATAGAGAGATGTTAAAAGGTCCTTTATGAGAGAAAAGTAGAACCACCACCAGACAAAAGCGAGTCAGTTCTAATACGAGTAATAAATGAATGATCTGAAGATATTCCCAACATCACAAAATACGAACTACAAGATTCTTTAAATAAAATGGCAAGAGGAAGAGCACCAGGTGAAGACGGCGTACTTGTCAAAATATTGCAACAGGGCGGAGAGCCCATATTACGAATGTTAGATATATTGTATAATAAGTGCCTCGATATGTGCGATGTAATTCGATGGGATAAGGAGATAAGTTTAAATTAACCAACTATAGACCAATCAGCCTACTATCCGTAATGTACAAGTCATTTATGAAAATAATAACTGCGAGACTCAAAAAGAAATTGGACGCTTACCAACTCACTGGACTACTTTCAAGTATTAAGAATAGAAAAGTCAAATTTGGGCAACATTAAATAGTCTAAGTAACTGACAGCAGATACTCGCAAGTTATTTAAAATATGTATATAAAAATGTAACATTTCAGATAGTATTGAAAGAAAACACCAGTCAGATAGAAATGAAAAGAGGGGTACGTCAAGGGGACACCATCTCGCCGAAATTGTTTACGTTGGCGGTAGAAGATCTTTTCAAACAACTTCCATGGACAAATAAGAGTATAAAAAAAATGAGAGCAACTCAGTTATTTGCAGTTTTGCAAGAAGTAAAACACTACTTAAATTTCCACTAAATTTTATATCTTTAACGCCATGACATGTTTCGCTGTACGACAGCTTCTTCAGATGGTTTGTTACAAAATTAGGGTAAAATTACTATAATAAATGGTTGGTTCACAATTTATGGCAGGTAATAAAATAATTCAATTAAAACAGATTTAGTAATGGTGAATTATTTAAGTCTAATTGTTCATTTATTAAGGAATCTGAATTTTTCAATTTATTTATTTCTAACGATTCTAGGTAATTAAGTTTCAGGCTCTTCGTGCAAGTATGTAATATTTCAAAGGGGTTGAATTGGTGGTTATTTTCAATTAAATGATTTGCGTAATTTGAGTTATTTTTTCTATTGATGTATGATGAAGCATGTTCTTTTATTTTTTTTGAAAAACTTCTTCCTGTTTGTCCTATATATGTTTTTGAGCAATTTTCACAATTTAATTTGTATACTCCGGATCTATTGTCTCTATCTGTTTTTAGTTTTGTTATTTTTTATAAATTTGCCAGGTGTATTGGATGTTTTAAATGCTGTGTTAATATTTAATTTTCTCAAAAATCTATTTAATTTAGTGCTGCATCTACCATAGTACGTTATTGACTTTACGTTCTTATAAGGTTCTTTATTACTAGGAAAAACTGTACTAATGGCTTTTTTGTAAAATTTTTTCTTGAGAATATTATCTATTATGGATAGTGAATAGTCATTATTTACTGCTAATTGTTTTATAATATTAAGTTCTTTTTGAAAATCGTCTTGGTTAAGAGAAATATTTATTAGTCTGTGAATCATATTATGGAAAACTGCAAGTTTGTGACTTGCTGGATGACATGAGGTATTATGGATAATTATGTCAGTATGTGATGGTTTGTGGTAAATAGAAAAAATGTGTTTGTTATTATGTCTTTTTATTGTTAGGTCAAGGAAATTTAAGCAAGTGTTGATTTCAACTTCACTGGTGAATTTTATATTTTTGTGTATATTATTCAAAAAATTTTGAAATGTGGCAAATTGTCTATCACTTCCTGTAAAACAACATAAGATATCATCAACATATCTATGCCAGTATAGTATAGTAAACAGTGGGTGTTTGTTTATTTGGTTTTCTATGTTATTCATAAATATTTCCGCCAAAAGAGGACTAAGAGGATTGCCCATTATGAGAGCGTCTAGGCTGGTGTATAGGTAGTTATTAAATTCAAAATAATTTTGTTCTAGGCTTAAAGTGCTTAAAGGTTTTAAATAGATTTTTGAGAAAATTAAATAATAACACAGCATTTAAAACATCCAACACACCTGGCAAATTTATAAAAAATAACAAAACTAAAACAGATAGAGACAATAGATCCGGAGTATATAAATTTAATTTGTGGAAATTGCTCAAAAACATATATAGGTCAAACAGGAAGAAGTTTTTCAAAAAGAATAAAAGAATATACTTCATCATACATCAATAGAAACAAAAACTCAAATTACGCAAAACATTTAATTGAAAATAACCACCAATTCAACCTAAACTTTGAAATATTACATACTTGCACAAAGAGCCTGAAACTTAATTACCTAGAATCTTTAGAAATAAGCAAATTGAAAAATTCAGATTCCTTAATAAATGAACAATTAGACTTAAATAATTCACCATCACTAAATCTGTTTTAATTAAATTATTTTATTACCTGCCATAAATTGTGAACCAATCATTTATTATAGTAATTTTACCCTCATTTTGTAACAAACCATCTGAAGAAGCTGTCGGTCAGCGAAACGTGTCATGGTGTTAAAGATATAAAATTTAGTGGAAATTTAAGTAGTGTTTTACTTCTTGCAAAACTTCTAGTTATGGATTTCTACCAAGTATCGGCTGAATTAATTCAATCATTTGCGATTCGCGGTTGATATTGTGCTTATATCTAACAACAAAGAAGAATTGGAAGAAATGCTGAACGAATTTAACAACAAGTCCTGAGAGATTGGTCTGAAGATAAACATCGCCAAAATCATATGAATGACAAATGACGACTGTGATAAAGAAGCAGTACTGAACATTGAAAACGCGAAAATCACAAAAACGGATTCATACGTATATAAAAAATAGTAATGTCCAAAGAAAACTTGAAAGCGGATTTATCAAGGAGAATATCATTGGCTTGGTCGGCATTTGGCAGATTGCGGAACATCTTCCTTTCCAATGTCTCAAAAACATACGGAAGGAAACGTGGGCTCTGAATTAAGAAATTATAAATCGCCTACAAGTATATGGAAAGAGGGATGATGGAAATATCGTTAAGGGATAGGCTGACTAATAAAGAAATTTGAGGAAGATCTAAGATCATTGATATAGCTGAGAAAGTAAGCAGGTTGAAGTGGAGATGGGCGGGTTATATTGCAAGACTCTTTGATAATCGATGGATCCATAAAGTAATCAACTGGAGACCCTGGAATGTGAAAAGAAGTAGAGGACGCCCTCAAACCTGATGGTCTGACAACATCAAAAGACTAGTGGGATACAACTGGATAAACAAGGCCCAAAACCAAAGAAGAGAGACGTAATTTCTCTAATATGAAATAAGGGTATACAAGAGTCAACTACCATCCACTTCTTTTTTCAGCACCCTATTCTTCCAAATAAACAACACACTCTAATTCTGCTTTACCTAAACTTAGGTTTTGTTGAAACTTTTCCTTGAGAAGGTCAAATTCAGTGCTTATTTTAGAACTACGTGTCTGCAAGGAAAATACTACTAAGTATATATATCACCACTACACCAAACACTTTACTTTTGCACTGGACGCGCCTTTCGCTAACCATGTTAGCTTCATTAGGAGCGATGATTGACTAAAGCTAACCCACAAATCTACCCTATTTATACTTAGCCTAACCCTTAAATTACTCAGGCGGAACTAATGGCATAGGCAAGACTATCAGTTCCGGTCAAGTAACCAGTAGAGGGGACTATAAGGAATATGCCCTCTGTCTTTATTTAAACTACTTTAACATTTTATAATTTCCATACTTTCGTATGCGTTCAACAATCTCATCAGATCAGATACATTTTTAATTAATCTTAGATTATCTAATGTTACAATATAATCAGCTTCAAGGGCATGTTCGGCAATGCTAGACTTGTCTGTTCTACTGTATTTTAAGTGTGCTAAATGTTCTTTAAATCGTGTTTTAATTGATCTTTTAGTTTGTCCAACATACTTTTTATCACAATAATTACAACTAATTTCATAAATTCCACTTTTCTCACAATTAGGAATCTTATTTGTGGGATTTCCTAAGATATTCTTCAGATTGTCTGATGACTTATAAACTAAGGTGAGGCCTACCTTATTAAATACCTTATTGAGTCCCTTGCTATATTTCGGAAAAAATGGTGTGGAGACATACTTGGTGTTATATTCTTCGCGTGTAAAAAGGTGGAATTCTGAATATTTAACCTTAACTTGTCTTGTGTCTCTATTTATTAGCTTGTTTACTAGGTCATGTCATAACCTAGTTATATTTCTAATACGATTCCCTTCGTTATTAAAGTTTCCTCTATTCAGAGGAAAAGTGACCAAACGATGAACTAAAAAATGTAATGAGGCTAAATTGTGTTTTTTGCAATGAAATGAATCATTAGGAATATATCTATCTGTTACTGTGTCTTTTCTATAGATATCAAATTCTAATCTATTATTATTTTTTTAATAATTAAAATATCTAGAAAAGGCAGTTGTCCTTTGTTCTCAACTTCGTAAGTGAATTTAATGGAATCATACCGGCTATTTAATTTGGAAACAGTCATCAATATTTGCTTTCTTTGTATCGAAAATCACGAAAATATCATCCACATACCTATACCTATATTGGCTATGAAAGGTGATAAGCTATTACCCATAGCTGTTCCTTCTTTCTGAGCATAAAATTGATTGTTATATTGGAAATAATTTTGTTCCAAACAAAGTTTAGATAATGTCAAGTATTCATGAATAATTTCGTCCTCAAAGTCCTAAGTAATTCTTCGAGATATTGTAAAGTTTATGGTATTGGCACACTTGGGAACAAAGAAATGACATCAAAAGAAATTAAGATTTCACCTTCATTAAGAACTAGATTTTTTGTTTTATTAATGAATTCTAAAGAATTTTTCAGTGCGAAAGTATTTAATAGTAAATTCTCAAGTTCTTTTGATAACCATTTGGATATTAAATATGTGGGTGACCCGACCGATGAAACAATGGGTAGAATTGCTTTCCCAAGTTTGTGAATTTTGGGTAAGCAATACAACTTAGGTATGGTCGTATTACTCATATTTAATTTAAATTTTAGCGAATCGGAGATAAGGTTCTTACATTTCTTTAAAGAATTTTTAACCTCTGTTATTATTCTCGGCAATGCATTTCTTATTACCATTTCATAAGGGCCAGATTCGATAAGATTATTTACACGTTCGAAGTAATCTTTCTTATCCAATATAACAACCTTATTTCTTTTATCCGCTTTTAAGTAGAATACATCTTTCTTTCTCAATCCTTTAAACTGCTTTTATATATTTTTTTGTGAATTCGAATTTGTTAACCATGTTTTCCGAAATTTGATTGCGACATACTTCCCTGACAAATGATTTACTATTTTCTGGAAGTGTACAATGTGAGCAACTATTTCTGATAAATTCCACGTTCCCAACTTAGTAAAGGAAAATACTGGATAAATCCCTTTATCAATTTTTTTTGTTTTTAATATCTTACTATATTTTTTTAATGTGAACTTTACGTATGTGTATAAACTTTTTAACCCTGCTTACTTCAATCGCTAATCGACATACACGTGAAAAACATACCCTGTTTGAGTTTCTCTAAAAAACAAAAAAAAAATTCTCTGTTTCTTATTTATTATGGAAAATGTGAGTAACGATAATTTAAGGTCTCTATGTCAAAATGAGTTGGAATATAAACTTAAATTAGCATAAATATATTGTAAAAGTCAGTCAAAAAGTTAAACCTTCAGTAAAGAAGACTAATAAAATTTTGACCAAAAGTTCTAAATCTTCGAGAAAGGACACTTATCAGTTTCTAAATTGTTTTGTGTTCCTGTGGAAAAACTTTTTTATGACCACAATTTAGCTGCGGAAGGGCATATGTTGTTTGAGAAATCGGTAGAGAAATATTCTTTTGTATTCAGGAATATATTATTTAATTTTCAGTTTATATTGAGTCATAAAAATTGAAAGCCCATCGGAATAAATTATTGTAAAAGTTGTTTGACTGTTTTTAAGGAGGGGATTTGTTATACTTGGTGAAATTTAACAGTGAGTGTACTAGAGAATTACTTTAGGATTAGAGTTATTTGAAAATTTGTTATTTTTATTGCTAGGGAAAGTATTGTAGTCGTGACTAAATCACCCTCCGAGATTTTGGAGTTGCTTTACGTTTCAGGACCTCTAGATCACGAATTACATAGTTTTCAATTACCGTGGGTCTGTCTGTTTGTCGGTCTACCTATCTGTCTTTTGATACGATAAATCTCGAAGGTAACAAAACATTTAAATTAGTTTATACATAATACTTATAGCTTTGGGTAATATCGCTTAAAAGGGAAGGGAGATCGATAATTTTTGTATGGTATCAATAGTATGTTGTATGAATGTGTCTTGGTTTTAGCTGAGGTAATGAACAATTGTCACATATAATCAATTATAAAAATATGTTTGTAACGTCAATAGAAAATATGCAGATGGATATATCTAGTATCCCCATAAATACCGTTATAATGAAAACATTGCCTAAACATTTAATTTCTATGAACATTAAAACAAATTATTAGGAAATTAATTCATATATTCATAATGACAAAATTAACTCAACGTTTACTCAAAATGTCCCCCTCTTGGTTTTACACAAGCCCTCAAACGATTATTATTCGTCTACGGCAGCACGCACTTAATCCAACGGAAAATTATCCACCGCTTTTGTTAAAGCTCGTTTTAAAAAGTCAAGCAAGCATGTCTTTTAGAGTAAGCCATACCCTCTAAGAGACCATAGTTTATAAACTAAAGGATTTAGACCAGGACTTGCAGCAGGCCAATGTTTAGTAGTAATAAATGAAGGCACATTTTGTTGCAGTCATGCTTGTGTTGTTTTAGCTTTATGTCAGCATGTGCAAATTCTTGCTGGAAGACCCAATGCTTATTTTTAAAAAGAGTAT
>CM032456.1:143364290-143380648 GCA_019049505.1 Pachyrhynchus sulphureomaculatus
TTTGTTTGATTTATGTGTATGTATGTGTGTCCGGGTATAATTTGAAAACAAATAATTCAATTTCCATGCAGTTTTCTTTTACGGGTAGGTACATGATTTAGAAATATAGGAAAATCGCATATGTAGTATATTCGAGTAAGATTTTATATCCAGTCAATAAAACATAATTTTCCTGATATATTATATATGACAGAACATCAAATATTTTATATCATTGTAGTAGTTACAAACGTTAGTGAATCAGGTATTTTAGTTTTATCTCTATTCGTTTCATGTTAGAATTACGATAATTATAAGACATTTTTAAAGCTATTTCAAAATTAATAAATGGAAGTACAGATGCCTGTAACTAAAAATCTCGATGACGGAAGTTCCAACTTACCGAACCCAGGTCTCGGGTTCGGTATTTATATATTTGCCTAGGCCACATACTACATCATATTGTCACGCAGCAGATACCAGCAAATTCACACAGCAAACATTTGCTGTAAAGGTAGGTTAGTTCAGATTGAAAGAATCGAAGGCAGTCATCTACGATCAAATTTTGTTACAACGCCACAAAGATGTGATGTAAGGTTGCTTTCTGTCGAGGCTCATGGATAGTAGGAAGTAACAGCAAGACCATAAGAACAGCGGATTGAAAAAGGGCCATTGGCCAATCATGTGATTTCGATTCCATGTTAAATTGTAAGTTCCTTCTGCAACATTGCCTATACGTTAATAAGGGATTACCGGAGAGGATCTCTCTGGTCTGTCTTAGCTGTAAGCCTACTTACCTGTACTATTACTAAATACTCTATAGTTTCAACCCAGTCGTAAAAGATTACTTATATAAATCTTAATGCAAATAGCTACATGGTGAAGCGATGGGGGTTGGTTTGGATTAGCGGAAGGCAATAAATCTTTCGAGATCTTTTCATTACCTCAGTGAGTAGGACAAACTTTGCCTGCATATTAAAAATTATAATTTCATTTTATAGTAAATCATTTAACATTTTTCAGTTAAGTAAAGATGCAATTCAATATACAAAAAGTCTAAAAAGACTCTTAAGATGAAAACCAAAACTCATAAGGCAATGCCATAGAATTTATTGTACTCACAATGCATTGAAATATGACATACATTTATCTCTCAATGTACGTTAAGTCCAAAAATAAACCTAATGACCCAATAAATTGATCTTTTGAAATAATTGAGGGCCTAAATCGGAATCAGAAATAGGAAGAAATAAATGTTTGGTTAGGTGTCATTAATCTTGACCGTAGGGCACTTTCCAGTTTGTATACTTAGTTAAATTGTATTGTGTTACCTGAAAACCCTTTTTTAGGGTTTACATCGCTTTCGAAATTTTCTATCATTATTTTTAAAACCATTAGAGAAATACCTCACTTTATGTGTTATTGAGAGATTCTGCAGAAAGGTGATTTTGTAAAATATTTATTTTGCTGGAATAAATTTTAATATCTTCGTTTCTTAATTTTTAATAGTTGTCATTATTTAGCGTGTACAACTTCCAGTTGCAAACATTTTTAATCGAAAGAATGGAACAGTTTTTTAGTGCACAAATCTATTTGAACATGATAAGTTTTGCATGCATTTTGATTCAGCTGATAAAGGACTGACATCAAAATTATTCCTGTAAATAGCTTTCTAACTTCAAGAAGGCTTAAAAACGTCAATATTCTTGGTTATATAGTTCATGAAAGTATCTAAAGTACGAGGCTGGTTTGAAAAGTCCGTGCAAAAATAAAAACTACTTATGTGTTTGGGGTAAACCTTTTTTATTTTTCAACATAGTCTCCTTTTAGGCTTATACACTTCGTCCAACGATGTTCTAGTTTGTTGATCCCTTCCGAATAATAGGATTTGTCCAAGTCTGCAAAATATCCATTAGTGTCTGCAATCACCTCCTCGTTTGAATAAAATCTTTGTCCCGCCAGCCATTTCTTCAAATTGAGGAACAAATAGTAGTCCGAGGGAGCCAAGTCTGGAGAATAGGGGGGATGTGAAACGAGTTGGAATCCTATTTCCATTAATTTTGCGACCACAACTGCTGAGGTGTGTGCTGGTGCGTTGGCGTGATGAAAAAGGACTTTCTTGTGGGCCAATCGCGGGCGTTTTTCTTGCAGCTCGGTTTTCAAACGGTCCAATAACGATGAATAATATTCACCTGTAATAGTTTTACCCTTTTCCAGATAGTCGATGAGGATTATCCCTTGCGAATCCCAAAAGACAGTCGCCATAACCTTTCCGGCCGAAGTAACGGTCTTCGCCTTTTTTGGTGCAGGTTCCCCCTTGGTAACCCATTGTTTAGATTGTTGTTTGGTCTCAGGAGTATAGTAATGTATCCATGTTTCATCCACAGTGACGAAACGACGCTTAAAGTCCTCCGGATTCTTCTGGAACAGCTGCAAACCATCCTTGCAACACTTCACACGATTCCGTTTTTGGTCAAGCGTGAGCAATCGCGGCACCCATCTTGCGGATAGCTTTCTCATGTCCAAATGTTTATGCAAAATATTATGTACCCGTTCAGTCGAGATGCCCATAGCACTAGCAATCTCACGCACCTTAACTCTTCTGTCATCCATCACCATATCATGGATTTGATCAATGATTTCTGGAGTCGTAACCTCCACAGGCCGTCCAGAACGTTCAGCGTCACTTGTGCCCATATGGCCAGTCCGAAAATTTTGAAACCACTTACAAACTATTCTAATCGAAGGTGCAGAGTCATCATAATGTTTATCAAGCTTCTCTTTAGTCTCCTGAGGCGTTTTGCCTTTCATAAAGTAATGTTTAATCACCAAACAAAATTCTTTTTCGTCCATTTCTTGAAAATCACTCGACTTCCTTGATTCACACGAATGCCAAACACAAAGAAATAGACCAATATGGCTGAAACTTGGTGTGCGTTCATTCAAGAGATGCTACTAACTAAACGTGACCTCGATACGCGCCGGTGGTGCCATCTCTCGGACTTTGCACGGACTTTTCAAACCAGCCTCGTACAATAGCTTTTTATATGTAGGTTGAATGATAGGCAAACAAAAAGCTACGTATGGTAAATTTAAACCTAACATAACCTAGCAGGTCGAGTCATGAATGAGCAGAAAGACATATACTACAAGCTTTAAATCGAACATAATCAAATGCATCAAGTCATAAGTGAGCGGAGAGGCATATACTACAAGTCAATGTGAACGTGTCTCTACAAGTACATTTAATGAAATAACCTGATTCTCTCTTTAGTTTCCTTTTGCAAAATATATGCTAATATACTACTCAGATTTAGTTAATTATGAGTGAAAATGAACAAATAATTTAAAATTACATGTATAAAATATTATCATTATCTGTGATAAATAGTATCTGTGATGAAATGTGACCAAACAGTAATAGAAACTATAGTATATAAACCATTTCAACTTTAATGCAGCTATTTTATCTGTGAATGTAGATCTCAATTATCCTTCTCCTCAGGGGCTAATGGAGTTTTAGACTTTACTAGTACGAGGAGTGACGCCCCCGAGCTTCCTGAGTCATGTTGTTTCGTCCAGTTCCGTCCCGTCTGTTTGGCTGTCCAATAAATGTTCAATGGCAATCTCAAGGTGTGAAAGACCATGCCGAAGAGATGAATGACTCAGCCAGCATGAGTCATGAACGGTTCCTGTCGGACACCGGGCAACCTCCGACAGAAATTCAGCCTTACTATGGTATCCGGGCTCTGCGATAGCGGGCTACCCCTTCCTAGGTCACTCGTGGGATTCTTATGTCCAAAAATAAATTTTTATTTCCCCCTCTAAACAGGCCAAAAAGGCCCAGAATTGAATTATATCCAAATACCCCAATAAACAATTACGACAGGTACTTTCAGATAACCCACAGCGAAGGCACTTTTAAAACAATGTCACCATTTTAATAAATAATTCTCTACAGTCCTACTTTCGAAATTTAGCTGACATTCACATACAATCTGACAGCTCCCTGTTAATAGAAGTGCTTGCAGGAAACTACTCACACCTCCATGACCACGAAGTCTCCACCTCTCCCTTAAATCTAGTAGTTAAGGGAGTGATCACAAGCTCCGACCTGTCTAACTGTTCGGATGAGGAGATCTTGGAGAATTTAAAGGACCAGGGAGTAACCAGCATATACAGAATTCCTCCAAAGAAAGGCACTAAAAAGTCATCGTCAACGTTCATAATATCCTTCCGTATGCATCAACTGCCGAAACAAATTTCAGCAGGTTTTGATTCACTCAAAGAACGACAACATATACCGAATCCAATGTGATGTTTTTCGATGCCAAAAATTTGGACACACGGCTGCCTGATGTTCTAACTCAGAAATTTGCTTCTCATGTGGACACTCTTCACAGAAAAAGAAACCATGCTCAAACATCTCTACCTGCTGTATCTGCCAAGAAAACCACTCCCCTAGAGACAAGGAATGCCGAGTGTACAAACAGGAATTCGAGATACAGAAGATTAGAACCCAAGATAAATTACCCTACTTTGAAGAAAAGAGGAAATATTCAACATAATTTCTCACAATAGACATATCTTACAGCTCTGTTTTAACAAGAAACAAACCCCAAATGGCCACCATAGGCATCTAAGGTTAATTCCCAACAATAATACCCTTTTCCCCTACTCTCCTCCCTCCAGCCACTTCCTCAAATCCCTCTCTTCTCCCGTCCAATATCAAATCTTTACAATCCTCCCGTCCCATATCTAAAACCACTCAATCGTCCTCCTTACACTCCCCTCCCTCCCCTCCAACTACCATACCTCCCCAAAAAACACCAAAACAGAAACAGCATCTCCAACCCCAGTATCCTTAAACTCATCCAAGACATCAATATTCATAAAACCTATAACAAAATCAACCACCCTTCCCCCAAAACCAACTTTCACTCCTAAAACAACCTCAAATAAGAAACAGAAGGGCAGTTCCGCTAAATCTACTCCAACCTCATCTGCGGAATCACTTCTGGACATTTCCACTCCAGATTTCATGGAAATAGACCACGCTCTTTCCCAAACCAAATCCAAGAGGAGTTAAAAACTTTCCATCATAACATTCAAACCTATAATTCAATAGAATCTGAATGGATTTGTACCCAGAATAGAAAATTTGGCCAAATTACCTCGAAGAGACGAATTTTAAAGCAAACTCACATATCAAGATCAAAAACTACAAAGCATTCTACAACAGACCAGAGCATTGGTTGGAGTAGATTTATACATTAAAAAAGTCCTCGACTGTGAATCAATTCCTTGAGACCACTTTCCTATTATAATACGCTCCTCAAAAACTCATCCCACATCCTTATCTAAAATGGATTCTTAGCAAACTGGGGAATATTCTCCAAATCAATTCACCCTCCCTCTTCCCCAGTCCATGATCTAACAAGTACATTAATGAATTCAATTATAACATCATAACAGCCACAAAATCACGCATCCCACACCAACACAATATCCATGTGGCTTGGTGGTCACAAGAATGCCACATAGCCCTAAAGAACAGGAAAAAAGCCCTCAACCAATATAAGGGACATCCTTCCACACAAAACCTAATCAACTATAAAAGATCAAGAGCGCAAGCAAAGAAAAACTTCAAAAAGGTTAAAACAGATTCATGGAGAAATTTCATCTCATCCATAAACAAACCAACTTCCTCTCGCTCCCTATGATATTCTATGGGGAAAATGAGAGAAACCGACTCTCGACTCATTCCTCACTTATTAGATGGCAACTCCATCACAACAGACGCACAAACCATTTGCACACTTCTTGCTGAACAACTACTACCAGTCATCCCTTTTTCCATCCTAGATTCCTCTGTCCAATCCTCTCCTGTATTAAACAATCCAAACCATCACTACAATAAACCTTTTTCGAATTATGAGCTCCAAAAAGCCATTCAAAACTCCAAAAACTCCACACTAGGTCCAGATAGTATACTACAAACAATGCTAGCTCATCTACCAAAACCAACCCTTCTATTTCTCCTTGATTATTTCAATCACTTATGGTCCCACAGTCAAATACCGGAAATATGGGTACACTCAATAGTGGTCTCTATCCACAAACTGGCAAACCAAGAACATCCCCGCTTGCTTGAACGCATGATAAATACCCGCCTGACTAGGGATCTTGACATCAAAAAAAAGGATATACCCACATCAACATGGATCAGAAAGTATCATTCATCTCTAGACTATCTCATATCTCTATATTCTGACCTAAATTAAGCCCTTCAACTCAAATTACATACAGCTATTATATCCCTAGACCTAAAGAACGCCTTCGACACAACCTATCATAAGCTAATTCTCTCCCACAACTTACAAAAATGAGAATTGCAGGAGAGCTTTTTCAATTAATTCAAAAATTCCTGAACCGAATATTCCAAGTCAAATATTTCTGATATATCTACAGGCGTCCCTCAGGTATCAGTCATTAGCCCAACATTATTCAATGTGGCTATAAACACCTTGACTGAACTCATTTCCAATCAAATAAAGTTGCTTGCGGATGACATAGTCCTTTACCTCTCATCAAATTCATCCCAAACGCTCACGATCGAGTTGCAAATGGCACTAAACTTCATCGAAGAAAGGGCCACTGAAAATGGATTTAAATTATTTCCACAGAAATCGGCAACCAACCACATCTGTAACGGAAAGTCATGTCCTCGTCTAAATCCACTATCAGTAAGTGGTTTATCCATACCAACGACAACTTGTACTGATTTTTCATAGTAAACTCAATTAGATCCCCCATCTAAAACATCTACGAGACCGAACCTCCCAGGACCTTAATCTTATTAGTACTCTGTCAAACACCTCATAGGGATCCGACTTTCAATCAATTATGACCATTTATAAATCTCTAATACTATCAAAAATTAGATATGGAGATATAATATATGATTCGGCTGGAACTCAAATAAAGGAAATACTAGAACCACTCCAGAACCAGGCTATGAGAATGGCATCGGGAGCTTTCAGAAACTTCTCCCGGTCCCAAGTTCCCACTCCATCACCTCCACCCCTCCCCTAGCAATAGATAGACACCTCCCTCATCAAATACTTCTTAACATCACTAAGCAGATTCAAACAAATCAACCTACCAACCCCCCAACGGGTCAATCTTTTCTTTCAAATTCCTTACAATACAGAATTTCATTCACTTTAAACTCTTTCAATATATTAACCCCTAGATTCGATTACCCTTTATTCAACATCTTTCCACCTTGGCTCCCCCTTCACCAAAGGTCGACTTCTCCCTCAGTGAATACAGCATATCTACTCACTCTACTTCATCAGAGCAGATACCACGTTTTAATAAACGAAAAATACATAAATTATTTCTTATTTTTCGCTGATGGCTCCAAAACCCAAATGGGTACGGGAGCGGCTTTTATGGGCAGAGGCTTCACCAGGAAACCTAAATTACCTACTCACTCTTCAATATTCATAGCCGAACTATTGGCAGTCAAGGAATGCTTAGGATTTGCTGTCGGCTCCCGCCGTAATGATAAATACCTTATAATATCGGATTCACAAAGTGCATTGAAATCTTTAATAAGAGGCAACCTAAGTAATGCATACATAAGAGAAATAAGCGATCTTCTTTACATAGGAAATAAAGAAGATCACAATACATTTCTTATGAGTTCTTGGACACGCGGGAATTAGACGAAATGAGAAGGCATCAATATCAACTGGTATAATAATAACCGCTGAGAATCATCCATCAGACTGTCTCAGTCTAGTAAAAGCCTTTTCCAACTCTAATGGGACTTGGAAGACCCGTGTAACAAGTTCTGGGAATTGAAACCAATGGCCTTTCCCTCATTCCACCACATATCGATGAGCCGGAAAGAGAATGTAATCTGGAGGAGGCTAGCTGTGAGCAATTCCTATGCCACCCATCCACCTTTTGAAAAATGAGCCTTTTCCACGGTGCCCCGGGTGCAATTCTCAGTTAACAGTCAAACATATTTTTGAATCCCCGGATTTATCCACCATCAGAAACAAACATGGACTCTTCCCCTCGCTAAAACAAATAATAAAGTCGGAAAACACGCGTCCCGACTCCCTAAAATCAATTAGATCAAATCAATTATCCTTTATTTAAAAAAAATCTTAGTAGAATCTTTAGGTTATAATTGTTGTATTATCTACGTCAAAACTGTTAAAAAACATGAATGTTTTTACACAGATGTATATTTGATATTAAAAGTATATTAACATTGCTTATATTTTTTTTTTAAGACCAAGGATATGTTCTCTTTTAATTGATAAATAGGAAACAATGATCGATAGATAGAGAACTGTTTGTATAATTTATAATTTTTAACAAATCAACAATATAACATGCATCTAATAAATAAATAGGTACACAAAATATAATGGAATCAATGTTAGTCGATTTATTGTAAATACTTAATCTATATATTAATATGTATAACAAAAATTAAATTTATGTATTGTAATTTATTAATATATATTTGAAAGCCTTAGTAACAATTCTATATCTAAAATAACCTAAAATTGTAATTAATATTGTCGTTTACTTCATAACTAAATGTCTCTTTATGGCTAAAACTTTCAATTCTTTTTGTTTTTTAACGTAAATAGTAGTTTTTACAAGACTAAGTCACATTATATCTAAGAAAAACAGTTTTCAATTTTATAAAGTGAAAATGGTATTTAAAGTCCCATATTCAAAACTGTGTAATATTATATAGAATAATGGAAAAAGATAAGAAAATCGATCTAATAATAAAATATATCATCAGAAAATGTAGAACTTGTAGTATATGCCTTTCTGCTCACTTATGACTTGATGCATTTGGTTATGTTAGGTTTAAAGCTTGTAGTATATGTCTTTGTGCTCGTTCATGACTATTAGGTTATGTTAGGTTTAAACTTACCATACGCAACTTTTTGTTCGCCTATCAGTCAATCTCCATATAAAAAGCTATTGTATTTTAGATACTTTTATGAACTATATAAACGAAATGGCCTACTTATAACATAGAATATTGATATTTTTAAACATTTTTGAGGTTAGAAAGTTATTTACAGGGACAATTTTGATGTGACCTTTATCAACGGGAACAAAATGTACAAAATTATCATATTCAGATAGATTTGTGCACTAAAAAACTGTTCCATTCTTACGATTAAGAATGATTGCAACTGGAAGCTATTCTTTGAGGTTATAGTATCACAATTTTTTTTTTAAATTATCTTTGAATTGGAATGGAGAAGGTTAATATATCTAAGTATATACGTAAAAATGCCAAATTTGGTCGAATTTTGTTCTATTTTTAATATGGGGTAAATTGTATTTTTCATATAACCGATGTATGATCAAATATAATCATAATAATAAATTGCAGTGTCATTGTCAGGTTTAAATTCAGGTGAAGTTAAGGTTAGAACTCTGTCTGTCAGTTCTTTTATAACTTTGTTTTTTTCTTTAAAATTGATGGTGGTGTGAACTATAATTGCGGTAACCACCTGACGAAATATTTTTTGTGCACTATTTAGTTTTTAAGTCTTCGTTATTTTGTTTTTGTATTATTGTTAAATCAAAACTGTTTAAAGTGTTTTGTTTGTCCATTTCAGACATAGATTTTAGCTTGGGGTGGAAACTGTTAAATATTTATAAAATGCTGTTTATTTTGTTTTTCGGTACAGCGGTAAGACAATCGGTGTTGCTTAAGACCTTTTCTTCTAAATATTTCATGACTTTCTCTTTCCCCTTTTAGTGAGCCTAGATATTTCTAAGAAAGAACATGGTTTCGAGGTATGTAAAAACTATCTTTGCTTAAATTTGATAAAATATGTTAGTTGTGTGCTCATAAAATATTCATTTTATTTAACATACATTTTCAGAATTTTTTAATTTTACAATTTTTTTTAAAAAATACAAAAATAAAATTTGTTAAAAACCAATACAATGGGCGGAACGTCATTAAAATTTGTGTTTTTATAACATAAAAATACATACGAACAAATCCATACTCAGGAGTACACGACTAAAAAAATATGAGAAAATGCTTTACGAATATATATATATATATATATATATATATATATATATATATATATATATATATATATATATATATATGTATATATATATATATATATATATATATATATATATATATATATATATATATATATATAATAAAAAAAATGGAGCACCTAAACTATGAAACGATACGATAACATGATAGTTTAAAACTATAGCGATAAAAACTAGTGATTAAATCATATGGTGAATAGAAAAGCAATTGTACCTTTCTATAGAACTTTTAGTTTTTCTAAATAATTTTATCTTATCGAATTTCCCGGTACGTGTTTTTCAAAGATGGTAAATGTATATGCATTTGTCATACTACAAAAAAAAAACAACGAAAAATTGAAATAGAAAATATTCGCTGAGGCTCACCTAAGTCCACTAGAATGAGTATCCCACCAAGACTTGAACACATACTTAATCTTGGAGATAAAGTGACAAAAAAAACAGGTAAACTAGACTTGAACTGCCTTCTTGTGAGTTATTAAATCAAAAAGGGGCAAATCAGATCCCAACTACTGGACAGTGAATAGGCAAAAAAATCACGAACGTAAATTTCGACTTGTACAGCATGGTATATCACCACTTCACTAAAACACTTTATTTTTGCCCTCGACGCGCGCGACTCCGTCAATTATTGCTCTTGATGAAGCTAACATGATTAGCCAGACGCGCGTTGACTGCAAAAATAAAATCTGTGGTGTAGTGGTGACATATACTGAGTAGGTCATTGTGCCAAGGATTCCACATTCCTAATATAGCATGGTAATATAGTAAATTAGTTGACGGCAAGTCCAGACGATAAGGGATGTCTAAGATTATACAGGTATAAAAAGAAAATAATTCTCTGACTTTAGTAAGGCATGTGTTTTGTAAAGTATTTTTTTATGCTGAATCCAAAATAATCATAAAAAAGACATCTTTCGTTTTTTCAGAAAATGCACTTAAAGTTGCCAGAAAACTAGTAAACTGAAAAAAATAAATTTTAATAAATAATGTAAAACTGTATAATCATTAAAATTACGGAATAAAACTATTATTTCGGACATCTTTAAATGTTCTGAATCAACATTTATCATAAAAACTTAAAAATATATAGGTTTTAATGTTCATATTTAACAAAGAACACACATATATTACATCACCTTTAACTAAGCTACGTATCAAAATGCTGTTTAAAATAAATGTATGCAACTGGTAAATTTAAAAAAAAAATTGTTTTTAGTTTTTATTAATATTGAACAAATCTATTATTTCCAGTGTTTTTTGAAGTTCTTAATTCTGACTTGACAAATAAAGTTTTTACAAAAAACTCGCTTTTAACACTTACAAGGGTGCTATGTGGTTGGTAAAATGCTTGTTTGAGTAAATAAATGCAACGAAATAATAGTCTTGTTGAATATTAATAAGAATTAAGAACAGTTTTTTAGCGGTTGTACATATTTATTTTAAACAGCATATTGCTAGGTAGCTTATTTAAAGGTGGTGTATGCGCGTTTTGTGTTAAGCATGAACACTAAAACCTAATATTTTGAAGTTTTTATGATAAATGTAGATTCGGCACATCTAAAGAAGTCCGAAATAATAGTTTACTTCATAATTTTAATAATTATACAGTTTTACATTATTTATTAAAGTTTATTTTTTTCAATTTAACAGTTTTCCGGCAACTGTAAGTATGTTTTCTGAAAAAATCTCACGGTGGATGTTTTTTTTTACGATTTTTTTTTTGATTCAGCATAAAAAAATACTTAAGGACACATGTGTCTCACTTTTTTATATACCTGTGTTAGCTATATGAAGACACGTTATTTTAAAATGTCAAATTCCAGAAGAAAGAAAAGAGCAGTAAAATAAGCAGCAGCGTACATTTGCTAGGTACAAAAGTTACGAACTAGTTAAAATGATATTTGTGCAAGTTAAAAGAGCAAATGAAATAGTAAATAAACTTTGAAAAAAGAAAGAATTAAGCTAGAACAATAGGGAAACATTTCAAAGCCAGATAATAAATGTTCGTTGTGACTTTTAATTAAACAGGAAATGTACACGAGCAAAGTTACGAGGCAGTATAACTTTAAATTTGACACTGAGAACCAAATGAGAGGTAAATATTTAAATTCTAAATTTATAAAAAAATAACTAACGTTATACGATCTGTACATAATGTAAAAAAAAAACGGTTAAGTGCAAGTTAAACTTGCAACAATTAGTGTTCCGTACGTTGACTGCTTTTAAAATAAAAATGTTGTTACGGTGTATAAAAAGATTAGTGATTTCACAAAACACACCCCAAATGAGTTTTCAACAAAGTTTGTTTCCAATCTTTATTGAAAACTCATGACCTTGAAATTTTTGTTTTTTTTTTATATACCAGGTAAATTATTAAAGATAATGCACTCCTGATAATTTTCGTTTAATCTACGCCCCGTGGAGAATATTCCAGAATTTTTTTCAAAATTTTTTGATCAGTACTTTTCAAGATAAGGTGGAGAGGATAGCGATTTTTTAAAATAATACAAAGAAAAGTGTACGCAAGTATTACATTATATATTTATATATATATATATATATATATATATATATATATATATATATATATATATATATATATATTTATTTATTTATTTTACTCGTATTTTCACAAGCTTTTATTTAACACCACACTCGATGATCTACTAAAAAAGTTTTTTTTCACTTCCGATTTCACACCCCCAAAACTAACCCTTAAGTCAAAATTTGACTTTTAAAACTACACGGCTCTGATGAGGCCATTAATTCCTATATTATTAAAAAATTTCAACTTTCTATGACAAATAGTTTCGGAGAAAATCGAGTGTGACAGACAGACAGACGGACAGACAGACAGACACGAAGTCATCTTATAAGTGTACCTTACGGAACACTATAAACGCAATATCAAAACATACATATGGATAATACTAATTTATACTTTATAAGAAAAGTTTTCAAAGGATGTGAACTAGTTTTAAAGTATTTATAATTTATATAATCGTAGAAAAAATATATTAATTGATAGGTAAATAAGAGTACAGAAGTTCCATTTTGCAATGCCAAAAGAGTGTGAACACAATTTAGGAAACCTCGAAAAATATTAGATTATGTTAGGTCTTGTGGCATTAGAAACGAGCGTGTTTGTTTTTTTATCGCCAAAATTCGATTTACTGTGGACAAATTAAGGAGGTGATTGAATGAAAATATCTTGAACCTACGTATTACTAGAAATAAAATTCTGATCTGAAAAAGTCAATTAAAGGTTTAAAATTGCATTTTCTAAGCTGCTCCAAAATTTTCTTGTACCAAAAATTATTTGAAATGTAATCATTTTTTTTTCAAATAAATAAATACTATCTTGATATTTTTAAGAATACTAGGTAGAAAAGAACAACAAAGAAATTTTACAATAAAAACATACCACACTACATCTGTAATTTTATGATGAGTTCCAACATAAATATAATAAGAAATAAATGTTTATTTTTGAGCTATAGGGCATTTTTGGTTGTTTTATTAAGTAACTGTATTATGTTACCTGTGAGGAAATTCAGTGCTTCAGGTCTTCTTAGAGTTAAAACATCGGCCAAGTGCAAGTCGGATTTGCACAATTAGTGTTCCGTACGTTGATTGCTTTTAAAGTAAAAATTTTTGTTACGGAAATATAAAATGTGGCTTCAGAAACACTTCCCAAATGAATTTTCAATAAAGTTTGTTTCCGATCTTTGTTGAAAATTGACGACTTTGAAATTCTTGTTTTTTTTTATATACCAGATAAATTATTAAAGGTGATAATTTTCGTTCAGTCTATATCCTGTGGAGAATGTTTCAAAATTTTTTCAAAATTTTTTGATCAGTATTTTTTAAGATAAGGGAGGACAGCGATTTTTGACAGTTTTTCTAAAAATAATACAAAGAAAAGGGAGGTGTTATATTATATATATTTTTGCACTTGTGTTTTTTCAAGCTTTCATTTGACATGCCACTCGATGACCTAGTAATTTTTTTTTTTTCACTTTCGATTTCACCCCCCAGTTAAAATTTAACTTTAAAAACTACACAGCTCTGATGGGGTCATCAATTTCAATGTTAGTGCCAAATTTCAACTTTCTATATCAAATAGTTTCGGAGAGAAAATCGGGTGTGACAGACAGACAGACGAGCAGACAGGCAAACGGACATACACCGAAGTGATCATATAAGTGTTCCGTACGGAACACTAAAAAAGGGTTATCTTCTTTTTAAATTATTGAGAACATATCCCAACTTATTATTATTTAGATATTCTGAAATAAAGGTATTAAAAGGAAAATTAAAGGTATTTCTGTATTTAGTGAGGAAAGACGTACCCGTCTGTGAAAAAATATCTTAACTTATTATATAGACTTATAGACTGGTTTTTGTGAAATATCCAATCAAATTTGGTCAATTGGTAAATATTGTACTTGAAGAAGAGAGAACTTTTAGTTTTGGCGCGATCTCTCTCTCTCTCTCTCTCTCTCTCTATATATATATATATATATTTATATATATTATATATATATATATATATATATATATATATACGAGGGTTGTGTAAAAAAATAAGGTTCCCACATTTTTTCAGGTGTAAGGCATTTTTTATTTGAACTGAAAAATACATCTTTGGAAAGCTTAATTTCTTAGCTATTTTTCAACATAATCTCCAGATTTTTCCACGCATTTTTGTTGACGACTAATCCACTTTTGGAATCCCGCTTCAAAGAAGTCCACCGCCAGTCCGTGGAGGAATTTGGTGACCGCTTCCTGCACTTCTTCATTAGTCTCGAAACCTTGTCCACCCAAGTGTTGCTTTAATTTTGGAAACAAGTGGAAGTCACTCGGTGCAAGATCAGGGCTGTAGGGAGCATGTTCAACGAGATCCCAGCCAAAATTGTCGATTAAATCCTTGGTTTGGCGAGAGACGTGCGGGCGCGCATTGTCGTGGTGCAGTCTAACGCCTTTTGTCAGTCTTCCTCTCCGGCGATTTTGGATGGCTCTTCTGAGTTTTTTCAAGGTCTCACAATAATTTTCCGAATTTATTGTGATTCCTCGAGGCATAAACTCAACAAGCAGGACACCCTTACGGTCCCAAAAGACCGTAACCATCACTTTCCCTGCGGACAGCGTCTACTTGAACTTCTTCGATTTAGGCGATCGGTATGGCGCCATTGTCGCAATTGTTGTTTTGTTTCCGGGGTGACGTAATGACACCACGTTTCATCCACGGTAACAATGGAGTCTAAGAAATCTTCGGTATTCTCGGCGCATTCTCGAAGAAACTCCTGGGCACACTTGACGCGATCGGCTTTGTGGGTTTCTGAAAGCATGTGCGGGACCCACCGCGCACACACCTTGTGATAACGTAACCTTTCAGTCAAAATCGTGTGGATTGTTTTTTCACAAACCTCAAGAACCCGGGCAGCCAGTTCCCGAATCGTTATCCTCCTATCCTCGAGCAGAATTCGCTCAATCTTCGACACAACTTCGTCGGAGATCGATGGCCTTCCGCTTCTTTGCTCATCGTGGATGTCTGTGCGTCCTTCGGAGAACTCCCTACACCAATTTGCGAACGTGTTGAACGCTGATACAAGCTTCCCCCATAAACTTCACACAACTGCCTATGAATATCAACCGGTGGTAACTTTATAGCTTGCAAAAATCGGATTACCGCACGAACTTCGCACCTGGCGGTGGACGGCGATCGGGGGTTGGCTGTCAGGCCGTCACTGAACGTCGCAGCGAGTTCTACCAAGGCGGGATCTAGAGTGGGGGAATCAGCGCACACGGTGGTGTTGCCGGATTTCGCCTAGCATCTCGCGCGGCGAGTTTACAGCGTTGGGAACCTTATTTCTTACACAACAAAACCCTCGTATATATATAATACTGTATATACCCTGTAATTTGTTTATTTTGAAAGTTACATATTTGCATTTTTAGATACCAGAATGGGACATTATTAGGCTTCTTTATCACTTAAGAAATATTTTTAATACTTCCGGTTTGACCGGAACTCCTGCTGTTGTCATCCATCCAATGCCCGCAACTCTCTGTTATCATCCCGAAGTCCCAAAATAAGATATATACATATATACATATATATATATATATATATATATAATATATATATATATATATATATATATGTATATATATATATATATATATATATATATATATATATATATATATATATATATACCTAGATTTTAAGA
>CM032456.1:143380748-143398248 GCA_019049505.1 Pachyrhynchus sulphureomaculatus
GCGCAGTATATGATTAGTAACGGTTTCAAGCGGTACAAGCGTGCGAATTGCAAAGAAAGTATGTAAAACCTTACCTATATATTTTTTTCATTTTGTATCATTCTGTACTTCGATGTAATGACAAAAATAAATGTTTCTAATAGAAAAAATTGTTACTAAATATTAATTTTATTAGTAAAGCTTTTGAAACACTAAACTTCAGATGTAGCTTATTAGTTATAGCGAAGCGCCATTTATTCTATTTTTCGATTGTTACCCTTAATACAATGGTTACTTTCGTAAATGGAAGTAACTATATAAAGAGCAATGAATGTTCTTTACCACATGTATAAATATATTTATATATATATATATATAATATATATATATATATATATATATATATATATATATATATGTATATATACATATATATATATATATATATATATATATATATATATATATATATATATATATATATATGTATAATTGCAGTGATTTCAATTCTTGAGCAGGGAAGCTTAAAACAGTGTTTTAAATTTTTGAGCAGTTTAATTTAAACCGGCAGTGTGTAACGCGTGTTGCCGACTTGACTCATTTAGTTCGCTTTGAATGGGTCGAAATTTTGCGCCCGGAAGTGTGTCATTTTTAAGACGTCACTTTGAATAGGAAGGGACAAAAATATTTAAGGAGCCATTTCGAATTCATAAAGGCTTTTTCCACCATTCCACTATGAAACAGTAGTGACTTTTTTTCGCCAGTAGGCCGTAGTGGCTTTCTTCTCAAGTAGGCGAGAGTGGTTTTTCTCAGTGTTGTAGTAGTGCAGTAAGGGTTTCTAGCTCTCCAATTTAAGGCTTTTTCCTTTCTTGAAATATCCTGCTCATCATCAGATTTCGGGCCAAAAAGTGTTTAGCAGCCCAAATGAAACTAGGATGGTAATGGCTGAGACAATATTTTTTATGGGTATCTCACCAGGAGAGGCCAAGTAACTTATGGAAAATCCACGAGGAGAAACCAATCATAAGTCATAAGCACGCCAGTCTAAATATCTCACTTCCTGTCGACAAGTTCGTTTCCATCGACTACTCTACACGTGTAATTCGCGGAGTTAATTTCAAAAACTTTTAATATCGAGTAACCCTAATCTAAGGACTCTATGCCATAGTGTACACTCTTCTAGCTTAAGGGGTTTTTATTTAGTAGAAGTAATTTTTAAGAGTGTAATAAAGTTAGGAATTTTTATTTTGTTAATAAATATACCCTTTTTTTATTTAAATGTGTAGTGTCTCACTAAACTCCTGCTCTTTCTTTTAGGATGCAACGGTTGTACGTAAATTAATTTTTTTTTAACAACTAAATAACTCTTCAGTATTTTTTTCATTTTTTGAGCTAAACTTCGATTGTTTTAAAAAAATTATCTATTATTCATAATTTCTCCAAACAAAGTGAGCTAGCTTATCTGCTTATCTCTAATTTCTTTAGTTCTTTCAGTATTAATATCCACTCAATCCATTCTCAGAAATTAAGGGATACATAAGGGGTAAATAACGGCTTCTGTTTAATAAATAAATTATTTATTAAAAGTAAAGAAAGTCAAGACGTTTCAATATATATATATATATATATATATATATATATATATATATATATATATATATATATATATATATATATATATATATATATATTTATATATATATATATATATATATATATATATATATATATATATATATATATATATATATATATATATATGACTGACTTTTCCCTGTATTCAACCGATTTCTTTAAGATAGTATGAAGCTAATAATTGCTGCAAATAATTTTCTGAAAATATAAAAAGACGAAAAACCGTATACATTTTAAAACGCCCAAAATCCGTGAGAACACTTTAAAAAAAAAATTATAAAAGTTATACATTATTTTAAATAATATATTTTATTCAAATGCGGCATTATTCTCGAATATAATGGCCTTAATAAAGATGGTGAAATTCTACGTATTGACTTTCGACCTTTTCACTGTTGCTTTAATTGCAGTTAATCATTCTTTAAAGCTTTGAAGTGTCAAATGCATTTTCAAATTTTATTGTTTTGTTAGTTAAGAGGAATATTTTGTTCTTTAAAAGCGTATGTATAGACTATATACAAAATAAGGGGTAATTGAAGTAACACAAAGAGAAAATTTTGTTATATTTCGTATTTAAAACGTATAACTTTATTTACTTAATGAAAAAGAAACGTCTAATTTTTAGCAAACTTGATCTTAATACTAACCAATTTGAAATAATGACTCATAGACTCCAAAATCCCTGAAATGGACGTTTGAGCTCTTTGTTCTTACCATCTCACCTAGCTCCGAAACATCTTATATATTTGTCTATAAATAATTAAACTGAACCAAAATTGAACAAATTTCAAAGTGGTTAATTATTTTTATTTCTCCTAGTCGGGGATTACCAATTCATGTGTGGTGTTTCATAGTGGTTATTTTGTAAAGAACGGATGTGCTATATATATTGGGCTAACAGAAAACAACGGTACAACTAAGAATTATACTCGAAATACTGATGTATTTATAATATATAAATAAAATAATCAACATAGATGAAAAATAGCTGTGTGAACAGATGTGTTATAACAATATATAATAATGTTCTAATATCTATTGAAAGTATCACTCTAAAATATTATTATTCGTCCAAGGATAACATATAGACACAGATACTCGTTTTACGTCACTGGAGTATTTTAAAGGGAATTTACTAGTGGACAAGACAGTGAACACCACTTAAAAAGGAACTACATATAAGAAGTGCACGGCTGGATATGGTTATAAATACAATATGTGCGTTAAGTATTTAAATTGTTCTTTTTAAGAAAATTATAGATATAATATAATAATGGGCGACTTCAATGCCAAATCAGGTAAATCAGCGAATACAAATGAGAAGAGTGTCGGGAGGTTTGGTATGGGTACGAGGAACAGTAGAGGAGAAATGTTATCAAATTTTGTCAACGAAAATAACCTATACGTTATGAACACATTTTTTTCCAAAAGCAAGAATATAGACCATGGACATGGTAAAGCCCAGATAGTCTGACAAGTAACGAAATTGATTATGTTTTAGCAAATGACAAGAATATTGTTATCGACACGACACTCCTGAACACGATAAGCATTGGCAGTAACCATCTGACGCTCAGAGCAAAAATAAAAATAAATCTGAAGCAAGCGAGACGTAGATTGATAAGGCATAAAGGCACCAACAGAAATAATAAAGCAAAACATAGACGAATATCGATAAGCACTGGAAAATCATATAAAACACATAAACTACTAAACAAAACTTAAAGAACTAAACACACAAATAACCAACAGTCTATTCATGACTACAAAACAAATAGCAACATCAAAAAAAGCAAAAACAAAAATTAAATAAATAGACACAAAATCTCATGAAACATAGAAGACTATTCAGAAATGATTCTACAAATGCAGATTCGAACTGGCAGAAATAGACAAAAAAATACAGAAAAAGATCATAGAAGACGTCAGACACTACAAAAACTCGAAAATAGAAGAAACTCTGAAAGAGGGAAAAAGTTTGAAACACCTAAACAAACAAATGAATGAAGGGACATCAAATAATAAAAATTATAAATAACGATAACCAAGAGATCTCACAAATCCAAGAGATAAAGGAAGCTACAGAGAAACAGTAACAAACACTATATGACACGAAAATATCGCCACCGCCCGGGAAAGAAGAAAGAAATAAAGCGATAGTAAGAAATGTTGGGTTTGAAGAAATTTCCGATATAACAAAGGATGAAATAATGAACGCCATACAACATATGCACAACAGAGAACTATGGGACGATGAAATAACTATATAAATGATAAGGTATGGAGGGGCATCGATAATACATCTCTTCAAGCTCTATCTAACAGGAGTCTTATAGAAAGTAAAATACCAACAAGTTCAGGAAACGCCTTATTTGCGCTTATTTTTAGAATGGAGAACAAATTTAAATTGGAGAATTACATCCCCATCAGCTTGTTATCGGTACTATACAAAATTCTCATTAGAATTATAACATATATATTAACGAACAAATTAGACAGTTATCAACCACATGGACAAGCAGAATTTAGACGGAGATACGCACTTTGGACCATCTTCAAACAATTAGATTACTAGTGGAAAAAGTAAATGAATATAAGGTCATCTTGTGGATACCAATGGTTGACTACGAAAAAGCATTTGATTCGATAGAGATATGGGCAATCCTTAATGCCTTAAATAACAGAGAGTAGACGAAAGATATACAACATTCTTGAATACATGTATAAAAATGCCATGTCACAAATAATGCTTGAAGAAAAAACAAATAAAATCGAAATTAAAAAAGGAATTAGACAAGTCGACTCAATATCCCCAAAGTAGTTCACGTGGACTCTAGAAGACATGTTCAAATCGTTAAAGTGGGAAACTAAAGGATTAATAATTGACGCTGAACGATTAAATCACTTAAGATTCGTGGATGACGTCACTCTAATCGTCAACACTAAAGAAGAATTACAAGAAATGCTGATGGAATTAAAAAAGCCTCGACAAATATGTCTAAAAATAAATTTCACCAAAACCAAGTATTTGAACAACGAAAGTGAAAATAACTGCTAGGAACTATTAATAGAAGGTGAAAGAATAGGAAAGGTACAAATATTCATATATTTAAGACAAAAAATCGAAATATCAAAAAATGATTTAAACGCTGACTTGGATAGAAGAGTCTTGTTAGCTTGGTTTGCGTTCGGAAGGTGTTAGATGTAGTAAAACGAATATGTATATTAAGGTGTAATTGGGCGGGGCATATAGCAAGGATGAATGATAACAGATAAACACGCCGTATAGTTGAATGGAGGTCTAGAGAACATAAAAGATGCAGAGGTAGACCAGAAACAAGATGGACGGACGACATAAGAAGATTAACGAGACACGATGGGATTTAAAATGCAAACAAAAGAGCTCATTGGAGACAACTTGGAGAGGCTTACATCCGACTATGGATGGAATTAGCTAATGATGATGATGATGATAATGATGATGATGATTATGATGAGAGATATCTGAAAAAATATCTACGTTGTCGCTTCTTAGTATTTCTGAAATCAGAGTGTCGGAATGGTTTCTAATTAATCTGCAGCCGAATAATAACATATATAGTGGATTATTTTTTACTCAAATTTTCTAGAGATGGCTGGGAAGGAGAAGTGAGATGATTGATTATTCCATGTTTTTCCTAGATGCGTGGTTAGGGTAGTACCAATGTTAAGTAGGAATGTTTTGATGAACTTAGTTTTGTTTATATTGCCACATTTGCTCCATGCTTTATTCAGTTAATGTACGTTTCTTTCAAAAATGATTAAAAATCGGAAGTTATTAAAGTAGATTCGTGGAAAATGGTGCAGTTCTTGTAATTTGTCAACTATGAAAGTAATCATAAATCATTGATTTAACGATATTGTGAGTTAAATATTTCCTGTTAGTAAAAACTGAAGGTTTCTGGGAAGTTTACTTCAAAACAAAAACGCAACACCTCTTTAAAGCTCTCCGGAATATTTTTTTTAATTTCATTTCTATTTCTTAATATTCTTTTCTGATATAGTTCTTTTTGATTCTACAGTTAGCCTTAACTTTAAATGCATTTTACGAAAATTGAAAACATAAATTTAAATATTGTTTGTTGTTTGACCGACATTAGAAAAATTGTGCATGGAAATATATTGTAAAAAAATTAACTCTTTATATTCTGTAGATACTTAAGATCGGATTGTATTTTTTTATTACTATATACAAGTAAAAATTTTCAAATATGGGCCTTAGTTTGTTGGTGCATTTTTTCCTTTCTGCCTAAAAAATTTGATCATAATAGTAAAATCTAGATAACTGTAGCGGTCTGAGAACTTTTTCTATACGGATGTATCCATGAAACTTTTTCATCCTCTTTGGTGCCCTTAACATGGGTGAAAATGTTCTCTGAAACCCTCACTAGAACATTTTAAAATTTTTAGTTATCGTATAATAAATAAATAATTAAAATATAGACGTATTAAGAAGGATTTTAATATATAAAGGTCTGTTAGTTAGATAAGTCGTGCACAATTGGTAGACATTAAAAACTGATATATTAGTATATTAGCAGAGGGTTGTGAGTACAAGTTTTAGTTCTGTCATCTCGGTTTCTGGAAATTACTTTGTCCACTAGAAGTTACCCGAGGTAGATGTGGCCCAAGCCTAGGTAAATACTAACCAACCGTTTCAGGAAAACAAAAGAATAGAAAACTGGCCTTTGTAAAGGACTGGGTATTAAAGTCAAGTACTTTCACAACACGAGATTGGTTCAGAGCTATAGACGTAGACGTTACACTGTAAGTCTGGTTTGAAGAATCCTCGCGCAACATAACGTATAACTGTCAAGGAGCTCGTAATAAACATGGCCTTTTATTTTTTGCATTTTTAGTGTTCCGTACTTAAGATCACTTCGGTGTCTGTCCGTCTGTCACACACCCGATTTTCTCCGAAACTATTTCACATAAATAGTTGAAATTTGGTATTAATGTAGGAATTGATGGCCTCATCAAAGCCGTGTAGTTTTGAAAGTTAAATTTTGACTTAAGAGGTTAATTTTGTGGGGTGAAATCGGAAGTGAAAAAATATTTTTTTTAGTAGGTCAAGTGTGGTGTCAAATGAAAGGGGTTAGTTTTTGGTGAGTGAAATCGGAAGTGAAAAAAAAATTTTTTACTAGGTCATCGAGTGGTATGTCAAATAAAAGCCTGTAAAAACACGAGTTCAAAAATATATATAATATTATACTTGTACACACTTTTCTTTGTATTATTTTTAAAAAATCCCGAAAAAATCGCTGTCCCCCTTTTATCACGAAAAGTACTAATCAAAAAATGTTGAAGAAACACTGAAATATTTTTCACGGGGTGTAAATTGAACGAAAATTATTACGAGGGCATTACCTTTAATAATTTATCCGGTATATAAAAAAAAATTCAGGGTCATCAGTTTTCAATAAATATCGGAAACAAACTTTGTTGAAAACTCATTTGGGGTGTGTTTTGTGAAGTCACTGGTCATTTTATACCTCCGTAACAAAAACTTTTATTTTAAAAGCAATCAACGTACAGAACACTAATTGAGCAAGTTCAACTTGCACTTGACCGGTTATTTTACTTTAACAGTCCAGTCTAGACATTGTTTATAGAAAAACAATTTGCCATTGTCTTAGATACACCCTGTGTGGTTGCCGTAAGATATATTTCTTTTTTCATTAACCCTTTTAAATATTCTTACGCATATTGATTTGTTTAAAAACTAGCTTAAACTGCCAGTTTTTTTTTATTAAATCCTTCGCAAATTTATCGAAATACCCTCTTAAACAGATGGCAAAGATAAAGTAACGGCGTCAAGTAAACAATTCCATTATTCACTTTTCGCGTAATATTAATGATCCTCTAGGGATATAAAATTGATTTAAACTGGAAAACATTTCGAAACAAAAAATAGTTTAATTTTGTTTCTCTTTAAAATGGACCGAGTAATACTATGTTCTTTTTATACTAAAACTTTTGGTTAGAACATGACACTAACATGAATATAATTAAAAAAATAAAAATATAACTGTTCAAGTGTTACTAATTACGAAGGTTTTTTTAAATTACCTACTTCGCCATGAAAATTACACCACACAAAAAAGTTGGTTGGTTGTCAAATTACTGTTGTAAATACTTTGTTTGTGTGTTTTGCAGTTTTTACTATTTTTTTTCTTCCAAAAACGAGCGAAAGTAGTTTGGAGTACTCTCTCTTATTAATGGGGGAACAAGATTGATGTTCTAGGTGTATTTCAATGACGGATCACCTTATTTTTAAATAAAATAAAATAGTTTCCATGGGGCCAATACTGAATTCAGGATGACCTCAGCTCGGGAAGATCGGTTCAGGCAAGAACTGAGGAAATCATTAGGCTTGTTAAGGATTAGGTGCACTCAAATACTGACCATTCAGATAGTGCCCCTCCTATGCTCGAACGAAATACATGCCTGACGTAAGACTAAATTGAACGAGAGCCATCAAGGACAAAAACAGTTTTTGCGGCAATAATACGAAGATATTCCATGTGAAGTAATAGAACAAAATTGTAAACACAGTGGGCTGAAAGTACCATCTGCTGATCATGTGTTCACGTTTAACTGTAGCTAATGCCTTGCTGACATTCCCCAAATGTTAAATTAAGTTAGCAAAAAAAACTTTCTGGCTCAACCCTCATTATTAAATTCGCTTTGAGAAACTGGACTGATAGAAATCTGCATCGAAATCCAAAAAAATTCTCAAGTTACATTTTATTGCTGCAATCTCTTCTTTTTGATGTGTACGGTGTGGGCTCCCCCCCCCTTATTGGGTTAAAAGGGTTAAAAAAAACGGTTTTTTTTTTTTTTTTTTTTTTTTGCAATTTACGGCTTTCCTGTTAACTTTAGAGAAAAATGTTTAAAACAAAAAATGCTCTACGGAAAATTTCCGATTGGTAAAGGTCTTTTAGAAAAAAAAATTATACCAATTTTCACCGCTAGAGGACATTTGAAGAGAAATATGCATTATAAACTTGTATTTTTACACTTTTATTTAAATATACACACACACCCACACACAGACACACACACATACAAATATTTTAATATTTATAAATAGTATTTTTTTTATCTATATATATATATATATATATATATATATATATATATATATATATATATATATATATATATATATAGAAACACTAACACAAACAAGCACACACACACGCAAACACATACACACACACACTTATAACGGTTGCCCCATATGTATGGAATAATGATTTCACAGCATTTATTAATCAGTGTATAAAAAAATGTTTAGATAAAAGTTAGAGGGTGATATACGGTGCACATGCTGACGTTGACAATAACATGTTTTGAACTGTCAGTTGGAAGAAATTACTTCATCTTGATTTTTTTTTGAATGTGTTATTTTATATTTGAGTCCTACTAAAAAATCTAGATATTATTTGTCTAACATACCATATATCTAAATTGAATTGTTTTGGAATTATTGTCATTTGAAATTTAAAATAAAAAAAAAGACAAATAAATACTCTAGGTTTATTTCTAAGGTAACAATTGCTCAAAATGTCTAGCGTTAACAGCTAGACAATGACCCAGTCTGTCATAAACAGCCTGAACAGAGTTTTGCAGATAATCAGGGATGATCTGTGCTACTGCATATTGAATTCTTTGTTGTAAATCTTCTACAGTTTCAGGTCGACTTCGGTAAACTTTGGTTTTCAAATGATCTCATAAAAAAAAAATCGAGTAGCGTATTGTCAGGACTCCTTGCAGGCCATTCTGCAGCACCTCTTCTGCCTATCCATCGATTAGGCAAAATCACATCCAAATATCTACGAACATTGAATTCATAATGAGGAGGTGCTCCATCCTGTTGATACCACAGATTCCTGTTAGGGCTATCCAAATTATTTTCATCGGGAAAAAAACCTGTACAAGTTCGAATAGCTTGCTCTTGGAGTAACTGTAAATACCGCTGTCCTGTCAGATTTCCATCGATAAAAAAGGGACCAATGATATGACTTCCACAAATCCCTGCCCACACGTTTATCTTTTGTGGTTTTTAAGAATGACCAGTACCGGCAGTTATGTCTGGTAATTCTTCCGTTAAGACAAAATGTGGTGTCGCCAGAAAAAATAATAATATGAATTAGGTTAGGTTCATTATTGATTCATTCCATCATGACCTCCCAAAATTCAACGCACCTATCGTAGTTATCTTCAGATAATTCTTACAATAGAATGGGTTTGTATGGATGCAATTTTCCTTCATTCAGTATACGACTTAAGGTACCTTTACTTATGTTGTGATCTAGGTAAAGCTGGCAAGGGGCTGTATGTAATGTAATTTCCAATAAAACATCGAACTTCTTATCATCGCTTGTTTTAACTTTTGGAGGCCCAGATTTGGAATGATCCTTAACATGACCTGATTGTCTAAATCGTTTTAATGTTTTGCTAACTACGGATTGGGTAATAGGTTCTCGATTCGCATATTCTGCGTTAAAAAGATCTCACACCTCCTGGTGTGTTCTCCCACGGCCTCCGTAACCAGCCATTATTAAGAAAGTGATTTTTTCAGTTTCTGTTAAAGGTACCATTATGATATTACGCTCAAACTGCAGTTTCACAAAATGCAGCAATAAACTTTTTCGTCAATAAATCATTTTTTTCACGCGTTAAGTCGTTACCTGACAGTAAATGTTTGACACAAGCCAGCTTAAAGAATTTTTTTTAATTTGATCTCCTTAATCTCAAATATCAATAATTTCAAAACAGTTCAATTTAGACATATGGTATGTTAGACAAATAATATTTTTAGTAGGACTCAAAAATAAAATAATATACAGCACTTTTCATTTAAAAAAATTTAAGATGACGTAATTTCTTCGAACTGACAGTTCAAAACAGTTTATTGTCAACGTCAGCATGTGTGCCCTATAACACCCTATAACTTTTGTTTAAACATTTTTTTGATACATTGATTAATAAATGCTGTGCAAAAATCCATACGCCGTTCAAATCTCCGTCTCTAAGGTGATGAAGTTTTCTTGTCCTATATGGTCTGAATTTGTGCTTCTTCAAAGTACGACTTACGTTAGTTCTTGGTAGTCCAGTAGATTCTTTTAACTGTCGGGTTGAAGTGTTGGGATTATTTCCGATAGTTCTTAAAACTACTATTTCTTCTAACTCCTTATCCCTGTTTGATGCATAATTTTTGGGACGTTTCTTTTCAAACTGGCCACTATTAACTAGGTTATGTCGCAATCGAGCGAATATATCATTGAAAGGTTGACGCTTCTCTGGATACCGTTCGTGGTACAAAGTACTTGCCGCTTCCGAATTTTCTCCGGTGTGTACGAAACATTCTATTATATCCCATTTTTCGTAATATTCAAACTTCATTGCGATTTATTTGACAATTCAATAACTGATCCTGATTTGACAACTACGAGTAAACAATTGAATTAAACCATATGGCCACTCAGTCTAAAGTCTACTTCACAAAATGTGCATTTAAAACTAGCGTAAAAATTGAAAACCTTTATATTTTGAAGTAGATTTAAGCAAAATATAAAGTGTGCTATATTTTTAGAATGGTAATTTAAAGCTCTTTTCGGATAAGGAAAAATATACAGGGTATCCTATTTAAAAAATTTATTTTTGCGCTAATAACTATTAAAATATTGGTTGTAAAAAATGTAACACCTTTGAAATCAAAAATTTTCAATAGGAAAAGAATTACAAACATTTTTCCAAAACGCAGATTTTTGAAAAATACCCTATATATCTGAAACGGTACTAGATATCGATATGCGGTTTTCACCATTGAGTTTATCATAAAAATTGAGCCTCAGACACTGACATCGGTTTTCGTCTATCTCTATTACATAAAGGGGTTTACCTTTAAAAGTGTCCAATTTGGACTATTTATAAATATAAAAATATTTGTGTGTATGTGTGTATGTGGGTATGTATACGTGTGTGAAAAAGTTTATCCAAGCATACATCTAAACAAAAGTTTGTAATGTATATTTCCCTTTAACTATTCATGTAAGTACTTAAAGCGGGTGAAATTGGCGTAATTTTTTATTCTAAAAGGCCTATATCGATCGGAAATTTTCCGTAAAATATTTTTTATTTCAAATATGTTTCTTTAAAGTCAACAGGAAAGCTGTAAATTTCAAAAACCCGTTTTTTTAACTCTTTCAACCCAAAATAAGAGGGGGAAGCCAAGGGGGAGGGGACTTATACTTTTGTTTCAATGTACACATCAAAAAGAAGTGATTTCAGCAATAAAATGAATTTACCTCTTTTTTGCAGTTTTCTATCAGGCTAAACGTATTTTAAAAACTCAATTTAAAAATATACTGAATCTCTATAACACATAAACTTTACACACTGTATCTAAGATTGATTGAGAGAGATTAATGACTTTGAATTGTCAATGCGGCGTACTATGTTTGCGAGTCTTTTGTTGCATTAATTTCGTTAAACACTTTTTAGCTAACCTCAGAGGTAAAAATCACAGGGCCACGGTAGCAAAAAAACTGGTCCGTTTATACCATATATATATATATATATATATATATATATATATATATATATATATATATATATATATATATATATATATATGTATATATAGACATTCAGATTATATATCATTGTAGGCTCACAAAGATGTACTAATTAATACATAGACCTACATAAATCAATTCCATTTATTAGAAATAATAGTCTGTAATGTTAATACACCCTGTATCTAGGTCATATGAGTCGAATTTCTACTGTTTTATATAATTCAGATAAGTAAGGTACCTTCATCGAATTTCAGTTTTCAAATCTGTTCAGTAAAAATAATTGTTTATTTCTGTGGCATATCCTGAATAAAATTTTATGAAATAAAATATAACCTATGACTTAACACGGCACTCCACCTCAAAAAGTGTGCGAGTATCAACAAGTGTCGTAAAAATACATGTCAGTTATGTATTTCTAAGTTTACAATACACATGCCAGCGATAATGGAGATATCGTGCTGAGCAGTGATCAATTCTTTCAGTGTTAGCTTAGATTGTGAATCAGAAAGTGCAAGGTCTGATGAGTAGGGCGAGTAAGTTATCATAACCCAGCCTAGCTTCAACAATATTTGTTGGTTAGTCAAGGAAGTATGCGACCTGGTATTGTTATAATGAAACACGATAAAGTTTTGACTAGTTAATTCTTAACGTTCATCCTTAATCGAATTTATCGGCTGGTTTTTGGGTGGAAGGACATAATACAGAATTCCTGTACAATTCCACCAGATTCAGAGCATCACCTGTCACGACTTGCTTAAAGAAACGGCATGTTTTCCTTGCGCCTGTATATGAGACTTTCAATTTTACATGTGTTATGTGTCTAATGTTGTCGATGTTCTTTTATTTTTATAAATGTTGTGACCATCTCTTAGTTGGTAAGTTTTTAAAAATAGCTATTTATTTACAAATAAATTTCCTGACACACTGTTTTTTCTAAAAATTTATAGTTTCTCCCGATGAAGTTGTAAAGTACAACGAAATACAGAGAGAGTTTAACAGCAATCGAGTGTTAATTGTCACAAACCGCAAACCCGATAAATAAAAAAAAACCCTTCTTGCTATCAAAGTACGGTCGATAAATCTACCTTTATTTAGTATATATATATATATATATATATATATATATATATATATATATATATATATATATATATATATATATATGGTTACTCTTCTTGTGGTCTGGTTGCCAATAGTCTCGTCATCTCTTGGAGGGTCTTTCCGGTGATCTACTACCTTTTGGTTTTCCGTAGCGAGCTAATTTCGCCATCCTAGTGTCCGCCATTCAAGGTTATTATTTTCTTGAAAAATTTGGTTATTTCTTGCAGTATAACTTGTCCGCCATATTTAATGTGTTCACTACTTATTTCGTTCTCACTGGGAGTATTTCTATTTTTTAATTTTGTCGCTGCATTTCTGACCTAATTTTCTGTTATTGTTATCCCTTCCTTGTTCTGTCCTCTAATGGGCACCTCCTTTTTATCGTTTTCGGTATCGTTGTTTCTATTCAAAGTATTGTATCCATATTTCTTCGCAATTTGTGAAAAAAGGAAGAAGATATATATATATATATATATATATATATATATATATATATATATATATATATATATACCACAAAAAAACAAATTGTTTCACCGGGGTAAGTAATACATACTGAAAATATTTTTTTGTTTTCGAAAAACAAATATTATCCTGGATATTGATATTTCACGTAGGGATATATTTCAAGCAAACAAAACATTGAATATCTCAAATTTATATCTTCTTATAGGCTTAAATGCTTTGCTTGATAATATGGAAATTCACGTAAAAAAACTGATAATATTTTTCATATATTTTCCAAATCTTTAGTCTTATTGATATGTCGACAAGTATAACATTTCGATAGAAGAATAAGTGAAACCGTTTAATCGCATTTAAATATTATTCGTGAAACACAAGTGAGCATCTCATTATTTTTACCTAATCAATCTGATAAACCAATTGATTAATTGCAGGTATAAAGAGAGCATTTAGGTAATGGAATGTTAATGCAGTTTTCGGTTGTTTTGTTTCCCCCTGAATTGTATAAAATTGTTATTATTACGGAATTGAAATAGAAAATTTAACCAAACTGTTGATAGTAATGTTTCTAAGAAATATTTAATTAATCCGTCAAGCTAATTGATAAACTAATTAAATATTTAATATGAAGATTGAAAGACTGTTTGAAGTAAAGAGCTGAATGTTGAAACGTTAGAAACAGTATCAGACCAGACATAGGCATAAGATAAAAACCCTTGTCCCCTCGAACTCGAATAGCCTGAACTAAAAACCGACAATAGAAGGATGAAGATTTATCCCAAAAAAGAATCCTTTCTTATAGTTAAACTTTATCAGACGATAATTTCCAAAGGGCACTAAAATATAATATATATATATATATATATATATATATATATATATATATACATATATATATATATATATATATATATATATATATATATATATATATATATATATATATATACAGTCGACACTCTACATATATAGTGAAAGACCAAAATGTTGACCGAAATTTCACTATAGAAAGTTTTTCACTATATAAAGAAAAAATCCGTATATATTGCTATGTATGTATTTTTATATTGGTAATCATGTACTTGTATTTTATAAGGTACAAGCAACAAAAAAAATTGCAAAATTGTATTATTAGAAAAGATTTTATTAAACATTTGAAAGTTTAAATTTTATTAAACATTTGAAAGTTTAAATAGTACATAGCATGTACAGGGCTAAATACATACATAAAGTCCGTACGTTATATCTTTACCCGTGTGTCATAGTTTTCAGGCCATATAACAGACGACTATTATATTATTTGTCTCTTTTCACCAATAAATCGTAGGTATTGGTAAAAAGAGACAAAAAATATAATAGTCGTCTGGGATATTGCCTGAAAACTATGACGCACGTGTAAAGATATAACGTACGGACTTTATGTATGTATGTACTACATACGAAATAAAAAGAATAATACAAAATCTGTTAATACATATGTACATACTACGTACATACGTACTAGGAAAAATAATCAGTTATTTTCTTTTGAACATTACTTTTGAAAAATAATTGTTGCTCAACAAAATTCTCGCATTTATTCAAATGCATAAAGATTTGATCAGGTACACTTTCCTGGCCCCTGAGAGTAGTTCGCACAATGTCAAATGCATTTCTTATTTCATTTTCATTAAATTTAGCAGGACATTCCCCGGTTTCAGTTTCTTCTTCATGATCTTCTATACTTTTTATATCCTCAATTATATCTTGGTCAGTTGGGAGATCTGTTGTGCCAACATCATTGTCGATTTCTAAGAAATCTTCAAGTAAAAAATCTGCGTCGACGGTAGCAGTTTTTTGTAAAATACTCCATTGCCTTTTTAAGGTAGCGAGATCCATTTCGTCTTCTTCTTCCCATTCGTCAATTTTTTCAGTAAAACCTGCTTTAGAAAAGCAGTTTTTGATAGTTTTCTGAGAAACATTTTCACTCCGTACTTTAGAGACTTCGGTTAAGGGTAATCAATTTTTAGACTGGAAGGTTATTATCAATCGCATTAACAATTTTGTGAACAATTCTGTTTCGGTAATGATGTTTTATGTTTTTTATAATACCCTGGTCCATAGGTTGCAATTTGGAGGTCATGATTGGTGGAAAAAAGATCAATTCAATATTCCTTAATATTTTACTTACAGTAACATCACAATCTTTCGCTTTTGGCTTTTCATTTTCGTGTCCAGTTTTTTGATCCATCTTTCGAAAATCTCAGAAGTCATCCATGCCTCTTTATTATTGGCGTAATCTAACTCCAGAGATTTAACTCCTTTTAAACAACGGGGATTTTTGCTTTTACCAATGAGCAGTAATTTCAGTTTTTCTGAGCCATCCATGTTTGCTCCAACCATAACTGTCACCCTTTCTTTACTTGTTTTAACACCAAAACATTTATCACTTTTAAAAGTTTTATTTGGCAAACATTTAAAAAACAAACCGGTTTCATCACAATTGAAAACGTTTTTTGGCTCGTACTTTTTCAGTGCACTTTTTAAAACAGTTTCAGTCCATATGACACAGTCCTCCTGACTAACGCTTGCACTCTTGCCAGACACCGTCTTGAAAACAATTGAATTGAGAGTATTCCAGGCACTCAACCACCCTTCACTAGCTTGAAAACTAACGCAGTTAAATTCTTTAGCAAATTGTAGAGCCTTTTGCTTTATTAAATTTCCCGATATTGGTACGTTTTGATGCGTACGGGCCACTTGAAACCATCGTAATACTACTTCATTTACATCCTCGTAACTACTCAGCCGTACTCGTTTTCGACTGCTTGGAACACTAGGTTTCTTGATGATACTGTCGCGACTTTTTATTATCAGAGAGACTCAACTTGGAGAAACACCAAATTTTGCAGCAACATCAATTTTTTTTGCAGCCTTTATCAACTTCCTCCAAAACTTTAATTTTCTCAGCTAAACTTAAATACACTCGCTTGGACATCTTACTTGATTCTTAAACAAAAAGAAACTGAACGTGAATTTGCGAATACTAGGCCTCGACTATAAAATGGGTTTTTCCCCGGGTTTCTATAAAATGGGTTATTACTATTTTACAGATTCACTACATGCAGGGCTTTTTACATGAAATTTCATTAAAATATTCTAGGTCTTGAAAAAATTGCACTATAAAGAGTTTTTCACTATATAGAGTTTCACTATAAACAGTGTCGACTGTATATATATTTTGACGAATGTTCTCACGGGTGTGAAATGTAGTAGTGGTTTTTTGGGTATCTCGTGTTAGCTTAAAGTCCCTTGATGGACGGTTTCGCTGACGTTTCGATGGAATCTCATCCATCTTTTTTAAAGCGTTGATCACTGGCCGGTGTCTTGGCGTTGATCACTGGTCGGTGTCTTCTGGCGCTAATTTTCCTGTTTGTTTGGCCTATGTATGAAAGACCGCAGTTCTGACACGGAATTTCATATACACCTTGGTCTTCTAAGGCTATAATGTCTTTTAATGTAGGTAGAATATCTTTAATTTTTTGATTCGTTGTATAAATGGTCTCAATTTGGTGTTTTCCTAGAAGTCTTCCTATTTTGTCTGTGATGCCTTTTATACATGGGAGAAATGCTTTTGTAGTACTCGTATATGTCTTTCTTTCCGGTTTGTGTTGTTTATTTAGGGCCCGCCGGATCGTGTTTTTACTGTATCC
>CM032456.1:143400748-143435748 GCA_019049505.1 Pachyrhynchus sulphureomaculatus
TTTAATAGATATTTAATACAAAATTGTAAGAAAAACAACGGATTTTTTTTCCAAAATTTTGAAAAAAAAAAATTTCTCGAAATTTTAATTTTTTTTTCTCGAGATTTGACGAGTATTTAATGCGAAATTGTGACAAAAAAAGAAAAAAATTTTTTTTCAATCATCATTAATTGAGGTTTAAGAAGCAAAGTGCTTTAATTTTCGACAATTCGGGACAGAAAGACGGTTCAACCGATCGATTCAAAAATTTACAGGACTTTTGGGCATATTTTGAGCTAAAAAAAAACCTGCAAACATTGGTACTTTTCGCAATATTTGCAAAGTTGTGGTAGATTTTCCAAATACACACGCCATAATTAATAATGGATTCCACGAGAGCTTTATAGATATTTATAATAGATTTCTGTGATAAGCTTTGCCTTAATATGCTGAACTTATACATTAACTTTCTAATTTTAATACAAACATAATCTATATGAAAGTCCCACTTCAAATATCTGTTAAAATAAACACCAAGATACTTCACGTTTTCCACAGAACTTATTTTTAGTTGGCAATCAGAGTTACTATAATTCTTACAACCATTATTATGCACTTTGATGGTTTCCACAACAGTCATTCCCGCCCTGGTCATAGAATAGCAAATAAAATAAGACTTCTCAATATTTAAGGACAATAAGCTCTTGTCAAACCAAATTTTGGCAGTACTCATAATTTTCTCGGCCTCAACAGTGACTTCCCTCCAGGTATCTCGTGATATGGTAATAGCTGTGTCACCAGCGTAACAGATCACACTGTCTCTAGGTAGAAATATTCCATCTATATAAATGGTAAAAACTATTGGCCCAAGGACCGTACCCTATGGCACACCACACCTCACTGGCCGGGGTGTTTCGCCAATTTTAACTTGCTGTGAACGGTTTTCCAAGTAAGACTGAAAAAGTTGTTTCGGTAAACCTCTAATTCCTTTTTCCTCTAGACGATCCGGCAAGATATGGTGCAACACAGTGTCAAAAGCTTTTGCTAAGTCTAAAAATATTGATTGACATCTTTTTCGCGTGTTAAAGCTATTGACAATGCGATCTGTCATCCTAACGAGGGCATCCTTAGAACTGAAACCCCGCCTAAAGCTATACTGATTGGCCGCCAAAAGGTTAGTCACTGTCAAGAAACTAACCAGTCTCATTCTCATGCACCCCTCCACGACCTTTTAAACATTATCAATGAGAGTAATGGGCCTGTAGTTCCGAGGCTGGTCCGTAGATCCCGCTTTATGAAGTGGGATTCTAATAGAGTCCTTTAGTGTGTCAGGGAATATTCCCGTTGCAAAAATTCTGTTAATTAAATGCTGCAATGGTTGAGTTAAGTAGTTGCTAAAACTAAGACATTATTCGAAATTCCGTCAGCAATGTTTGACTTAATATTTTTTAAAGATTGAATGACTGTTTCCAACTCTTGCTGTGTTATTGGATATAAAAAAATACTTTAATTACTTTTATTATAATTAGTGTTAAAGTTATCCCTACTGTTATTTATTAGCTTTATTATTTCCTCAGCAAGGGTTTCTCCAACCACACTAAATTACTCATTAAATTCTTCTGATATTTGCCGCTCACCCGAAACCAATCTACCATCCCCGCGAGCAACATTCGTTATAGTCGGGGCACTAGCAACCTCATTAGTAGCCTGCTTTATAGTTTTCCATGAATCTTTGGCATCTTTAAAACTTTTGTCAAAAAGGTTCTTAAAATATATAGCTTTAGCATTACCCAATAATTTAGTTAACATAACTTATTCTACATAATTATTTTTGTCTTCTAAATTAGTTGGCTGCATTAGGCTGAGTTTTTTGAGTTTATCTGTCTTTCTCACAGACGTTATTAAACTCAGAATAATCCAGGGTTTTTTACGTCTGTGCTTACATTTTATATATTTTACTTCTGGAGAGAGAGAAATATGTTTGTTTAAGATATTAATAAATTGATTTCCAGATGTATTAGAATCCATTGCCTTCAAGACAGCCTCCCATGTCTCGTTTTTCAATAATATATAAGACGTGTTTTATTAAGTTTTTTGTAGTATCTTTCGTTGTTATGTGTGCTACTTTTCAATACAAGATTAAGAAGAATAGGAAAGTGGTCCAAATGACTGCCTTGTAGTATGACTGCGTGAGAGGTTTTATTTGACTTAATGAAAAAATGGTCTATGCATGTTTTAGATGCATCTTCGATTCATGTCATATTAATAATCTTGCGTTTTTTTTTTTTTTTTTTTTTTTTTATTGGTCTAGCACACGTGGTGCAGGGAAGTTCCTAAAGCGCTCTAGGAGCGGCACGAGTGCGGATACCCAGTTCCGACGATCAAAACCCCCTTTCAAAACCCCCAGCAGAAAATATATTAAGATAATTACGTACATTTGTAGAAATATTCAGGTTTTGTATTCTGAGATTCAAAATATCAATGTTAACGCCTGCACTGACAATTTCTGTCTCATATTTATTTTGAAGATGATGCAATTGATCTGCTCTATATCGTGGCATCTATAATATCCAGTAAGTCCCATACTACAATCATTTTTGTAAAATTTAACTCTAAGAAATTTACAATTATTTACTTCCATTACATTGACAGATTTTAAAATACTGCATCTAACATAAAAGATAAAGCCATCACGTTTATTAACAATACTAAGATTATAACATAACTGATAACCAGGGATATTCAAATTTAGTGTCTTCAAAATAATATCATTTGTCTCAGAAAGAGCTATCACATCAAAACTTTTATTTAGCGACGCTATATATATATATATATATATATATATATATATATATATATATATATATATATATATATATATATGGGCCGCAACTCACCCTGTGAGGAAATAAGACAGAAACTATAGATCTAATTGACAAAATTGATTATTTTAATTTTGGCGATAGGGACCTGAATGTTAGAAGTTTACCAAATAATTTTGAAAATCTGCTGTCATATCTAGCGTCGCTAAATAAAAGTTTTGATGTGATAGCTCTTTCTGAGACAAATGATATTATTTTGAAGACACTGAATTTGAATATCCCTGGTTATCAGTTATCTTAGTATTGTTAATAAACGTGATGGCTTTATCTTTTATGTTAGATGCAGTATTTTAAAATCTGTCAATGTAATGGAAGTAAATAATTGTAAATTTCTTAGAGTTAAATTTTACAAAAATGATTGTCGCATGGGACTTACTGGATATTATAGATGCCACGATATAGAGCAGATCAATTACATCATCTTCAAAATAAATATGAGACAGAAATTTTCAGCGGAGACGTTAACATTGATATTTTGAATCTCAGAATAGAAAACCTGAATATTTCTACAAATGTACGTAATTATCTTAATATATTTTCTGCTGGGGGTTTTGAAAGCAAGATTATTAATATGACATGAATTGAAGATGCATCTAAAACATGCATAGACCATTTTTTCATTAAGTCAAATAAAACCTCTCACGCAGTCATACTACAAGGCAGTCATTTGGACTACTTTCCTATTCTTCTTAATCTTGTATTGAAAAGTAGCACACATAACAACAAAAGATACTACAAAAAACTTAATAAAACACGTCTTATATATTATTGAAAAACGAGACATGGGAGGCTGTCTTGGAGGCAATGGATTCTAAAGCCTAGTTTTCATTGGTCTAGTAAACGGGTTAGTAACTGGTACCAGTAACTTATAAGACAGCTACTAACCCAGTGTGAACTTATCAGCTAGTAGACTAGTATGCCAGTAACTCTACTTGTACTAGTGGACTGGCTAGGCTAATGGATAGCTAGCCAAGCTATTCACTAGCCTACTAGCCTTCCCCCACTTCCCTGAATTGCCACTGTCTTCGCTACTAGCATGGGACTAATCCAATGTGGACACGAAAGCAAGTCTTATCTCATGTTTTCCCGCCCTGATTAGTTATCAACGTTATCAGTTATCAGATTGTTATGATTTGGTTTTGATGTGTTTTTTTAGTTGCTTTGGTTTTATAATTTATACAGTTTATTAAATTAATTAAATTTAAAAAAATGAGGTGGGCCGAACAGGACACCATTCAATTTATTGAACTATATAGGGACCATGAATGCCTTTGGAATATAACCAAACCTATATATAGGAACAACCAAATGAGAATTGCGGCGTTGGAGAAGATTGTGGAGGATATAGGAATGGAGGGATTTACAATAGGTGATGCAAGGTTGAAAATAAAAAACTTGAGAAATACCTATAGCCAAGAGTTACTAAAAATTGAAAAATCGGTCAAATCTGGAATGGGTAGTGATGAAGTATATACCCCTTCAGTGAAGTGGTTTAAAATTATGGACGCCTTTATTAGGAATACCAAGCAAAAGAGGACGACACACAGTAATATGGTAAGCAAATAATATATAAATATTTAATTGTGTACATTATATATATAATTTAGATTTGTATTTAAGAACCTACATAGTTGACAATGGTTTATTGGTTAATAAATGTTGTAGTCCTGCCATGGTACTGAAGTATCTTTTCATGTGATCTCTAAATTCTCTGGCCAGTCTAGATGATCTGTAACCCGAATCTCTCCTAGTCAGTGATCTCATCTCTCGTACTTCAGCCCTCCATTTTCCTGGAATAATTTCACCATTGTCTACATATTCTTCGTCCATGGACCCCTGTGGGGAATACGTGTTCGGGGAAGTTTTTCTTAGCCAGTTATGCATAGTACAACAACATTTTACAATTTTATCTACAGTTAATAAACTGCAAGGTTTTTCTTCTCAAAAATTCTGAATCGACTAACCAAAATGCCAAACGCATTTTCAATAATTCTTCGAGCCCTACTTAGACGATAGTTAAAAAAATTTTCTTCTTTTTGTGAGAGGTGTGGCATTGTAAGGTTTTGTTAAATAAATTTTTAGAGGAAATGCATCATCACCGACAAAACAATAGCCTTCCGGAAGCATACCATTTTCTAGCACTGTGTATAAGGTACTGTTTTGAAAAACACCTCCGTCTGATACGATTCCATTACAGCCGATATCGATATACTGAAAGCAGTAGTTATAATCCGCAACGGCCATTAGAACAATGCTATTTTGACCTTTATAATTATAATATTCTGTTCCGCAATTTGGAGGTGCTTGACTCAAGATATGTTTTCCATCGATACTTCCACAGCACATAGGAAAGTTCCATCTATCTAGAAAACCATGGGCAATTTTCTCCCATTCCTCCTTAGTTGCAGGAATCTAAAAATTAATATAAAATATATATATATATATATATATATATATATATATATATATATATATATATATATATATTATTTTTTAGGATGAAGACGTGCAACAGGAAAACCCAGAACCAGAGGAATCAAATACCCAGAGTCAAAATACCCATTCATCCTCTGTTGACTTAACCCCTCGTCAAAACACGCAGTCATCCTCTGTTGACTTAACCCCTCGGCAATCCTCCACGCGAACTCCCAGCGCTAAAAAACGTCGCCTACAGGATTTGTCTTCTGCAGTTACTGCACTTCGCAAAGTAAGCGGAACTGTTAGTCAAGCTCCTGAAGAGGACGAATTCGATACGTTCGGAAGGTACTTAGCACTTTCTTTGAAGAAAATGCCAATTGGTCTAGCATTACAATGCGAAAATGAATTACAAGCAACACTCAACAGATACCGTAGTATGGCATTAACTACTGTATCTCCACTTGCTTTAGTTATTGAAGAAACTCCTTTATCACCGACAAGCAATTATGGAGTAGCCGAATCATCATCGACTTCAACTCATTCAGCTGACTACCTTTCCCCCTCGAACTCCTAATGAAAATTACGACAACACCCAATATATGAGAATTATAGCCGAAGCTATTTCAGAAAAATCGCAAGACATATGAAAAGCAGCTCTAAATACCTACACTTATTTTTAACTAAATATAATTACTTATGTATACGTTTTTTAAAGTTGTTTTGTTGTGTTAACAGAGAATTTAAAAAAAATTGTAATTAAAAATCTATACCATTAAGACAGAAAGCGTATTATTCAAACTAACCTTTATAAATCCTTTTAGCGCGTCGGAAATAGCATCACAAACTTCAGGAATGCAATTCGATATCGCCGATTTGGAAACACGAAACATTTGCTGCAGTGTTCTGTAACTGTTTCCTGTTGCCAGAAAATTCAGAGTTACTTCGAGTTTTGTTCTAGCAGGTAATGCATCTCTCAGTAAAGTATCAGAACTCTGAACAGTAGGAGATATCATTGCGAGCAAATATTCGAATTGTTCAGTAGTAAGTCGAACGCATAACCTATATTCCTCAAGATCTTCTGCAGACAGTTCCCTTAAAAGTAAGGCAGAAGCTCCTCTGGTATTCCTTCTACTAATCCATTTCCGACACCATATCCTTTTAATGGAATCCTGCTCTTCATTCAACATATTCTCTACTTCTTCGACAAGGCAATTTGCTACACTTAGTATGCATTTTTTAAGCTGATGCAACTGCACTCGTGCTACACGACCACGAAAAGCCATCGTGGTTAGTTGTTTTAAAAACTACAATTAAGTATGTAAAATATTTTTATATTTTATATGAAAATTAATTTTTACTGTTATCACTTTCACAAAATTGAACACAAGCCTACTGGTAAAGAAAATCATTTCTCGTGTGAACACCTACTAGTAAGGGGATAGGGCTAGTCAGATAGCAGGCTATTACTGGTACCAGTTAACTAGTACTAGTAACTATACCAATGAAAACGGGGCTTAATACGGCTGGAAATCAATTTATTAATATCTTAAACAAACATATTTCTCTTTCTCCAGAAGTAAAATATATAAAATGTAAGCACAGACGTAAAAAAACCCTGGAGTATTCTGAGTTTAATAACGTCTGTGAGAAGTATAGATAAACTCAAAAAACTCAGCCTAATGCAGCCAACTAATTTAGAAGACAAAAATAATTATGTAGAATATGTTATGTTAACTAAATTATTGGGTAATGCTAAAGCTATATATTTTAAGAACCTTTTTGACAAAAGTTTTAAAGATGCCAAAGATTCATGGAAAACTATAAAGCAGGCTACTAATGAGGTTGCTAGTGCCCCGACTATAACGAATGTTGCTCGCGGGGATGGTAGATTGGTTTCCGGTGAGCTGCAAATATCAGAAGAATTTAATGAGTAATTTAGTGTGGTTGGAGAAACCCTTGCTGAGGAAATAATAAAACCAATAAATAACAATAGGGATAACTTTAACACTAATTATAATAAAAGTAATAAAAGTATTTTTTTATATCCAATAACATAGCAAGAGTTGGAAACAGTCATTCAATCTTTAAAAAACAGTAAGTCAAACATTGCTGACGGAATTTCGAATAATGTATTAGTTTTAGCAACTACTTAACTCAACCATTGCAGCATTTAATTAACAGAATTTTTGCAACGGGAATATTTCCTGACACACTAAAGGACTCTATTATAATCCCACTTCATAAAGCGGGATCTACGGACCAGCTTCGGAACTACAGGCCCATTACTCTCATTGATAATGTTTCAAAGGTCGTGGAGGGGTGCATGAGAATGAGGCTGGTTAGTTTCTTGACAGTGACATCGATCAAATTTAAAGTATAGACGTAAAATTAGTCCAAAAGTACCTTTGGACGTATTTTGTTAAAAATTTATTGTTTGTTCTTAAAATTTTAATACGTATATCATCTTACTGATATACTATCATCCAAAAATACCCGGTCATTCTGAATAAAATTAAAAAAACAGTGGTAAAAACCAATTGGAATATTATGGTTTTCATAGTGATCTCCATCTATGTTAGTGCATGCACCTGTGACAACGTTTAATCCAGCTCTCGAATGCATTTTTTTATTCAATCTTCGGTATTGGCATTTGTTGGATTCTGTTCAGAGAAGAGCTGTTCGTCTGATTGGAGACCCGGAACTGACCGGCGGCCTTGATTCGCTGGAACATCGAAGAACGGTTGGCGACTTGAGTCTGTTCTACAAGTATTTTCATGGAAAGTGTTCGAAGGAAGTAGCCCGCTTAATTCCTCCCAAAGCGGTGCATGTTAGAAATATACGTCGCGCTGGTGCTTCAAATGACGTTCAGCTTGTTACTCCGCGTACAACGCTTTTCAACCAGTCTTTTACATGGAGAACATCATCCCTTTGGAATAATTTGCCCAGCGCTGTGTTTCCCACCGAGTACAATTTACAGCTATTCAACAGCAATGTGAATCGCTTTTTTTTCCGCACACATGCCGCTCCTGGAGCGCTTTAGGGACTTCCCTGCAGCACGTGTGCTAGACCCATAAAAAAAAAGAGCCATGAGTTCCTCCTCCGATTTTTATTTTATTGTTTCATTGTTATCAACACGAGTTTCTAAAGGTTTCTGCTGAACAAGAAAAGTCACACTCAGCTGTATCAGGTTAATTTGGTGAATATTGGACGGTATTGTTGCTGTTTTTAAACAAAAATTGTCGAATAATCTATGTATTATGGGATGAGATGTTATCATAATATAAAATCCACGAATTGTTGTTCACCCGCACAGCTTTACGTAAAAGTCTCATAACAAGATAATATTACTTTATTAACTCTTTTACCTTCCGAGGAAATTTATGAGAGGCAACCTCAATGTAACTGATGAAAACAGTGAGCGTAACTTTCTTATTGGGCAGAAATCGACGTGGTTCTTTTGGTTTAGACTTATCTGGAGAATGCTATTTACTTGATTGGTTTCTTGTTTGTATGTCACACTCACGTCTCGTCACCAGTAATTATGGGTCAGAACAATGATTGGAAATTATTTCTTTAACAAATTCAACACATTGACGTATTTGTAACAAATTTAGCCGTGTTGAAACAAGCCTAGCAGCAATATGTTTTAAACGCAAACTGTCACGTTAGATATTCTGAACGGCTCCAAATGATATTGAGCTCTCTTCTAATATCTTATAGATCTTGTTTTCTTTGATCTTTGTTTTGATTTTGTCGACATTTTCATCAGTTTTCAATATTGGTAATTTCCCAGGTCTTCCACCATCTTTTACTGATTGGCGATCATTTTTAAAGCGCAGATACCACTCAGTTGTTATTATTCTCGATTGAGCACGGTTACCATAACACCTTTGTAACATTTTCACTATATCAGACTGCTTAATTTCGGTTTTTAAACAGAATTTAACTTATAATTGTTGTTCAGTAATTTCTTCTATATTATAAATCGAAGAATAGTAAGAAGTTGATGTAAACCAAGCGCTGTCACAAACGTATATGACTAAATGTCAAGCTGAAGTTTGGAGAAAATGTTAATAATATGTGTGGCACCTAACGAAAAAAAATATCATGCATATACGTTTTATGTGCGAGTTGACCGAGTATTTTTTGATAATGGAAGTATCTTGAACAGTAGATGGAGAGTACATTTCTTACAAAATTCAGATTCTTATATCTAAAATATAAGTGAACATATTGCGATAACCTTACATTTGTGGTGAAGGATTATTTGGACTTTGAAAATACATGTCATTGCAGATGAATCCCCGTGTCCAAGCCAGTATACATCACTCAAAACTACACACGATAAAAAAATTTCACCAGTATATTGATTGTATAAATAAAATATGATGATGGCATATAGATTAAAATATTCGTAAACATAGATCAACAGGAGATCTTCTAACTTATATAATACATGTTTGGAACAACGCAGTTGAACACTATGGAGAATCTCGAGCGATTGGTCTTGATATATTCAAGGCATTCGACAGCGTTTGGCCCGATGGATTGTTGGCTAAGCTACGCTCTTCTGGTATGTTTGAAAACTTCTGTTTATGGCTCTCAAGTTTTCTCAAAGAGCATTCTTTACGAGTGGCAATTGACAGGTTTCTTCTAACACCTTCACTATCAACGCCGGTGTGCCCCAAGGCTCTATATTCTCTCCTACTCTCTTTTTCGTTTACATCCTTCTCCATTCCTCTGGCATCGTCACTCAATTTGCTGGGCGTAAATGTGGGAGCAAATATGTCTTGGCATGAATATGTTGCAAGCACAGCGAAGAGAGTTTCTCAAAAACTGGGCATATTATTTTGAACTAGAAAGCTTTACACTCCACAACAACTGTTCTGTACCAAGCTCAAATTCGACCAACGATGAAATATTGCGCTCATGTTTGAGGCTCTGCTCCCAAACATATACTGCATTTATTGGATTCTATTCGGAGGTACCTTGATTCGTTGGAACATCGAAGAACGGCTGGCGACTTGAGTCTATTCTACAAGTATTTTCATGGAAAGTGGTCGATGGATGTAGCCTGCTTAGTTCCCTTTAGAGCGGTGCATGCTAGAAATACACGTTGCGCTAATACTTCACGTCCCTATGAGGTTTAGCTTGTTACTTCTCGTACAACCCTTTTCAAGCAGTCTCTTGTATGGAGAACCACAACCCTTTGGAACAATTTGTCCAGGACTTTGTTGCCGACCGAGTACAATTTACAGCTATTCAAGACCATGAATCGCTTCTTCTGCACACGTGTCGCTCCTGTAGCACTTTAGGGATTTCCCTGCAGCACGTGTGCTAGACTCATAAAAAAAAAAAAAAAATATTTCTTTGTAAAGTGATTTTAAAAGCAAAAAATTTGTTTTTTATAGATTGAACAATTATTCGTATCACTTCTTATAAATAAAAGTTAACAATGATAAAACCTCCTTCCTTCTTGACCTTTATATTGAGGTGTTTTCTCTTTCAATCAGGCTAGCTAAGTAAATAAAAGAATATTCTTGATAAATTTAAAGATGATAGGAGCGGCAGAGTAACAGTATCAATCAGCTTATTTTAACTTCTTAGTCCGTGCCACTTCTGTGTGAATAGCTTGCGTAATCTAAATTTTCAAACCCGAAGCGGTGAAGATAAAAAAGAAATATGAACCTTTGTAACTATTTCGCAATTCCTTTTTGTTCATTGACATATTATATCTGAAGTTTTGTTTGTTAACAATAAAGATTTTAAGAATTGGATAGATTTGGCGATTACTAGATGAAAATCCGTTTTTTTAGAAAATTGAAAGACGAACTGTTGTTCAGATGTTCAATATATTTTATTTTATTTTTTAAAATGGAATAAATAAAGTAATAACTTAAATTAGCCGTGACATTTCGGTACACAGTACCTTTATCAAACTGTAGTTAAACTTCTACTATTTTGTCTAATGAATTCAGTTACAGTTATTTAACTCTATCTTAATTATAAGGAATTTTCTATAGGTGTTATAAATAAATTAAAATGACTGCTAAACAAAATTTATTTATTATTTTTGAACAGATTTAACATAGTACAATGGGGAGATAATTACATGAACTTAAGATTTAACAAAGGAGTGTTATGTAAATCTAAAGTGTATTTGTTTGGAGTTGATAGCAGAATTCTCTCATTGTAGATACAAATACATGTTGGAGTGCGCCCAAAAAAAAAAGAGATTTCTTATGCATTTTACTGGAATTTGCAGCCTGTTATGAATTATTTTTAAAGGTTCACCCTATTTTAGGCAGAAAACCTCTGTTATACAATAGAGTCATAAAATGTAAATGAGGGTTCATCGGTAGCATAGCCGTCCGAGTGTAAACTGCTTTTAGTGCTTAATAAATAAAATTATCTTAATAAAGTTATAGAAATATAAAAAAATTTTAATTTATGGATCTATGTATATATACAAATTCACAATTCACTATATATAAGTACTTTAATTACAATCAAAAACAATCATCATCTTCAAAATCTGAGTACTCGACTTCTCTTCTCTTGATAATTAAGGGCTCTATTTCCACAGTTTCTTCGATGTACTCGTCAAGTTTCCACATTTTATTTTCTTCTTCTATAATATGTCGCATGGCATTTTTCCAATTATCCTCATTGATCCGGTGAGTAATAATTGCCTTATGTCTTGAAATTTGAACGTGGTGTTTTTCCTTGCAACGAAACCTTTCATCTGTGTCCAAATTAGCTCTATGGGATTCAATTCGGAATGATAGGGAAGTAACCTAAGCACTGTGATATTCCGTTCCTTTGCCATCTTATCGACTGCGTATTTCTTGAACTGTGCCATATTTTATTTCTCAATTTTGGGAAGTCCCGCTTTTAACATACCATTTTTATATTTGATATTGTCTTTTATCCATTGAAGAATATTCGCTTTCTTCCATGAATTTGTCAGGAGTCGTTTTAATCATCAAGAATGGTATGGGGCAGTCTAATATTATAACTGATTCTGCTGGTATATATTCATTCATTTGTTGGAAGTACTCCTCAAAAACATCGGCAGTCATCTCCGTAATCTTTGATTCGAACTCCAACAAGCCACCGAAATCCGTTTTCACTACCAATATGTGCTATAATTAGCCTGCGACCTTTTCCTAAAGGAGGTTGTAATCCAGTTGACCAACCATCCATAACAGCTTGTTTGGCACTCTTAATGTTTTTGTCAATCCAGAATTTTTTCACTGTGTGTCCCTCATTAACCCAAATCTCATCTAAACAAAAAAATATTTCATTCTTGGACTCAAAATTTTTTGATTGCTGGTAGATATTCTCGAACAAATTATTTCTGTTTTATCGATAAGAACAGATTTTCTATTGTGTTTTTCCCAACGAAAATTCAGGCTATGATGGATTTTGAATAATTTCTATTCTTTTTAAATCTGGTAAGTCCTGGTCTTCCCTGATTTCTTACAAAACTTTATGTAGTGTAGGTATTTCTTTTTTAATGGTGTACTTTTCTTCTTATTGCATTTTTAAAGTCTTCATCGACCTCTAAGGGCTCCTTTCCTTTGTGATTTTGAGGTTCGTTGCAAGGACCGCATTTTCTTTCTTTTAGAAATCTGTAAATAGTTGCTGATTCATCTCCCGTCATGTTGGCACAGATTTCACAATTTTATGGACTTGGCTTGTTGGCTGTTGATGCACTAGGACAGGGATGTCAAAGATACGGCCCGCGGGCCGCATCCGGCCCCCGGGACGTATCAATAAGGCCCGCGATCGCAATGTGTCACAGAAAGAAGAATCATGGTTTTTTAGAGCTTTTAGACTTCACTCGATTCCTCTACGGACGTTTTAAAATGCGCACACTACATTTATAAGTAATTTCAAGGGCAGCGCGTGCCTTGACAAGCGAGAGAGATAGACAGTAACGCCATGTCTTAGCAACAAGCGGAAATACCCTATTATTTTTGTTGAGAACAATAGAATCTTCCACGCGCTTCGAGTCTAGACTAGAACCTTCCTTATCGATATTATAAAAGGAGTGCTCGGCGCGACGTGAGTCAGTTGAGTGTGAGTCGAGTAATCGAAGCGATACGGTCGGAGAAGGATTTTAGTTGTATTGCGAAGTAGTGATTGTGAAGGTATTGTGCATTTGTTTGTGTCGTGCGCGTGCGATATCCATAATTGTTGTGTCGAGTTCCATAATTGTTACGATTTTGGCATAATGTCACGAAAACGTAAAGTTGATAGTGAGTGCAGAGTTTTTCAGTCTAAATGGGAAATTGCATATTTTTTCATAGAATGGAAAGGTAAACCACTGTGTTTGATTTGCAATCAAACAGTTGCTGTTTGTAAGGAGTTTAACTTGAAGAGACACTATGATACGAATCATAAATCAAAATTCGATTGTTACACTGAAAAAAAATAAGAATGGACACATTGTCATCTTTAAAATCTAAACTTCAAGGTCAACAATCGATGTTTACTAAAGCTAATACTGAGAGCGAAGATGCCCTGAAATCAAGTTTTATTATTGCATTAGAAATCGCGAAGAGATCAAAACCTTTCACTGATGGTGATTTTATTAAAGACTGTATGTTGAAAGTTGCCGATGTTTCATTTCCATTTCAAAAGTCAATAATTCAAAATATTTCGCTGTCAAGAAACACTGTTGCTTCAAGAATAAATGATTTATCTCAAAATTTGGTTCTTCAACTGAAGGAGAAAATTAAGGAATTTACAAACTTTTCACTGGCTGTTGACGAGAGCACTGATACTGTTGATACAGCTCAACTTGCTGTTTTTATACGAGGTATTAACAGTAACTTTGAAATAACTGAAGAACTATTAAAGTGCGTTCCATTGACAGGTACTACAACAGCAAATGATATTTATTCTGCAATTGAGCATTTGATAGCAGAATATGAACTCGACTGGAATATACTTAGCAGCACAACTACGGATGGCGCTCCTGCCATGGCTGGCAAACATTCGGGCGTTGTAACTAAATTAAAACAGAAAACATCAGGGAATTTTGTGGGATTTCACTGTATAATTCATCAGGAATCATTGGCAACCAAACATTTAAAAATGGACCATGTCATGCAACCTATAATTAAAATAGTAAATTTTATAAGGAGCAGAGGACTAAATCACCGACAGTTCAGGCAGTTTTTACAAGATTTGGACAAAAAGTTTTCTGATGTTTTTTACTTCACCGAAGTTCGTTGGCTCAGTCGAGGAGTAGTTTTAGAAAAATTTTTTGCATTACGTGACCCTATTCAAGCTTTCATGTTAGAAAAAGGCAACCCAATTGATTATGACAATGACTGGTGAGTTGATTGTGCCTTTTTGGTAGATATGAATAAACACTTGACTGATCTGAATGTAAAGTTACAGGGTAAAAATCTGATTGTCACTCAAATGTATTCATGTATTTAAGCCTTTGAAACAAAGTTGAGGCTGTGGGAAAATCAGGTAAAAAATCAAACTTTGGATCATTTCCCTCATTTAAAATCATTTGGCACAGTGAACCAAAAAAATTGGATCAATATTATCAACTTCTGCAAAATTTGATCACGGAATTCAACAATCGTTTTGAAGACTTTCACAAAATGAATGAAATGGAATTCCCAATTTTCAACAATCCATTCAATTTTGAAGCTTCGCAGGCACCAGTTCATTTGCAAACGGAGTTGATAGATCTTCAATCGGACAATATTTTGAAAGAAAAATTTAAAGAGATTAACGCTCTTACATTTTATACATAATATTTCAAGAGTTTGGATAACTACCCGGAATTAAAAAAGCATGCAGCACGCATTCTCTGCATGTTTGGTAGTACCTATTTATGTGAGATGTTTTCCGTCATGAAAATAAATAAGAACAAACATCGCACAAGACTTTCGAATGAACATCTCCAATCAATTCTTAAAATAACTACAACGAATATGATACGTGACATCAATGAGCTAGTCAAAAACAAGAGAAGTCAGGTATCTGGATCCTCGAGCTCAAAATAATTACCCTCTTTTATAACTTTGATATAATTTTTAACAACCGTATATTATATACTATATAATTAAATAAATAAAATGTTATAATAATTCAGTACATTTTTTTTATTTGAATCTGGCCCGCCTACACATTCTAAATTTAATATATGGCCCTCTGCAAAATTGAGTTTGACACCTCTGCACTAGGGATCGTGGACGTTAAGTATCATTGTTGTTCTCGCAAGGAAAATGCAGATTTACAGACTCACCGGGGCAAAATTGAAAGTTGAAGCCATACTTGTTTTGATTTGAACTAAGCATATTATAGGTTTTTGTTTTATTTTTATAGTACTTTGGTTAATTATATTCCAGTAACTGCTGATAATTTTATTGTATCTATTATTATTAAGCTTGCAGGTTTCTAGTTCTTAAGAATTGTTAATTGTACTAGTTTAGGCCTTTACCATACAAATAAGATTTTTAGTTTCATCATTTACTCATTAAAATAAACTTTGCAATGCGTTGATTTATATAGCTTATTGTATTGATTTATATAGCTTATTGTAAACTTTAGAAGGCATGTAACAAAATATTTTTAGAAAAAGGTCGCACTGTTGTATAGAGATAGAAAATAAAGGTGATTAAAAGTAAAAATGCAAATAATTGGTAAAGAAATTTCGGAGGCTTATGGTTTATGACTTTTAATGTTTATAACCCATGTTGTGTGCTATCAACTCCAAACAAACGGATTTTAGTTAATTATTTAGTAATATCTGGGAATCCTTTAATTTGTTAATTTCCAATGACTCGAGCAAATTCAACTTTTTATTTTTGTTATTGATATGTAATATATCTAAGTTATCATCAAAACTATGATTTTCAGAAAATAAATAAGAGACATAATGTGAAACTTCAGTCTTATGCTCAAATGCTTTTTATGTTCTTTTATTGTCTGTTTGAATGTTCGACCCTTTTGACTTATGTAAACTTTGGGGCAGGAGCCATATTTTAATTTATAAACTCCTGATTTATTACGTTTGTTAGTTTTAGTTTTGTTGTTTTTAATTATTTTGACCAAACAATTGTTTGCTTTGAAGCCTACCTTTAATCCAATATTTTCTAAATGTTTCGGAACTTTGTAGTTGGGTATGCCACAATAAGTTAGTGTGTTAAATTTAATATTTTTGTTAACTGACAAAAACTAAACCAGGGATGTCAAAGATACGGCCCGCGGGCCGCATCCGGCCCCCGGGACGTATCAATAAGGCCCGCGATCGCAATGAAGAATCATAATTTTTAACAACCGTATATTATATACTATATAATTAAATAAATAAAATGTTATAATAATTCAGTACATTTTTTTTATTTGAATCTGGCCCGCCTACACATTCTAAATTTAATATATGGCCCTCTGCAAAATTGAGTTTGACACCTCTGGACTAAACCAACTTAATATTTTTTTTTCTGTTGTTTTTTATAATATTCTGTATATTATCCTGTTGCGATACCCATTATTTTTTTGCGATTTGTTTAATTATATTTAATTCTTTTTGAAAATTCAAGTCATTCATTGGAATATTGAGTAGTCTATGAATATAACTGTGAAAAGCTGCAGTTTTATAACTGTAAGGCTGAAATAACTTCTGATGGCTTACCGTGTCTGTGTGTGATGGTTTGTGAAATATAGAGAATTCAAAACTATTATTAGATTCCGTGATTGTTAGGTCTAAAAAACTAAGTGAATTATTTTGTTTTATTTCAAGTGTGAATTTAATTCTTTTGTGGATATTTTCGATATATTCTAAAAATAAGTTTAACTGTCTATCTGTGCCAACACAAGCTAAAATGTCATTTACGTATCTACACCAAAACAGAAATTTGTCAATTAAAGGATGTTTGTGTATTAGTTCTTCTAAGTGATCCATGAATATTTCTGCACATAAAGGGCTAAGAGGATTGTTAATCCGTTATTGGCAGCGAAAAATTGTACATTAAATTCAAAATAATTTTGATCTAGCGTAATAGTTAAGGCCTATTAGACCTGTTTTCTCGTTTACAACTGGTGCCTCAGTCAAAGTCTCTAATAGACTAATTGAAATCATTAAGTCACATATAAATTTCACACCTAAATTCAGCATCCTCAATTCTTTTCAACTTATAGATAAAATACAAAACATTAACTTACCACCCAATTCAAAATTCATTTCATTTGATGTTTAAAATTTAATGATGCCATAAATATCATTAATAATACATTAAACAATAATAAAGTCAATCATTTCATAAAAGAAAATATTTTAGATGCCTTAACTATTACGCTAGATCAAAATTAGTTTGAATTTAATCAAAAAATTTTCGGTCCCAGTAACGGACTAATAATCCTCTTGTCCCTTAATGTGCAGAGATATTCATGGCTCACTTAAAAGAACTAGTACCCAAACATCCATTTAAAAACAAATTTCTGTTTTGGTATAAATACGTAGATGACATTTTAGCACAGATAGACAGTTAAACTTATTTTTAGATTATATTGATAATATCCACAAAAGAATTAAATTCACACTTGAAATAGAATAAAATAATTCAATTAATTTTTTATTCAATTCCGTACATGTGTCGCTCCTGTAGCGCTTTAGGGACCTCCCTGCAGCACGTGTGCTAGACCCATAAAAAAAACCTAAAAATCACGAAATCTAATAAAAGGTTTGAATTCTCTATGTTTCATAAACCATCACACACAGACACGGTAATCCATCAGAATTCATTTCACCCTTACAGTCATAAAATGGCAGCTTTTCACAGTCAAATTCATAGACTACTCAATATTCCAATGAACGACTTGAATTTTCAAAAAGAATTAAATATAATTAAACAAACAGCAAAAAAATAATGGATATGACAACAGGATAATAGACAGATTATTATATAAAAAAACAACAGAAAAAAACTATTAATTTGGTTTACCCTTTATCAGTTAACAACAGTATTAAATTTAACACACTAACTTATTGTGGCATACCCAGCTACAAAGTTTCGAAACATTTAGAAAATATTGGATTAAAGGTAGCCTTTAAAGCAAACAACTCTTTGGGTAAAATAATTAAAAATAACAAAACTAAAACTAACAAACATAATAAATCCGGGGTTTATAAATTAAAATGTGGCTCCTGCCCCAAAGTTTACATAGGTCAAACGGGTAGAATATTCAAACAGAGAATAAAAGAACATAAAAAAGCATTTGAGAATAAGACTGAAGTTTCACATTATGCCTCTCATTTATTTTCTGAAAAATCATAGTTTTGATGATAACTTCGACATATTACATATCAATAATAAAATAAAAAGTTGAATTTGCTTGAGTTATTGGAAATTTACAAATAAAAGGATTCCGAGGTTTTACTAAATAATCAGCTAGATTTATATAACACTCCTTTGTAAAATCTTAAGTTCATGTAATTTTCTTCCTATAGTACTATGTTAAATCCCTTTAAAAATATTTTTTTGTTAGCCGTCATTATTTTAATTTATTTAAAACCCCTTTAGGAAATTCCATATAATTATGATTGAGTTTAAATAATTGTACCTGAATTTATTAGACAAAATAGTAGAAGTATAACTACCGTTTGATAAAGGTACTGTGTATGTACCGAAACATGTTACGGCTAATTTAAGTTATTATTCTATTTATTTCATTTTGACAAATAAAATAAAATATAGTGAAAATTTGAAGAACAGTTCACTTTCAATTTTCTAATAAAGGTTTTTTCATTTTTAAAGTTTAAAATAATATTTCTACTGTTTAATTTGTGAACTGGTCAGTTCGTATTTAGATGCTAAATAAAAAAAAATAATTTAACTAAGAGTAAAAACGAATAAAACCAAGACATTTACTGTCGCGAAATAAGTTACTGCAATATATGTCGAATGACAGTCTTTAAAAGAAAGGGAAGACAGCTTCCGGCTTAAAATCCTTGCTTGACACTAAACCAATTTCTTGTCTATACGTACGTCGTTTATTTCCCTATTCCTACTAAATACCCTGGTTTCATTAATCTATGCTAAAAGTGAGTAATTTATATTTTTTGATAATTTGATAAATTAAAATAAGTCTGGGGTAATTAGAGAGATTTTGCAATGCTTATTTTGGTAGGCCACTGTCTTTATCTTTATTTGAAGCATGCGCCCACCGTTTGGAGCTTGTGCAGTAGTAAAGGGAAGAAATTAAATATAAAGACTCAGCTGTTATCCTGATTTGAATTATGGGCCACCATTTGGTGCTTACGCAGTATTGAAACAAAATAAGAGAAACCTTTATTAAGGATAACGATTTCCCTTATTTAGGAACTTATAAGAGAGGCTATTTGAAGTTCGTCATTCTTATCGGTATTATGGTAGGGCCTGTTTTTTTTTCCAACTTAGTTATCTAAACCACTAAGAAAATACAGTAAAATTGAAATGATAATCTTTAATTGCAAATATCACTGACAATAGTTAATTAGTGTCCAGATTTTTTGGGATTTTGCAATCATTGGCACAATGGCATTACAGGGTGTATGGTGCTAATTTCAAATAAAATTTTATTTGTTGCGCATTTGTAATACCTTGGAAATATTGAAGGAAGTGACACAACTTAAAATTAGAAACTTGTGTTGACCCATTAAATACTAATAACTGGTGTGGTTAACCATGAAATGAATGAAAAATTGTTCGTAGAAGATGAATACTAACCTAACCTTGCAATTCCTTCGTGTTAATACGGTGCATGCTTGAGGTAACGATAAGGACAAAGGCATGTGAAAAATAAGCGCTGCAAAATCTCTCCATTGAATCGTTACAACATACATAACAAACTTAATTTCTCTAACATATTATTTTAAGTTTATGTTTACGGATCTTAGGATATATTAAATTCATAGGTTCATGATTAATTATTTCTGTTAGTCATGGTCATTTTAAACTATTGCTTACGGAACTGGTTGATTTTTTAATGATTAGGGATGATCCTGTTAAATTCAGGTCAAATGAAAATAAAAAAAAGTCATACGGATGGATGATTTAGTGTAAATAACCTATGACATTAATTTAAAATGAATTTTTGGTAACGTACATTAGTAAGGTTGGACAAAGCAAGACACATGTTTCTGACTTTGTAGGTGAGTACCTTAATTTGAACTTATTTTAAGGGTACAAGGTTACTAAAGCTAAGTGACTACAAGCCTAACTTGCTTATTTGAAGAGTTGGGAAAAATGTTTAATTTAGGAGTTGTAGCTTTTCAAAAAAATTTTTACATAGTTCAGATAGAAACAATCTCGCATGACATATTTAATATATGTCGTAAAATTCATAGTTTATAAAACCCTGAATTTTACAACCTCCAATATATGTTTTTATAGTGTTATTGTGCAAAATAAGGAAGCAAAAGACGCGTTTTCTACCTTCGTTGAAATTATATACGTTTCAAATGGCATTTATATATGTTAAAAATTTTAATAATTTTGTTAATAGTAAGTTAAAGTAATCTAATAATAAATGAAAATAATAATAAAAAACACCTAATAAAAATAATGTTTTAAGAACATTTTTTATCTATTATTTGAAAAGAAATAATTCCTTGGTAACGCGCGAGAAGAACTGGATCACTGCCCCTTAACAGCTAATTTTCATTTTTATGTTAACAGTTGTTTGGGTTTGAGCAAAACAATAAAAAAGAAATTCAAATTGGCTTTTCTCTTAACTTTTTCAAGATTAATACCGAAACGGTAGGAGATTTTCTTTTAAGAAATGTAAGATTTTTTAGTGCTAAAGTGAAAAAATAAAGTAGATTTAAAAACGTTATGTACCTTGAATATACAGTCGATCTCCATATAAAAAATCCTAGATTGTACATGACATATTTATAACTAAACCCACTTAACCGAACGACACTAACTACCACACCTGCTGCATTCTGCACTTTCTACAAATTTCTTAATTAACACCACTATGGTAGTCTATGTACATCTTTAAAAAAATCTGCAATAGTACTGATATTTACCTCATTTTACCCACGACATATCGCTTGCTGTAAATAAAAAAAACTAAACGTAAATTTGACGTTTTGGTAGAGGGCGTTGTTACTTGGTCACCGCCAAGCACAGAGAGCAAACCTACCGACAAAGTCGGTCGACGCCGACAGAAATCTTTTGTCTTTGGCGTCGGATGCCGGCAACAAATTTTTTGTAGGTTTTACAATCTTTGTAATCTACCTTAACAGTTTCTTTATTGTGCCGTCGTTTTTACTTATACTTTTATTATAATAACATATTGAAATATAAAACTTGTATAATTAATTTGTTCGTTTCTGGAAGTAATTATTTTTTAATTTATTGTAAAGAGCCTAGTCAAATATCGCAACACTGTAGACCTGACCGTCTGGTTAACGATCGGTCCTATTGTGTAGGTGTATGGTTTACCAGTGGTGGTAATATTCATGTATTTAAGGTGAATTTTCTGTAATCGGTCTAGCTACAAGGAGGCGCCAGTTCCAATATATGCAGTAAATTCCATAACACTCTGTATATTTAAAATTATAATACTCAGAAATGTAATAATAATATCTAAAATATATAACAATTATTGGTCTATAATTTTTCTTTTAATGATGTTTTCACTGTGCCGGCCTCGTTAGCGTACTGAGTTAAGAGCTTGCATATGAAACTGATGATCGCTGGTTCGATTCCGGAAATCGGCTGGGTGTGTGTATATTTTTAGGTAGTAGTTTTTTCAAAAATAACTAAGGTTTGACAAATTTTTTTTTCCATGTTGTAACAAGTAAATTAAAACGTTTTCAGCGATGACCTCATGACACTGACTGACTATTAATAATAACTAAAAGTTAAAATAATTCTACATGGTTGACTTCGCAAGAGACGCACAGTTTCAATGAAGTTTTATCTTTTCTCCTGCTTTGGTATTAGTTCTCTATTTTATACAAGGCGCTACAAATAATGCTGCCATTTCATTCGTTATATCTGTGTATATTAATCACATCATAAAATAATACAAAGTAAAGCCGATATAATCAAACATCGTAATATTCTGTTTTCGATGTGACAATATATATATATTGTTTATTGCAATCACTGAAATGTGAATTCGAGATTGAATAATTAATCACTCTGTTATGTATCACCAATTCCACACAATCTCAACATAGAAATTATTTCTATATTTACATAACTGATAAATGAGTTTCCTAATGGAAATAATTTAGGTGATATTCAAGGTATTGTTTCAGTGGCGTAACTAGAGTTTTGCGGCCGGAGGGTCAGTCGCCCATATAAATGACGCATTTTATTTTCTGGGCACACTCCGTGAAGGCCAAACGTCTGCAATAGTGAGGTCGCATTCCACGTCACACTGTTACATTTAGCATCTATAACCTAAAAATGTAGAGCATGATTAATTAGAATATTTTGTATTTCGAATAATAAAATTTGAAGATAATACATATATATATATATATATATATATATATATATATATATATATATACAAGAGTTTAACAATGAAGATCAACAGGAGATCATCCAACTTCTAACACATATATCGGTAAGAACGCAAATGAACAGAACGTGAATCCAAATCATTCGACCGTGTTTAGCATGACGGATTGTTGGCTATGCGACGTTCTTATGGCACGTCTAAAATGTTTTGTCAATGGCTCTCGAGCTTTCTCAGAGAGCGTTCTTTATAAGTGGCAGTTGACGGGCTTCTTTTTAACACATTTACTGTCAACACCGGTGTGCCTCAAAGTTCCATACTGACCCCTCTATCCCCCTTACATTAACGATCTGCGGCGAAGAATTAAGAATCCATTCTGCAGCTTTGCTGATGACAGTATACTTCATTTGCCATAAATGTTCGAATATTAGCTAACCATGCAAATATCCGCAGATAACAGGAAATTGTTTAACTTAATAGAGATCTAAAAGAAATTCTATCTTAGGCTGAAAGTAACCAAGGGTAATTTAATGCAGCAAAAAGCCAGATACTAGTTTTTTTCTAAAAAAGGTATCGTTGTAAAATCCTGCATAGTAATGTCGGGACATTCCTTTCCTCTAGCATCATCATTCAACTACTTCAGAGCAAATATATCTTAGCACGATGATCTTGCTTGCATGGCCAAGAGAACTTCTCAAAAGCAGGGAATATTACTTCGTACTGAAAAGTTCTGTACTCCACAACAACTTTCAATCCATCATGAAGCTTAATTTCGACCGATGATGGAATACTGCTTCCATATTTGAGGCTCTATCCCAAACACACGCCGTATTTGTTAGATGTTATTCAGAAGCCCCAGAATTCACCAGCAGCCTTCATGAGAACATAAAAGAACATTTGGCGGCTTTAGTCTATTCTATAAGTACTTTCATGTTCGATTGATGTAGCTCGTCCATCTTTTCCCAGAATGGTGTATACTAGGAATACACGTCGCGCTAATACATCATATCCACATGAGGTTCAGATTATCACTCCTCGTACCACTCTTTTTAAGTATTCTTTTATATGGAGAACTTCATCCCTTCGGATAAATTTTTAAACAGCCATAACAGAAAATGGAGCTATCAAAGCAACAATGATGATGGCAAAAAAGTACAAGAATGCATTGACCTTCAGAATCTTCACTTGGTATACAACGCCTCTACCCAATAACTATGACCGATTTGCACATCTGATGTACGCTGTAGCAAAAACACATATACTTGGGAAATATACGAAAAACTACATACCCGGATGAAACCTAAAATTCAACGAGCTTTACAAATCGTATAAGGCCAATCAAGATCTAAAAGTCGCTGATGAACTTCTACAGATACTGAATGCAAGTAGGAAAGAGAAATGGGTTAATTTTGAGTGGGTGCAACGACGTAGCTCCACGAGACAGCATCCAGGATTGTATATTTAATAAAAATCTCTCCGAAAAAGACACATCCACAGCAAGACGAATAAAAGCCGTTTTAAAATAAAGCTTTTCTCTTGCACTACCAGGCCAAGAGTTTCCAGAAAGTTCGCAGCTCTGAAATTAAAAACGGCAATAAACAAAATAAAACCTGGAAAGACTGCGGGTTTAGATAACATATACCCTGAATTTTTGGAACATATGGGTTTCTACATAAACACTTGATTCACGAAACTTTACACAGTATTTTGAAATCTGGAGACATGAAAGCACTATTTAAAGAGATAAAAATAACATAGTAGTCATACCCTAGTCTGGGAAAGAAGGTAACCTCCCAGAACACTATAGGCCCATCGCATTATCGAGTATATCCTATAAATTACTCGAAACACTTCTGTACAATAGGATATCAATAAAGCCTTCCAACCCTTGCCCCTTAAACAGAAGGGTTTTAGGCCTAATCGTAATTGCTGTGATCAGGTTCTGGCGTTAACGACACATTTAAAAAAGTTTTCCAAAATCACAAGAATACCATAGTAGTGTTTGTAGATTTAACTGCGGCATACGATACAATATGGCACCAGCGTATCCTCTTAAAGTTCCTCAAAATCATCCCTTGTAGAACCCTAACACACTGCTTAACAATATGTTGAGCAACAGACTCCTCGAGGTTCATTTGAGAGGCCAAATAAGCAGGCGCTACAGGCTTAACGGAGAACTTCCACAGGGTTCCGTCTTAGCCTGTTTAATAATTATACTTCAGACTTACCGAAGACCAAGTCAAGAAAATTTATATATGCGGACACCGACATATCAACCAAGAGGTTTCAAGGAGTCTGAGAACATTCTATCAGAAGACTTGGACAAACTTGATGAATACGTGACGTATTGTGCTATCATTTAAATAATAAGTACGCTAATTATAGCCCTAGAATTCAATTCAGAGGACAACTACTAAAATACAATTCGTAACCAAAAGATTTTGGGAGTAACTCAACAAGTAAGGTATACATACTTTCAAAGAACTTCTTTCCAGAACGGCAGTCAAAATGTCAATGTGTAACAACATGCTGCATAGGGTTGCGGGAACTGGGTGGGGTGATGATGCATCAGTACTAAAAACTTCTGCCCTCGCACTGGTATATTCCTTAGGGAAATATTGCAGCCCAGTCTGTATAAACAGCGCATACACCAATAAGACTGACATTCAGCTGAACGACACAATGAGGACGGTCTCCGGCAGAGTCAAAATACCAAACCCTTCTCCATTACGAAGGAATGTTGTCTTAAAGAGGGAATGGTAGAAGTGTCGTAATAATCCACGACTGCTAATACATCAAGACCGCACCAACCAAATTACTCAGAGATTGAAATCCCGAAAACCTTTATAGAAGTTAGGAGAATCAGTCGTACAAGAAAATTTTAAGTTAGAAGCAGCATAGAAGGACGAGTGGGCAGAATCAAATCGTGATTCTCTAAATCTAATAACAGACCTTACAACTTAACCTTCAAAATTCAACTTGCCAAGAAGATTATGGTCTTTATTAAATCGAGTTCGTACTAACCATATTAGGTGCGCATATATGAAACACAAGTGGAGAATTTCTGAAAAACCCGATTGTGATTGCGGTCCTCCTGCCCACGCTAACGGAATTCTATGACTAACTTGGATTAAACGTTTACGACTGTGTTCTTTCTTGCTTTATCTACGTGTTTATACACACTTTATATGTACATGGTGATCATTTTTAGACGCTCGTCTCCGATTTATGGAAAATTGTTGGATATTTATTTTTTTTTTAATGTGGAATGGTACAGTGAATGTCAAAGAATATACTGACGTATTTGACATTTGGTAGCGTAAACGACGCTGGGCACCGTGACGCGAAACAACTTTTTTTTTCCAACGACATACCTTTTGTAAAAGGGCATTAGAAAGCCTAAATTCTTTTCAACATTTTTTCTTCAAACTGTTTTTTTCTAATTTGTTTTGCAAAAAAGTTATGCACAAAACCCTCTAAAATTTTATTTTTTGGTCACCGCGGTTGCCATGGATCGTACGCCACGTTTGGCAGTTTTCAAACAATTTATCTAGTAGACGGCTGTCATACTTTAATCTGTCAGTAATTATAATTATATTTAATAAAATATCTTTGAATCACAAAAAAATTCTGTCTTCCTTCTTCTATCATGCACTTTTCCATTCTTTTCATTAACGCTTGATGAATGGCTTTGTAAATAATTTCTCCAGATATACTATTGCACGCATCTGATATTTTTGCCTTTAACTGCTCTATGCTGCTTTGTTTTCGATCCGACGACCCATCTGACTGCGCCATGGAGGTTTCCGATGTTATTTTGGCCGGTATGGAGGCTTATATCCCTTTTTCGAAGAAATGCCCTTCCAACGGCAAGCCTTGGTTTGACCGAAAATGCAAAGAAGCTGTTGCTTCTAAAGATCTTGCCTACCGGCAATGGCGTGAAAATCCTAACACCATAAACCGTAACATCTTTGTTCGTGCCAAGAATAGATGTAAAGAAATTATTGACGAAACCAAGGAGGCACACAATCAACGAATTAGAAACAAACTTCTCGCTTGTCCCAACAATTCCAGGTCCTTTTGGTCAGTTGCTAAGGCGGTTAGTCAAAATTTCACCAAATCCACCACACCACCACTCACACGGCCAGATAATTCTATTGCAACGACACCTGTTGAGAAAGCGAACTTAATGGTTGAACTCTTTGCTTCACATCTTACTGTCTATTTCCAAGGAAAAACACGACCTACTATTCCCATAGTGCAGTCAAGGATGCCCGATATTGTCTTCAGACAGCGTATCATAAAACGTATTTTAATGAAGCTAGACACCAAAAAAGCTTCTAGCGCTGAGGGAATACCTGTCATAGTTCTCAAAAACTGTGCGAGGGAACTAACACCAGTTTTCTGTAGACTTTTCAACTTATCCTACAGAAAGGGAATATTTCCTTCCTGCTGGAAATGTGCCACCGTTCAGCCGATACCTAAAAAAGGCAAGAATACCTTACCAAATAACTACCAACCAATCGCACTGCTTTCAATAATAACGAAAGTCATGGAAAAGGCTATCAATCAGCATCTTCTAAAATATCTTGAAGGATTCAACATTATTAGCGATCACCAATATGGCTTTCGTAAACATAGATCAACAGGAGATCTTCTGACTTGTGTAAAACACGTTTGGAACAACACAATTGACCACTTTGGAGAATCTCGAGCGGTTGCTTTGGACATATCTAAGGCATTTGACCGTGTTTGGCACGATGGGCTGTTGGCCAAGCTATACTCTTATGGTATGTTTGAAAAGTTCTGTTTGTGGCTCCTATGTTTCCTCAGAGAGCGTTCTTTACGAGTGGCAGTCGACGGATTTCTTTCTAACACCTTCACTATCAGCACCGGTGTACCTCAAGGCTCAATACTGTCTTCTACTCTCTTTCTCATTTACATTAACGATCTGCTGAAAAAGACTGAGAATCCAATCTACAGCTTTGCAGATGACACTTTGAACGCTCGGACATCGGCTACTCAGACGAATATCCGCAGACAGCAGGAAGTCATTCAACTTAACAAAGACCTGGAAGAAATTCTATCTTGGGGTGACAGTAATCAAGTGGAATTTAACCCTACAAAAACCCAGGCGGCAGTTTTTTTCTAAAAAAGTTAACGTTGCTGTACCCGACATAGTTATGACGGGGCACTCTATTCCTCTAACAACGTCACTCAATTTGTTGGGCGTTCATTTAGGAGCAAATATGTCCTGGCATGAATATGTTGGAGGCATAGCAAGGAGAGCTTCTCATAAGTTGGGAATATTAATTCTTTACAAACCTCAAATTCGACCAACTATGGAATACTGCTCCCATGTTTGGGGCTCCTCTCCCAAACATACACTGCATTTGTTGGATTCTATTCAGAGAAGAGCTGTTCGTCTGATTGGAGACCCGGAACTGACCGGCGGCCTTGATTCGCTGGAACATCGAAGAATGGTTGGCGACTTGAGCCTATTCTACAACTATTTTTATGGAAAGTGTTCGAAGAATGTGGCCCACTTAATTCCTCCCAGAGCGGTGCATGTTAGAAATACACGTCGCGCTAATACTTCACATCCGTATGAGGTTCAGCTTGTTACTTCTCGTACAACGCTTTTCAAGCAGTCTTTTATATGAAGAATATCATCCATTTGGAATAATTTGCCTAGGACTATGTTTCCCAGCGAGTACAGTTTACAGCGATTCAAGAACAACGTGAATCGCTTTCTCCGCACACGTGTCGCTCCTGTAGCGCTTTAGGGACTTTCCTGCAGCACGTGTGATAGACCCATAAAAAAAATATATCATTTGTCACAGTTTTGTATACAATATTTTTAAGAGTCCCCCACAAGAAAAAATCTAACGTCGTGAGGCCTGGTGACTTAGGTGCCCATTGAATAACTGGGCAGCGAACCCCTATCCATCTTTGTTGAAATCGTTCATTCAAATATTCAAAAAAAAGCAGCAGTTGTATGAGGTGGTGTTCCGTCGTGTTCATACCACATATGCCTTCTAAAAATAAGAGGAACATTTTGTAATAAAACTGGTAGAGTATCAACCAAGAAATTAAGGTATCTATTTCCAGTTAGTGTTCCCTCAAAAAAATATGGTCCAACCAAACGTCTTACAATTATACTACACCATAAATTAACGCCATAAAAGCCTTTATTCTGAATTTGATTAATGTTGTATAGGTTCTCGTCAGCCCAGTAATGATAATTTTTTCTGTTAGGTTTGCCATTGCTGACAAAATGACTTTCATCTGTCTATAATATATGATTTAGAAAATAACGTTCTTCGTCATGTTTAATCATCATTTCTGCTACAAAACTCAGTCGTCGTTTTTAATCAAATTGTGATAATAACGGAAGATTATGCATTTTATAGTCATGGTATTTGTTAGCTTTAAGAGATTTCGAAATAGCCCCATAAGATACATTCAATTGCCTGCTTGCTTGCCTTATTGAATTATATGGATGGTATTAAAAATATTGCATAATTTCGGCTACTTTTTCATCTGTTAAAACAGTTTCTTGTTTAGAAATACCTTTTTGCCCAGACGATGCATCCATATTGGTTCTCAAATTTCGTTCTTATCGACAAAATATAGTGTGATCGATCGGGGATATACCTGTCGGGGTAACGTTCTCGATACAGTCTAACGGCTTCCCGAGAATAAGAATCCTATCTACTTTTTCAGCGTGGGAAACCACTTCAATCAGAAGCTATTAACACACTGTTTGCTTAGTTTAACTCTATTGAATTGAATAGGTGTGCAAACAAGAGCTGTCAGATTAAAGTATGGCAGCCGCCTGCTAGATAAATTGATTGAAAACCGCCAAACGTGGTAACCGCAATGACCAAAATAATATTTTAGAGGGTTTTTGCTGCATAACTTTTTGGCAAAAAAAATTATAAAAACACAGTTTAAGGAGAAAATGTTGAAAAAAATGAGGGCTTTTCAATGCCGTTTTACAAAAAGTATGATAATGGAAAAAAAAGTTGTTTGGCGTCGCGGCGTCCAGCGACGTTTTTACTACCCAATGTTAAATACGTCAGTATACTCCTTGACATGTACTATACTATTCGACTTTTAAAGAAATAAATATCCAACAATTCTCCATAAATCGGGGCCGGGTGTCAAGAATGATCAGCCTGTACTGTTATTGTGAATATATTTTATTTCTACATTATATTGCTATAAATTTATTTTATCTTTACTGTATCTTCTTTATACAAAATATGAAATATATATGTAATTATTCAAGACTCTGTTTAACACCGAGTACAATTTGCAGACCAACATCAATCGTTTTTTCCGCACACGATCGCTTCTGAAGCGCCTTATGGAATTTTCGACAAAAGGTCCAAAAGAAAATATCAGTATAAAACTCGTTTTACTATTTTCGTAAATATATAGAAAGAAAAGTCACGCATAACCTGTCACTCCTAAAGAGAACAATATTAAAATGATGGTTATTCCTAAAATAGATACCATTTTACAGTGTACATAATGTAATTACCACGTTAAACTATGTATGAAATTCGGAGTAAAAAATTTACCCTGACAATACCGCATCCCCATAAGGACCACAAAAATAACATCCACTGTGAAAAATGAGTTTGGAGCATATAGGAAGTCCCTTTGATCACACTAAACTAACAGTCGGAACACACTGTTCTTAGAATTTCGAACTACGATCAACGAACTTTTAGAGAGGTCAGAGACACCTAGAAACATCCTTAAAACTCATAACTTCGACAAACATCAAAGAGGCACGATATAAACAGAATATGAATTCGATTGATCGAAATGATATGAACAGTGTTTAGTCTAATGGATTGGTGGTTTACGTAATATCTTATCTAGGCTCCAACTGTGCCTTTAAAATAACCTTACAAATATTTCTTAACAAATAACTATTAGTGCAGGCCTTCCTGTTATTCGGGTTAAGAATTCTTTTTACTTTCCGTTGTAAAGAAACGTATTGTATTCGTAAAAAAATTACTCTCCGACATTTTTGTTCACGTTTTTGGGTTTCCTAGATCCCGAAAAACGTAGTTACTCATTTCCGCCGCTCTATCTGTCTGTCGGCCTTCGTATTTATTATGTTGTAAATCATTTTCGAGTTTTCTTTTTGTCGTCAAAGAATCGAAACATTACATTTCGTAATATAAAGCGTCTTTCAAATTGAGCAAATTTTTGAATAAAAGACAGTTGGCGTTGATTTCAAAAAAACTTTTTATTGGTAGTTGAAGTATATAATATATGACATTTAAACATGAAAAACAATCTGCGCCAGATGTCCACTCTTTTGTCAAAATTTTCGATGGCATTTTGAGATAATTGCAATTCTAAGTCACCAATAACGCAAATAATTTGGTCCTTCAGCTCAGAAATCGATTGTGGGTTATTCTTATAGACCTGGCTTTTCACGTAACTCCAGAGAAAATAGTCCAACGTATCACATGATCTTGGTGGCCAATTAACATCACCGTTTCTGAAAATTACACCTCCAGGAAATTTTCCCTGCAACAACTCAATTTTCACAAGCAGTGTGTCAGGTTGCGTCGTCCTGCTGAAACCAAATGTCCTCCATAGTATTATTACTCATTTCGGGCACAAAAATTCAGTTATCATCTCACGATATCGAAGACCATTCGCGGTTACAGCTTCACTAGCCTCATTTTCGAAGAAGTATGGATCAATGACACCATCTGACTCTATCTTCCTCTTCTTTTATATTCCACCGAACCAGTTTCTTGAAATCTTTGAACAATTCGATTGATAGTGCGTTCAGATCGGCGATTATGCAAACCATAAATATAAATATTTTTCTAAAAACATTTTTCACTGAACGGCCATTTTCATAAAATAATTCAACGATTTGAAAGCGTTGTTGTGTATTATACGACTCCATTTTTATAAACGTCATACATTACACTTTTCAAATGTCACAAGACCCAGGCTATTTCGCAACGCCATCCGTGTCTTATTCAAGCATTAAAAAAACCGCTCAATTTGAAAGACCCTTTATTTCTATTACAGTGTTCTTGTTTTTCATTATTTCCAATTTTAACAGAAATAGTATCTAGAAGGGATTGATGTCCGATCACAGAGTAACCTAAAGAAATCGTAAGATTTAGAAATATAAATGGTTAAGTTGGCGGAAACGTACTCATGGCATAGCGAGTAAATTTTTATACTTATCAGCGGGAATTATTATATTCATGAAAAAATTGCTCTCCGGAATTTTTCTCTTCTTTCTTAGAGTTTTAGATCACGAAAAACATATTTTTTTCAACTTCCAATTTCATAATAAATATTATTAAATATCACAAAAATAATGATTTATCCGCACGTTGCAAAAAATATTTATTTTTCTTTGAATATTAATAGGTTTTTTTCAAAATACAGTAATTTTTTCTCCTTGTCATCTACATTTGACGACTTTAATGTATACTCGCATTTCGTTGGTGCAAAGTATATATTGTGTCCGGTGTGATTTTAACAGAGAGGATTGTAGTTTTTTAATCAATAAATATTTTTTTGATTAATTAAACAAAGTAAATTTCTAATTTGTTACTATATTCAGTATATAGTACACAGCGTATTACAATAGTCATTTTTTATGTTTCAAAGTGTATGTTTTCAACCAATATTTTTTCAACAGATTATTCATTTGAAAGTAAAAGGTCATATTTCAAAAATTTAATTTGCTTTTTAAATTAAAATAGTAAACTATTATTAATTATCATTGAAGTTACCCATAGTGTTAATAATTTGATTTAATATAAATGGTGCATGTATTGTGGGCACAATATGAATTAGGGTGTAATTCTCTGTACAAAATTTTTTTAGTACAGTGGCGAGTCTGTCAGTGAATTTTTTACTTAGCTTTAAATGAAGAGCATCCTTTATTATTTTGTCCCAGTCTTCAGTTCATAAGTTCATAGAAGAAATGTTTAAATTGTTTGATTCTAATTCATCCTAACTAAAATAGTACACTTAATACATGTCTGATGATACCCAAATATATAACAAGAAATTTAGAATGATCTTTAATTGGTCATATATCAAAACATACCAGTACCATCGAACGGTTATTCTTACAAGGCCCTTGAAACAGGTGACAACTATTGTTGGCTTCCATCTAGAACAAAAATTATTGAAAAGCTCCCAAGGATTATAAAACAATTCTTCGGCAATTAATTTTTTTTATTACAAGCGACTTTATTTACACTATAACTTTAAATGTGGAATAAACAAGGAACTTCAATCAGTGAAACCATAATAATTGGTGACTTTAATGCCAAACTTGGTAAGGTTAAAACTGAAGGATGCACTGGAGAATATGGTCTGGGCCTGCGAAATGAAGGAGGAGAACGGTTAATAGAATTTTGTCAGAAAAAAGAATTAGTAATACAATGTTCAAATTGCCAAATCGCAGGTTGTATACATGGAGATCGCCCATGGATAACAAATTGAACATCGCTTCGAAATCAAATAGACTATATAATAATCATAGAGAGGTTTAAAAAATCTATTACATCAGCAAAAACATACCCTGGATCAGACATAGGGTCAGATCATAACCCCGTGGCAGCAGTGGTAAACGTAAGACTAAAGAAATTGAAATGAAGAAGCAAAAGACGGAAAATAGATGTGAAGCGATTGAATGAAATAGAAGTATTAAACGGTACACAGGAAAAGGTCAATCACAATCTCAAGAGCATCAAAGAAGAAACCAAGAACATCGAAGATGTCAATGAAAAATGGAGAAACATAGAAACAGCATTGTTGAGAGCTGGGAAAGACACCTTACCTTTGGGGACAGCTAAGAAAAAAGACTGGATGACGGTCGAAATACCCAACCTGATGGAAGAGAGACGTGATTATAAGGCAAAGAACGAAGAAAAATACAGAGAAGTACATTAAAAGATTAAAAGAAGTATTAGAGAGGCTAAGAAAAAATGAATACTAGAAAACTGTAAAGAAGTAGAAGAATATGCAAGTAGATTTGACAGTTTCAATGTACACAAAAAGATTAAGGAAATAACAGGTATCAAAAAGATAAAACAAGATTCAGTATTAATGGATAAGAATGGTAGAATAACCACTGACATAAATGACAAGCTAAAGAGATGGACCGAATACATAGAAGAACTGTTTAAAGATAAAAGTTCAAAGAACGAAGTCGCAACGGAGGGGATAGGACCAGAGATCCCAAAAAGTGAAGTAGGATATGCCATTAGAAATACAAAGAGAGGGAAGGCTGTAGGACCGAACGAGATCCTAGCGGAGTTGTTAAAACTTACAGATGAATACACAATCGATGTGATAGTAAATCCTTTTAACACAATCTACCGAACAGGGGTCATCCCAAGAGTGTGGCTTCTATCAACTTTTGTGACACTCCCAAAGAAGAACATTGCTAGAGAGTGTTCTGAACATAGCACTATATCATTAATGAGTCACATCTTAAAGGTGTTTCTCAAGATCATACATAAAATGATTTTTAGGAGACTCGAGGAAGATATAGGTGCTACACAACTAGGATTTAGGAGCGGGCTAGGAGAGACTTTGGTGTAAGTGTATAGATGAAAATGTGTCTAGATGTTAATCAGGATCTTTATGTATGTTTTACTGATTTTGAAAAGGCCTTTGATAAAGTCCGCCATGAAATTCTCAAAAGCGAAAACATCGACAGTAGGGATATTAACATAATAACTAGTTTGTACTGGAATCAAACAGCAAAAGTCAAGGTCGAAAACGAATTAATCGAAGAAATTCGGATTTGTCGAGGTATTCGCTATGTGTATGGAAGCATGGACTCTAAAAAGAGAAACATTAAAAACATTGAAGCTTTTGAAATGTGGTGCTATAGGAGAATGTGGAAGATATTGTAGACGGAAAGAGTAATAATAGAGATGTACTTTCGAAAATGGCGAAAGAGCGTGAAGTGATCGACACTATAAAACGAAAAAAGTTGGAATATCTGGGTCATGTAACGAGGGGTTGCTGAGACTTATAATGCAGGGAAAAATTAAAGGAAGGAGAAACGTGGGGCGCAGAAGAACTTTCTGGCTGTGCAATCTAAGAGAGTAGTATGGCTGCAGTCCAAACGAACTATTTAGAGCAGCGGTTAACAAAGTAAAAATTGCAATTATGACTTCCAACCTCCGATAGGAGACGGAA
>CM032456.1:143438248-143443341 GCA_019049505.1 Pachyrhynchus sulphureomaculatus
TCATCAACATCTCTGCTATACCTGCTAACCAATTACGTCATCGGAAAATGGATACCACCCCGGAAGAAACGGCACACGTCATTGCCCTATTGCAAGGAGGGCATAGTCAACGTGCAGTCGCTGCGCAACTGTATCTGAGCAGCTCAGCGTTACCAAGAGACTGGCGCCTTTATACGGAGACCAGGATCAGGAAGAAGAAGGTACACCTTGAAGCGAGGCGATCGCTTCATAGTTAATACAACTCTAGGAAATCGTCACTTGACTGGCGTTGAAGTCCAGCAGGAGCTTCGGCAAGTTCATGGTCGGGCTGTCAGTCATTGGATAGTTAGAAGAAGGCTTAAAGAAGCTAACCTAACACAAGCGCGACCAGATTTACCCGAGAACATGTCGACTGGATCTTAGAGTAACGGCGCTCCGTTTTATACTCTGACAAATCCCGAATGTGCCTACATGGCAATGATGGAAGAAGACGAGTCTATATGAGGCCTGGAGAACGCTATGTGCAAACTGCATTACTGAAACGGTCGCCTACGGAGAAGGTTTTGTCATGGTCATCTCACTGGATGCCAAAAAACCGATTTGGTTTTCGTGACTGCTGAGACTCGTAGCGGGGAATTAACTGCTCACCGGTATATCGAGAAGATCCTGTAAGAACACGTTGTTTCTTACGCTGGGTTAGTTTCGTGCTAATGCATTACAATCGGTGCGGCATTATCTGGCAGAAGTGGGAATTAGACTGGCCTGCGCCGAGTCCGGACCTCCGTCTTATCGAGCACATGTAGGATGAGCTTAAAGGAAGGATTCGAGCCAGAAATCCAGCCCCTGCATTACTGAGGGACTTAAAGGTTGCAATGGCAGAAATGTGAGGAAGAATCCCAGAGACAGTAGTGAAAAAGTGAAAAAGGTCTAGTGGGCAATACAAAATATTGATTTTGATTTTTCTCAGTTAATTTAATATATATATATATATATATATATATATATATATATATATATATATATATATATATATATATATAAATTTGTTTAATTTTTCCTTTTTCTTACCCCTATTTTCAATCCTTGTTTCTCCTTTCAATTATTTTAATCAGTAAAAAGCATGAGGTATGCTATGGAATTCGGTATCATTAGAAATAGAATAGAATGAGCTTTCAAATGATACTAAAATTCTTAAAAATACATAAACACTAAATTCTAGCATCCATTTTAAATGAAAAACAGTTTGAGTCCATTTTTTTGCAACCCAGTGTGTGTATATATATATATATATATATATATATATATATATATATATATATATATATATATATATATATATATATATATATATTGTATATGTAAATACAGGATGCCCCATATGTATGGAATAATGATTCTACAGCATTTATTAATCAGTCTATCAAAAAAATGTTTAAATAAAAGTTATAGGGTGCTATACGGCGCACATGCTGACGGTGACAACAAAATGTTTTGACCTGTCCGTTCGAAGAAATCACGCCATCTTAATTTTTTAAATGGAAAGCCCTGCATATTATAAAAATTCTAGATATTATTTGTTTAACATACCATATGTCTAAATTGAACTGTTGTGGAATAATTGATATTTGAAATTAAGGAGATCAAATGAGTTATTGACGAAAACATTTATTGCTACATTTTATGAAACTGCAATTTGAGCGTAATGTCATAATGGTACATTTATCAAAAACTTAAAAAATCGCTTTGTTAATGATAGTTGGTTCAGGAGACCGAATCGAGAACCTATTGTCCAATCCGTACTTAACAACACATTAAAACGATTTAGACAATCAGGTCATGTTAAGGATCGTTCTAAATCTGAACCTCCAAAAGCTAAAACAAGCGACGATAAAAAGTTAGATGTTTTATTGGAAATTATAGAAGATCCCCATACAGTCACTCGTCAGCTTTGCCTAGACCACAATATAAATAAAGTTACCTTAAGTCGTTAGTATACGACGATAAAGAAAAATTACATCCATACAGACCCATTCCATTGCAAGAATTATCTGAAGATGACTATGACAGACGCGTTGAATTTTGCGAGGTCATGATGGAACGAATCAATAATGATCTTAACCTAATTCATAATATTGTTTTTTCTGCCACATTTTGTCTTAACGGAAGAATTAACAGGCATCACTGCCGGTACTGGTCTACTAAGAATCCCTACTGGATAATCGACAGTTATTTTCAAAGACCACAAAAGATAAAGGTGTGGGCAGGGATTTGTGGACGTCATATCATTGGTCCCTTTTTTATCGATGGAAATCTTACAGGACAGCGGTATTTACAGTTACTCCAAGAGCAAGTTATTCCAACTTGTGCAGGTCTTTTTTCCGATAAGAATAATTTGGATATCCCTAACAGGAATCTGTGGTATCAATAGAACAGAGCACCTCCTCACTATGAAATCAGTATTCGTACATAGGCAGGAGAGGTGCTGTAGAATGACCTGCAAGGAGTCTCGACCTTATGCCACTCGATTTTCTTTATGGGGTCATTTGAAAACCAAAGTTTAGAGAAGTCGACCTGAAACTATAGAAGATTTACAACAAAGATTTCAATATGAAGTAGCACAAATCACCTCGGATTCTCTGTAAAACTCTGTTTATGATAGATTGGGCTATTGCCTCGCTGTCAACGGTAGATATTTTGAGTTACCTAGAGTATTTATTAATAGTTTTTTGTCTTTTTTTTTAATTTAAATTTCAAAAGACAATAATTCCAAAATAGTTCAGTCTACACATATGATATGTTAGATACATAATATCTAGAATTTTTGGTAAGACTCAAAAATAAAATAATATATAGGACTTTCCATTTTAAAAAAATCAAGATGGCGTAATTTTTTCGAACTGACAGCTCAAAACTTTGTATTGTCAACGTCAGCATGTATGCCGTATAACATCCTATAACTTTTAGTTAAACATTTTTTTGATACACTGATTAATAAATATTCTGGAATCATTATTCCATACATATGGGGCACCCTGTATGTATATATATATTTATATATATATATATATATATATATATATATATATATATATATATATATATATATATATATATATATAAATGTATATATACATACATGTATATCGATTTAAATTATTGCGTTTCTAGAGATAACGAGTAAATGAATAGACGTGATTGAGAACCCGATAACCATTACTTATTTCCTTATATTTTTTAGCACTAAAAAAATCACGCCTTACAAATTGCGTTAAAGAACGGAAAAAAAAATAGTTTAATTATTTAACTTTTAACTCTGCAAAATAGAAAAACCCAGTACCTAAGTGAAAATTCTAATAATAATCTATAATGTATTGATAAAAATGTGACATTAACAAAGGAATTCCAATATGGCCGATTATAAAGACCGTGCAAGGTTGCGAAAAAGACACAAGGAACTACTACAAATTTCAACTTATTGCTTGTATTTTTGAAATTTTATTTTACGGATTTTACAAATTTTTAAGTTTCATTCACTTAAACTCAATATAATATTTAATATCCTTGCTACGAAAATTATGAAATACATACCTGGTAAAACATGTTTACTTTTGAATTTTCCCTTTTCTCTTCGTATTTTCCCGCATCCTGTCCCAATACACTTACCAATCACTCAATAAATAAAACATAAAATGTGAAAATCAAATAAAAAGCGTACGAAACACAAACAAATTAAAATAAACAATTTTTTATGCTTTTCGAAACAGACGGGAAACAATATGGCCGTAGTGACAGTAACATGTCGACGGTCTATTTTTTTGGCTTCTCGCTTGTTTTCATAGCTAGATGATTTCTATTAGCTTTTTCATAATCCCACTTTTAGCAGATTAGGGTTTAATTAGGGACAACTTCGGATTGTGGGAGTGTAATCCTTAATGATTTGCACCATTCAGGTGTATCATGCGTTTCAGTTTAGTAACCTAACCACATTTACTCTGTAATGTCGGCCTTTTTATGTTCACCTGCGTAAATCTCTGGAAAACTGGATTAATTTAGAGTAATTCTTATCCTCAGAAGTTGCAAAATCCTGTTAATCGTTAATGTTTAGGTGCTTTAGGCTCTCGGTATTATGGGTGATATAGAACAGCTCGAAGTTTAAAATTATTGGCAAAGAGTGTAAGATTTACAAATATTGCTGATTATTGTAGCATACTGGTTATTCGTTCGATTTATTTCTTGTTTTAAGCACAGTAGGAAATATAATAACCGGTCAAATGCAAGTCGGGCTTGCGCAATTAGTGTTCCGTAAGTTGATTGCTTTTAAACTAAAAATTTTATATATGATACATAAATGATCAGTGACTTCACAAAACACATTTCAAATGAGTTTTCAACAAAGTTTTTTTTCGATGTTTAGTAAAAACTGATGACTTTCATTTTTTTTTTTTATATAAACCACACTTGTGATAATTTTCGTTCAATCTGCACCCTGTAGAGAATATTCCAGAGTTTTTTCAAAATTTTTTGATAGGAGCTTTTTAAAAAATAATACAAAGGGAATTGTGCGCAAGTATTACATTATATATATTTTTAAACTCGTCTTTATACAAGCTCTCATTTGACACCCCCTTTCCCTTTTCTCTTCGTATTTTCCCGCATCTTGTCCCAATACACTTACTAATCACTCAATAAATAAAACATAAAATGTGAAAATCAAATAAAAAGCGTACGAAACACAAACAAATTAAAATAAACAATTTTTTATGCTTTTCGAAACAGACGGGAAACAATATGGCCGTAGTGACAGTAACATGTCGACGGTCTATTTTTTTTGGCTTCTCGCTTGTTGTTTTCATAGCTAGATGATTTCTATTAGCTTTTTCATAATCCCACTTTTAGCAGATTAGGGTTTAATTAGGGACAACTTGTGGGAGTGTAATCCTTAATGATTTGCACCATTCAGGTATATCATGCGTTTCAGTTTAGTAACATAACCACATTTACTCTGTAATGTCGGCCTTTTTATGTTCACCTGCGTAAATCTCTGGAAAACTGGATTAATTTAGAGTAATTCTTATCCTCAGAAGTTGCAAAATCCTGTTAATCGTTAATGTTTG
>CM032456.1:143443441-143481435 GCA_019049505.1 Pachyrhynchus sulphureomaculatus
AGTGGCATGTCAAATGGAAGCTTGAAAAAACACAAGTGCAAAAATATATATAATATAACACCTCCCTTTTCTTTGTACTATTTTTAGAAAACTGTCAAAAATCGCTGTCCTCCCTTATCTTAAAAAATACTGATCAAAAAATTTTGAAAAAATTTTGAAATATTCTCCACAGGATATAGACTGAACGAAAATTATCACCTTTAATAATTTATCTGGTATATAAAAAAAAAAACAAGAATTTCAAAGTCGTCAATTTTCAACAAAGATCGGAAACAAACTTTATTGAAAATTCATTTGGGAAGTGTTTTCTGAAGCCACATTTTATATTTCCGTAACAAAAATTTTTACTTTAAAAGCAATCAACGTACGGAACACTAATTGTGCAAATCCGACTTGCACTTGGCCGGATGTTTTAACTCTAAGAAGACCTGAAGCACTGAATTTCCTCACAGGTAACATAATACAGTTACTTAATAAAACAACCAAAAATGCCCTATAGCTCAAAAATAAACATTTATTTCTTATTATATTTATGTTGGAACTCATCATAAAATTACAGATGTAGTGTGGTATGTTTTTATTGTAAAATTTCTTTGTTGTTCTTTTCTACCTAGTATTCTTAAAAATATCAAGATAGTATTTATTTATTTGAAAAAAAATGATTACATTTCAAATAATTTTTGGTACAAGAAAATTTTGGAGCAGCTTAGAAAATGCAATTTTAAACCTTTAATTGACTTTTTCAGATCAGAATTTTATTTCTAGTAATACGTAGGTTCAAGATATTTTCATTCAATCACCTCCTTAATTTGTCCACAGTAAATCGAATTTTGGCGATAAAAAACAAACACGCTCGTTTCTAATGCCACAAGACCTAACATAATCTAATATTTTTCGAGGTTTCCTAAATTGTGTTCACACTCTTTTGGCATTGCAAAATGGAACTTCTGTACTCTTATTTACCTATCAATTAATATATTTTTTCTACGATTATATAAATTATAAATACTTTAAAACTAGTTCACATCCTTTGAAAACTTTTCTTATAAAGTATAAATTAGTATTATCCATATGTATGTTTTGATATTGCGTTTATAGTGTTCCGTAAGGTACACTTATAAGATGACTTCGGTGTCTGTCTGTCTGTCCGTCTGTCTGTCTGTCACACTCGATTTTCTCCGAAACTATTTGTCATAGAAAGTTGAAATTTTTTAATAATATAGGAATTAATGGCCTCATCAGAGCCGTGTAGTTTTAAAAGTCAAATTTTGACTTAAGGGGTTAGTTTTGGGGGTGTGAAATCGGAAGTGAAAAAAAAACTTTTTTAGTAGATCATCGAGTGTGGTGTTAAATAAAAGCTTGTGAAAATACGAGTAAAATAAATAAATAAATATATATATATATATATATATATATATATATATATATATATATATATATATATATATATATATATATGTATATACATATATATATATATATATATATATATATATATATATATATATATATATATATATATATATATATATATAAATATATAATGTAATACTTGCGTACACTTTTCTTTGTATTATTTTAAAAAATCGCTATCCTCCCACCTTATCTTGAAAAGTACTGATCAAAAAATTTTGAAAAAAATTCTGGAATATTCTCCACGGGGCGTAGATTAAACGAAAATTATCAGGAATGCATTATCTTTAATAATTTACCTGGTATATAAAAAAAAAACAAAAATTTCAAGGTCATGAGTTTTCAATAAAGATTGGAAACAAACTTTGTTGAAAACTCATTTGGGGTGTGTTTTGTGAAATCACTAATCTTTTTATACCACCGTAACAACATTTTTATTTTAAAAGCAGTCAACGTACGGAACACTAATTGTTGCAAGTTTAACTTGCACTTAACCGGTTTTTTTACATTATGTACAGATCGTATAACGTTAGTTATTTTTTTATAAATTTAGAATTTAAATATTTACCTCTCATTTGGTTCTCAGTGTCAAATTTAAAGTTATACTGCCTCGTAACTTTGCCTCGTGTACATTTCCTGTTTAATTAAAAGTCATAACGAACATTTATTATCTGGCTTTGAAATGTTTCCCTATAGTTCTAGCTTAATTCTTTCTTTTTTCAAAGTTTATTTACTATTTCATTTGCTCTTTTAACTTGCACAAATATCATTTAACTAGTTCGTAACTTTTGTACCTAGCAAATGTACGCTGCTGCTTATTTTACTGCTCTTTTCTTTCTTCTGAAATTTGACATTTTAAAATAACGTGTCTTCATATAGCTAACACAGGTATATAAAAAAGTGAGACACATGTGTCCTTAAGTATTTTTTTATGCTGAATCAAAAAAAAAATCGTAAAAAAAAACATCCACCGTGAGATTTTTTCAGAAAACATACTTACAGTTGCCGGAAAACTGTTAAATTGAAAAAAATAAACTTTAATAAATAATGTAAAACTGTATAATTATTAAAATTATGAAGTAAACTATTATTTCGGACTTCTTTAGATGTGCCGAATCTACATCTATCATAAAAACTTCAAAATATTAGGTTTTAGTGTTCATGCTTAACACAAAAACGCGCATACACCACCTTTAAATAAGCTACCTAGCAATATGCTGTTTAAAATAAATATGTACAACCGCTAAAAAACTGTTCTTAATTCTTATTAATATTCAACAAGACTATTATTTCGTTGCATTTATTTACTCAAACAAGCATTTTACCAACCACATAGCACCCTTGTAAGTGTTAAAAGCGAGTTTTTTGTAAAAACTTTATTTGTCAAGTCAGAATTAAGAACTTCAAAAAAACACTGGAAATAATAGATTTGTTCAATATTAATAAAAACTAAAAACAATTTTTTTTTTAAATTTACCAGTTGCATACATTTATTTTAAACAGCATTTTGATACGTAGCTTAGTTAAAGGTGATGTATGTGTGTTCTTTGTTAAATATGAACATTAAAACCTAATATTTTTAAGTTTTTATGATAAATGTTGATTCAGAACATTTAAAGATGTCCGAAATAATAGTTTTATTCCGTAATTTTAATGATTATACAGTTTTACATTATTTATTAAAATTTATTTTTTTCAGTTTACTAGTTTTCTGGCAACTTTAAGTGCATTTTCTGAAAAAAAACGAAAGATGTCTTTTTTTATGATTATTTTGGATTCAGCATAAAAAAATACTTTACAAAACACATGCCTTACTAAAGTCAGAGAATTATTTTCTTTTTATACCTGTATAATCTTAGACATCCCTTATCGTCTGGACTTGCCGTCAACTAATTTACTATATTACCATGCTATATTAGGAATGTGGAATCCTTGGCACAATGACCTACTCAGTATATGTCACCACTACACCACAGATTTTATTTTTGCAGTCGACGCGCGTCTGGCTAATCATGTTAGCTTCATCAAGAGCAATAATTGACGGAGTCGCGCGCGTCGAGGGCAAAAATAAGGTGTTTAGTGAAGTGGTGATATACCATGCTGTACAAGTCGAAATTTACGTTCGTGATTTTTTTGCCTATTCACTGTCCAGTATTTGGGATCTGATTTGCCCCTTTTTGATTTAATAACTCACAAGAAGGCAGTTCAAGTCTAGTTTACCTGTTTTTTTGTCACTTTATCTCCAAGATTAAGTATGTGTTCAAGTCTTGGTGGGATACTCATTCTAGTGGACTTAGGTGAGCCTCAGCGAATATTTTCTATTTCAATTTTTCGTTGTTTTTTTTTTGTAGTATGACAAATGCATATACATTTACCATCTTTGAAAAACACGTACCGGGAAATTCGATAAGATAAAATTATTTAGAAAAACTGAAAGTTCTATAGAAAGGTACAATTGCTTTTCTATTCACCATATGATTTAATCACTAGTTTTATCGCTATAGTTTTAAACTATCATGTTATCGTATCGTTTCATAGTTTAGGTGCTCCATTTTTTATATTATATTATATATATATATATATATATATATATATATATATATATATATATATATATATATATATATATATATATATATATGTATAAATATATATATATATATATATATATATATATATATATATATATATATATATATATATATATATATATATATATATATATATTCGTAAAGCATTTTCTCATATTTTTTTAGTCGTGTACTCCTGAGTATGGATTTGTTCGTATGTATTTTTATGTTATAAAAACACAAATTTTAATGACGTTCCGCCCATTGTATTGGTTTTTTAACAAATTTTATTTTTGTATTTTTAAAAAAAAATTGTAAAATTAAAAAATTCTGAAAATGTATGTTAAATAAAATGAATATTTTATGAGCACACAACTAACATATTTTATCAAATTTAAGCAAAGATAGTTTTACATACCTCGAAACCATGTTCTTTCTTAGAAATATCTAGGCTCACTAAAAGGGGAAAGAGAAAGTCATGAAATATTTAGAAGAAAAGGTCTTAAGCAACACCGATTGTCTTACCGCTGTACCGAAAAACAAAATAAACAGCATTTTATAAATATTTAACAGTTTCCACCCCAAGCTAAAATCTATGTCTGAAATGGACAAACAAAACACTTTAAACAGTTTTGATTTAACAATAATACAAAAACAAAATAACGAAGACTTAAAAACTAAATAGTGCACAAAAAATATTTCGTCAGGTGGTTACCGCAATTATAGTTCACACCACCATCAATTTTAAAGAAAAAAAACAAAGTTATAAAAGAACTGACAGACAGAGTTCTAACCTTAACTTCACCTGAATTTAGACCTGACAATGACACTGCAAATTTATTATTATGATTATATTTGATCATACATCGGTTATATGAAAAATACAATTTACCCCATATTAAAAATAGAACAAAATTCGACCAAATTTGGCATTTTTACGTATATACTTAGATATATTAACCTTCTCCATTCCAATTCAAAGATAATTTAAAAAAAAATTGTGATACTATAACCTCAAAGAATAGCTTCCAGTTGCAAACATTCTTAATCGTAAGAATGGAACAGTTTTTTAGTGCACAAATCTATCTGAATATGATAATTTTGTACATTTTGTTCCCGCTGATAAAGGTCACATCAAAATTGTCCCTGTAAATAACTTTCTAACCTCAAAAATGTTTAAAAATATCAATATTCTATGTTATAAGTAGGCCATTTCGTTTATATAGTTCATAAAAGTATCTAAAATACAATAGCTTTTTATATGGAGATTGACTGATAGGCGAACAAAAAGTTGCGTATGGTAAGTTTAAACCTAACATAACCTAATAGTCATGAACGAGCACAAAGACATATACTACAAGCTTTAAACCTAACATAACCAAATGCATCAAGTCATAAGTGATCAGAAAGGCATATACTACAAGTTCTACATTTTCTGATGATATATTTTTATTATTAGATCGATTTTCTTATCTTTTTCCATTATTCTATATAATATTACACAGTTTTGAATATGGGACTTTAAATACCATTTTCACTTTATAAAATTGAAAACTGTTTTCTTAGATGATAAATATAATGTGACTTAGTCTTGTAAAAACTACTATTTACGTTAAAAAAACAAAAAGAATTGAAAGTTTTAGCCATAAAGAGACATTTAGTTATGAAGTAAACGACAATATTAATTACAATTTTAGGTTATTTTAGATATAGAATTGTTACTAAGGCTTTCAAATATATATTAATAAATTACAATACATAAATTAATTTTTGTTATACATATTAATATATAGATTAAGTATTTACAATAAATCGACTAACATTGATTCCATTATATTTTGTGTACCTATTTATTTATTAGATGCATGTTATATTGTTGATTTGTTTAAAAATTATAAATTATACAAACAGTTCTCTATCTATCGATCATTGTTTCCTATTTATCAATTAAAAGAGAACATATCCTTGGTCTTAAAAAAAAATTATAAGCAATGTTAATATACTTTTAATATCAAATATACATCTGTGTAAAACATTCATGTTTTTTAACAGTTTTGACGTAGATAATACAACAATTATAACCTAAAGATTCTACTACGATTTTTTTTTAAATAAAGGATAATTGATTTGATCTAATTGATTTTAGGGAGTCGGGACGCGTGTTTTCCGACTTTATTATTTGTTTTAGCGAGGGGAAGAGTCCATGTTTGTTTCTGATGGTGGATAAATCCGGGGATTCAAAAATATGTTTGACTGTTAACTGAGAATTGCACCCGGGGCACCGTGGAAAAGGCTCATTTTTCAAAAGGTGGATGGGTGGCATAGGAATTGCTCACAGCTAGCCTCCTCCAGATTACATTCTCTTTCCGGCTCATCGATATGTGGTGGAATGAGGGAAAGGCTATTGGTTTCAATTCCCAGAACTTGTTACACGGGTCTTCCAAGTCCCATTAGAGTTGGAAAAGGCTTTTACTAGACTGAGACAGTCTGATGGATGATTCTCAGCGGTTATTATTATACCAGTTGATATTGATGCCTTCTCATTTCGTCTAATTCCCGCGTGTCCAAGAACTCATAAGAAATGTATTGTGATCTTCTTTATTTCCTATGTAAAGAAGATCGGTTATTTCTCTTATGTATGCATTACTTAGGTTGCCTCTTATTAAAGATTTCAATGCACTTTGTGAATCCGATATTATAAGGTATTTATCATTACGGCGGGAGCCGACAGCAAATCTTAAGCATTCCTTGACTGCCAATAGTTCGGCTATGAATATTGAAGAGTGAGTAGGTAATTTAGGTTTCCTGGTGAAGCCTCTGCCCATAAAAGCCGCTCTCGTACCCATTTGGGTTTTGGAGCCATCAGTGAAAAATAAGAAATAATTTATGTATTTTTCGTTTATTAAAACGTTGTATCTGCTCTGATGAAGTAGAGTGAGTAGATATGCTGTATTCACTGAGGGAGAAGTCGACCTTTGGTGAAGGGGGAGCCAAGGTGGAAAGATGTTGAATAAAGGGTAATCGAATCTAGGGGTTAATATATTGAAAGAGTTTAAAGTGAATGAAATTCTGTATTGTAAGGAATTTGAAAGAAAAGATTGACCCGTTGGGGGGTTGGTAGGTTGATTTGTTTGAATCTGCTTAGTGATGTTAAGAAGTATTTGATGAGGGAGGTGTCTATCTATTGCTAGGGGAGGGGTGGAGGTGATGGAGTGGGAACTTGGGACCGGAGAAGTTCTGAAAGCTCCCGATGCCATTCTCATAGCCTGGTTCTGGAGTGGTTCTAGTATTTCCTTTATTTGAGTTCCAGCCGAATCATATATTATATCTCCATATCTAATTTTTGATAGTATTAGAGATTTATAAATGGTCATAATTGATTGAAAGTCGGATCCCTATGAGGTGTTCGACAGAGTACTAATAAGATTAAGGTCCTGGGAGGTTCGGTCTCGTAGATGTTTTAGATGGGGGATCTAATTGAGTTTACTATGAAAAATCAGTACAAGTTGTCGTTGGTATGGATAAACCACTTACTGATAGTGGATTTAGACGAGGACATGACTTTTGGTTACAGATGTGGTTGGTTGCCGATTTCTGTGGAAATAATTTAAATCCATTTTCAGTGGCCCTTTCTTCGATGAAGTTTAGTGCCATTTGCAACTCGATCGTGAGCGTTTGGGATGAATTTGATGAGAGGTAAAGGACTATGTCATCCGCAAGCAACTTTATTTGATTGGAAATGAGTTCAGTCAAGGTGTTTATAGCCACATTGAATAATGTTGGGCTAATGACTGATACCTGAGGGACGCCTGTAGATATATCAGAAATATTTGACTTGGAATATTCGGTTCAGGAATTTTTGAATTAATTGAAAAAGCTCTTCTGCAATTCCCATTTTTGTAAGTTGTGGGAGAGAATTAGCTTATGATAGGTTGTGTCGAAGGCGTTCTTTAGGTCTAGGGATATAATAGCTGTATGTAATTTGAGTTGAAGGGCTTAATTTAGGTCAGAATATAGAGATATGAGATAGTCTAGAGATGAATGATACTTTCTGATCCATGTTGATGTGGGTATATCCTTTTTTTGATGTCAAGATCCCTAGTCAGGCGGGTATTTATCATGCGTTCAAGCAAGCGGGGATGTTCTTGGTTTGCCAGTTTGTGGATAGAGACCACTATTGAGTGTACCCATATTTCCGGTATTTGACTGTGGGACCATAAGTGATTGAAATAATCAAGGAGAAATAGAAGGGTTGGTTTTGGTAGATGAGCTAGCATTGTTTGTAGTATACTATCTGGACCTAGTGTGGAGTTTTTGGAGTTTTGAATGGCTTTTTGGAGCTCATAATTCGAAAAAGGTTTATTGTAGTGATGGTTTGGATTGTTTAATACAGGAGAGGATTGGACAGAGGAATCTAGGATGGAAAAAGGGATGACTGGTAGTAGTTGTTCAGCAAGAAGTGTGCAAATGGTTTGTGCGTCTGTTGTGATGGAGTTGCCATCTAATAAGTGAGGAATGAGTCGAGAGTCGGTTTCTCTCATTTTCCCCATAGAATATCATAGGGAGCGAGAGGAAGTTGGTTTGTTTATGGATGAGATGAAATTTCTCCATGAATCTGTTTTAACCTTTTTGAAGTTTTTTTTTTGCTTGCGCTCTTGATCTTTTATAGTTGATTAGGTTTTGTGTGGAAGGATGTCCCTTATATTGGTTGAGGGCTTTTTTCCTGTTCTTTAGGGCTATGTGGCATTCTTGTGACCACCAAGCCACATGGATGTTGTGTTGGTGTGGGATGCGTGATTTTGTGGCGGTTATGATGTTATAATTGAATTCATTAATGTACTTGTTAGATCATGGACTGGGGAAGAGGGAGGGTGAATTGATTTGGAGAATATTCCCCAGTTTGCTAAGAATCCATTTTAGATAAGGATGTGGGATGAGTTTTTGAGGAGCGTATTATAATAGGAAAGTGGTCTCAAGGAATTGATTCACAGTCGAGGACTTTTTTAATGTATAAATCTACTCCAACCAATGCTCTGGTCTGTTGTAGAATGCTTTGTAGTTTTTGATCTTGATATGTGAGTTTGCTTTAAAATTCGTCTCTTCGAGGGTCTATGGGTGTTAATTAATTTGGCCAAATTTTCTATTCTGGGTACAAATCCATTCAGATTCTATTGAATTATAGGTTTGAATGTTATGATGGAAAGTTTTTAACTCCTCTTGGATTTGGTTTGGGAAAGAGCGTGGTCTATTTCCATGAAATCTGGAGTGGAAATGTCCAGAAGTGATTCCGCAGATGAGGTTGGAGTAGATTTAGCGGAACTGCCCTTCTGTTTCTTATTTGAGGTTGTTTTAGGAGTGAAAGTTGGTTTTGGGGGAAGGGTGGTTGATTTTGTTATAGGTTTTATGAATATTGATGTCTTGGATGAGTTTAAGGATACTGGGGTTGGAGATGCTGTTTCTGTTTTGGTCTTTTTTGGGGAGGTATGGTAGTTGGAGGGGAGGGAGGGGAGTGTAAGGAGGACGATTGAGTGGTTTTAGATATAGGACGGGAGGATTGTAAAGATTTGATATTGGACGGGAGAAGAGAGGGATTTGAGGAAGTGGCTGGAGGGAGGAGAGTAGGGGAAAAGGGTGTTATTGTTGGGAATTAACCTTAGATGCCTATGGTGGCCATTTGGGGTTTGTTTCTTGTTAAAACAGAGCTGTAAGATATGTCTATTGTGAGAAATTATGTTGAATATTTCCTCTTTTCTTCAAAGTAGGGTAATTTATCTTGGGTTCTAATCTTCTGTATCTCGAATTCCTGTTTGTACACTCGGCATTCCTTGTCTCTAGGGGGAGTGGTTTTCTTGGCAGATACAGCAGGTAGAGATGTTTGAGCATGGTTTCTTTTTCTGTGAAGAGTGTCCACATGAGAAGCAAATTTCTGAGTTAGAACATCAGGCAGCCGTGTGTCCAAATTTTTGGCATCGAAAACATCACATTGGATTCGGTATATGTTGTCGTTCTTTGAGTGAATCAAAACCTGCTGAAATTTGTTTCGGCAGTTGATGCATACGGAAGGATATTATGAACGTTGACGATGACTTTTTAGTGCCTTTCTTTGGAGGAATTCTGTATATGCTGGTTACTCCCTGGTCCTTTAAATTCTCCAAGATCTCCTCATCCGAACAGTTAGACAGGTCGGAGCTTGTGATCACTCCCTTAACTACTAGATTTAAGGGAGAGGTGGAGACTTCGTGGTCATGGAGGTGTGAGTAGTTTCCTGCAAGCACTTCTATTAACAGGGAGCTGTCAGATTGTATGTGAATGTCAGCTAAATTTCGAAAGTAGGACTGTAGAGAATTATTTATTAAAATGGTGACATTGTTTTAAAAGTGCCTTCGCTGTGGGTTATCTGAAAGTACCTGTCGTAATTGTTTATTGGGGTATTTGGATATAATTCAATTCTGGGCCTTTTTGGCCTGTTTAGAGGGGGAAATAAAAATTTATTTTTGGACATAAGAATCCCACGAGTGACCTAGGAAGGGGTAGCCCGCTATCGCAGAGCCCGGATACCATAGTAAGGCTGAATTTCTGTCGAAGGTTGCCCGGTGTCCGACAGGAACCGTTCATGACTCATGCTGGCTGAGTCATTCATCTCTTCGGCATGGTCTTTCACACCTTGAGATTGCCATTGAACATTTATTGGACAGCCAAACAGACGGGACGGAACTGGACGAAACAACATGACTCAGCAAGCTCGGGGGGCGTCACTCCTCGTACTAGTAAAGTCTAAAACTCCATTAGCCCCTGAGGAGAAGGATAATTGAGATCTACATTCACAGATAAAATAGCTGCATTAAAGTTGAAATGTTTTATATACTATAGTTTCTATTACTGTTTGGTCACATTTCATCACAGATACTATTTATCACAGATAATGATAATATTTTATACATGTAATTTTAAATTATTTGTTCATTTTCACTCATAATTAACTAAATCTGAGTAGTATATTAGCATATATTTTGCAAAAGGAAACTAAAGAGAGAATCAGGTTATTTCATTAAATGTACTTGTAGAGACACGTTCAAATTGACTTGTAGTATATGCCTTTCCGCTCACTTATGACTTGATGCATTTGATTATGTTCGATTTAAAGCTTGTAGTATATGTCTTTCTGCTCATTCATGACTCGACCTGCTAGGTTATGTTAGGTTTAAATTTACCATACGTAGCTTTTTGTTTGCCTATCAGTCAACCTACATATAAAAAGCTATTATACTTTAGATACTTTCATGAACTATATAACCAAGAATATTGATGTTTTTAAGCCTTCTTGAAGTTAGAAAGTTATTTACAGGAATAATTTTGATGTCAGTCCTTTATCAGCTGAATCAAAATGTATAAACTTATCATATTCAAATAGATTTGTGCAGTAAAAAACTGTTCCATTCTTTCGATTAAAAATGTTTGCAACTGGAAGTTATACACGCTAAATAATGACAACTATTAAAATTAGGAAACGAAGATATTAAAATTTATTTCAGCAAAATAAATATTTTTCAAAATCACCTTTCTGCAGAATCTCTCAATAACACATAAAGTGAGGTATTTCTCTAATGGTTTTAAAAATAATGATAGACAATTTCGAAAGCGATGTAAACCCTAAAAAAGGGTTTTCAGGTAACACAATACAATCTAACTAAGTATACAAACTGGAAAGTGCGCTACGGTCAAGATTAATGACACCTAACCAAACATTTATTTCTTCGTATTTCTGATTCCGATTTAGGCCCTCAATTATTTCAAAAGATCAATTTATTGGGTCGTTAGGTTTATTTTTGGACTTAACGTACAATGAGAGATAAATGTGTGTCATATTTCAATGCATTGTGAGTACAATAAATTCTATGGCATTGCCTTATGAGTTTTGGTTTTCATCTTAAGAGTCTTTTTAGACTTTTTGTATGTTGAATTGCATCTTTACTTAACTGAAAAATGTTAAATGATTTACTATAAAATGAAATCATAATTTTTAATATGCAGGCAAAGTTTGTCCTACTCAGTCAGGTAATGAAAAGATCTCGAAAGATTTATTGCCTTCCGCTAACCCAAACCAACCCCCATCGCTTCACCATGTAGCTATTTGCATTAAGATTTATAAAAGTAATCTTTTACGACTGGGTTGAAACTATGAGTATTCAGTAATAGTACAAGTAAGTAGGCTTACAGCTAAGACAGACTAGAGACATCCTCTCCGGTAATCCTTTATTAACGTATGGGCAATGTTGCAGAAGGGGCTTACAATTTAACATGGAATCCAAATCACATGATTGGCCAATGGTACTTTTTCAATCCGCTGTTCTTATGGTCTTGCTGTCACTTCCTGCTATCCATGAGCCTCGACAGAAAGCAACCTTACGTCACGTCTTTGTGGCGTTGTAACAAAATTTGATCGTAGATGACTGCCTTCGACTCCTTCAATCTGAACTAACCTACCTTTACAGCAAATGTTTGCTGTGTGAATTTGCTGGTATCTGCTGCGTGTCAATATGATGTAGTATGTGGCCTAGGCAAATATATAAATACCGAACCCGAGACCTGGGTTCAGTAAGTTGGAACTTTATCAGTGCTACCACACTATTAAGTATAAAGTTAGTTTGATACGTGTGACATTCCGTCATCAAGATTTTCAGTTACAGGCATCTGTACTTCCATTTATTAATTTTGAAATAGCTTTAAAAATGTCTTATAATTATCGTAATTGTAACATGAAACGAATAGAGATAAAACTAAAATACCTGATTCACTAACATTTGTAACTACTACAATGATATAAAATATTTGATGTTCTGTCATATATAACATATCAGGAAAATTATGTTTTATTGACTGGATATAAAATTTTACTCGAATATACTACATATGTGATTTTCCTATATTTCTAAATCATGTACCTAGCCGTAAAAGAAAACTGCATGGAAATTGAATTATTCGTTTTCAAATTATACCCGGACACACATACATACACATAAATCAAACAAATATTTATACCTTAAATCCAGACTTTCCTTTACTCTCATTATATCAGTTTGAATCGTGGTTTAAAGTTCTTCGTGATAGAAGGCATCGTGTTCTTAAGGAGGTTCAGGCATTACATTGGTTGGGATAACAAAATTCTCAAAAAATTCACTGTTGTAGAAAAACGAAATTAAAAGATATTTAGGAAGTTTTAGCTGATTTAACTCGCTGGTTTACGACAAAAAAAATATGAAAATTGCTAAAAATATATGGGTTGCAATAGAGAACGATTTTGAGTAATATATAATTTATCCTGTAACGATAAAGAGAAAAATAAAAATTTTATATAACATGTAATAACGCCTTTAGAAACTTCAGATCAAATTTTTTGCACTTTTACCCGTTTGATTTCTGGCAGTAAGCAATAACACTTCTTCATGTGCACTGAAAATAACTAATATGTCGTTACGGCTTTATAGACGTGGCAATACAGCAATTGAGGACGTTTTGCTCGTGCGCGACTTTTGAACCGCGAAAGGATTGTAAGATGATGATTATAATTATATTTCTATAAATTTTGTATAAAAAACCTATTTATTATATAACACTAAATATCATTATTACAAATAATCACAACATAAATAACTTTGGTAAAAATGGAAAAACTGAAAAGAAATTTATTGCTTTAATAGATATTTAATATTTACTAATATTTGATAAAATTGTATGATAATAATGAGCAGTAAAACATTTACTAGATATAATAGGATAACATGTTGGAGAATGCTGCGCATGCGCAGCTCCAAGAATAAGATGTATTTATTTCTTACGTTTGTCATTACATTTGAGTAAACAAAAATTTGTAAGTTTATGAAAAAATAGTTCTTCTTTTCACACACTGTTCATGATTACAACGTCGCAACTTTTTAGCAGATAATCTGTCATTACAACACTTCCGATCATTGAAAAATTGATTTTGAATATGATTATTTTGAAACGTTACCACGTTTATTACTTATAACACACGTGTTACTATATATTTTTTAAAAAATAATTAATATGATGGATCTATTCGATAACAATCATAATTAAACGTAGAATCAATAATATAATATAATGAAAATAATTAATATAATTTAATGTAATGTTCTTCGTTATCCATGTGTTTAGCATAGGTCTACTTCCCTTGCCCATCTCCCCGCGACGTACTGCCTGTGTTCCATCCTAGGTGGAATGGTCCAGACATTTCACTAAATTCATCTGATATTTCCAATGCTGATTTGTCAGAGTTTAGTAGTTTGCTGAGAGATGATGTTGCTGTGCTATCGAGTGCATTACATCTGCGCCGAAAGTTGTAATGCTCTGATTGGTCATCTCAGAGGCTCGCTCTGTCGATTTCTTCGGGTCAAATATCCCATTTTCATGATGGATTGTTTTTTTTATAGTTGTCTATGTTGGCTGTCTTACACTTATTCAAAACTATTTTGTGACCTGTCTAGCGGTGGTGTTGAAAAACAGCATATATATATATATATATATATATATATATATATATATATATATATATATATATATATATATACATATGTACATATATATATATATATATATATATATATATATATATATATATATATATATATTCTTAGTTTTTGAATTTTCTTGAAAATTATTTAAGGTTCATAAATGAGAGAAGTTCTTCTTGAGATTACAATTATTACAATACGTTTCAATCAAATCATCTTGGTCTTCATCAGTTATATTTATAACTAAATAATATATATATATATATATATATATATATATATATATATATATATATATATATATATATATATACATATATATACATATATATATATATATATATATATATATATATATATATATATATATATATATATATATATATATACATGTATGTATACATGAGTCAACTTACTACAGAAATTAATAAAATTATAGACTTACCCAAAAAGGATTTTGGGTAAGTTGGGAGCAATGTAACTTAACCAGTAGTGTATAGCGTGTTGCCGACTTAACGTATTTCGTTTGCATTGAATGCATCTGATTTGTTAAAAAAGACGGGCATCATGAATCCTTGTCTATTTGAAATTTTTCGGGGCTTTTTCCTCCAGCATGCCGTAGTGGCTTTTTTCCACAGTGATGCAGTAACGACTTTTTCCTTTATCAAGCTGTAGTAGGCTTTTTTCTTCCGTCATGCCGTCATGCAGTAACGGCTTTTTTTTTATCACCAAGTAGGTGTAGTTTCTAGATCTCAAGTTTAATGCCTTTTTCTGATATTAAGATATTCTGCTCATCCTAAGGCATTTCGGGTCAAAAAGTGATTAGCTACCCAAGTGAGAATAGGAGAGTAGTGGCTGAGACAATATTTTTGATGAGAATCTCACCAAGAGAAGCCAAGCAGTTTATAAAAAACCCACGAGGAGATGCCAAGCAGTAAGTCAGTAGTACACCAATTTAAATATATCACTTCGTGTTTACAGCGTGTGTTTCCAACGACCACTCAACACGTGTAATCCGCGAAGTCGATTTTACAAACTTTTATATCGTGTTTTTTAAAGCCATTTGCTAAGAACTTAATAATTCTAATTTAAAGACTCTCTGTAAAAGTACGCACTCGCATAGTATAAAAGGTTATTTATTAAATCTATGTAATTTTAAGAGTGTAATAAGAGGAAGAATTTTTATTTTGTTAATATACCCTTCTTTATTTAAATGTGTAGTGTCTCACTAAACTCCTGCTCTTCCTTTCAGGACGTAACGATTGTACTATATTAAAATTCAACAACTAAATAACTCTTCAGTATTTTTTCATTTTTTGAGCTGAACTTAGATTCTTTATATTCTAAAATGAATGGTGCCCAAACAGTACAACTAAGCTTTAAACAACTATAGAGACTATTTTCAAAAGTTACCTCGATCTACCAGTAAAAAACGAGCTAGCTTATACCTAATTTTTGTTCTTTCAGTATTAATATCCACTCAAGCCATTCCCAAAAATTAAGATATACATAAGGGGCAAATAACGGCTTATATTTAATAAATAAAATATTTATTACAGGTAAAGAAAGTTGAGGCTATAATATATATATATATATATATATATATATATATATATATATATATATATATATATATATATATATACATATATATATATACATATATATATATATATATATATATATATATATATATATATATATATATATATATATATATATATACATATATATATACATATATATATATATATATATATATATATATATATATATATATATATATATACATATACATACATATATATATATATATATATATATATATATATATATATATATATATATATATACATATATAAATAAATATCTATATATATATATATATATATATGTATATATATATATATATATATATATATATATATACATATACATACATATATATATATATATATATATATATATATATATATATATATATATATATATATATATATATATATATATACATATATAAATAAATATATATATATATATATATATATATATATATATATATATATGTATATATATATATATATATATATATATATATATATATATATATATATATATATATATATATATATATATATTGGTCTCTACAAAAGTACGCAATATTAAAATTTGCTAGAAATCGTCCTTTTAGAAACTCCTTAGTAAGTTCATTTAAGAGTAGTTCTAATGTTGCAACAATATACTGAAATAAACAATAGAGAAAATAAAAGGAAAATTGGTAAGTAATTTATTCCGTATCTCTCTCAAAACACTTCTGAAATAAATACTTAATTTTTAAAGTTTCCCAACTAGCCTAGGTGAAGATGACACTATTCAACACCTCGTAATATAATCACAACATCATCCAAGATTTAAAAAAACCATATCATATTAATGGCAAAGAAATCTCAGCGCCATCTAATGTGAAACAGTGAAAACTTTTAATTTAAAAGCAAAACCCACGAAAAATAAAAATAATTTATTACACAGGCATATTAGGTACTAATATACTACATACCGCTACTAACAGTTAAGCTGTAACTGTAAAATAAAAGAGAATAACGATATTATTAATTTACTCGCATCTGCACGATATTACAAATTCAAAAAGGAGTGTATTTATGATATCACTAGGATCGATGTCCAACTGTGTATTGCGAGATGCCGAACATTAACATCTTTATCTATGCTAGGTGACGTATTCTAAAATGAAGCGAGACATGGCATGGCCTAGTTTAGTTATTGATACATAGGTTATTCATTATTTTCGGATTTTATGTATTTTTAATGCAGGGGTAAGACTTACTTGTCCGAATAGCCATTATACATATTAGTCTCATAAATATTGTTACACGCTTTCACGCACTCTCCCTATAAACATTAACCCTTTTTTGGTGAAATTATTTACAAGTTATGGTATTCAGTTGTTATACAGTTATTGTGTGTAAACATATTTACAATTTGAATTTTTTAAACAATACAATAGGGTGATCCAGAAAATAAGATTGCTATAATAGCTGTAGTTAAGTGAGGTAAGGAAAAAAGCGACATTTTTAAGACCTTAAAACCGTGTAAAATTAGTCGTACGTGTGTTTACCGGACGATAAAATTATTTATTGAGACGGGAGACATAAAAGACAAAAAATGTTCAGGTAGAACAAGGACAGTTAGAACTCCACAAGCTATTCAAGCTGTAAAAGCACCAATTAACCGAAATCCTCTCCGCAAACAAAAAATTTTAGATGTTAGACGTTAAATGAAAATTTCGAAAAAATTCTGTCTCGTATTATTATAAAAACACCTTATAAGAGGCACACTGGTCATTTGCTAACGGAAGATTTAAAGCGAAAACCTAAAAGTTTGCATACGCTAATGACAAACACAGAAAAATTTTGTTTACCAACGAAAAAATGTTCACTGTGGAACAATATTTCAATACGTAAAATGATAGGATTTATGCCAAATCTTGTAAGGAAGAGTCTTCAGAGAGGCCATCATCCAGCATCAGTTATAGTTGATGGGGTCAGCTTTGATGAGGTTACCAGTATTCATTTTTGCGAAAAGGTGTGAAAATTTCGGCTAAAATATAGCAAGACAGCATTTTAGGCAACGTTGTGCAATCCCTAAACTATACTCTTTTTAAAATAAGCATTGGGTCTTCCAGCAAGAATTTGCACATGCTGACATAAAGCTAAAACAACACAAGCATGACTACAACAAAATGTGCCTTCATTTATTACTACTAAACATTGGCCTGCTGCAAGTCCTGGTCTAAATCCTTTAGTTTATAAACTATGGTCTCTTAGAGGGTATGGCTTGCTCTAAAAGACATGCTTGCTTGACTTTTTAAAACGAGCTTTAACAAAAGCGGTGGACAATTTTCCGTTGGATCAAGTGCGTGCTGCCGTAGACGAATAATAATCGTTTGAGGGCTTGTGTAAAAGCAAAAGGGAGACATTTTGAGTAAACGTTAAGTTAATTTTGTCGTTATGAATATATGAATTAATTTCGTAATAATTTGTTTTAATGTTCATAGAAATTAAATGTTTAGGCAATGTTTTCATTATAACGGTATTTATGGGGATACTAGGTATATCCATCTGCATATTTTCTATTGACGTTACAAACATATTTTATAATTGATTATATGTGACAATTGTTCATTACCTCAGCTAAAACCAAGACACATACATACAACAAACTATTGATACCATACAAAATTTATCGATTTCCCTTCCCTTTTAAGCGATATTACCCAAAAACTATAAACTCCTTTTAGAGTATTATGTAGAAACCAATTTAATGTTTTGTTACCTTCAAGATTTATCGTGTCAAAAGACAGATAGGTAGACCGACAAACGGTAATTGAAAACTATGAAGCGTAAAGCAACTCCAAAACCTCGGAGGGTGATTTAGTCACGACTACAATACTTTCCCTAGCAATAAAAATAACAAATTACAAATAACTCTAATCCTAAAGTAATCCTCTAGTATACCCACCGTTAAATTTTACCAAGTATAACAAATCCCCTCCTTAAAAACATCCAAACAACTTTTACAATAATTTATTCCGATGGGCTTTCAATTTTTATGACTCAATATAAACTGAAAATTAAGTAATATATTCCTGAATACAACAGAATATTTCTCTACCGATTTCTCAAACAACATATGCCCTTCCGCAGCTAAATTGTGGTCATAAAAAAGTTTTTCCACAAGAACACAAAACAATTTAGAAACTGATAAGTGTCCTTTCTCGAAGATTTATAACTTTTGGTCAAAATTTTATTAGTCTTCTTTACTGAAGGTTTAACTTTTTGACTGACTTTTACAATATATTTATGCTAATTTAAGTTTATATTCCAACTCATTTTGACATAAAGACCTTAAATTATCGTTACTCGCATTTTCCATAATAAATAAGAAACAGAGAATTTTTTTGATTTTTAGAGAATCTCAAACAGGGTATGTTTTTCACGTGTATGTCCATTAGCGATTGAAGTAAGCAGGGTTAAAAAGTTTATACACATACGTAAAGTTCACATTCAAAAAATATAGTAAGATATTAAAAATAAAAAAAATTGATATAGGGATTTATCCAGTATTTTCCTTTACTAAGTTGGGAACGTGGAATTTATCAGAAATAGTTGCTCACATTGTACACTTCCAGAAAATAGTAAATCATTTGTCTGGGAAGTATGTCGCAATCAAATTTCGGAAAACATGGTTAACAAATTCGAATTCACAAAAAAATATATAAAAGCAGTTAAAGGATTGAGAAAGAAAGATGTATTCTACTTAAAAGCGGATAAAAGAAATAAGGTTGTTATATTGGATAAGAAAGATTACTTTGAACGTGTAGGTAATCTTATCGAATCTGGCCCTTATGAAATGGTAATAAGAAATGCATTGCTGAGAATAATAACAGAGGTTAAAAATTCTTTAAAGAAATGTAAGAACCTTATCTCCGATTCGCTAAAATTTAAATTAAATGTGAGTAATACGACCATACCTAAGTTGTATTGCTTACCCAAAATTCACAAACTTGGGAAAGCAATTCTACCCATTGTTTCATCGGTCGGGTCACCCACATATTTAATATCCAAATGGTTATCAAAAGAACTTGAGAATTTACCGTTAAATACTTTCGCAGTGAAAAATTATTTAGAATTCACTAATAAAACAAAAAATCTAGTTCCTAATGAAGGTGAAATCTTAATTTCTTTTGATGTCAGTTCTTTGCTACCAAGTGTGCCAATAACACAAACTTTACAATATCTCGAAGAATTACTTAGGACTTTGAGGACGAAATTATTCCTGAATACTTGACATTATCTAAACTTTGTTTGGAACAAAATTATTTCCAATATAACAATCAATTTTATGCTCAGAAAGAAGGAACAGCTATGGGTAATAGCTTATCACTTTTCATAGCCAATTTATTCATGAGTAAGTTTGAAACCGAAGCCAGTCAAGAATTTGAATATTTCCCAAGGGTATGTGGATGATATTTTCGCGATTTTCGATACAAAGAAAGCAAATATTGATGACTGTTTCCAAATTAAATAGCCGGTATGATTCCATTAAATTCACTTACGAAGTTGACAACAAAGGACAACTGCCTTTTCTAGATATTTTAATTATTAAAAATAATAATAGATTAGAATTTGATATCTATAGGAAAGACACAGTAACAGATAGATATATTCCTAATGATTCATTTCATTGCAAAAAACACAAATTAGCCTCATTACATTTTTTAGTTCATCGTTTGGTCACTTTTCCTCTGAATAGAGGAAACTTTAATAACGAAAGGAATCGTATTAGAAATATAACTAGGTTATGACGATGACTTAGTAAACAAGCTAATAAATAGACACACAAGACAAGTTCAGGTTAAATATTCAGAATTCCACATTTTTTACACGCGAAAAATATAACACCAAGTATGTCTCCATACCATTTTTTCCGAAATATAGCAAGGGACTCAATAAGCTATTTAATAAGGTAGGCCTCACCTTAGTTTATAAGTCATCAGACAATCAGGAATATCTTAGGAAATCCCAAAGATAAGATTCCTAATTGTGAGAAAAGTGGAATTTATGAAATTAGTTGTAATGATTGTGATAAACAGTATGTTGGACAAACTAAAAGATCAATTAAAACACGATTTAAAAAACATTTGGCACACTTAAAATACAGTAGAACAGACAAGTCTAACATTGCCGAACATGCTCTTGAAACTGATCATATTGTAATATTAGATAATCTAAGATTAATTAAAAATGTATCTGATAGGAGATTGTTGAACGCATACGAAAGTATGGAAATTATAAAATGTTAAAGTAGTTTAAATAAAGACAGAGGGCATATTCCTTATAGTCCCCTCTACTGGTTACTTGACCGGAAATTATAGTCTTGCCTATGCCATTAGTTCCGCCTGAGTAATTCAAGGGTTAGGCTAAGTATAAATAGGGTAGATTTGTGGGTTAGCTTTAGTCAATCATCGCTCCTGATGAAGCTAACATGGTTAGCGAAAGGCGCGTCCAGTGCAAAAATAAAGTGTTTGGTGTAGTGGTGATATATACTGAGTAATATTTTCCTTGCAGACACGTAGTTCTAAAATAAGCACTGAATTTGACCTTCTCAAGGAAAAGTTTTAACGAAATCTAAGTTTAGGTAAAGCAGAATTATAGTGTGTTGTTTATTTGGAAGAATAGGGTGCTGAAAAAAGAAGTGGATGGTAGTTGGCGCTTGTATACTCTTATTTCATATTAGATAAATAAATATTTTTCGTTACAGAATTAACTTGGCACAAACTCCTCCAATCATAACTGACTTGGCTTACATCCGTCAGCCAAACATGGAACCACATTGACCAATTGTGAGAAAGAAGAACAAAAATAATAATTTTGACGTCATTTCCCAGGATGATGAGTCGTTCAACAGCAGATGACACAATATACATACCGTAAATATATATAAAACAAATACAATAATTTCCGTAAGTCATCATCATCAGGTATGCAGTCCATCGTCGGACATAAGTCTTCCCTAAGTACGTCTATCTTCTTTGGTTTTGGGCCTTGTTTATCCAGTTGTATCCCACTAGTCTTTTGATGTTGTCAGACCATCAGGTTTGAGGGCGTCCTCTACTTCTTTTCACATTCCAGGGTCTCCAGTTGATTACTTTATGGATCCATCGATTATCAAAGAGTCTTGCAATATAACCCGCCCATCTCCACTTCAACCTGCTTACTTTCTCAGCTATATCAATGATCTTAGATCTTCCTCAAATTTCTTTATTAGTCAGCCTATCCCTTAACGATATTTCCAACATCCCTCTTTCCATATACTTGTAGGCGATTTATAATTTCTTAATTCAGAGCACACGTTTCCTTCCGTATGTTTTTGAGACATTGGAAAGGAAGATGTTCCGCAATCTGCCAAATGCCGACCAAGCCAATGATATTCTCCTTGATAAATCCGCTTTCAAGTTTTCTTTGGACATTACTATTTTTTATATACGTATGAATCCGTTTTTGTGATATTCGCGTTTTCAATGTTCAGTACTGCTTCTTTATCACAGTCGTCATTTGTCATTCATATGATTTTGGCGATGTTTATCTTCAGACCAATCTCTCAGGACTTGTTGTTAAATTCGTTCAGCATTTCTTCCAATTCTTCTTTGTTGTTAGATATAAGCACAATATCAACCGCGAATCGCAAATGATTGAATTAATTCAGCCGATACTTGGTAGAAATCCATAACTAGAAGTTTTGCAAGAAGTAAAACACTACTTAAATTTCCACTAAATTTTATATCTTTAACACCATGACACGTTTCGCTGACCGACAGCTTCTTCAGATGGTTTGTTACAAAATGAGGGTAAAATTACTATAATAAATGATTGGTTCACAATTTATGGCAGGTAATAAAATAATTTAATTAAAACAGATTTAGTGATGGTGAATTATTTAAGTCTAATTGTTCATTTATTAAGGAATCTGAATTTTTCAATTTGCTTATTTCTAAAGATTCTAGGTAATTAAGTTTCAGGCTCTTTGTGCAAGTATGTAATATTTCAAAGTTTAGGTTGAATTGGTGGTTATTTTCAATTAAATGTTTTGCGTAATTTGAGTTTTTGTTTCTATTGATGTATGATGAAGTATATTCTTTTATTCTTTTTGAAAAACTTCTTCCTGTTTGACCTATATATGTTTTTGAGCAATTTCCACAATTTAATTTATATACTCCGGATCTATTGCCTCTATCTGTTTTAGTTTTGTTATTTTTTATAAATTTGCCAGGTGTGTTGGATGTTTTAAATGCTGTGTTATTATTTAATTTTCTCAAAAATCTATTTAAACCTTTAAGCACTTTAAGCCTAGAACAAAATTATTTTGAATTTAATAACTACCTATACACCAGCCTAGACGCTCTCATAATGGGCAATCCACTTAGTCCTCTTTTGGCGGAAATATTTATGAATAACATAGAAAACCAAATAAACAAACACCCACTGTTTACTATACTATACTGGCATAGATATGTTGATGATATCTTATGTTGTTTTACAGGAAGTGATAGACAATTTGCCACATTTCAAAATTTTTTGAATAATATACATAAAAATATAAAATTCACCAGTGAAGTTGAAATCAACAATAGCTTAAATTTCCTTGACCTAACAATAAAAAGACATAATAACAAACACATTTTTTCTATTTACCACAAACCATCACATACTGACATAATTATCCATAATACCTCATGTCATCCACCAAGTCACAAACTTGCAGTTTTCCATAATATGATTCACAGACTAATAAATATTTCTCTTAACCAAGACGATTTTCAAAAAGAACTTAATATTATAAAACAATTAGCAGTAAATAATGACTATTCACCATCCATAATAGATAATATTCTCAAGAAAAAATTTTACAAAAAAGCCATTAGTACAGTTTTTCCTAGTAATAAAGAACCTTATAAGAACGTAAAGTCAATAACGTACTATGGTAGATGCAGCACTAAATTAAATAGATTTTTGAGAAAATTAAATATTAACACAGCATTTAAAACATCCAATACACCAAATTTATAAAAAATAACAAAACTAAAACAGATAGAGACAATAGATCCGGAGTATACAAATTAAATTGTGAAAATTGCTCAAAAACATATATAGGACAAACAGGAAGAAGTTTTTCAAAAAGAATAAAAGAACATGCTTCATCATACATCAATAGAAAAAATAACTCAAATTACGCAAATCATTTAATTGAAAATAACCACCAATTCAACCCCATTGAAATATTACATACTTGCACGAAGAGCCTGAAACTTAATTACCTAGAATCTTTAGAAATAAATAAATTGAAAAATTCAGATTCCTTAATAAATGAACAATTAGACTTAAATAATTCACCATTACTAAATCTGTTTTAATTGAATTATTTTATTACCTGCCATAAATTGTGAACCAACCATTTATTATAGTAATTTTACCCTAATTTTGTAACAAACCATCTGAAGAAGCTGTCGTACAGCGAAACATGTCATGGCGTTAAAGATATAAAATTTAGTGGAAATTTAAGTAGTGTTTTACTTCTTGCAAAACTGCAAATAACTGAGTTGCTCTCATTTTTTTTATACTCTTATTTGTCCATGGAAGTTGTTTGAAAAGATCTTCTACCGCCAACGTAAACAATTTCGGCGAGATGGTGTCCCCTTGACGTACCCCTCTTTTCATTTCTATCTTACTGGTGTTTTCTTTCAATACTATCTGAAATGTTACATTTTTTATATACATATTTTAAATAACTTGCGAGTATCTGCTGTCAGTTACTTAGACTATTTAATGTTGCCCAAATTTGACTTTTCTATTCTTAATACTTGAAAGTAGTCCAGTGAGTTGGTAAGCGTCCAATTTCTTTTTGAGTCTCGCAGTTATTATTTTCATAAATGACTTGTACATTACGGATAGTAGGCTGATTGGTCTATAGTTGGTTAATTTAAACTTATCTCCTTATCCCATCGAATTACATCGCACATATCGAGGCACTTATTATACAATATATCTAACATTCGTAATATGGGCTCTCCGCCCTGTTGCAATATTTTGACAAGTACGCCGTCTTTACCTGGTGCTCTTCCTCTTGCCATTTTATTTAAAGAATCTTGTAGTTCGTATTTTGTGATGTTGGGAATATCTTCAGATCATTCATTTATTACTCGTATTAGAACTGACTCGCTTTTGTCTGGTGGTGGTTCTACTTTACTCTCATAAAGGACCTTTTAACATCTCTCTATATTCATTCTTAGTTCATTCCTTTGAGTTATTATTTAGTTGTTCTCATCTACTAATTTTGTTATTTGTAGTTGTCCTTCATTTAATGATCTTTGTAAAAGTTTTATATCCTACTTATTCTCCAGAGTTTCTTCAATTTTCTCATTGTTATACATTGTCTTACATCTCTTCTAATACATTTCCTTATATCGTTATTCAAGGTTTTTAACTTATTTTTACATGCGACCGTGTCTTGTTTCATTGATTTTCGTTTTTGTATTAGTTTGACCATTTCTTCTTTGATATTTCTGCTGAGAGCTACTTCTTTCGCAGATTTTACTTACAGTGAACGATTTTTCCATTAATTTCATTGAGGAACGAGGGAAAGTAAATACAATAAATTATCTGCTGTTTCATAAGTCCGTTACCTTAACCATTTCTATTTCTAAAACTTGTTCTACATTCAACTCAACATTTTTTAGGTTACTTTATAACCATATCCTAATCCGCTTTATATACTATTAATGTCAAAATTGAAAATAATAGAAAAACAAGAATACTAAAATAGAAGTATATTACGACATACTCCCACTCACCCTTTTAGTTGCCTACTTCATCCCTTTACTCCGTATATATTTTACTTTAGAAAATTTATTTTATATTAAATATCAATATCCCAATCAAAAATCAGGAAAAATTCTCGTAATACTATTGAAATGATACAATGACCCCCACCCCTTTCATTCTCTTCCGTGTTAACAATGTAAATATATAAAAAAATGTAATGTTTCGATTCCTTGATTGGAAGAACTCCAACAAAGACCTATAAAAAGACAAATACGAAGTTTCGGCACCGGCACCTTATATATTTTATTATAAACAGGGAGGAAAAACGTTCTAATGTACTTCGGCTGACTCACTTAAAAAGCAAGACGCAGAAGTTAGTTATCCTTGGTTTTCTAAGATTGAATTTGGTTGATAATGACTAACCCAAAGGACGTGAGGCGTGATCATCACTTTCGGCCCATACCTCGTAACCGCTTGTGTAAGTCGGAGCAACAGGGTGTGTCGCGTCGAATCTTTTTGATTTTTTTCTCTTTTCGACGTTAATAATTAGACCCGATTTCTCTGCTTGCCGAAATCCGCTACCGCGAACCACTGCGAAGTAAAACGGTACGGCTAGCGAACTTCAAAGGGATTTACAACAGTGACCCATGTGGACCCAAATCATTTCGATAGCCCATGTAACATCAAACTAACATTAAATAACGCTGTCTACAGCTTTGCCTCAGAATTATTGCCAAACCAACCACGTGGCGGTATAGATAATAGAATAAAAAAACAAAAAGGGTGTGTAAACTATGTTTCAAGAAAAATTCAGGTTAGGTGAGGTAACAAGCTTCTCGTATTCAGTGCGTGATGAAGTGTATAACAACTCGACTTCCATTCGCAATCAAGATGAAGAAAATAGCACATAAACTTCGTCATACTCATCACACACTTTCTAAAGACTTAATCATCACTATGGAACAGCCTTAGAAGGACACGGTATGAACGTCAGACACACACACACATGCAAATAAATAAATAATATGTTTTTATATCGGCAAATAGAAGACAAGCTATATAAATCCACCTTAGGACCAGATGTGACCCAAGCATAGCGCCTATTGAATGAAGACAAATTAGGAATGGAAACAATAACTTGCACAATTTGGGCACACAGAAGTTAAGGCTCTAATCGACGACAAAGTCTTGGATATGTAATCTGACTATACGACAAAGTTGTATAATTTCGAAAAATCATATGGAATGTGAGTAGCAGTAAATTTTAGCAATATCATCAAACAACAAAATAATGAAGTTAACATCCTAGATTTAGAACCACCTAGACTTAAAACAACAAAACCATAAAAATTTTAGGAGCAGCATGCAAAAAACTTCAGTATGGAGTACATAGAAACGTCGATTCGCTAGACTGCAAACTAACATTTACTTTTCTGCAGAGACCGAGAGATCTTGACTAGCTTATCAGGATGGTGTTATTAATGCCTGGTCAATTTGCCAAACTAACCTGCGTTAAATGTAAGGCATGTAACGAAGAATCAGAATCAATAATGCATTTACTCTCAGCCTGCCCTGTTCACGCTATATTCTCCTACATCCATCCCCATAATGCAGCCTTGCGTCTCCTGTATTACAATCTTAGAATTTTGTACGGTATTGCTGATGTTTCCAAACCGCTGTATAATCTAGGAGAGTAAGAGTCGGTTGTGGAAAGTGCCGCATTTACTGGAATTTTGTAATTTCGACCACACGCCTTCTTCAATCCAACAAACCTGAAAAACCTGCAGAACCAAATATAGCACTCAAAGAGGAGGAAAAAAGGTTCTAAGTATAAATAATAACTACAAACTTGCTATTTTTCCTCGACATCTAGTTGGAATGTTCGTCCTATTCGTCTGAGTTTTAGGCGGAATTGAGAATAAATTCCTAAAGAACCTGAAGGAGAGAACAGCTTTCTGTGTCTCGGCTGATTCACTTGCAATGAGGATGCAGAGGGCCGTTATCCTTTTCTCCTCTCTCTCCTCTCATACTGCCCAAGCGGATGACATTGGTCGATGATTACTAACCAATCGGACCTGAGTGGTGATAACTATTATCAGACCATACCCCGTGGCATCTGTCACGACTGATATATTTTTTTTTTCTTCAGTTTCAGAGAGTAGTAATAATACAGGTATTTATAATATAAATATTACAAAAAAAAAATATTCCAAGAAACGGTCGTCGCAACAGTTACTCATTTAACCTTCTGGGTTAACAATTATATGACTTCATTAATTAAAATTACGTATTTCCATATTTAGAAGAACTTCAATTAAGAAAAGATCAAAAAATCTATGATATACCGTGACTATAGGAGAAATATCACACTGAGCCCCGCGCATCCACAATAAACAATTTTAGTGCCCTCCTAAATCCTGAAATGGTCGTCCAGAATACGACATCCTTTAGAAGAGCATTATAAATTTTAACTGCGTTGTATCTAAAGGCTTTCTGAAATATAGCAGTTCTATGTTTCGGGATACTAAACTTAGAACTGTGACGAGATATTTCTTATGAACATCACTGCCTCGAACTAGTTTATTAAACAAATAACAGGGAGCTTGTGACAAAATGGCCCTATGAACAAGAATAGTCAGATGAATAGTATTCTCTCTCGCTTAGAATAAGTCAATTAAACGTTCACAGGAAAGGCATCACGTGATCGTATTTCCTGGCATTGTAACAAAATTTTAAGAGGAGTTTTTAAGCTTTTGTAAACTATTTTGTAAAAAAGGGTCAATAAACTACATCACAATAGGACACCAAAGATAAAATTAAGAAGTCACAGAGATGCAATTGAATATCCTTAGTTAAAATATCCTTGTGGACGTAAAGAATTTTCAATTTGTAATAACATCTTTCTAGTAAATTATAAAATTGCTCCTCGTCGCGGATTTGTGAGTCAAATCTTACTTCCAAATTTCGGTAAGTTTCTGACGGTATTATTGTCGTCTGTATCCTAAAGTCTTCACTCCAGGACACCATTCGACTGCAAAGCCTGAGCGGAAGTAATTTAGACTTATAGTCGTTAAACAACATACATAATACAAGGACATTTCTAAAATAGTTTTCAATTATTTTTGTATTTAGTTATTTCAGCTATATTTTCTGTTAAAAAAGACTTAATTAGTCGCATATCACCAGCATATTAATGAAATTGACAAAACTTTAAGAATTTATTGCTGTGCATGATGAAAATAATAAAGGGCTCCTTTCGAGAAAACTTTATACCATTTTGCTGCAGTCCCTGCCAAGTCAAAGCATGCGAGTTTTGTACAAATCATTGCTTATTCTAAAGTATCGAAAGCCTTACTAAAATCCAGTAATACAACAAGAGAAGTTGTCATTTTGTTATCACAAGCGCCAAGTAGGTCCTGACTAACCTAAAGTAGAGCAGTGGTAGTGCTGTATGAAGGATGAAAACCAGTTTGGTGCTTGGTAAAATCTTTTGTAACGCTATGTATTTCTTTAGTTCATTAAACACGGGTTTCTCTAGTATCCTAGATAAGTCGGCAAGGTCTTGGCGGGTCGAAACTCCGATATTCTGTAGGACTAGAAACCTTTGAAACTGGCAGAATATTAGCACACTTCCACTTACTTCAATTCTTGTCTTTAGCTCAGTTTTAAAATTTACATTATTGGCATATTGGTAAATCTATTATGTGAAAAGATATTTAACTTATCCAGAACGAAAATTGTACGTGCCTTAAATTTTTACACCTGTATGTCATATACCAAAATTTAAAATTTTTCGTTTGTCAATTGTACTTTTAAAATTACATAAATATAAATAGCACGTGCACATCGATATGGCTCTTACACTACTGAAAAGTAAATGTTGTTAGAGTAGTTTAAATATTTTTTATCCTTGATGGTAAATTACGTTTTCGAACAGACATTTGATTCCAAAAGTTCTTTTCTTTTAATTTTTTTCAATATTTTAGTGCTCTCGTAATTAAATATAGTTTTTTTTATAATTGGAGTAGTATAACAAACGTGCTTCTGGACCACCTCGATGGCCACTTTTTCTTTCAGCAGTGGTCCATGACCTCTACTTGACCTTTTACAAGAAGTCCTGAAAAATGTCCTGAAATCTGCAAGAAGTGCTGAAATCTGTGCAAGAAGTAGTTTTCAATGACGTCACAGTCCAGTGGCTGTTGAACAGTGCCCTTTTGGCATATTTCGTGAACCTCTTGAAGAAGTGTATACCTGTTTACCTGTTTACCTGTATACCTGTTTACCTGTTTACCTAATTACCTGTATACCTGTACCTGTTTACCTGTAATTTACCTGTAATATCTGAAGAAGTGTTCAATGACGTCACAAGTCCAGTGGATGTATCTCAGTGCCTTTTTGTCATTGAAAGACCTTGGGGACTTAGAATAAATGTGTGTTAAATGTTGTGTATTAAATTAAATAAGTTAAAAAAAGTCATGTCTGTAGTAGGATTTGAACCTACATAAGTTGGTTTCAATACTGCAAAACCTGGGGACTTATCCTACTTAACCAAATAGGATTCGTAATAGAGAATGCAATTGTTGGGATGCCATAAAAAAAGGAATGTTGAAAGCTGTGCAAGAAGTAGTCTTCAATGACGTAAATTGTCCAGTGGATGTTGAATCAGTGCCTTTTTGGTAAAATAAAATTTGTCTAAGAGATGTTTTAATGTTAGATGTGAATATGTGTAAGCTTATTAGTTAAGAAAGTGCAAGAAGTAGTCGTCAATGAGTTAAAATTTGTCAAGTTTAGATGTTTGAAAATGTCTTTCTAGAGGTAGATAGTCTGCAAGAAGTGATCGTCAATGACGTAACAAGTCCAGTAGATGTGGAAACAGGGTATCTTAACTTCATTAAAAACTTTGTAAACTTTCATTTGAGGAGAAGTTGCATTAGTTTAGATGCTTATTGGTGTGTTCTTATCAGAGTAGGCGTAACTAGATAAGAAATGTTGTATTTGGTTGGTTGAATGTGTAAAATTAGATAAGAATCTGTGTATTTGGATAGGTGAGGTGTGAAAATGGGTGTTGTCTATTGGAAAAGGCATGTATTTGATAGGTTGTTGTGTAAAAGTTGCTAATAAGAGTATAAAATTTGATTGGTTGAAGGGTAAAAAATGTGTGTTATCTATTCGAAATTGTGTCTGATAGGTTGAATTGTAAAGGCAAAGAAGTAAATGTATTAAAATTAGCAATGATACAATGTAAAATCTTGTAATTTGAGCGAAAACAGTAAATAACTGGCGCCGTAAAGTCGGTAAAAATGTCGAAGATAAGGCAAAATGTAAACAAAAAGTGTGACTTATGCTAATTTCCTTGAATTGAAACCAAGTAAACACTTTGGCGAATTATTCTAAAAATAGAAATGACGTGATAGCTAGAATGTTCTAAATGGTCTGATAGGTCACAAAATAGATAAGAAAGGTCAAAAATAGTTGATAAGGATATGTTTTGAATGCATACAAGTGTATTAAAATTGATGAAATTTGTTAGCAAGTAAAATAAGTATGAAATGAGCTTATTGTGAGCTCGTTGAAATGTTGTGAACTCGTTGGATTTTGCTATAATATGTTATATGAGATGAAAGCAAGTTAAATAAGTAATATTTGTCAAGAATCGTAAAATAAGTACGAAATGAGCTTAAATGAATCTCAAATGAGTTTTTGATTTGTAATAATAATAATAATAATAGTAAAATATTAAATGAGCCTAGCCTTTTACCGTATAAGAGTAAAAGTTGTTGTTTGTTTTTCACAAAGAGTTAGTTTTGTTGAGCTTAGTTTGGTCTCGTTGTATTGTAAATTTTAGTAAAATATATATGTAGAGAGAGATGATCCTAGCCTAGTCTGTACTCGTATTATGAGAGGAGAATAAAATACAAGTATGAGCAGATATTTAAGACAATATATTAATAAATTCTACAAATTGTTACTAAAATAAAGTAGATACAAGAAACTATAAAATAATTCATTCGAGTCATCTGTTACTAGTTTTGTAAAAGGTTTTGTTGAGCCTAACAAAAGTATAATTTGGTCTCGTTGTATTGTAAATCTTAGTAAAATATTTGTTAAAAATGAGCTGAGCCTTTGACTCGTTGTGTGGGAACGAGAGGAGAATAAAAACATACAAGTATGAGAACACAGATTTAATAAATATATTAATACCAATGAACAAAAGAGCCTCGTCTAATTTGTTTAAAAATCTTTACAACTATTCTTCTATACCTTGGAGAAAATTTGAAAAAACTACTTACTTAAATACTTAAAATATAAAATCTCTATAAAACAATAAAACTAACTAAAATCTTAAGATGTAAATGTAGAGCCTGGTACGAAATGATACAAAAACCTAAATTAAATGAGAGAGTTCAACAAATTTGATAAGAAAGATCAAATATTTGTCGATAAGAGGATGTAAAATGTATTGGATAAAATATAAATTGCAATGTTATGTTTTACTAATAACTATATATTTGATTAGAAATATTAAATAAATGCGAGAGAGAGTTCAACAAAAACAGATAAGAAAGGTTAAAATTAGTTGATAAGAGGATGTAAAATGTATTGGATAAATTAATATTTTAGATTCTTACTTAAATACTTAAAATATAAAATCTCTATAAAACACTAAAATGTTAAGATGTAAATAATATGTTGCCTGGTACGAAATGATACCAACAAAAACCAGTTGTTAAGAGAGTTCAACAAATTTGATAAGAAAGATCAAATTTTTGTCGATAAGAGGATGTAAAATGTATTGGATAAAGTACAAATTGCAATATTATATGCTTTACTAATAACTATTTGACTAAAAATTATGAAATGCTTATTAGTATGTAAATGAGAGAGTTCAACAAAAACAGATAAGAAATGTTAAAATTAGTTGATAAAAAGTAGATTCGAAAGCATTAAAAATAATTGAAAGACCAATAAATTTGTCATAAATTTAAATGTGTAAAATATTTTGTTTTCAAGTTACTACTATCACTAATTAGTTGATATTTGTATAAATCAAAATTTGTTTCCAAAAGAACAAAGATTTGCCAAAAACTTTGGAACTGCTGTTGTTGCTACTGTTGTTGCTACTGTTATTGGCAGAAGACATTTAGTTAAATAGAGAGATTTCTTTATTTCCAACAATTTCGATAATTATATAGTAGTTTTACATTGGATAACGCACAATGCCATGGATTAATATCCTTATGAAAATAACATTCTGGAATCATTTTAAATTGACTTAATTTAGGTTCTTGTTCAATGGGAATGTTGTGTATATAGTCCTCATTTAAGAATTTCTTTAAAATATTCACTTTTGCATTTCCTTTGACGTAAATTCGATATGGAGTTTGATAAATTTTCAATACATCTTGTAAAATGGGTTCGATATCGTTTATTTCAACAAATCCATTTTCCCAACATAGTCCGTGATATTTGTCTGAAAAATCAATTAATTTTTGATCTTTAGAAAACCAAATAAACAAACACCCACTATTTACTATACTATACTGGCATAGATATGTTGATGATATCTTATGTTGTTTTACAGGAAGTGATAGACAATTTGCCACATTTCAAAATTTTTTGAATAATATACATAAAAATATAAAATTCACCAGTGAAGTTGAAATCAACAATAGCTTAAATTTCCTTGACCTAACAATAAAAAGACATAATAACAAACACATTTTTTCTATTTACCACAAACCATCACATACTGACATAATTATCCATAATACCTCATGTCATCCACCAAGTCACAAACTTGCAGTTTTCCATAATATGATTCACAGACTAATAAATATTTCTCTTAACCAAGACGATTTTCAAAAAGAACTTAATATTATAAAACAATTAGCAGTAAATAATGACTATTCACCATCCATAATAGATAATATTCTCAAGAAAAAATTTTACAAAAAAGCCATTAGTACAGTTTTTCCTAGTAATAAAGAACCTTATAAGAACGTAAAGTCAATAACGTACTATGGTAGATGCAGCACTAAATTAAATAGATTTTTGAGAAAATTAAATATTAACACAGCATTTAAAACATCCAATACACCAAATTTATAAAAAATAACAAAACTAAAACAGATAGAGACAATAGATCCGGAGTATACAAATTAAATTGTGAAAATTGCTCAAAAACATATATAGGACAAACAGGAAGAAGTTTTTCAAAAAGAATAAAAGAACATGCTTCATCATACATCAATAGAAAAAATAACTCAAATTACGCAAATCATTTAATTGAAAATAACCACCAATTCAACCCCATTGAAATATTACATACTTGCACGAAGAGCCTGAAACTTAATTACCTAGAATCTTTAGAAATAAATAAATTGAAAAATTCAGATTCCTTAATAAATGAACAATTAGACTTAAATAATTCACCATTACTAAATCTGTTTTAATTGAATTATTTTATTACCTGCCATAAATTGTGAACCAACCATTTATTATAGTAATTTTACCCTAATTTTGTAACAAACCATCTGAAGAAGCTGTCGTACAGCGAAACATGTCATGGCGTTAAAGATATAAAATTTAGTGGAAATTTAAGTAGTGTTTTACTTCTTGCAAAACTGCAAATAACTGAGTTGCTCTCATTTTTTTTATACTCTTATTTGTCCATGGAAGTTGTTTGAAAAGATCTTCTACCGCCAACGTAAACAATTTCGGCGAGATGGTGTCCCCTTGACGTACCCCTCTTTTCATTTCTATCTTACTGGTGTTTTCTTTCAATACTATCTGAAATGTTACATTTTTATATACATATTTTAAATAACTTGCGAGTATCTGCTGTCAGTTACTTAGACTATTTAATGTTGCCCAAATTTGACTTTTCTATTCTTAATACTTGAAAGTAGTCCAGTGAGTTGGTAAGCGTCCAATTTCTTTTTGAGTCTCGCAGTTATTATTTTCATAAATGACTTGTACATTACGGATAGTAGGCTGATTGGTCTATAGTTGGTTAATTTAAACTTATCTCCTTATCCCATCGAATTACATCGCACATATCGAGGCACTTATTATACAATATATCTAACATTCGTAATATGGGCTCTCCGCCCTGTTGCAATATTTTGACAAGTACGCCGTCTTTACCTGGTGCTCTTCCTCTTGCCATTTTATTTAAAGAATCTTGTAGTTCGTATTTTGTGATGTTGGGAATATCTTCAGATCATTCATTTATTACTCGTATTAGAACTGACTCGCTTTTGTCTGGTGGTGGTTCTACTTTACTCTCATAAAGGACCTTTTAACATCTCTCTATATTCATTCTTAGTTCATTCCTTTGAGTTATTATTTAGTTGTTCTCATCTACTAATTTTGTTATTTGTAGTTGTCCTTCATTTAATGATCTTTGTAAAAGTTTTATATCCTACTTATTCTCCAGAGTTTCTTCAATTTTCTCATTGTTATACATTGTCTTACATCTCTTCTAATACATTTCCTTATATCGTTATTCAAGGTTTTTAACTTATTTTTACATGCGACCGTGTCTTGTTTCATTGATTTTCGTTTTTGTATTAGTTTGACCATTTCTTCTTTGATATTTCTGCTGAGAGCTACTTCTTTCGCAGATTCTACTTACAGTGAACGATTTTTCCATTAATTTCATTGAGGAACGAGGGAAAGTAAATACAATAAATTATCTGCTGTTTCATAAGTCCGTTACCTTAACCATTTCTATTTCTAAAACTTGTTCTACATTCAACTCAACATTTTTTAGGTTACTTTATAACCATATCCTAATCCGCTTTATATACTATTAATGTCAAAATTGAAAATAATAGAAAAACAAGAATACTAAAATAGAAGTATATTACGACATACTCCCACTCACCCTTTTAGTTGCCTACTTCATCCCTTTACTCCGTATATATTTTACTTTAGAAAATTTATTTTATATTAAATATCAATATCCCAATCAAAAATCAGGAAAAATTCTCGTAATACTATTGAAATGATACAATGACCCCCACCCCTTTCATTCTCTTCCGTGTTAACAATGTAAATATATAAAAAAATGTAATGTTTCGATTCCTTGATTGGAAGAACTCCAACAAAGACCTATAAAAAGACAAATACGAAGTTTCGGCACCGGCACCTTATATATTTTATTATAAACAGGGAGGAAAAACGTTCTAATGTACTTCGGCTGACTCACTTAAAAAGCAAGACGCAGAAGTTAGTTATCCTTGGTTTTCTAAGATTGAATTTGGTTGATAATGACTAACCCAAAGGACGTGAGGCGTGATCATCACTTTCGGCCCATACCTCGTAACCGCTTGTGTAAGTCGGAGCAACAGGGTGTGTCGCGTCGAATCTTTTTGATTTTTTTCTCTTTTCGACGTTAATAATTAGACCCGATTTCTCTGCTTGCCGAAATCCGCTACCGCGAACCACTGCGAAGTAAAACGGTACGGCTAGCGAACTTCAAAGGGATTTACAACAGTGACCCATGTGGACCCAAATCATTTCGATAGCCCATGTAACATCAAACTAACATTAAATAACGCTGTCTACAGCTTTGCCTCAGAATTATTGCCAAACCAACCACGTGGCGGTATAGATAATAGAATAAAAAAACAAAAAGGGTGTGTAAACTATGTTTCAAGAAAAATTCAGGTTAGGTGAGGTAACAAGCTTCTCGTATTCAGTGCGTGATGAAGTGTATAACAACTCGACTTCCATTCGCAATCAAGATGAAGAAAATAGCACATAAACTTCGTCATACTCATCACACACTTTCTAAAGACTTAATCATCACTATGGAACAGCCTTAGAAGGACACGGTATGAACGTCAGACACACACACACATGCAAATAAATAAATAATATGTTTTTATATCGGCAAATAGAAGACAAGCTATATAAATCCACCTTAGGACCAGATGTGACCCAAGCATAGCGCCTATTGAATGAAGACAAATTAGGAATGGAAACAATAACTTGCACAATTTGGGCACACAGAAGTTAAGGCTCTAATCGACGACAAAGTCTTGGATATGTAATCTGACTATACGACAAAGTTGTATAATTTCGAAAAATCATATGGAATGTGAGTAGCAGTAAATTTTAGCAATATCATCAAACAACAAAATAATGAAGTTAACATCCTAGATTTAGAACCACCTAGACTTAAAACAACAAAACCATAAAAATTTTAGGAGCAGCATGCAAAAAACTTCAGTATGGAGTACATAGAAACGTCGATTCGCTAGACTGCAAACTAACATTTACTTTTCTGCAGAGACCGAGAGATCTTGACTAGCTTATCAGGATGGTGTTATTAATGCCTGGTCAATTTGCCAAACTAACCTGCGTTAAATGTAAGGCATGTAACGAAGAATCAGAATCAATAATGCATTTACTCTCAGCCTGCCCTGTTCACGCTATATTCTCCTACATCCATCCCCATAATGCAGCCTTGCGTCTCCTGTATTACAATCTTAGAATTTTGTACGGTATTGCTGATGTTTCCAAACCGCTGTATAATCTAGGAGAGTAAGAGTCGGTTGTGGAAAGTGCCGCATTTACTGGAATTTTGTAATTTCGACCACACGCCTTCTTCAATCCAACAAACCTGAAAAACCTGCAGAACCAAATATAGCACTCAAAGAGGAGGAAAAAAGGTTCTAAGTATAAATAATAACTACAAACTTGCTATTTTTCCTCGACATCTAGTTGGAATGTTCGTCCTATTCGTCTGAGTTTTAGGCGGAATTGAGAATAAATTCCTAAAGAACCTGAAGGAGAGAACAGCTTTCTGTGTCTCGGCTGATTCACTTGCAATGAGGATGCAGAGGGCCGTTATCCTTTTCTCCTCTCTCTCCTCTCATACTGCCCAAGCGGATGACATTGGTCGATGATTACTAACCAATCGGACCTGAGTGGTGATAACTATTATCAGACCATACCCCGTGGCATCTGTCACGACTGATATTTTTTTTTTTTCTTCAGTTTCAGAGAGTAGTAATAATACAGGTATTTATAATATAAATATTACAAAAAAAAAATATTCCAAGAAACGG